>CANTUQ010000044.1:0-1200000 GCA_947683425.1 Excoecaria cochinchinensis
CTTGTGATGCCGTTGGTTTGACAAATGCTCCAGCGGCTTTTATGGATCTGATGAATCGTGTGTTTAGGCCATACTTAGATCGATTTGTAGTAGTGTTCATTGATAACATCTTGGTGTATTCCAAGAATGAGAGTGAGCATGAGGAGCATCTCAGATTGGTTTTGCAGATGTTGAGAGAGCATCAGTTGTTTGCTAAGCTTAGCAAATGTGATTTCTGGCTTCGAGAAGTGTCATTCTTGGGTCATATTATTTCAGCTAGTGGTATTCAGGTTGATCCAGCCAAGATTGAGGCGATAGTTGATTGGAAAGCGCCTCGAAATGTTCAGGAAGTGAGGAGTTTTCTCGGTTTAGCAGGTTATTACCGTCGGTTCGTTAAGAGATTTTCTGTGATTGCTGCTCCTATGACTAGATTGTTGAGGAAAGGACTTAGATTTGAGTGGTCAGACAGGTGTCAGTCTTGTTTTGATCGGTTAAAGCAGTTGCTTGTTGAGGCTCCTATCCTTACTCAACCCATCTCGGGTAAGGAGTTTGTTATTTATAGTGATGCTTCTGGAGTTGGTCTTGGATGTGTACTGATGCAGGAAGGAAAGGTAGTGGCTTATGCTTCACGTCAGTTGAAGCCACATGAGAAGAACTATCCGACGCATGATTTAGAGTTGGCAGCTGTAATCTTTGCTTTGAAGATTTGGCGTCACTACTTGTATGGGGAAAAGTGTAGGATCTTCTCGGACCACAAGAGTTTGAAGTACTTCCTTTCACAGAAAGAGTTGAATATGAGACAGCACAGATGGCTTGAGTTATTTAAAGACTACGACTGCATTGTGGATTACCATCCTGGTAAGGCCAATGTAGTTGCAGATGCTTTGAGTCGTAAGTCAGTTTCAGCCTTGTTCTTGAGGCGTTTCAGATGGCGTTTTGGTTCAGATGGGGCTTTGCTTGCCCAATTGCGTGTGAAGCCTACTTTGAGACAGAGGATTGTGGATGCTCAGAGTGATGATGTGAGACTTCAGCGGATTGTGCATGAGGTTAGATCGGGTAAGCCATCAGAGTTCTCAGTTCAGGATGAGGTACTTATGTTCAGAGATCGTCTGTGTGTGCCAGAGTCTGAGGATTTGAGGAGACAGCTCTTGAGTGAGGCGCATAGTTCAGTCTTTACTATGCATCCGGGCAGTGAGAAGATGTACAGAGACATGAAGCAATTCTATTGGTGGTCCGGTATGAAGCGTGATATTGTGGATTTTGTTTCCAAGTGCTTGACTTGTCAGCAGGTAAAGGCTGAGCATCAGGTTCCTTCAGGTTTGCTTATGCCTTTATCCATTCCTGAGTGGAAATGGAATGACATCGCCATGGACTTTGTTTCTGGTTTGCCTTTGACTCAGAGGAAGCATGATTCAGTTTGGGTTATTGTCGATCGACTTACCAAGTCAGCTCACTTCTTGCCAGTTAGAGTGGACTACTCCATGGACAGATTAGCCAGTATCTATGTAGATGAGATAGTTCGACTGCATGGTGTGCCTTTGTCCATAGTGTCAGATCGGGATCCGAGGTTTACTTCCAAGTTTTGGAAGGAGTTACAGAGAGCTTTGGGCACTAGGTTGAACTTCAGTACAGCGTTTCATCCTCAGACCGATGGTCAGTCAGAGCGAGTTATTCAGATTCTGGAGGATATGATGAGGGCTTGTACTTTGGACTTTCCGGGCAGTTGGGACAGATATGTATCATTGATGGAGTTTGCCTACAACAACAGTTTCCAGTCGAGTATTGGTATGGCACCATATGAGGCTCTGTATGGTCGTCAGTGTAGGACTCCGATTTGTTGGACCGAGCTATCCGAGAGATCTATGATTGGACCTGACTTGGTTAGGGATACTGAAGAGAAGATCAGAGTAGTGCAGCGGAATTTGAAGGCAGCCAAGGATCGACAGAAGTCTTATGCCAATTTGAAAAGAAAAGATGTGCATTTTGAGATCGGGGACAAGGTTTTCCTTAAAGTTTCTCCTTGGAGGAGAGTGCTTCGATTTGGAAAGAAGGGTAAGCTGAGTCCTCGTTTCATTGGACCTTATGAGATTTTGGCTAAGGTGGGACCTGTAGCCTACAGATTGGCGTTACCGATGGAGTTAGCAAAGTTGCATGATGTGTTTCAAGTTTCGATGCTTCGTCGGTACAGATCAGATCCTTCGCATGTTCTGTCAGTTCAGGATATCCAGGTTCAGCCAGACTTCTCTTATGATGAGGAACCGCGAGCTATTCTAGCCCGAGAGGTTAGGCAGTTGAGAAATAAGCAGATTCCTTTGGTTAAAGTATTGTGGATCCATCATGGAGTCGAGGAAGCGACTTGGAAACCAGAGGAGTCGATGAGAGCTCAGTATCCACAGTTATTCAGTTCAGGTGAGAATTTCGAGGACGAAATTCTTATTAGTAGGGGAGAGTTGTCACACCCCATTTGCCCCCTAGTAGAATGAGCCTGTCTGTCTGTATGTGTAAGCATTCGCATGTGTACAGTATTTCATAAGGGTATTTCAGTAAAATGCATGATTTTGGGGTTTTATTATTGTGTGGGTACATACATGGCATTAGTGTGTGAATTAATTAGGAATTACTTGTGTACACTTGAGCATACCATATTAGGGTGTTTCTAGTTGGGAATCAATTGTGTGCATTTACATATACCATTGTAGGGTGCATTTAAATGAGGTTACTTAGGGTGTGTGTAATGCATTGTATTTTAGTGTGAGTGATTAGTGTCACCAATAGGAGTTTGATACATATTTAGAATAAGAAAAGAAAAAGAAAAGGGAATGAGGAAAAAGAAACTTACAGATTCACGATTTTCTCACTCACTCTCTTCTTCTTCACTTTCTTTATTCTCAAGTACTGTGTATTTTGATTCAAGGTTCTATTGGTGAAATTAATCCTCCCCTTGCATTCCTTAGCTTGGTAAGTGCAAGATCTAGTCTTTGTTTTACTGTAAATTGCATTTTCATCTTCTTCCTTGAGTTAGATTTAACTTAGGGTTTTCTTTGTGGATGTTCTTGCTGTGATTGTGTTTAGCTGAAGCTCCACATGATCCAAAGGGGAAAGAGGTTGCTGGACCTAGTGGAGCTAAGTGAGAGAGACTTAGATTTCAGGTTTGGGAACAATTGCTTGTGATCTGCATAATTTGAGTTTACTGGTATTTCTAGGGTTTATATGTTCTTGAACAATTTGAATGTAAATACCTTGAATTGGGTTGATTGAATTCTGTTATATGATGTTTAAATTGTTTGGGATCTTCCTTGAAAGGTAAGAATGGATTTGAGTGGTTTAAAATCAAACTGGGATTGAAATTGGTGTTCTGAGAATTCTGGAAATTCTGGAAAAGTCGATATACTGTTGAATTTCTTCAGGTCGCGTGACTCGCTACGCAGGAAGGCAAGTCACGTCGCGTGACCCTCGGTCACGGCGTGACCTGCCTGCTGAGAAGCCAGTCGCGTGACCAGCTGAAGAGGAAGCAAGTCACGCGACGTGATCTTCGGTCACGTCGTGCGACCTGCGAGGAAGAGGCAGATCACGCAACGTGATCTGCGAGGGAGAAGCAGCGTCACGTCGCGTGACCCTCGGTCACGCCGTGACCTGCATAAGCATTGCGTGATCTGCGAGGATCACGCAACGCGTTTGGCGGGAAGCAAGCAGGTCACGAGACGTGACCCTAGGTCACGCCGTGACCTGCCTGTTGAGAAGGCTAGTCACGCCAGTGACCAGCCATTCCTCGCCCGTTTCTCCGTTCAGCTCATTTTTCCGAAGTTTCCTGGTTTTTAACTCAGAACTAAATTTGGTATTTCTTCTGAATGGACTTTAATATTGTATGACTCATGTCTTACTGTTTAATGCTTCGATATGCGTGATAGCATGATTTTCTGATGAATTATATTCTTTATCCTGAAATGTGATCTGTTTGACGCATAACCTGCTAGAGTCAAGTAAGTGGATAGTTAGGCATGCCTAATAGAGTCTTTAGCTGCAGCCCTCAGTTCAGTTTGGACCCCGATCAGGTCCCCGTTTGGTTCCTCGCGAACCCTTCAGTATAGAATCTTGTTTAAGATTCCCTCAGTATATAAATAACATGTTTTGATAAATGATATAATATTTGACTTGTACCTGTGAGGTACCCTCAGTATTCGATTCGTACCCGTAAGGTACCCTCAGTACACTCGTTATCCACTGTCTAGAGTCAGCAGGTATTCTTTAAATGTTAATGGAAATGTTCTGATCTGATTTGGCTTTGAATGGAATATCTGAATGAGTTCAGTGATGAAATACATGATGGTTTATTCTGTAATGCCTATGTTATGGATTACTGAATGTATGGCTTGTAAATGCGAGCATGCTTATTTGGAATATGTTATAACCTTTGCATTCTGCCATTGTGAATGTGTTATGCCTTGACGACCACTGTGAGTGGCCGTCCATAAATATGTGTGTTTCCCCACTAAGCGTTTTATCGCTTAGCACGGTGTGTTTACCCGTGCAGGTGCGGAAGACGTTTTGCCTTGAGAGAGTCGCCGTCATCAAGCCAACACAGAAGGGTTTTAGTGTAGGCTCAGTTTTGTATCAGTTATTGATTCTTTTTGTATAGAACTCTCTGTATCAGCTTCCGCTTTTGTATCTATATTTTGTATATGTAATATTAATTATATTAGCTGGTTGATCTGATCATTATTGTAATAGTTTAATTATAGTAATGCATGATCAGCTTTTGCTTTCTGCATGTAAAGTTTTTAATTATTCTGTATTCCTGAATGTATGTTATGAATGGATGTATATTTTGCTTTGCTTTTGTTTGGTGACACCTTGTCTCATACGGCATCTCACTCCTTATCGGATGGGATCGCCTATGTATGGGAAGGGGGTGTTACAGTTAGTGGTATCAGAGCCTGGTTTAGGCGTTTCTGGGTGTTGTTATGATTGTTCTGAGTTTCTTAGATGCGTATGTGTCTAGATCTGTGTTGGCTGATACGGTTGTTTCTTGTTTGTTTAGATGGCTTCTAATTCTGCTCATGGTGCGCGTGAGGAATCCGCCGAGAGTGTGAATCCTCCAGTTGTTGATCAGTCTGTTTCTGTAAATGTGTCGGCTCAGCATGCTAGGGTTCAGCCCGAGGCCGCAGCCATGCCCTTAGAGGCTATGTTTAGACTGCATCAGGACATGGCTAGGGTTTTGGAGAGAGTGACTGCTCCTAGAGCACCTATGGAGAATCTGAGGAGAGCAGGAGTTGAGGATTTCTATGGTACTGGGTTGAATGAGTCTGAGATTGCAGAGAGATGGTTAGATAAAGTGAAGCGTGCTTTGAGAGAGATTCGGTGTCCTCCCGACCAGCAGGCAGAGTGTGCATTAGCTCTTCTTCAGGGGTCTGCTTTTGAGTGGTGGGAGTTGGTTTGCAGGCATCCTCAGCTACCGGATCCGATTACCTGGGAGTTCTTTGAGGGTGAGTTCATAAAGAAGTACATTACTCAGACCTATAGAGATTCGAGATGGGCGCAGTTTTTGGGTTTGAGACAGAGAGCTTTGTCAGTAGCTGATTATGAGAAAGAGTTCAACAGGTTATCGCGCTATGCCCCACGAGGAGTTATGACTGATGATTTTAGATGCAAGCATTTCGAGGCAGGGTTAAATGAGTCATTGAAGATTGCTTTGATTTCACTGATGTGTATACCTGGGGTTCACTATTATCAGATTGTGGAGGCTGCAGTGAGAGCAGAGTTGTCTGAGACAGTGATGAGAGAGAGAGCTCAGAGGAGGAGTTCTTCTCGTGGAGGATCTTCTTCGAGTAAGAGATCGAGGGACCCACAGGATGAGTCAGCATCTGGTCCGGCTTCTAGAGGTAGACGTCAGGGTTCTACAGCTCAGTCAGGTTCTGGTAGGGGTGGTAGAGCTGAGTCTACACCAGTTTGTCCTCATTGTAGTAAGTCGCATCGTGGTGAGTGTAGGTGGCTCACTGGTGCATGCTTCAGGTGTGGGAGTTCTGAGCATCGGTTGGCCGGTTGTCCGAGAGTACAGGAGGATTCAGGTTCCCAGAGAGAGGGCAGTAGGGTCGGTTCGAATGCTTCTCAGGCTACCCGTGGCAGAGGCCGAGGTAGAGGTAGAGGTGGTCGGCATAGAGATGGTGCTGCTTCTGAGACTGTTGAGCATCCTCATCAGAGTGGTGTTAGAGCTTATGCTATGAGAGCCAGAGATGAGCAGGACGCGCCTGATGTTATTGCTGGTAAGTTCCTACTCCATGACAATGAGTTGTATGCTCTAATTGATCCTGGTTCCACACACTCATATTTGTGCACAGATAGAGTTATTGATAAATTGCATTCAGTTGATCAGTTAGATTATGAGATTTGTGTGACCAGTCCATTAGGGCATAGTGTCAGTGTGAGTAGAGTTTTTAGGAGTTGTCCTCTGATTGTTGAGGGAGTTGTGCTTCCAGCGGATCTGATTGAGTTACCCTTCAGAGAGTTTGACTTGATTCTGGGTATGGACTGGTTGGGTAAGTATCGGGCTGTAGTGGATTGCCATAGGAAGACAGTGGTACTACGGGATAGAAGTCAGTCTCTTGTGTTTCTGAAAGGTTTGGGTGCTAGTTCAGTGAATAATGTTATTTCTGTGTTGCAAGCCAAGAGATTCATCAGGAAAGGTTGTGAGGCTTTTCTAGCTGTTGTGTTAGATTCCAGGAGGGATCAGGTTCAGATTGAGGATATTCCTGTTGTGCGGGAGTTTGGGGATGTGTTCCCGAGCGAGTTGCCTGGTTTGCCTCCTGAGAGAGAGGTTGAGTTGTCCATTGAGATCATGTCGGGTACTGCACCTATTTCGAGAGCACCTTATCGGATGGCTCCTGTAGAGTTGAGGGAACTTAAATCTCAGCTACAAGAGTTATTGGATAAGGGGTTTATTAGACCGAGCATATCTCCATGGGGAGCTCCAGTGCTGTTTGTTAAGAAGAAGGATGGATCCCTGCGGATGTGTATTGACTACCGCCAGATTAATAAAGTTACTGTGAAGAACAGGTATCCTTTGCCTAGGATTGAGGATTTATTTGATCAGCTTCGAGGTGCGGGTGTCTTTTCCAAGATAGATCTTCGATCAGGGTACTACCAGCTTCGTGTTCAGGATGCAGATGTGGTTAAGACTGCATTTCGGACTAGGTATGGCCACTATGAGTTTCTTGTGATGCCGTTTGGTTTGACAAATGCTCCAGCGGCTTTTATGGATCTGATGAATCGTGTGTTTAGGCCATACTTAGATCGATTTGTAGTAGTGTTCATTGATGACATCTTGGTGTATTCCAAGAATGAGAGTGAGCATGAGGAGCATCTCAGATTGGTTTTGCAGATGTTGAGAGAGCATCAGTTGTTTGCTAAGCTTAGCAAATGTGATTTCTGGCTTCGAGAAGTGTCATTCTTGGGTCATATTATTTCAGCTAGTGGTATTCAGGTTGATCCAGCCAAGATTGAGGCGATAGTTGATTGGAAAGCGCCTCGAAATGTTCAGGAAGTGAGGAGTTTTCTCGGTTTAGCAGGTTATTACCGTCGGTTCGTTAAGAGATTTTCTGTGATTGCTGCTCCTATGACTAGATTGTTGAGGAAAGGAGTTAGATTTGAGTGGTCAGACAGGTGTCAGTCTTGTTTTGATCGGTTAAAGCAGTTGCTTGTTGAGGCTCCTATCCTTACTCAACCCATCTCGGGTAAGGAGTTTGTTATTTATAGTGATGCTTCTGGAGTTGGTCTTGGATGTGTACTGATGCAGGAAGGAAAGGTAGTGGCTTATGCTTCACGTCAGTTGAAGCCACATGAGAAGAACTATCCGACGCATGATTTAGAGTTGGCAGCTGTAATCTTTGCTTTGAAGATTTGGCGTCACTACTTGTATGGGGAAAAGTGTAGGATCTTCTCGGACCACAAGAGTTTGAAGTACTTCCTTTCACAGAAAGAGTTGACTATGAGACAGCACAGATGGCTTGAGTTATTTAAAGACTACGACTGCATTGTGGATTACCATCCTGGTAAGGCCAATGTAGTTGCAGATGCTTTGAGTCGTAAGTCAGTTTCAGCCTTGTTCTTGAGGCGTTTCAGATGGCGTTTTGGTTCAGATGGGGCTTTGCTTGCCCAGTTGCGTGTGAAGCCTACTTTGAGACAGAGGATTGTGGATGCTCAGAGTGATGATGTGAGACTTCAGCGGATTGTGCATGAGGTTAGATCGGGTAAGCCATCAGAGTTCTCAGTTCAGGATGAGGTACTTATGTTCAGAGATCGTCTGTGTGTGCCAGAGTCTGAGGATTTGAGGAGACAGCTCTTGAGTGAGGCGCATAGTTCAGTCTTTACTATGCATCCGGGCAGTGAGAAGATGTACAGAGACATGAAGCAATTCTATTGGTGGTCCGGTATGAAGCGTGATATTGTGGATTTTGTTTCCAAGTGCTTGACTTGTCAGCAGGTAAAGGCTGAGCATCAGGTTCCTTCAGGTTTGCTTATGCCTTTATCCATTCCTGAGTGGAAATGGAATGACATCGCCATGGACTTTGTTTCTGGTTTGCCTTTGACTCAGAGGAAGCATGATTCAGTTTGGGTTATTGTCGATCGACTTACCAAGTCAGCTCACTTCTTGCCAGTTAGAGTGGACTACTCCATGGACAGATTAGCCAGTATCTATGTAGATGAGATAGTTCGACTGCATGGTGTGCCTTTATCCATAGTGTCAGATCGGGATCCGAGGTTTACTTCCAAGTTTTGGAAGGAGTTACAGAGAGCTTTGGGCACTAGGTTGAACTTCAGTACAGCGTTTCATCCTCAGACCGATGGTCAGTCAGAGCGAGTTATTCAGATTCTGGAGGATATGATGAGGGCTTGTACTTTGGACTTTCCGGGCAGTTGGGACAGATATGTATCATTGATGGAGTTTGCCTACAACAACAGTTTCCAGTCGAGTATTGGTATGGCACCATATGAGGCTCTGTATGGTCGTCAGTGTAGGACTCCGATTTGTTGGACCGAGCTATCCGAGAGATCTATGATTGGACCCGACTTGGTTAGGGATACTGAAGAGAAGATCAGAGTAGTGCAGCGGAATTTGAAGGCAGCCAAGGATCGACAGAAGTCTTATGCCAATTTGAAAAGAAAAGATGTGCATTTTGAGATCGGGGACAAGGTTTTCCTTAAAGTTTCTCCTTGGAGGAGAGTGCTTCGATTTGGAAAGAAGGGTAAGCTGAGTCCTCGTTTCATTGGACCTTATGAGATTTTGGCTAAGGTGGGACCTGTAGCCAACAGATTGGCGTTACCGATGGAGTTAGCAAAGTTGCATGATGTGTTTCACGTTTCGATGCTTCGTCGGTACAGATCAGATCCTTCGCATGTTCTGTCAGTTCAGGATATCCAGGTTCAGCCAGACTTCTCTTATGATGAGGAACCGCGAGCTATTCTAGCCCGAGAGGTTCGGCAGTTGAGAAATAAGCAGATTCCTTTGGTTAAAGTATTGTGGATCCATCATGGAGTCGAGGAAGCGACTTGGGAACCAGAGGAGTCGATGAGAGCTCAGTATCCACAGTTATTCAGTTCAGGTGAGAATTTCGAGGACGAAATTCTTATTAGTAGGGGAGAGTTGTCACACCCCATTTGCCCCCTAGTAGAATGAGCCTGTCTGTCTGTCTATCTGTCTGTCTGTATGTGTAAGCATTCGCATGTGTACAGTATTTCATAAGGGTATTTCAGTAAAATGCATGATTTTGGGGTTTTATTATTGTGTGGGTACATACATGGCATTAGTGTGTGAATTAATTAGGAATTACTTGTGTACACTTGAGCATACCATATTAGGGTGTTTTTAGTTGGGAATCAATTGTGTGCATTTACATATACCATTGTAGGGTGCATTTAAATGAGGTTACTTAGGGTGTGTGTAATGCATTGTATTTTAGTGTGAGTGATTAGTGTCACCAATAGGAGTTTGATACATATTTAGAATAAAGAAAAGAAAAAGAAAAGGGAATGAGGAAAAAGAAACTTACAGATTCACGATTTTCTCACTCACTCTCTTCTTCTTCACTTTCTTTATTCTCAAGTACTGTGTATTTTGATTCAAGGTTCTATTGGTGAAATTAATCCTCCCCTTGCATTCCTTAGCTTGGTAAGTGCAAGATCTAGTCTTTGTTTTACTGTAAATTGCATTTTCATCTTCTTCCTTGAGTTAGATTTAACTTAGGGTTTTCTTTGTGGATGTTCTTGCTGTGATTGTGTTTAGCTGAAGCTCCACGTGATCCAAAGGGGAAAGAGGTTGCTGGACCTAGTGGAGCTAAGTGAGAGAGACTTAGATTTCAGGTTTGGGAACAATTGCTTGTGATCTGCATAATTTGAGTTTACTGGTATTTCTAGGGTTTATATGTTCTTGAACAATTTGAATGTAAATACCTTGAATTGGGTTGATTGAATTCTGTTATATGATGTTTAAATTGTTTGGGATCTTCCTTGAAAGGTAAGAATGGATTTGAGTGGTTTAAAATCAAACTGGGATTGAAATTGGTGTTCTGAGAATTCTGGAAATTCTGGAAAAGTCGATATACTGTTGAATTTCTTCAGGTCGCGTGACTCGCTACGCAGGAAGGCAAGTCACGTCGCGTGACCCTCGGTCACGGCGTGACCTGCCTGCTGAGAAGCCAGTCGCGTGACCAGCTGAAGAGGAAGCAAGTCACGCGACGTGATCTTCGGTCACGTCGTGCGACCTGCGAGGAAGAGGCAGATCACGCAACGTGATCTGCGAGGGAGAAGCAGCGTCACGTCGCGTGACCCTCGGTCACGCCGTGACCTGCATAAGCATTGCGTGATCTGCGAGGATCACGCAACGCGTTTGGCGGGAAGCAAGCAGGTCACGAGACGTGACCCTAGGTCACGCCGTGACCTGCCTGTTGAGAAGGCTAGTCACGCCAGTGACCAGCCATTCCTCGCCCGTTTCTCCGTTCAGCTCATTTTTCCGAAGTTTCCTGGTTTTTAACTCAGAACTAAATTTGGTATTTCTTCTGAATGGACTTTAATATTGTATGACTCATGTCTTACTGTTTAATGCTTCGATATGCGTGATAGCATGATTTTCTGATGAATTATATTCTTTATCCTGAAATGTGATCTGTTTGACGCATAACCTGCTAGAGTCAAGTAAGTGGATAGTTAGGCATGCCTAATAGAGTCTTTAGCTGCAGCCCTCAGTTCAGTTTGGACCCCGATCAGGTCCCCGTTTGGTTCCTCGCGAACCCTTCAGTATAGAATCTTGTTTAAGATTCCCTCAGTATATAAATAACATGTTTTGATAAATGATATAATATTTGACTTGTACCTGTGAGGTACCCTCAGTATTCGATTCGTACCCGTAAGGTACCCTCAGTACACTCGTTATCCACTGTCTAGAGTCAGCAGGTATTCTTTAAATGTTAATGGAAATGTTCTGATCTGATTTGGCTTTGAATGGAATATCTGAATGAGTTCAGTGATGAAATACATGATGGTTTATTCTGTAATGCCTATGTTATGGATTACTGAATGTATGGCTTGTAAATGCGAGCATGCTTATTTGGAATATGTTATAACCTTTGCATTCTGCCATTGTGAATGTGTTATGCCTTGACGACCACTGTGAGTGGCCGTCCATAAATATGTGTGTTTCCCCACTAAGCGTTTTATCGCTTAGCACGGTGTGTTTACCCGTGCAGGTGCGGAAGACGTTTTGCCTTGAGAGAGTCGCCGTCATCAAGCCAACACAGAAGGGTTTTAGTGTAGGCTCAGTTTTGTATCAGTTATTGATTCTTTTTGTATAGAACTCTTTGTATCAGCTTCCGCTTTTGTATCTATATTTTGTATATGTAATATTAATTATATTAGCTGGTTGATCTGATCATTATTGTAATAGTTTAATTATAGTAATGCATGATCAGCTTTTGCTTTCTGCATGTAAAGTTTTTAATTATTCTGTATTCCTGAATGTATGTTATGAATGGATGTATATTTTGCTTTGCTTTTGTTTGGTGACACCTTGTCTCATACGGCATCTCACTCCTTATCGGATGGGATCGCCTATGTATGGGAAGGGGGTGTTACAGTAGCACTGATCACTTCTTGGCAAATTGTTCGAGGTATAATGAGGCTTCTGGTGATCAACTTGTGGCTAGCAGAGTTGGTTCTAATGCCCCGCAAGCCAGTCGTGGTAGAGGCCGACGTAGAGGTCGAGATGGTCGGCATAGAGAGGGAGCTCCATCAGAGTTAGTTGATCATCGTTTGACTGTTCCTGCTAGAGCTTATGCCATAAGAGCTCGGGATGAGCAAGATGCCCCTAATGTGATTGCTGGTAAGTTCCTACTCTTTGACACTAAGTTATATGCTCTAATTGACCCTGGCTCCACACACTCATATTTGTGCACAAGTATATTGTTTGATAAGATGCATGATGTTGATCAGTTAGATTATGAGGTTTGTGTGACTAGTCCTTTAGGGCATAGTGTCAATGTGAGTAGAGTGCATAGGAATTGTCCCCTTTTGGTTCAGGGACTTTAGTTTCCTACTAATTTGATTGAGTTTCCTTTTTAGGAGTTTGATTTGATTTTGGGTATGGATTGGCTTAGTAAGCATCGGGCTGCTATGGATTGTCATAGGAAGGTAGTTGTGTTGTGAGATAGAGATCGATCTTCAGTAGTGGTTAAAGGATTGGGTTCAAGTTCTTTGAGTAATGTGATCTCCGCCATGAAAGCTAAGCGATTTATAAGGAAAGGATGTGAGGCATTCTTAGCAGTTGTTTTTGATTCGAAGCGTGATTAGGTAGAGATTGAGGATATCCCCATTATTAAGGAGTTTCGTGATGTGTTTCCGAGTGAATTGCCTGGTTTGCCTCCCAAGAGAGAAGTGGAGTTGTCCATAGAGATTTTGCCGGGTATTTCACCCATTTCGAAAGCACCTTATCAGATAGCTCCTATAGAGTTGAGAGAACTCAAAACTTAGCTACAAGAGTTATTGGATAAGGGGTTTATTAGACCTAGCATATCTCCATGGGGAGCCCCAATTTTGTTTGTCAAGAAGAAAGATGGTTCTTTAAGGATGTGTATCGACTATATGCAAATTAACAAGGTCACAGTGAAGAATAAGTATCCCTTGCCTAGAGTCGAGGATTTGTTTAATCAGCTTAAAGGTGTAGGTGTCTTTTCCAAGATTGACCTTTGATCAGGTTATTATCAGCTTCGAGTTTAGGATGCAGATGACGCGATACGGCCACTATGAGTTTCTTGTTATGCCGTTTGGTTTGACCAATGCACCTGCGGCTTTTATGGATTCGATGAACCGAGTGTTTAGGCCATATCTCGATCGATTTGTAGTAGTGTTTATAGATGACATTTGGGTTTTCTCCAAGGATGAGAATGAGCATGAAGAGCATCTTCGGTTAGTGTTGCAAGTGTTGAGGGAGCACCGTTTGTTTGCGAAGCTTAGCAAGTGTGACTTTTGGCTTCGACAAGTGTCTTTCTTGGGCTATATTATGTCGGCTAAGGGTATCCAAGTGGATCCAGCCAAGATTGAGGTGAATGTGGATTGGAAAGCACCTAGGAATGTTTCGGAAGTGAGAAGCTTCCTTGGTTTAGCAGGCTACTACCATCGGTTTGTGAAGGGTTTTTCCATCATAGCGGCTCTTATGACTAGATTATTGAGGAAAGGAGTCAATTTTGATTGGTTGGATAAGTGTCAGCGGTGCTTTGAGAGGTTAAAGAGTTTGTTGGTTGAAGCTCCTGTACTGACTCAACCCACCTCGGGTAAAGAGTTTGTGATGTATAGTGATGCTTTGGGTGTTGGACTAGGATGTGTGTTGATGCAGGAGGGTAAAGTTGTGGCTTATGCATCTCGTCAGTTTAAGCCACATGAGAAGAACTATCCGACGCATGATTTGGAATTGGCGGCTGTGATCTTTGCTTTGAAGATTTGGCAGCATTATCTATATGGGGAGAAATATAGGATTTACACGGACCATAAGAGTTTGAAATATCTCCTCACGCAGAAAGAGTTGAACATGAGACAACGTCCATGGTTAGAGTTATTCAAGGATTACGACTGCATTGTGGATTATCATCCGGGTAAAGCCAATGTGGTTGCAGATGCTTTGAGTCGAAAGTCAGTTTCTGCTTTGTTCTTGAGACGGTTCAGATGGAGATTTGATTCGGATGGTGCTTTGGTTGCCCAATTGAGAGTGCAGCCGACTTTAAGATAGTCTATTGCGGATGCTCAGAAGGATGATGTGAAATTGCAGCAAGTTTTACAAGAGGTTCAACGGGATAAGCAGTCTGAGTTTTTGATTTTGGATGGGGTGCTTATATATAGGGATTGCTTGTGTGTGCCCGATGAGTTAAGGAAAAAACTTTTGAGTGAGGCACATACTACAGTCTTTACTATGTATCCTGGTAGTGAGAAGATGTATCGGGATTTGAAGCAGTTCTACTGGTGGTTTGGGATGAAGAGAGCTATTGTGAAATTCGTGGCAAGGTGTCTGATGTATCAACAGGTGAAGGCTGAGTACTAAGTTCCTTCGGGATTGCTCACTCCTTTATCCGTTCCTCAGTGGAAATGGGATGATATCGCCATGGATTTTGTGTCGGGTTTGCCAATAACTCAGAGAAAGCATGACTCTGTTTGGGTTATTGTGGATCAGCTTACGAAGTCAGTGCATTTTGTGCCAGTTAGAGTGGATTACTTGATGGATAAGTTGGCCAGTGTGTATGTGGATGAGATAGTTCTATTTCTTGGAGTGCCTTTGTCGATAGTTTCAGATCGGGATCTAAGGTTCACATCTAAGTTCTGGAAAGAATTGCAGAGAGCTTTGGGTACCAAGATGAACTTCAGTGTAGCATTCTATCCTCAGACAGATGGTCAGGCCGAGCGAGTTATACAGATTTTAGAGGATATACTTCGGGCTTGTGCTTTGGATTTTTCTAGCAGTTGGGATCAATATGTGCGGCTTATGGAGTTTGCCTACAACAACAGTTATCAGTCCAGCATTGGTATGTCACCATTTGAGGTTTTGTATGGTTGACCGTGTAGGACTCCGGTTTGTTGGACAGAGTTAACCGAGCGATCTTTTATTGGGCCAGAGATGATTAGAGATACTGAAGAAAAGATCAGAGTTGTGCAGCAAAATCTTAAGGTGGCTAATGACAGGCAGAGATCCTATGCCAACCTGAAGAGAAAGGATATTCGATTTGAAGTTGGGGACAAAGTTTTCCTTAAGGTTTCACCTTGGAGGAAAATATTGTGGTTTGGCAAGAAAGGTAAACTTAGTCCTTGGTTCATTGGACCTTTTGAGATTTTGGACAGAGTTGGTCCGGTAGCCTATAGGTTGGCTTTACCGATGGAGTTGGCTAAGATGCATGATGTTTTCCATGTTTTAATGCTTCATTGGTATAGATCGGATTCGTCGTATGTGTTGTCTGTTCAAGATGTTCGAAGTCAGCCGGATTACTCCTATGATGAATTGTCGAAGGCTATTATAGTTCGGGAAGTGAGACAGTTGACAAACAAGCAAATCCCTCTGGTCAAGGTTCTTTGGCAATATAACCAAGTCGAGGAAGCGACTTGGGAACCAGAGGCGACGATGAGGAGTCAGTAACCGCATTTATTCAGTTCAGGTGAGAATTTTGAGGACAAAATTCTTATTAGTAGGGAAGAGTTGTAACACCCCGATTCCCCCCTATTAGTTTGAGCCATGTTTTCAATGTGTATGGGTGCATGTGTGAGAGTTTTGGCATGTGTCAAGGGCATTTTGGGTAAAATGCATGTTTTATGGGCTGTAATATTGTGTGGGTGCATATATGTTAGTAGGGTGTATATGCATTGGGTGGTGTTAGTGTGTTCATGAGCATATGGTTGTAGTCTGTGAATTATGTGGGTTGGTCTTGTGTGTAGTAGCATGTATGTTTGTTGGGTGTGAGTGGTCAAGTCCCACCAACCAAAGAGTGACAACTGGATAGGGATTAGGAAAAAGGAAATAAAGAGAAGGAGAGAGAAATGAGAACTGTAGATTGCTGTCTCTTTCCCGTTTCCTCTTCTTTTCTTCATCTTCTTTCACTTTTCTCTTCACTTGGGTGCCCTAGCTTGGATTCAAGTGTGGTGGTGGAAATTGATCATTCCCTTAGCTTTGATTGGTAAGTCTTTTATGGTTTCTTCTTCATCTACTTCATCTTCTTATTCTATTGTTCTTATTTTATTTAGATTGGGTTTTAATTTAGGTTTTGTATCTGTGTGTTTTTGTTGGGTGTTCTTGGTTAGTTGAGCGTCCTCGCGATTCTAAGGGAAAGCAGAAGACTAGTGGGAGTGGTGCTCATTGATTTGGAGCATAGGAGATACAGGTTTGGGACTTCTGTTTGGGTTTTGTTTGGAATTTAATTATTTGATGTTCATGTGGTGATTTATACCTTTGCATGTGCTCTCTGAAAAATTGATGTTTGATGAGGCACATTATAGTGTTAATGTTATGGGTATTTAATTTATTTGAGTTATGATGCATGAATGTTGAAGTATTGAGCAATTATTGAAGTTTGATGAATATTTGCTGTAAATTTCTGGGTTTGTGTTCTTGAGGAGTTTGATTTTGATAATGCATGATTTTAATTGTGTAAAGTGTTGAATTAAGTTGTGTTTATGTTATTTGTGATATTGGAAGGCTTATTTGAAGGTAAGATGTGGTTTGGTTTGATTTTGGGTCAAAATGGATTTGTGGTTGGAAATCTGGGTTTGCTGCGTTTTACTGGAAAACTGGAAATCGCGATGCTATCGCGAGCATGATCGAAGGGTGAATTCTAGTTTTACGTGAGATTGCTATGCTGGTTTGTAAGGTCTCCGACTCATGATTGGGCAACATGGCTCGTGAAGCTTAGCATGCGCGAGTGGTGCGGCAGAATCATGTGTAGGCAAGAGGGGAGACTGAGAGTTCACGAGACGTGAACTACGTTCACGAGTCGTGAACCATGTTCACGAGTCGTGAACAACCTTCAGGAGTCTTGAAGGTTATCTCACGACTCATATGCCCCTTCGCCCCTTCCCCTCGCACAAGCCTATCAGTCACTGTCGTGAGCGCGATACTGGTCGTGATCGCGACAGTGACCTCTTTGCCCCTTCCCCTCGCAAAGGCCATCCGGCCACTGTCGCGATCACGACTGTGACCTCCTTTTTGCCCTGTTTTCCGATTTGTCTCTTTTTTTTCAAAATGATTTTTGTATCATTTCTTCATGAGTTTTTACTACAGTATGGGAATAATTATGCATATATCTATGAACAATATTATGATTTCTTCATGATGAATTATATGTTATGCCTTGAGCATGATTTGTATATTAATGACCTGCAAGAGTCAGTCTAGTGGATAGTTAGGCATGCCTAAAAGAGTCCTTTAGCTGCATCCTCTGTACTATTTTGGACCCCAATCAGGTCCCCATTTATTTCCTCGCAAACTTCTTCGTGTTTGCATCTTGTTTAAGATTCCTTTGTAAAATATTTTGAAAAGAGAAAATGTGATATTGTTTTTTGATTCGTACCCATAAGGTACCGCTATGCATCGATTCGTACCCATAAGGTACCGCTACGCATTTACTCGTTATCCACTACAGTGAGTTAGCATGTGTTATGATTTGTCCTGATGTGAATATAAGTATTTGAATCTGAATGACTCTAAATGAGGATATGAATCTATTGGCACCTGAATATGATTATGGAATAGTTGAATGGTTATGAATGCGATTCATTTATGATTATATCTTATGATATTCAGCATATGCAATTACGTATGTGATTTGCCTTGATGTCCATTGTGAATGGCCATCAATATTATTATTGTTTGTTTCTCAACTAAGTGTTATCGCTTAGCACGGTATTTTCACCTATGCAAGTGTGGAACGTGTATAGGTTTTGGGAGAGTCGCCGCCAGTGAAGCCAACACAGTGGGATTGTTGATAGGACTTACTTTCTTTTTGTATAATCATTATTTTGTAATAGTGATCTCTCTTGTATATAGTTTTGTTAAGCTTCCGCTATGTATCTCTGAGTGATGTAATTATGTTGGTATCAAAATAATTATGTAATTGAATATTGTTATTCTATGAATAAATGATCTTTTTGTTTTAAAGTTTTAATTTTCGCTGTTTATATGTATGTTAAATTATGTGAATGTATGTATGTATCGTTCTGTTTGGTGTGACACCCCTTCTCGTACGGGTTCTCACTCCCTCGCGGATGGGTTCTACTACGTATGGGTAGGGGTGTTACATTAAGGCTGTATTTAGGGGCAAATTTGTGATGAAAAAAAAGAGAAAAACGAAAAGAAAAAAATAATAGAAGAAAAGAGAGAAAAAGAGAAAACAAGGGAAAATTGTGTGTGGAGTATATATATATAACAAAAGGAAAAATCCAAATCCTTTAACTGGTGGGAAAGTTAATCCTAATTGCTTGAGTATTAGAGGCAGCAATTAATCGTATTCTAAACACTAGTAGGTATCCTTTAAGTGGTAGGAAAAATTAATCCTATTTGTTTTGGTATTAGGTCTACAAAATCCTAATCCACATTTCATTAGTATTGCAAGATAAATCCAATTCAGACAAGGGTTCATTTGTCCTATCATTTGCCTGTAACACCCCTTACCCATACGTAGGCGATCCCATCCGATATGGAGTAAGACGCCGTAGGAGTAAAGGTGTCACCACATAGATACAGAATATACATACATTCATACATAAACATACATACCAAAATACCAGGTAATTTAAAACTTTACAAAACCATACATGAAAGCTGATCATGCATTAATATAATGAAAGCATTACATTACTGTTCTGATCAACTGAGAGAAATAACAGATAATTACATATCCCAAAATTACAATTACAAAAGCGAAAGCTATTACAGAATCTTAAGAGAGTTCTTATACAAAAGAATCATAACGCTACAAAAATAAGCCCTATTCTAAGACCCCGCTGTGTTGGCTTTGATGGCGACGACTCTCCCAAAAGCAACTCCTTCCTCACCTGCACGGGTAAACACACCGTGCTAAGCGATAAACGCTTAGTGGGGAAAACACACATAATATAAAGACAACCATTCACAACGGTCGTCAAGGCGATTCGCATGCATACATACATATAGCCATTCATCAGAAGGTTCATATTAATAATCATATTCTCATAACAGATTGTACTTTTCATCATTGAATCCAGAAAGATAACACATGCGTTTGCTCATATAACAAGTCATACAAGTACTTTAAACAATGAAAACCCTGCTGACTCAAGGTAGTGGATAACGAGTGAACAGAAAGTACTTTACGAGTACCAATCGAATACGAAAAACCATTTTAACTTTTCATTCACAAACATTTCCAGAAGGACCTTAAACAAGATCCAAACACATTACAGAAGTTCGCGAAGAACGAAACGGGGACCTGATCGGGGTCCAAACAGAAATAACAGAAGCTGCAGCAAAGACTCTATTAGGCATGCCTAACTATCCACTGACTAGACTCTAGCAGGTCATACATAAACCGTTCAATCCATTTCGTGATTCCAAATTAATCATCATCAAATAAGTATAGTCATATCATAATTACACTTGCATATCATTTATAGGATATCATGCATAAATCTCATAACTGCTTAAGTAAACTGAAGTTCAAGGAACAGGCGAAGAGAGAAAATTCATTCAGCATACAAGGGACTGTCGCGCTCGCGACGTCTGTCGCGCTCGCGACAGAGACCAGAGTCTCTTCGCTGCGCGCGCGCGACAGATCTCGTGACCGCGGGGAGGACGGAAGAGCCAGGCTCTGTCGCGCTCGCGACGGATGTCGCGATCGCGACAGAAGGCAAAGGGTGTTGTCGCGATAACACCAGGCAACAATACTCTCTGTCGCGATCGCGACTGTTGTCGCGCTCGCGACAGAAGGTATACAACACTTCGGCTGTCGCGGGCTCGCGGCGGATGTCGCGTGCTCGCGACAACGAAGCTCCCACTACCGTTCTCTGTCGCGACCTCGCGACAGTCATCGCGATCGCGACAGAGTCGGGATTTTGAAAATCTGCAGAAATTCTGCAGATTTTCCTCTTCTAATTCTTCCTCCAACCACACAAATCTCAATCAAAGGTTACTTACCTCAAATCCAGCCATCCAAAGCATAAACAACCATGTCATAACATTTATTCACAATAAACTTCATCCAATCCATCAATTTGAACATTTAATTTCAATAATCATTCACAAACTCCATTTATGCATCAAATTACTTCAAATCCGAATTCATCATGATTAATTCATAATCTTGCAAGTTCCACATTATAAAACAAAGACCCATAGCATAAATATCAAAATAAAGGACATCTAACAACCTAATTCCAAGAAAACATCAAGAACACACTCATGAACACTTTCACCTAAAAAGGAAGAAATTCCCAAACCTCAAAATCCTTAGCTCCTAGTGTTTAGTTCCACTTGATCCAGCAACTTCCTTGCCTTTAGGATCCCGGGGAGGCTCAACTAAGAAACCCAACCAAGAACAAGCAAACAAAACCAAAATCCAATCTTCAAACCCAATCCGAAAATAAGAAAGAGAAGAAGATGGAAAAACTTAAACAAAGGCAAAATGGATGCATAATACTTACCAAAGACTACTAAGAGATGATCAAATCCCCACTAGAACTCTTGAATCTCAACCAATGTCCAAGAGAAGAAGACAAGAAGAAGGAAAGAAGAGGGGCAGCGTGAGGAAACGGGAAGCACAAATGAAAAATCTGATCTTTTCCCCTTTCCTTTCTTTTCCTTTTCTCTTCTTAACCTAGACACATGTAAAGATCCTAGTGGAGGGATTTGGTCACTCACACCCTAGCCAAGTGCATCACACACACACAAAACTCTCCCAACTAACACATACTCTACAATTGTATGCACAACACACACACAACCATAACCCACTAGTGCATATCCTACTATGGTGCACTCATGCACACACACAACTCTAACCCAATTAATTCACACCATGGCACCATGCATGCACCCACATGCAAGAAAAACTCTTATAACATGCAAAATTACCAAAATGCCCTTATAAACCAAAACTCATGCAATTGCATACACATACAAATATGGCTCATTCAACTAGGGGGCAAACGGGGTGTGACAACTCTCCCCTACTAACAAGAATTTCGTCCTCGAAATTCTCACCTGAACAGAACAATTGCGGATACTGCAATCTCATCGATTCCTCCGGTTCCCAAGTTGCTTCCTCAACCCCGTGGTGATTCCACAAAACCTTGACCAAAGGAATCTGCTTATTCCTCAGCTGTCGTACTTCCCGCTCTAGGATAGCTCTAGGCTCCTCGTCATAGGAAAAATCTGATTGCACTTGAACTTCTTGAACCGACAACACATGGGAAGGATCCGATCTATACCGACGGAGCATAGAAACGTGAAACACATCGTGAAGCTTCGACAATTCCATCGGCAAAGCTAGTCTGTATGCCACTGGACCCACTCTTGCCAACATCTCAAACGGACCAATAAAGCGAGGACTAAGCTTCCCTTTCTTTCCAAATCGAAGCACTTTTCTCCAAGGAGACACTTTAAGAAAAACCTTGTCCCCAACTTCAAACTGTACATCCTTTCTCTTCAGGTTAGCATAAGACTTTTGTCGATCCTTGGCCACTTTCAGATTCCGCTGCACAACTCTAATCTTTTCCTCGGTATCTCTAACCAGATCTGGCCAAATCATTGACCTCTCAGACAACTCTGTCCAACAAACAGGAGTCCTACACTGACGTCCATACAGAGCCTCATAAGGTGACATACCAATACTCGACTGGAAACTGTTGTTGTAGGCAAATTCCATCAATGATACGTACTTGTCCCAGCTACCCGGAAAGTCCAAAACACAAGCCCTCATCATATCCTCTAAGATCTGAATCACACGCTCGGACTGACCATCTGTCTGCGGATGAAATGCTGTACTGAACTTCAACTTGGTACCCAAAGCTCGCTGCAACTCTTTCCAGAACTTAGATGTAAACCTTGGGTCCCTATCAGAAACTATGGACAGAGGTACCCCATGCAATCGCACTATCTCATCTACGTACATACTGGCCAATCTACTCATCGAATAATCCATTCTAACCGGCAAAAAGTGAGCAGACTTCGTGAGTCGATCGACAACAACCCAAACAGAATCATGCTTTCTCTGAGACAAAGGTAAACCGGAGACAAAATCCATGGCGATGTCATCCCACTTCCACTCGGGAACGGACAAAGGCGTGAGTAAACCAGAAGGAACCTGGTGCTCAGCCTTGACCTGCTGACAAGTCAGGCACTTGGATACAAAGTCCACTATGTCCCTCTTCATACCCGACCACCAAAAGAACTGCTTCAAATCCCGATACATCTTCACACTGCCAGGATGCATGGTGAAAACTGAACTATGGGCCTCATCAAAAATCTGTCTTCTTAACTCTGCACTATCCGGCACACACAAACGGTTCCCAAACAGAAGAACCCCATCCTGAACCGAAAACTCTGACTGCTTACCTGAACCGACTTCTTGAACAATCCGCTGAAGTTTCTCATCAACCTTCTGAGCATCAACTATCTGCTATCTCAAAGTAGGCTTGACCCTCAACTGAGCTATCAAAGCCCCATCTGGACCAAACCTCCATCTAAACCTTCTCAAAAACAAGGCAGAAACTGACTTTCTACTCAACGCATCCGCGACTACATTGGCCTTACCCGGATGGTAATCCACAATGCAATCGTAGTCCTTAAACAGCTCAAGCCAACGACGTTGCCTCATATTCAATTCCTTCTGAGTCAGAAAATACTTCAAACTTTTGTGGTCCGAAAAGATCCTACACTTCTCACCGTAGAGATAATGACGCCAAATCTTCAAAGCGAAGACAACTGCAGCTAATTCAAGATCATGCGTCGGATAATTCCTCTCGTGCGGCTTCAACTGTCGAGAAGCATAAGCCACCACCTTACCTTCCTGCATCAGAACACATCCCAAACCAACACCTGAAGCATCACTATATATAACAAACTCCTTACCCGAGGTGGGTTGAGTTAATATAGGAGCTTCAACTAACAACTGTTTCAACCTCTCGAAACAAGCTTGACATTTATCCGACCACTCGAACTTAACTCCCTTCCTCAACAACCTGGTCATCGGAGCAGCAATCACTGAAAAACCCTTAACGAACCGACGGTAATAACCCGCCAGACCAAGGAAACTCCTTACTTCCTGAACATTCCTAGGCGCTTTCCAATCCACTATCGCCTCGATCTTAGCTGGATCCACTTGAATACCCTTAGCTGAAACTATGTGACCCAAAAACGACACTTCCTTAAGCCAAAAGTCACTCTTACTCAACTTAGCAAACAACCGATGCTCTCTCAAAATCTGCAAAACTAACCGAAGATGCTCTTCATGCTCGGCTTCATCCTTGGAAAATACCAAAATATCATCTATAAAAACTACTACAAACCGGTCTAAGTATGGCCTGAACACCCTATTCATCAAATCCATGAATGCCGCTGGAGCGTTAGTCAAACCAAATGGCATAACCAGGAACTCATAGTGGCCATACCGAGTCCGAAATGCAGTCTTAACCACATCCTCGTCCTTAACACGAAGCTGATAATACCCAGACCGAAGGTCAATCTTAGAAAACACACCGGCACCTCGCAGCTGATCAAACAAATCTTCAACCCTGGGCAACGGATACTTATTCTTCACTGTGACCTTATTAATCTGCCTGTAGTCTATACACATCCTCAAAGACCCATCCTTCTTCTTAACAAACAGGACCGGAGCTCCCCAAGGAGATATGCTGGGTCGAATGTATCCCTTATCCAATAGCTCTTGCAGTTGAGTTTTAAGTTCTCTCAACTCTACAGGAGCCATCCGATAAGGTGCCTTCGACACCGGTGTGGTACCCGGCATAATCTCTATGGCTAGCTCAACCTCCCTCTCCGGAGGCAAACCAGGCAAGTCACTCGGAAAAACATCACTGAACTCTCGAACAATAGGGATGTTCTCAATCCTAACTTGATCCCTCCTGGAATCCAAAACCACAGCCAGAAAAGCTTCACAACCTTTTCTCATAAACCTCTTAGCTTGAATAGCAGAAATCACATTGTGCACGGAACTCGCACCCAAACCTCTGACAAACACTGGAGCTCGATTCCTATCTCGAAGCATGAAAGTCTTCCTATGACAATCAACCACGGCTCTATGCTTACTCAACCAGTCCATACCCAGAATTAAGTCATACTCTCTGAAGGGCAACTCTATCAAATCCACAGGAAACTCAACATTCTCAACCATCAACGGACAATTCCTATACACTCTACTCACACTGACACTATGCCCTAACGGATTGGTCACACATATCTCATAGTCTAACTGTTCTACCACATGCAACTTATCAATAAACTTATGTGTGCACAAATATGAGTGTGTGGAACCAGGATCTATTAGAGCATATAATTCAGTGTCATGGAGTAGGAACTTACCAGCAATCACATCAGGCGCATCCTGCTCATCTCTGGCTCTAACTGCATAAGCTCTAACGGCCATAGGAGGAGGACGCTCCACAGTCTCAGAACCAGCTACATCTCTGGGTCGACCGCCTCGACCTCTTCCTCTACCTCTACCTCTAGAGGCCTGCGGAGCATTCGATCCAACTCTGCTAGCTCCTCCCTGAGGACCCGAGTCTTCACTCATCTGAGGACAATAAGCCACCCGGTGTTCAGTGCTCCCACACCTGAAACACCCACCAGTAAGCCACCTACACTCACCCCAGTGAGCCTTACTGCAATTCGAACAAACGGGAGCAACATCAGACCGACCACCCCTACCAGAACCAGACACTGCAGCTGAACCTTGCCTTCTCCCCCTTGAAGCCGAACCAGCCGCAGGATCATCTTGCGGGTTCCTAGACCTCTTACCCGAAGATGAGGAAACACCACCTCTAGCTGAACTCCGGCGCTGAGCTCTCTCTCTAATCAAAGTTTCCGCTTTCTCTGCCCTCAACGCAGCTTCAGCAATCTGATAATACTGTACCCCCGGCATACACATCAAGGAAACTAAAGCAATCTTCAAAGAATCATTCAACCCGGCCTCGAAGTGCTTGCATCTAAAATCATCCGTCATGACCCCACGCGGAGCATAACGGGACAACCGGTTAAACTCCTTCTCATAATCTGCCACAGACAAGGCCCTTTGCCTCAAACTCAGAAACTGCGCCCATCTTGCGTCCCTATACGCCTGAGTCACATACTTCTTAGAAAATTGCTCATCAAAGAAATCCCATGTCAAAGGGTCATGCATCTGAGGCTGCCTACACACCAACTCCCACCATTCATAAGCTGAACCCTGAAGCAAGGCTACAGCACACTCGGCTTGCTGATCAGGAGGGCACCTGATTTCCCTCAAGGCTCTCTTAACTTTATCTAGCCACTTCTCGGCTAACTCAGACTCATCAAGCCCAGTTCCATAAAAATCCTCGACACCCGCTCTTCTCAGACTCACTATCGGGGCTTTCGGGGCAGTCACCCTATCCAAAACCCGAGCCATGTCTTGATGCAATCTAAGCATCGCCTCAAAAGGCATGGCAGCGGCCTCAGGTTGGACCCTAGCATGTTAAGCCGACACCGAAACAGAGACAGACGGATCTACCGCTGGAGGGTTCACACTTTCAGCGGACTCCTCGAGCGCACCGTGAGCAGAATCAGAATTCATCTAACAAACAAGAGGACAACCACATCAGCCAACACAGCCCTAAACATAGACATATACACACATAGCATCATATAAGCAATCACCCAGAAACGCCTAAACCGGAGCTCTGATACCACAACTTGTAACACCCCTTACCCATACGTAGGCGATCCCATCTGATATGGAGTAAGACGCCGTAGGAGTAAAGGTGTCACCACATAGATACAGAATATACATACATTCATACATAAACATACATACCAAAATACCAGGTAATTTAAAACTTTACAAAACCATTCATGAAAGCTGATCATGCATTAATATAATGAAAGCATTACATTACTGTTCTGATCAACTGAGAGAAATAACAGATAATTACATATCCCAAAATTACAATTACAAAAGCGGAAGCTATTACAGAATCTTAAGAGAGTTCTTATACAAAAGAATCATAACGCTACAAAAATAAGCCCTATTCTAAGACCCCGCTATGTTGGCTTTGATGGCGACGACTCTCCCAAAAGCAACTCCTTCCTCACCTGCACGGGTAAACACACCGTGCTAAGCGATAAACGCTTAGTGGGGAAAACACACATAATATAAAGACAACCATTCACAACGGTCGTCAAGGCGATTCGCATGCATACATACATATAGCCATTCATCAGAAGGTTCATATTAATAATCATATTCTCATAACAGATTGTACTTTTCATCATTGAATCCAGAAAGATAACACATGCGTTTGCTCATATAACAAGTCATACAAGTACTTTAAACAATGAAAACCCTGCTGACTCAAGGTAGTGGATAACGAGTGAACAGAAAGTACTTTACGAGTACCAATCGAATACGAAAAACCATTTTAACTTTTCATTCACAAACATTTCCAGAAGGACCTTAAACAAGATCCAAACACATTACAGAAGTTCGCGAAGAACGAAACGGGGACCTGATCGGGGTCCAAACAGAAATAACAGAAGCTGCAGCAAAGACTCTATTAGGCATGCCTAACTATCCACTGACTAGACTCTAGCAGGTCATACATAAACCGTTCAATCCATTTCGTGATTCCAAATTAATCATCATCAAATAAGTATAGTCATATCATAATTACACTTGCATATCATTTATAGGATATCATGCATAAATCTCATAACTGCTTAAGTAAACTGAAGTTCAAGGAACAGGCGAAGAGAGAAAATTCATTCAGCATACAAGGGACTGTCGCGCTCGCGACGTCTGTCGCGCTCGCGACAGAGACCAGAGTCTCTTCGCTGCGCGCGCGCGACAGATCTCGTGACCGCGGGGAGGACGGAAGAGCCAGGCTCTGTCGCGCTCGCGACGGATGTCGCGATCGCGACAGAAGGCAAAGGGTGTTGTCGCGATCTCGCGACGGATCGCGTGGTCGCGATAACACCAGGCAACAATACTCTCTGTCGCGATCGCGACTGTTGTCGCGCTCGCGACAGAAGGTATACAACACTTCGGCTGTCGCGGGCTCGCGGCGGATGTCGCGTGCTCGCGACAACGAAGCTCCCACTACCGTTCTCTGTCGCGACCTCGCGACAGTCGTCGCGATCGCGACAGAGTTGGGATTTTGAAAATCTGCAGAAATTCTGCAGATTTTCCTCTTCCAATTCTTCCTCCAAGCACACAAATCTCAATCAAAGGTTACTTACCTCAAATCCAGCCATCCAAAGCATAAACAACCATGTCATAACATTTATTCACAATAAACTTCATCCAATCCATCAATTTGAACATTTAATTTCAATAATCATTCACAAACTCCATTTATGCATCAAATTACTTCAAATCCGAATTCATCATGATTAATTCATAATGTTGCAAGTTCCACATTATAAAACAAAGACCCATAGCATAAATATCAAAATAAAGGACATCTAACAACCTAATTCCAAGAAAACATCAAGAACACACTCATGAACACTTTCACCTAAAAAGGAAGAAATTCCCAAACCTCAAAATCCTTAGCTCCTAGTGTTTAGTTCCACTTGATCCAGCAACTTCCTTGCCTTTAGGATCCCGGGGAGGCTCAACTAAGAAACTCAACCAAGAACAAGCAAACAAAACCAAAATCCAATCTTCAAACCCAATCCGAAAATAAGAAAGAGAAGAAGATGGAAAAACTTAAACAAAGGCAAAATGGATGCATAATACTTACCAAAGACTACTAAGAGATGATCAAATCCCCACTAGAACTCTTGAATCTCAACCAATGTCCAAGAGAAGAAGACAAGAAGAAGGAAAGAAGAGGGGCGGCGTGAGGAAACGGGAAGCACAAATGAAAAATCTGATCTTTTCCCCTTTCCTTTCTTTTCCTTTTCTCTTCTTAACCTAGACACATGTCAAGATCCTAGTGGAGGGATTTGGTCACTCACACCCTAGCCAAGTGCATCACACACACACAAAACTCTCCCAACTAACACATACTCTACAATTGTATGCACAACACACACACAACCATAACCCACTAGTGCATATCCTACTATGGTGCACTCATGCACACACACAACTCTAACCCAATTAATTCACACCATGGCACCATGCATGCACCCACATGCAAGAAAAACTCTTATAACATGCAAAATTACCAAAATGCCCTTATAAACCAAAACTCATGCAATTGCATACACATACAAATATGGCTCATTCAACTAGGGGGCAAACGGGGTGTGACATTGCCTACCCATTTTGGGTATCATTTTTGGTATCATTTTGCTAGCATTTGCTAACCATTTTTGGCATCATTTTTCCACCATTTTGCCACCATTTTGCACACAACTTGACACATTAATTAGAGCTTCATACACCATTCAGCCTATTGATCATTTTTTGGCTCTAAATTGAATTGTCATGAGTGCATTCTACCATACTAAGTATAATTAGGTTTCTTTGTTGTTTTCTAACTTTGCCTAGGTAGATTCAGTAGTTTCTATATTTAGTTCACTTTTAGTGGGTCAAATTCATATATTTTAACTATAATATAAATTTTTTATTCTTGTATTCAGATTAGAGGAAGAAAGATCCAAGATAGATAGGAGTGTCACATCCCACTAGAGTTAGTAAGTAAACATCACATAAATTGAATGACATATCTATGATAATTAAAAATTCTGAGAGAAAGAAGAGTGATACTGAACAAAATGAATACTTTATGAACGTACATAATATGCCAAGTCGCATACCCTAAGAGAAAACATACACACATGCATACTTATAATCATATAACAGAAACCTTATAAGAAAGATACATAAAGGTGCAAATATTTACATAGCTTAAAATATTACATCAGAATCTTTACCTATCATTACATATACCTATTACACAGTTATACAACAATTCTAAATTACAAAAGCTGAATAAGATACAAAACTTCTAGCTTCTATGTGGCCGACTCTGCAGATGCGCAACTTGAACAAAAGCAACCTGCCACCTGCATGGGGAAAAGAGCCCGTGCTAAGCGATAACGCTTAGTGGGGAAAATATACAGAAAATATAGACGGCCATTCACAACGGTCGCCCAAGTATAACACATACACAATAGCGAATGTATCAAGTCCTAACAGATAATTATACATGCTTTATACAATAGCCACGTACTCAAATGTTCCTAACTGCGATCATATACTCATATGATTAACACACCCAATTATCATGTCCAGAACGTAAACACATTCTAATATACATGTTAATTTATCACATTACTATACAGAAATGTAGTGTCAACATTATATGCCACACCGACTTCAATCACACATACTATATACAAGATCATTTACAGATAAGGACAAAAGTACAATATACAGGTTAGAGTTACATTAAGCCCACTTGGAGATTTGTAAGCACATTTACATTTCCCAAAATCATACTCATACCGATATCACATTCTTATATTCATAACTGGTTCATATGACCGAAATCTTATACATTCGGATATCATATTAGATAAAGCAAACGAAATACCTGCTGACTAAAAATAGTGGATAACGAGTAACAAATTGTACCTTACGGGTACAAATCGCAAAGTACTGTTACTTTCCATAGTTCAAAAGCATTTCTCAAAATAGGACCTTAAACAAGATCCATACACATACACATAATAGGGTTCGCGAGGAACCAATCGGGGACCTGATCAGGGTCCAAATCGTTCAAAGGGGCGCTGCAGCTACACATACAGACTCTATTAGGCATGCCTAACTATCCACTAGACTGACTCTCGCAGGTCATGCATAATACAAATCATATTTCAAATCACGTAATTTATATCATTGTACATAATCAGCAATAGATAAGACATATGAATAAGTTCATAAAGTCAATCATGCATCATACAATTTACACTTAAGCATAACGTAATAATCTTAGAGAAAGATCATAAGTATAGATATGCATAATACTTTCAATTATATTAACATACTTCATAAAATAGTAAAAGAATAAACCTAAAGGCATCACAAGTTCGGAATTCAAACATTGGAATCACCAAAGAAAACTCATTCAACACCACACATCTGTCGCGCTCGCGATCCCTGTCGCGCTCGCGACAGAGACCATAGTCTCTTCGTTGTGCGCGCACGACGGACTACGCGATCGCGGGAAAGAGAGAAGGGCCTGGCTCTGTCGCGGTCGCGACGTTGTCGCGATTGCGACAGAGGGCAAGCATGGCTATCGCGGGGTCGCGACAAGTCACGTGCTCGCGATAGCACAGGCCAACAAAGTACTCTGTCGCGATCGCGACAGTTGTCGCGCTCGCGACAGAGAGCACACAAGCTATTGCTATCGCGGGCTCGCGACAGCGTCGCGTGCTCGCGATGGCACAGCATCAGGATCAACGGTCTCCGTCGCGCTCGCGACAGTGTCGCGATCGCGACAGAGTCATGATTCCGAAAATCTACAGAATTCTGCGGGGTCTTTCCTTCCTCAAACTCACCCACAAACACACGAAATATAACCAAAGGTCTCTTACCTCATCTCCAGCAAGCCACACATCATTGACAACATGAACACAACATCCATACCAAGAAATCCAAATAAATCATGCCACTAACAATATCCATATACACAAACTATAATATCAATACTAATCGTCATTCAACACAATTAAGTTCAATAGCTCACATTCAAGGCTTCATGCATCATCTAAATCAAAACAATAACAATTAAACTATTATGAACATTAAAAACACCATAATTCCATTTTCGAACATTAATCCTATCTCCAAACTCTAAACAAGAAATGACTAAGTTTTAGACAGTAATAACGAAGTTCGGATGCACTTCGGAAGCAAAACATGCCCAAAATACTCAACCTAAAGAAGGGGAAGGAAAGGCAAGTGCCCCAAACCAACCAAGGGTCAAAAATGAAGAAGAAAAGCTTAAAAACACATTTTTCTGTAGCGAGGTCGCGACACTGTCGCGCTCGCGACAGAGGCTCACCCCTGAAGCCAAACGGGACTGCTCAACGTGCCCAACTCGTATTGCCTGAACCAACCTCTAAACCTAATTTCTAGCCAAACCTTCCTTCTTAACAAATGTTCCCTAGGAGGTTACCGTTCTTATGCAACAAATTTAAGGTGAAAACGACACCTATAACTCCAGATATGATCTCCACAACCCATACTGTTCAAACAACCTGACACAACAGGGACACTACATTTGTAATCAATTTTTCGATGTCTTAGAGCGAGAATGTGTCCAAGGCTATTTCTGAGACATTTAAAGGAATAGAAATCGTAGTTCTACTGGATCAAGAATCATACGATTCAGAGCTCTATAACTACACCTATGAAAAAAACAATGAACAGAGGTCAAATAAAAACGGAACAGAATTGCCAAAATCACCATCAAACATCAAATTCAAAGGATTTCTCAAACTCATGCATTTCAATGCCAACTCACATATACATTTATATCAATCAATAACATGTATTACTAACACACCTTTTCCCAAATTAATTCATGCATATCTCATCTCAAGCACTCAATTTCTGGAAAAAAAAACAAACACAATTACACACACTCATGATCCAAGGAAAATTTAGGCAAAGACAACTCAAACTCAAATGTAAAATCAAAGCTCCCAAACCTCAAATGAAGCTTCAATCTTCTGTTTCAAACCTCCACCTTCTCTTTGCCTTTAATCTTCCTCTTGGTATCCAAAGCTTGCACAAAACCAAAACCCACAAATTACTCTTCCAAAATCCTATCTTAAAAAAAATCAAAAGAAGAAGAGGAGGAAGAATCCAAACACAAGAACCCTAAAAACCCAACTTACCTCTTCTAACTTGATCCAAAACTCAATCAAAATCGCCCAAGCATGTGCCCAAACACCAACCACAAGAAAGGAAAGGAGAAAGTGCAGAAAAATGGAAAAGAAATGGGAAAGAAGAATTAAAGAAGAGAGGAGAACGGGGAGCATAATGGTTCCTGCGTTCTCTCTCCTCATTGTCCCTCTTTTTCTTTCTTTTCATTCAATGCACACCTACCCAAGCCATGTGTCCTAATCTTATTGGTTCCTTAATCCATCTTTTGACTTATTCCACCTTGCACCATACACCATACACACACAAACAATTCTTGAATAAATATCTTCAATACACCAAACACCACTCACACCATATCATTTCTTAACCCACTTACATCCTACTTCCATACACTTCAAGCACACTCTAACAATTCCTTATAAACCACTTGTCATCATCCTACAAACCCAAGTGACACAATCTTATCAAATCACTTCCTAAATACCATACACATGTTTCACTAGATGATTTCTCACTTAACATCTTATTAATTAATTATTTTCTTTGCACTTTAGTCCTAATTAACCAAACTTTCTCAAGCATAAATTACCGAAATACCCTTCACTTAACTGACTTAGCTTTCCGATTCCGACTAGGCCCGATTTGGGGTGTTACAAATCTACCCTCCTTAAAAGAATTTCGTCCTCGAAATTCACTTATATCCGATTTTCTGAATTTCAAAATTTTTATTACTAATATTCACACACAAACATCATATTGTCCAAGTCATTTTTTTTTTTTTTACTAGTATCAGGACATATAGTAGAAATCCTTCTCACTAAATAAACATCTCCAATTTGAGTTACAAATCGTTTGCATTCTATCACTATCATGTCAATCTTTTCACTTAACTCTTTCCTCATAACACTTCTCGTCTTTTAAATACAGAATCGTTCACACATTCACTATACTCTTTCCTTGATCAAAATGACTATAACATTCTCTCCTAGATTACTAGTATCACTAGTCACAATTTGGTTTTCACTTTTAAACCCTCACATCGATCTTACAGTACCTATTATTTAATCATTTTATACAGAAGTCCGCAATTCCATCCACTTACTTACTTATACTTACCCCTACTACTCTTGTTCCTAATAGCAAATAGTACACGTACACCCTGTCAGCTTTCTCTCAATCAAAACACATATACAAATGCTTTTCATGTATGATCAAAGGGATGATGATGCAATGAAAATGTGATGGCTCATGTATGCAGAATGATGCTGAGGAGATGCAAGTAATGCTGTAATGATGCATTTAGTCCCATCCCCATGATTTAATATGCTTTTATTCAAATACTTTTCTGGAGATAGCTGACAGGTATATAGAGTACTACCAAAACCTTATGGAATTAAAATACCCTTCCACCTCAGATTGCTAAAACAACTTTACTCGAACACCTCAAATAAAACTTACCTGAAGGTTCTGCAGGCTCTGTCAATACACTACGGTGCTCAACAAGTCTTGTTGGCCCACGAGTAGTTCTAAGCAATTCCTCCATATCCATCCTAGCTTGCCTAGCTAAATTCTCCCATGACTTCGGACAATTGGCAAGCTGATGGGCTTTGCTGCCACATCGGAAGCAAGCTCCAGTGAGCTTCCGACAAGGACCCCAATGTTGCTTCTGACAGAATTGACATATAGGAGTTTCTTGAATTCTTTTCCCTGCCGACACTTCACTGCCCGAAACTTTTCTTTTCTGAGGTCTCTCCCGAACAAAATCCTGAGGAATGCGAGGGGTAGTTAATCTATCCAAAATCTGAATCAACCCTCGCACTAGAGCCCTATCGTCAGAAACAGAACCAGAATCCCTAGTCGGAGGACGTTCGGAAACACTCTGATCAACACTAACTGGATTCACACTTTTTGTCGTCTCGTCCACCTTCTCACTAGGGTCAGACTCCATCTAACACAACACATACAGGACAAGACACATCTGCGTTAGGCCACGACACAAAACCGACGCTCAAACAAAGACTCGACACATAATAAGTAACATACAAAGACTCGATACTCAAACAACTAAGACAACCAGAATCGTCTAACCGCGCTCTGATACCACCTAATGTCACACCCCAACCTATACTATGGAGACTTCTATTCAGATTAGAGGAAGAAGGATCCAAGATAGATAGGAGTGTCACATCCCACTAGAATAAATAAGTAAACATCACATAAATTGAATGACATATCTATGATAATTAAAAATTCTGAGAGAAAGAAGAGTGATACTGAACAAAATGAATACTTTATGAACGTACATAATATGCCAAGGCGCATACCCTAAGAGAAAACATACACACATGCATACTTATAATCATATAACAGAAACCTTATAAGAAAGATACATAAAGGTGCAAATATTTACATAGCTTAAAATATTACATCAGAATCTTTACCTATCATTACATATACCTATTACACAGTTATACAACAATTCTAAATTACAAAAGCTGAATAAGATACAAAACTTCTAGCTTCTATGTGGCCGACTCTGCAGATGCGCAACTTGAACAAAAGCAACCTGCCACCACACCTATGACAAAAACAATGCACAGAGGTCAAATAAAAACGGAACAGAATTGCCAAAATCACCATCAAACATCAAATTCAAAGGATTTCTCAAACTCATGCATTTCAATGCCAACTCACATATACATTTATATCAATCAATAACATGTATTACTAACACACCTTTTCCCAAATTAATTCATGCATATCTCATCTCAAGCACTCAATTTCTGGAAAAAAAAAACAAACACAATTACACACACTCATGATCCAAGGAAAATTTAGGCAAAGACAACTCAAACTCAAATGTCACACCCCAACCTATACTATGGAGACTTCTATTCAGATTAGAGGAAGAAGGATCAAAGATAGATAGGAGTGTCACATCCCACTAGAGTAAATAAGTAAACATCACATAAATTGAATGACATATCTATGATAATTAAAAATTCTGAGAGAAAGAAGAGTGATACTGAACAAAATGAATACTTTATGAACGTACATAATATGCCAAGGCGCATACTGTGACGCGCCCGAACCCCGCTCGCGATCCGGATGGCCCTCGAAAATCCGCTTTTAGGACTCGAGACCGGATGGAGGTTCATTAAAACTCGTGAAAGCTGATCGCTTCGCAATGGACAAAAATATATCCAAACCCATTGTTGGCGATCAACTTACGAGAGCGTCTATTGGGTTATCATAAGGCAGGATCACGGAGTCGCCACCCGATAGAACATCGGGAAATAAATCTAACCTTATGAGGCCAAAACCAGAGAGAGTTCGGGACCTCACTCTTATTCATACCTTTGGTTAATATTATGTAAAAGGGTTTTTGGGATCAATTATTTTATCTCTCTTCTCACACGAGTTATGCCATAAATTAAAGCGCATTCAAACAAGTAAAAAATAATAAAATAACAAATAAAGCGATAAATAAAATATACTTACAGTTATCCAGAAATAAAATATAAAATCATAAAAGGAAGATATAATAATAAGAATACATACATAAACCGGGCTATTTATTTAGGTGAAAACATTGGTTCCCAACTACTTGTTTTATAAAAAGTATAAAATTCTTGAATTAATTTAAATCTTTTGGTTTTGGAATGAAAACGTGGACATTGGTCCAGTTTTATTGACAAATTTCATTTTGTAGAAAACATTTGTGTGGTGATTCTTTTTAATGCGGTCGAAAAATCATTTGTTATTACAGACCACAAGCGAATAAAATAAAACAAAATAATAATTACATATTTCATAATAATAAATAAACCCTAATCTACTCACCTCAACCGTGCTCCGCCTAACTCCGTGAGCGAGTCACATGCCACTCGCATCGTGGTAAAGACAGAAAACAATATCGGTTAATAATGAATAAATAAATGAACGAATAAATAAACAAATAAATAATTAATTGAATCAAACAAATTGAGAGGATTAATCAATGTAAAACACAATGGCAATTATAATAATCAAATGCAATAAAAATGATGATGCTAATAATAATACCATAAAATGATAATAATGATAGTAATAAATAATAAATAATAAAATGACAATAATAGATAGGTAAAATAATAATAATAATATAAAATAAATAATGATATTAATAGCAATGATATAATATAATAATAATAATAATAATGCTGTAAAATAATATAATAATAATGACCATGACTATATTAATTAAAGCAATAAAATAATAACATCAACAATAATAAACATAGTAATAATATTAACACAATCCTAATAATAATAATAATAATGACATTAAAATAATAATAACTAACCACAATAATAATAATAATAATAATAATAATAATAATAATAATAACAATAATAACAACAATATGACATCAACAAACATAAAATAAACATATAATACTAATAATGGTAAAAACAGAATAATAATAATAATAATAATAATAATAAAAATAATAAAAATAAACAGAATGTTAAATAATTACAAATAATAATAATAATAATAATAATAATAATAATAATAATAATAACAACGGAATATTAATAATAATGAATAAGTAATAATAATAATAATAATAATAATAATAATAATAATAAAATAATAATAGTAATAAGATGAACACAGAATAATAATTAATAATAAATAAGTATAATAATATTAATAATAATATACATAAAATGCATAAATATATAATAATAACAAATAATAATGATAATAATAATAATAATAACAACAAATATAAAAACAGAAAATAAATAAATATATAATAATAATAATAATAATAATAATAATAATAATAAAAATAAATATAAAAACAGAAAATAAATAAATAATAATAATAATAATAATAATAATACAGAAATTAATAACAATAATAATACAGAAATTAATAATAATAATAACAGAAATTAATTAAATATATAATAATAATAATAATAATAATAATAGGGACTTACCTCGCCGGAGCCGCCGTCGGAGGGGGGTGGTCGACACTTCCACCACCGGACGATAGATCAGCGCACCAGGAAGGCGGCGGCGGTGGTCACGCGCCGGAATGTCGTCGGGAATGGCCGGAAATCGCGTCGGAGCGTTGCGAGCTTCTCCTCGCCGATATCCACCACGCGCCGTCTGCCGGAGTCCGATGGAGGAGCGGTTGCGTCGCCTGAATCGTCCGGCTGTGGGCCGTCTGCCGGCGTGGCGCGTGCGGCGATCGGCGGCCGCGGATGGCCGGCGGAGGCAACGCCTCCTCCTCCCCTTTTTTTCCTTTTTCTCCTTCCTCCGGCGCCGTTGGTTTGATTCCTGGTCTCCGTTGGCCACTCTCCTCTCTTCCCTCATTTATTTCTTTTCCTTATTTCCTTTGATTTGGTTCTTTGGTATTTTTCTTACCCTCTTCTTGCTCTCTCTGTATTCTCTTTTCTTTGTTTTTACTTTCAATTCTTTTGTTTCTATGGCTGGCCACCTCTTCTCTCTTCCTATCTCCTTTCTTTATTTTTGCTTTTATTTTCCTTTCTTCGTTCTTCAACCCATCCCCTGCTCTCTCTTGTTCTCTATTTTTCTTTTCCTTTCAATCTCTTCATCCAGCCGAGAGAGCCCCTCTGCTCTTTGCTCATTCTTTTCCCTTTATACCCTAAAATTAGGGCTAATGGGCATAATGGTCATTTGCTCCACTCAATTATTTCCCTCCTTTTCCTTAAATTAATTTAACTTAATTCAAATAACACATACATTAATTAATTATACATATTAATTAAACTCTCTATTAATTAAACATTACACTAATTAATCCATTTAAATTATCATACATATATTTATTTTATCTAATTAATTACACATTTTAACTTTAATTTTACATGCATTTTAATTAACACGATAATATTAACCACTTAATTAACTAACATCAACTAATTAATTACCTAATTTCACACACACATATTTATATTTATATTTTTTTATTTTTTATTTTATTTATATTTTATTCATTTTTTTCGGAGGGAATAATCAAGGATCAAAAATCACCATTTTCATTTTATGCCGGACTCGGGACCCGGTGTGGGACCCGGTGTCTACACATACCCTAAGAGAAAACATACACACATGCATACTTATAATCATATAACAGAAACCTTATAAGAAAGATACATAAAGGTGCAAATATTTACATAGCTTAAAATATTACATCAGAATCTTTACCTATCATTACATATACCTATTGCACAGTTATACAACAATTCTAAATTACAAAAGCTGAATAAGATACAAAACTTCTAGCTTCTATGTGGCCGACTCTGCAGATGCGCAACTTGAACAAAAGCAACCTGCCACCTGCACGGGGAAAAGAGCCCGTGCTAAGCGATAACGCTTAGTGGGGAAAATATACAGAAAATATAGACGGCCATTCACAACGGTCGCCCAAGTATAACACATACACAATAGCGAATGTATCAAGTCCTAACAGATAATTATACATGCTTTATACAATAGCCACGTACTCAAATGTTCCTAACTGCGATCATATACTCATATGATTAACACACCCAATTATCATGTCCAGAACGTAAACACATTCTAATATACATGTTAATTTATCACATTACTATACAGAAATGTAGTGTCAACATTATATGCCACACCGACTTCAATCACACATACTATATACAAGATCATTTACAGATAAGGACAAAAGTACAATATACAGGTTAGAGTTACATTAAGCCGACTTGGAGATTTGTAAGCACATTTACATTTCCCAAAATCATACTCATACCGATATCACATTCTTATATTCATAACTGGTTCATATGACCGAAATCTTATACATTCGGATATCATATTAGATAAAGCAAACGAAATACCTGCTGACTCAAAATAGTGGATAACGAGTAACAAATTGCACCTTACGGGTACAAATCGCAAAGTACTGTTACTTTCCATAGTTCAAAAGCATTTCTCAAAATAGGACCTTAAACAAGATCCATACACATACACATAATAGGGTTCGCGAGGAACCAATCGGGGACCTGATCAGGGTCCAAATCGTTCAAAGGGGCGCTGCAGCTACACATACAGACTCTATTAGGCATGCCTAACTATCCACTAGACTGACTCTCGCAGGTCATGCATAATACAAATCATATTTCAAATCACGTAATTTATATCATTGTACATAATCAGCAATAGATAAGACATATGAATAAGTTCATAAAGTCAATCATGCATCATACAATTTACACTTAAGCATAACGTAATAATCTTAGAGAAAGATCATAAGTATAGATATGCATAATACTTTCAATTATATTAACATACTTCATAAAATAGTCAAAGAATAAACCTAAAGGCATCACAAGTTCGGAATTCAAACATTGGAATCACCAAAGAAAACTCATTCAACACCACACATCTGTCGCGCTCGCGATCCCTGTCGCGCTCGCGATAGAGACCATAGTCTCTTCGCTGCGCGCGCACGACGGACTTCGTTATCGCGGGAAGGAGAGAAGGGCCTGGCTCTATCGCGCTCGCGACAGAGGACAAGCATGGCTATCGCGGGGTCGCGACAAGTCGCGTGCTCGCGATAGCACAGGCCAACAAAGTACTCTGTCGCGATCGCGACAGTTGTCGCGCTCGCGACAGAGAGCACACAAGCTATTGCTATCGCGGGCTCGCGATGGCACAGCATCAGGATCACCGGTCTCTGTCGCGCTCGCGATAGTTTCGCGATCGCGACAGAGTCATGATTCCGAAAATCTACAGAATTCTGCGGGGTCTTTCCTTCCTCAAACTCACCCACAAACACATGAAATATAACCAAAGGTCTCTTACCTCATCTCCAGCAAGCCACACATCATTGACAACATGAACACAACATCCATACCAAGAAATCCAAATAAATCATGCCACTAACAATATCCATATACACAAACTATAATATCAATACTAATCGTCATTCAACACAATTAAGTTCAATAGCTCACATTCAAGGCTTCATGCATCATCTAAATCAAAACCATAACAATTAAACTATTATGAACATCAAAAACACCATAATTCCATTTTCGAACATTAATCCTATCTCCAAACTCTAAACAAGAAATGACTAAGTTTTAGACAGTAATAACGAAGTTTTGATGCACTTCGGAAGCAAAACGTGCCCAAAATACTCAACCTAAAGAAGGGGAAGGAAAGGCAAGTGCCCCAAACCAACCAAGGGTCAAAAATGAAGAAGAAAAGCTTAAAAACACATTTTTCTATCGCGAGGTCGCGACACTGTCGCGCTCGCGACAAAGGCTCACCCCTGAAGCCAAACGGGACTGCTCAACGTGCCCAACTCGTATTGCCTGAACCGACCTCTAAACCTCATTTTTAGCCAAAACTTCCTTATAAACAAATGTTCCCTAGGATGTTACCGTTCATATTCAAGATATTGCAGGTCAAAACGACACCTATAACTCCAGATATGATCTCCACAACCCATACTGTTCAAACAACCCGACACAACAGGGACACTACATTTGTAATAAATTTTTCGATGTCTTAGAGCGAGAATTTGTCCAAGGCTATTTATGAGACATTTAAAGGAATAGAAATCATAGTTCTAATGGATCAAGAATCATACGATTCAAAGCTCTATAACTACACCTATGACAAAAACAATGCACAGAGGTCAAATAAAAACGGAACAGAATTGCCAAAATCACCATCAAACATCAAATTCAAAGGATTTCTCAAACTCATGCATTTCAATGCCAACTCACATATACATTTATATCAATCAATAACATGTATTACTAACACACCTTTTCCCAAATTAATTCATGCATATCTCATCTCAAGCACTCAATTTATGAAAAAAAAAATAAACACAATTACACACACTCTTGATCCAAGGAAAATTTAGGCAAAGACAACTCAAACTCAAATGTAAAATCAAAGTTCCCAAACCTCAAATGAAGCTTCAATCTTTTGTTTCAAACCTCCACCTTCTCTTTGCCTTTAATCTTCCTCTTGGTATCCAAAGCTTGCACAAAACCAAAACCCACAAATTACTCTTCCAAAATCCTATCTTAAAAAAAAATCAAAAGAAGAAGAGGAGGAAGAATCCAAACACAAGAACCCTAAAAACCCAACTTACCTCTTCTAACTTGATCCAAAACTCAATCAAAATCGCCCAAGCATGTGCCCAAACACCAACCACAAGAAAGGAAAGGAGAAAGTGCAGAAAAATGTAAAAGAAATGGGAAAGAAGAATTAAAGAAGAGAGGAGAATGGGGAGCATAATGGTTCCTGCGTTCTCTCTCCTCATTGTCCCTCTTTTTCTTTCTTTTCATTCAATGCACACCTACCCAAGCCATGTGTCCTAATCTTATTGGTTCCTTAATTCATCTTTTGACTTATTCCACCTTGCACCATACACCATACACACACAAACAATTCTTGAATAAATATCTTCAATACACCAAACACCACTCACACCATATCATTTCTTAACCCACTTACATCCTACTTCCATACACTTCAAGCACACTCTAACAATTCCTTATAAACCACTTGTCATCATCCTACAAACCCAAGTGTCACAATCTTATCCAATCACTTCCTAAATACCATACACATGTTCCACTAGATGATTTCTCACTTAACATCTTATTAATTAATTATTTTCTTTGCACTTTAGTCCTAATTAACCAAACTTTCTCAAGCATAAATTACCGAAATACCCTTCACTTAACTGACTTAGCTTTTCGATTCCGACTAGGCCCGATTTTGGGTGTTACAAAAGTGGATGGGAATTTAGGCAATTTTAAACTTAAAATTCCTCCATTTAAGGGTAGAAACAATGTTGCGGAGTACTTCGAAAGGGAAAGAAAGGTTGAGATGATTTTCGATTGGAATAGATATTCTGAGAAAAAAAAAGTGAAGATTGCAGCTATAGAATTCACTGATTATGCCTTGTTCTAGTGGGATCAATTGAATATGGACAGAAGAAAGATGGGGAGGCATCATATTAGTAGTTGGGAGGACATGAAGGAGGCCATAAGGAAAAGATTTGTACCTTTAAACTACTTTAGAGAGTTACATCATAACTTACATAGGCTTTTACAACGGGAGAGATCAGAAGAAGACTACCATAAGGATATGGAAATGTGCGTGGTGAGAGCAAATATTGAGGAAGATGAAGAGGTCACTATGACGCGCGTCGAACCTCGTGGCCTCCCGAAAGCCCGCTTTAGGGCGATCAAGAGAGGTTCATAAAACTTGTAAGATATTTACAAGTGCATCTATTTTGGGCAACAATGAGGTTTCTTGGAGTCGCCACCCAATAGAAAATTGGGAAGGGTCATCTAGCCTCAGCGAGCCTAAGACGGCGCATACATATCCATCTTGGGCTAGCCAGAGAGATCTTGGAGGCCTCAGCCTCTACCCCCTGGAGCCTAGGATTTATAAATTTAAGTCTTTTGGTGAGACTCAAGAGGTGTCTTGGAAGTCCTAGACCTCTCGCCTCATTGAGCCCCAAAGACCAGAGTGAGTTTGGGACTTCTCATTTATTCATACCTTGGTTAATTTTATAATCGAGTTTTGAATTTATTATTTCATCCCAGTTCACATACATTTAATGAAATTAATTAAAGCGCACAACATACATTTAAGAAAAGCGGTAAAAGCATAAGTAAAATAAAGCACATGTAAAAATATTACAATAAAACTAGGGACGGAATAAAACCCCCATTGTAAATAAAATACAGATCATGCATAAATCGAGATATTCATTAATGGTGAGGACATTCGTCTTCGTATGCATATTATTATGAAACAATTTTTATGTGATGATTTTGGATGGAGAAAATTGAGACATTGGTCCCATTTTTATTTAGCAAAATACCAAGTTAATTAATAAAAATGGTTTAGTAACTTTCTTTCTAGCGGGCCTAAATAAACAATTTTACAAGAAAATTATATGGCAAAAATAAATAAAAAATCAAATAAACAAAATATTACAAATAAAGAAAAGTAAATATTCCGAGCGAGCCTTTTGGACCTCCCCATGTGCTCGCAAAAACGTCCAATCAAAAAATGAGTTTAGACATAAAAAAAACAAAATACAAATAAAATAATGTTAGTAATTAAATCAATTAAATCAATTAAACATACGAAATAATGAATAACAAAATAAAATAAAATAAGATTACATGAAAAGAATGATAATTGAATCAAAATGTTAATAAACCAAAATAAATGAGAAACATGCATTAAATATGATAAATGATTAAATGATGTGATGAAAATAAAATAAAACATGTTAATTAATTAGTACATGGAAATATACACATGATGAAAATAATGATGAAAAGTGAAAAATAATAAATGAATAAATAAACAAATAATAATAAATAAATCATGTAACAATGATAAAAAGAATAATAAAAATTAGTAAACAAAAGAATGATGAAAATAATAATGATATATGACAAGATTAATTGATGTGTTCATAATTAATATAAACTATTTACATGGCAAGAATGATTAACAAAAATTAATTAATTAATTGCATGTTAAAAATAATGAGGAATCAAAATAAAATAAATTATTTACATGTTAGGAATTAAAAGAAAACAATATTCACATGAATAAAAATAAAATCATATATAAACAATTAAATAGAATAAATATAAAATTAATACAACAAATGAATAAATGAAAACAATAAATAAATCAATAAAAACAATAAAATACACATGAATAAATTAACTATAAATAAGATAAAAGAAAATAGAAATTAAGCCTAGAATATTTACCCTCAGAGTATTGGATTTGATAAAGAAAAAGTGATGATTTTCCGAAAAATTGCCTGAAAGAATAATTTAGCAATAAAATTAATTCTCTTTGTTTATGGAGAAAACAAAGGAATTAATTTGTATGCTTAAAATTGAAAAGAAATTGATTTCAAAGTGATGATTAATTTCTTGTGTTTATGGAGGAAAAACAAAGAAATTAATTGGAATAATTAAGAATTGAAAATTGATTTTCAATTCCAATTAAACCTTATTAATTAAAAGAGAAATCTAAAATTTTTTTTGAAGAGAAAATAGAAGAAGAAGAATTCTAGAAATTTCAAGTCTAAAAAAAATGTGGAGCCTCTCTTTGATTTTTCATCATAAAGTATTTATAAGATAAAAAAGGTTGCCCTTATTTAATTAAGGAAAACAAATTTATTTTAACACAAAATTCTTTTATTTTTAATGATAAAATCAAGTTTTATTAATTAATTATCTAAAAAAATATTTTAGAATTTAATTTGGACTCAAAAACCCAAAAAAATGGGATAAAAAATGGATTTTTGGGTGAAAATATCGGAAAAAAGGGTGAAAAATCGGAAAAGAGGGTATCAGACCCTATAGCGACGGCCAGCACAGGAGGGAAGCCCGTCGTTATAGAGAGACGGGCTTCCCGCAGCCAGATCCGCGCGGAAATCATGCGCTCAAGCGCGAGGTGCGGCGCGCAGCGACGCGCGTCGCCTCTTCCCGCCCTGCGCGCTGGGCGCCCGCGAGCTGGGCGCCAGCGCGCCTGCGTGGTGCCGCAGGCGCGCCGCCGCGCCCAACACTCGCAATCCGAATTTTTTTTTTATTTTAATTTACAAAAATACTATAAATCTAAGCCCCATTTTTCAAATTTAATTTTTTTTTAAATATTTTTTATTATTTTTCAATTTCTCACTCTAAAATGTAAATTTGATAAGGAAATCATCACTTTTAACCTTTTTAGCCTGTGAAGGCAATTATCATCATTGGGTAACTTCGATTCAGGCCGACTCAGGACCCGGTGTCTATAGTCACCATGGCTCAGTTTTAGGTGGAGTCAATAAGGAGATTGATGATGTCGTTGAGCTTTATAGATATGATTCCATGGAGGAAATGTTGAGTATGGTAATGAAGATTGAGAAGCAAGAGAAGAGTAAGAGCTTCAATCGAACCAGCAATAACTCAAATCATAGTTTGGGATCTAAATGGACTAAAGGGGAGGATAGGAAAGACTTTAGGGGATCCAAACCTTATGGAGCAGATTCAGGTTCCAAGGAGAAAAGCGCTATCCAAGTTCCAACTAAAGTTGCAAAAGGTAACTCTAATACTCCAACCCCCAGTATAGAGATTAAATCTTTTAAATATTTGGGGAAAGGGCATATAGCATGTGATTGTCCCAATAAGAGAGTAATAGTAGCTATGGATTATGGGAAAATTATTTTTGAATCAGACCATAATGAAGATGAGATGCCTCCTTTTGAAGATTATAGTGATTGTGATAGTGAGGGGTAGTTGTTAGTTTCTAAATTCTCGAAATCTCTACTGGCTATGCGAGCTTTGAACTTGAATGTTAAGGAAGAGAGCTTAGAATAAAGGGAAAACAAATTCCACACTGAGTGTTCGATTAAAGGAAGGGTATGCATTGTTATTATTGATGGAGGAAGTTGCACCAATGTAGCTAGTGTGAGTAAGGTTGAGAAGCTGAATTTGGTATTTGAAAAACATCCTGAACCTTATAGATTGCAATGGTTGAATGATAGTGGAGAGGTCAAGGTAACACGGTAAGTACGAGTGCCATTTTCTATTGGAAGGTATAAGGATGAGGTGGTTTGTGATGTGGTACCAATGCAGGTAGGCCACTTACTTTTGGGGAGGCCTCGGCAAATTGATAGACATGTTGTGCATAATGGGTACACTAACCACTATTCTTTTTCTTATAAAGGTAAAAAGGTCACTTTGACACCATTATCTCCTCAAGAATTGTATGAAGATCAAAAGAAATTAGTTGAGAGGGAGAGAGAGGCTTCGGCCAAGAGAGAAAAAGGGAGTGAGGATACGGTTCTGATACGGATCCACCATCAAAACCATCAACCACCAAAGATCCTTTAAAGATGCCAAGTGGTCCAATTCCAAGAGGGCGAGCTCAGAAGCTGAAGATGGCTATGTCATCTTATGTTCAAGGCTTTGTTACTTAAGAGTTACATGAAGATGCCTTTGATAGGTGTCAAAGAGAGCTTGAAGGAGGTATGGATAAAGTACTTAGCCTTTTGGAGGCTTGTAATGGAATTGGGCCAACTTAATTCATCTTTGGGTTTTATACAAGTTGGGCTTTAATTGTACAAGTCATGTGCTTCAATTAAAAAGTCACATGACTCATTTAAGTTGTAAAGTTGGGCTAGGCGTGTGGGCTTCGTTTAAAAGGGTTTATTTTAATTGGTTGGGCTTTTAGTTAGTCTTTGTTAGTGGGCTTGCAATTCGGCCAAGACATCTATAATTATTAGTTTTTTTTTAAGCTTTGTTTGGACCTTTGTAAATGGGCTTATTTGATTGCTTAAGCCCATAGTGAATTCGGCCAAGGGAGTTAATTAAGTTATTAGGGTTTTTTATTTAGGTTAAGAGTTACCTAGGGTTAGCCACCATATTAATAGGATATGTTATGTTAAGAATTGCAGATTTGAATTTATTAATATATTGGAGGCTATTCACTTCTTTTGCTTTGTTGAATTTTAATAGATTAGATTTGTGAGCTTGCTTGCTTTTCTTTTCTATTGCATGAAGAATTTCATTAACTTATCAATTGTTTGACTGTTGCACTTTTAGGTTCTTTATTTCCCAATTATTTTTGTTTCCATTCACAAGTTGTTTGGGGGTTCAATAGGGACGATGTTTATTTTATTTGCTTTGTTATTCGAATTGTATGTGTGGGTTTGTAGCTTGATACCTATTAGGTTCCGCATCATTTGGTATTAGAGCCAGAGTAATGTAAATTCCTACTTATCTTAGCATTAGCTTTGAGTTTTCTTTTTCTTTGAATTCTTTATATTATGCCGAATTAGGGTAGTATTAAGCTTCTTAGTTATTGTGCTTTTTGTGTGTTAAAATTAGCCTTTTCTTTTCTTACTTTTTGACCTTGAATTCTTGAAATTGTCTTGAACTGAAACTTGAACATCTTTAGCTTGAATCCGAATTCTAGCAGAAGAAGTTTAGATTAGTTTGCTGAATTATTAAAAAAAAATTAGAATTTTTGAAAGGCCATAACTTTTGACTCGGTTTGAGTTACGACATTATAATATAAAAAAAAAAAGTGATTTGCGCGAACTATAGTCGTTACCTAGTAAAACTAGTAACCACTCGTTGGGAGTCTAAATTCCAACGTCTAAGGCAATTTTTAGGCCCCTGAAGAATCGTTAATCCTAAATTAGGGTTTCTTTTGGTAGGTAAAAGGCGTAAGCATTAGGGCTGCTATTAGGGGCAGATTTGTGAAGAAAAAAAGAGAAAAACGAAAAGAAAAAAAAAAGAATAGAAGAAAAGCGAAGAAGAGAAATAAGGAACGATTTGCGTGTGGATTTGCATGTGGAGTATATATATATATATAGCAAAGGGAAAATCCAAATCCTTTAATAGGTGGGAAATTTAATCCTAATTACTTGAGGATTAGGGGCAGCAATTAATCCTATTCTAAACATAAGTACGAATCCTTTATGTTACACCCCCATACCCCCGGTAAGGGATATCGGGGCGCTACGCGGACACTTACGTATACTTACACATGCATTAGCGGAAGCGGTAGCATAAACACATCCATTTAAAAGTAATTAAATACTACACTAGGGCCCACTTGCATTTCATATTAACTACATATACATTTATATGTTCATATTACATCTGCTTCCATTTCACTTTACATATGCATTTACATATAAACACTGTACTTGCTATCTACATAATGATGTTACTAAAAACATCACACACTCTGTCTCTATCTTGTACAAAAGAGATCAAAACAAAACTCCTAGTGGCCTTGACCCGCAGATGTCCGCTCACTAATCCGAACCTGTAACCTACACGGAAATAAACATCCGTGCTAAGCGATAACGCTTAGTGGGGATGAAATAATGCAAAGGACTTCTTTACGAAGTCACAAATAATTCATGCGTTTCATGTAACAAAATCAACTAGCTCATGCATATAACTTTTATACATATATATAGGTTGCATGCTCAAAGATCAACTACTCTGAACTCACGTGCATATATCATGTACTCTTTTACTTATTCATGTACACTACAACTTGTACATATCATTTATTCAAATATACGCTATCATGTAACCACATTCATGTCAATACACTCATGTAATCATGTACTTGTATACAGCACTGTAATGTACTTAAACATTACTTTCATGTGCTATGGCTTCATTTGAAGCAACACTATATTCATCTCAAATTCACTGCACAACATTTAACAAAACAAGCCTGAGTTCCTCTCATGGTGGATACGGGACGCTCTATAAAAAAAAACATTTTCGATGGACCGAAGTCACAAAACATTTTCATCTGTCTCTATTAATGACCGTTCTCAGAGGTCGACCCGCTTCGCCCAAACGGGGCGGAACATAGGCAGCTGCACTCTCTAATCCCTTTATAAGCATGCTTATCGATCCACTATAACGGTAATCAGGCTCAATACCAACTCACACACTATACACAGACATCAACTCATCAACTAAACTTCAAGTGCATTTATCAAATTCAGAGGCATGTAATTCATATACAATCTTGTTCAACAATTAAAAGCATGTAACATTTAAATTCATTTCATGAACATATAAATCATGCAAAGCAAGATAGAAGAAAACACTCTCTTCAAAACAAATAAAACAGGATGCGAAGAGGTTCACTGTCGCGATCGCGACAAGAAGTCACGCTCGCGACAGAAGCTAAGTTCATTGTCGCGATCGCGACAAGAGGTCGCGCTCGCGACAGAAGCTAGATTACGAAAAGGCTCTATACTCTATACCAAATGCATTATATAACAATTCATATCACAGGGCATCACATGGTCAACGCTAACTCTTATGCCGTAGCATTGGTTACATAGATAACTAATCCTCTAATCATTTGATAACCCTAAACATGTAGAGTATAAATCACGGAAACATTCCGGGATAATACGGGTTCATTCCGGGGAGTAAAACATCAACAAAATATACAATTTAGTCAAGGGGAAGGGTCAGGGGTTGACCCGTGGCAACTAGGAGCTCAAAAAGGAGAAGAAAAAGCCTAAAATGAGGTGTTCTGTCGCGAGGTCGCGACATGTGTCGCGCTCGCGACAGAAGCTCCGCTTTGGTGCCTCACAAGACTGCTTTTTACCCTAAACTTGTATCGTTTAAATGAACCTCTAAACGTCTTTTTTTTGAAAAACGTTCTTCTTAACAATTGTTCTCTAGGATGTTGGCTTTCAAATGAGATAAGTTTCATGTCGTTTGGACATCTATAACAAAATATATGATCTAAACAACATATACTATGCCAGTGAACCCGCCAGAACAGGGTCACCTACGTTTTAATAACTTTTGGGATATTTAGGGCCTGAATTAGATCAAGCACCCTCTTAGAAATTTTTAGATACGGATATTATCTTTCAAATGCAATTGGAATCAACACAATTGGAGTCTTATAGATCTACTTATCACAAATACAATACACAAAGGTCTGATGATAAATAAGAATAATTTCACAAAATCAAGCTCTATCATCAACACAAACACTCAAATGATCAAGTTACATACTTATAAACATATATACACTTATCATGAGCACTGTAAGCAATCAAAATGAACATCTTGAGCTAATTAAAGCTCATCAAGCATCTCTTTATTTCTACATGTCTTTGTTCAAGCATTTCTCATATAAACACATGCAAAGTTAACACAGTTACACTCGATCCCTACCTCTAGGAACTCGATCATAGCTCTCTACTCGTTCCGATCTTCTCTTTTCCTTTATCGACTCTCTTTCCTCCAACTTGCACCAAAACCACACACAAAACACTTGGGGTTACTCTTATTTTTACTTTAAATCAAAATAGAAACCAAGTAGTAGAAGAAGACTAATGCTATCATAATAGTACTACTTACCTCTTCTCAAAAATCCACTCTCTTCATGCCAACCCAAATGATTCTCTTTAGGAACAAATGAAAAAGAGAAGAAAAGAGAGCAAGGTGGAGCACGACAAAGCCAAGGAAAAGGAAAAAGGAGGAAAGCCAAAAGCAAAAGGGCCAAAAGCTAAAAAAATAAGATGGGAATAGGTAAGTGGCCGGTCAACTAAAGAAAATTAACAAATTAATTTCCCACTAACCATATTAAAAGCCAACCACTTACTTTTATTCATCCCTATCCCAAGCCAAGCCAAGCCAAGCCAAGCCAAGCCAAGCCAAACTAAGCCAAGCCAAGTGTCACCCTCTCAAGTTGCCATGTGTCAACACCCTATGATGCCACTTGTCACTCTCATATGCCGCCACTTGTCACTCTTCTACGATGCCACTTGCCACTCCTCTACGATGCCATATGTCAACTCCCTATAACTCCAAGTCTCTTAGTCCAACTTATGCACACATCTCGCGAGGGGGTTCTGTCGCGCTCGCGACAGAACGCTCACGCCCGCACCAACCAGCTGAAGTTCGAAAACCGCTGGAGGGCTCTGTCGCGCCCGCGACACTTGTCGCGCTCGCGACACTTATCGCGCTCGCGACAGAACTCTTGCACATAAACTTACCTTTTTCGAACCAATAACTCTGTAATTCTTCTAGGGCCATTTTGGGGTGTTACACTTTAAGAGTAAGCAAAATTAATCCTATTGATTTTGGGAATAGGTTTTCAAAATCCTAATCCACATTTGATTTGTATTGCAAGATAAATCCAATTCGGATAAGGGTTCATTTGTGCTATCATTTGCCACCATTTTTTCTTTCATTTGTGCTATCATTTGCCAACCATTTTTGGTATCATTTTTCTATCATTTGCCGACCATTTTTAGTATTATTTTTCTATCATTTGCCAACCATTTTTGGTATCATTTCTGGTGTCATTTTTCTACTATTTGCCAACCATTTTTGGTATCATTTTTGGGATAATTTTGCTATCATTTTTGTTCCATTTTGTCACCATTTTGCTACCATTTTGCCACCATTTTGGTATCATTTTGGTATCATTTTGCCATCATTTTCCAATCATTTTGCCATCATTTGGCACACAACTTGACATATTAATTTGAGCTTGATACACCATTCAGCCTATTGATCATTTTGGCTCTAAATTGAATTGTCATGAGTGCATTCTGCCATACGTAGTTTAATTAGGTTTATTTGCTATTTTCTTGCTTTGTCTGGGTATATTAATTAGGTTCTATATTTGGTTCACTTTGTAGTGGGTTAAATTCATACATTTTAACCTTATTGTCATTTTTTGTTATTCTTATTGCTTCTTTCTTTGTTTTTAGCAAGCTTTTGTTCTTTTATATTGTTAGAGTATCTTTGTTCTAATACTCTAATTTGGATATAATCAAGTGGTATGCCATTCTTATCTGTGTACCACCTCCAATTTGTTTAGTGTCTTCTTTTATAGTTTTGAGATTTCTTTTATTGTTAGTTTCTTTTTTCTTTACTTTCTCAAAACATGCTCAAATTCTTGGTTTGTGAATTGAATTTTGAAGTGTAATTTAAAAGTTGCAAGTGGAATGGAAAAAGGCAAGAAAGTGTAAGTACATCAAGAGGGTAAAAGCCTTAATTGTGAGAAACACAAGTGGAGTGTCATCTTTTGAGTGAAACACGTGAGGGAGTGAATCATGAGGTTTCTATTTTTGTCTCTAACATTTGTTTCCAGCTTATAAAGATCATGTCAAGAAAGGAATGAAAGGAGACAATCCATGAGGAGAAGGATGAAAATGTGACTGATATGAAGATGATGTAAAAATCATTCATTAGTTAGTTCAAAAAGTTGAATAGTAAGGTAGAAGGGATGGAAGAAAGGTTTGAAATGAGTGCCTCTAATACATATAGAATGACAACTAGGAGGGGCAGATGTGTTAATGAAAATGAAGGGGTGGATCTTGAAGATCTAGATGATGAAGAAACGAGTGGAAAGGTGGATGGGAATTTGAGCAACATCAAACTCAGGATTCCTCATTTTAAAAGTCGAAACAATGCTGAGGAGTACTTCGAGTGGGAAAGAAAGGTTGAGATGATTTTTGATTGTAATAGGTACTCAAAGGAAAAGAATGTGAAGATTGCAGCTGTGGAATTCACTGACTATGCTTTTTTTTGGTGGGATTAATTGAATATGGGCAGAAGGAATATAAGGAGATGTCCTATTAATAATAGGGAGGATAGGAAAGAGGCCATGAGAAAGAGGTTTGTACCTTCACATTACTTTAAAGAACTACATCAGAAGTTACATAGACTTGTTCAGGGGGGAAAATCAGTAGAAGACTACCACAAGGACATGGAAATGTGCATGGTGAGAGCAAACATTAAGGAGGACGAAGAGGTCACCATGGCTCGATTCTTAGATGGTTTGGAAAAGGAGATTGCTGATGTCATGGATCTTTATAGGTATGACTCTATGGAAGAAATGTTGAATATGGCCATAAAAATTGAGAAGCAGAAGAAAAGTAAGAGCTTTATAAAAACCAGCAACAACTCAAACACTAATTGGGGATCTAAATGAACCAAAAGGGAGGATAAGAAGGACTTCAGGGGACCTAAACCTTATAGGGCAGATTCGGCCTCCAAGGAGACAAGGGCTACCCAAGTCCCAAGTAAAGGTGTAATAGACAACTCTAATACTCTAACCCCTAGTAGAGAGATAAAATGTTTTAAATGTTTGGGGAAGGGGCATATAGTGCATGATTGTCCTAATAAGAGAGTAATAGTAGCTAGGGATGATGGGGAAATTATTTCTGAGTCAGACCATAGTGAAGATGAGATGCCTCTTTTGGAAGATTGTATTGATTGTGATAGTGAGGGAGAGTTATTAGTTGCTGAAAGTGGGAACTCTCTAGTGTCTAGGCAAGCTTTGAACTTGAATATTAAAGAGGAGAGCCTAGAATAGAGATAAAACATATTTCACACTAAGTGTTTGATTAATGGAAGGGTGTGCATGGTTATCATTGATGGAGGAAGTTGCACCAATATAGCTAGTGTGGGTATGTGTAATCGCTCGCACTATACCCTAGTAGCCTATTGGTCTAATTATAATAATTGGAGTAAGATTGCATTGAGTATGTTAATTAAGGATTAAAGTATAGGACCAATGAAGGACCCAATTCAAATAATAAAATAGTTTAAGTGACTTATTGGCTAATGTGCATGCTCAATGTTAAGCAAGATTAATTAGTGGCTGATGAAGATTAACTAAAATCAAATTTGACTTAATTGAGGATTAAGGAATTTAGTGGACTCCACGTGTGGTCTTGTGGAGCTGCCACCATCCAATAGCCGTGCATTATATAGTGAGTTTAGAGAGAGAACGGCAGAATTGGGTATGTAGTTTCAGCTGCTCTCTCTCTAAATTGCATTCTTCCCCTTCTTCTTTGTGCGCCATTTCCTTCAATCTTGATTCCATAAATTCTGTTATTTGATCAAGAGTTTAATTGATGAAGTTAAGTTTCAGCTTTGCAAGGTATGTTATTGAGTTAGTTTGCTATTCAATTTCTCCTTCTATTTCTTATTTAGGGTTGATATGGAATTTGACATTGGTGTCCAATTTTGGAAAATTGGACTTGAACTTGTAGTTGAGGAAATAAAGAAAAGTAAAGGAAAGGAGAAGGTGGAGGATCAAAGTGCTAATTGACTTCCTAAGGAGCTTAAGGGAAGATGTTTGAGAAAACACCCTTTTTGTGTATCAATTTTGATATATTATGAATTCTAGAATTTGTATGATTAAAATGTGTGTGTTTTTTAAGAACACTAAATATGAAATCAAGTGTCTGAATTATTGAGTTGAGATGAAAAGTGTTGACCTGAAAAGTGAATGTAGGTATGTTGCTTTGATTTTGAACAAATTATACATTGATATACGAATTGTATAAATTGTGATTGGTATGTGAATTGGCACATTAGAATGTGAACAAGCATGTTGAATGGTGAGTTTGAGACCTATTGTAAAATCTTACATAAATTAGTACACATTAATTGGTTAACAAAATTATGGAAAAGCATAATTGTAGGGTATCTAGTAAAATGAACTAATATGGTTTGTAACCTTGATCTTATAATGTCAGATGAATGAGGAATGTGTTAAAATATATCCTTAATAGGTTGTTAGTTGAACGCCTAAAGAACATACAAGTAGGTAGTGGAAATCATATGCAAAAATGGGCTAAGAGTAGAAGTGATGGAATGTGTTTAGGAGCCTGAAATTGGATCATAGGGTTCTGTCACGAGCCCGACAAGGGTCGCAAACGCAACAGAAGGCTCTTTAAGTGGATGTTGGCTTCTGTCATGGGCGTGTGCGTGTGCAGGAGCGTGATAGAGGTGAATGTGAGATTCTGTCCCTACCGCAACAGAGGCGTAGGTGATGTTCTGTCGCGAACGCGACATTGGTCGCAAGCGCGACACTTTTAAATGTATTAAAGGACTTTTTGAGGACTTCAATTGACTCATTTATTCATATTTATATGTAAAGAGAACATGTCTATGAGATTAATCATTGTGTTATGTTTGTGAATACCCTCTTATACTTTTGCTAAGTGAAATAATTGTGAAGTGAGCAATATTATTGTTGTATATATATATTTAAAATGGGATAATATGAATGTAACACCCCTTACCCATACGTAGGACAACTCATCCTGTAGGGAGTGAGAACCCGTATGAGCAAGGGTGTCACCAAACAAACCAATACAAAATACACATCCACAATATAAAGAAAATAGCGGACATAAAAACTTGGGAACTGAAAGATCATTTATTGATAAAAAAAAAGGGCCATTACAAAAATATTCTATACATAAACTGATATTACAAAATTCATCTTCCATAATACATAAACTGATATTACAAAATTCATCTTCCAAAATTTATCTTACAAAATTCATCTTCCATAAAATATTCTATACCAATACCGTTTCGCAGCGGTACCCGCGAGCCGTGGCATCTGCGCGTGAGGCGCGGTGCCTACGTGCAGCGTGCGGCCCCTGCACGGAGGTGCATGTCGCTTGCACGACATATGGCCCCCCTACATGAGGGCGCATATCGTGCAGGTGACATGTGGCCCCTGCGCGGAGGCATATGTCTCTGCGCGACATGTCGCCCCCTGCGTGAGGCACAAGTCGCCTGCTGCATGGAGGCTGCGCGACTTGCAGCCCCCTGCGCGTGGCCGTATGTCGTACAGGCGACATTTACCCCCCTGCGCGAGGCCGCATGTCGCTCAGGCGACATGCGGCTCTTGTGAGGAGGCGTATGTCGCGCACGCGATATGTGGCCCCCTGCGCTAGGGTGCATGTCGCGCGTCTCTTATCTTTGCCAGTACACCTTTTTTTCCATTTTCTTGGGTTTTTTTTTTGTTTTAAATTCAAACTCGCTTTCCGATTTTTAAGGGGATAAAATTTGGTTTTAAAGGGTAATTAAGGGTTTTTAATTGGAAAAAAGTCTTTGAGAAACCTAATTTATTATAAATCATTAAGGTATCTGGTATTTGTTCGTTATAATTAATTTGTGTATTGCTGTTGTATATTAATAGAGTTGTTGTGCAGCCGCTAAATTTTTTTGTCGTTGTAATTACTATGAGTGATGCTATTTTTCATGATTCCTTTAATATTAATTCATTTATCATTAATTTATTGTGGTTTATTGTTAATATGTTCGTTGCTATTCATTACTAATCATTTGCTGATTGCTTGCTACAATTAATATTAACTCATAATAGTCTAATTGATTTATTGGCATGAGTTATAAGACATAGGTCAAACCTGTAAAATGTTTAATACTGATTTTGTCTTCATTTATTTCTGCCCTTAATTATTATTTTATTAATTTCCATTTTTACCATAATGTTTGTGTTTCTCAGCTTCAAGTGTTTATTCATTTGCTTTTATTTAATTGTTTTGTTTATATTTTATTCATTCGATTTAATTTACTAACCCTTTATTTTAATCTTTGTTTTGATGCCCATAAAATTTGTTTATTTTCACTTTGAGTTATATTCTTGGGCGAGCCGGAGAATCGATGGATTAAAGAACTTCAAAATTTGGGTTTACATTTTTTAATTGTTAGATTTTCTTTGTTATATCATTTTATATTGTATGTAAAATGTATTTTACATCCGCTTATATTATAAAAATTCATTTCTACGATAATTAATTAGGATTTTCATTAACAAAATGGACCAATATCCTATTTTGACCAATAAAATATCATTTTCAAATGGAGAGTTAATTTTCATAAAATGAGATCACTCATCCCAGTTTTTTTCAACAAATGCCCAAAAATAATTCTCCAATTTTTAAGTTAATAAAAGGAACTAATGTTCCCAACATCCAATAAATCTCCCGATTTATGTATGGTGCATTTTATTTTATTTATTCTTTCTATGTATTTATTTATTTATTCATGTTGGGCCCTTGTAATTAATTTTATGGCAAGTTTTATTTCATTTATTTATTTATGCCTTTTTATTTTAGGGGATTGTTCTATCTCATATTTTACACTTGTAATTTATTTATTGCTTTCTTTACTGCTTTCCAAAGATGCTTGAAATGCGCTTAAATTTATTGCATGATCGTGCGAGATGAGAGATGGAATTTTGGTTTATTAAAAACTCATTTATAAACTTAACTTAAGGCATTGATAAGAGTGTAGTTTTGAACACCTTCTCTGGTTTAAGACCCCCGAGGTTAGATGACCTTTCCCAATTTCTTGTAAATTGGGTGGCAACTCCAAAATACCTCAAAGGTGCCCAAAGGTTTCATGGGATTAGATGAATCTCCTAATGTTCTATTGGGTAGGAGATTCCAAAATGTCTCATGTTACCCAAAATCTAGACGCTAACCCTTCTCAGACCCTTAAAACGGGCAAGGTTTAGGCCGCGCGCGTCACAGACATACTTGGCCTCTTAAGGAAGGAATTTCTTACTAAGGTAGTAAACTGCAAATTGAACCCCGAATTCATCTTCTTGGGCCATCATGGCGCCTACATAATTTTCCTCTATTGCTAGGTAAATGATCAGTTGCTTAATAGGTCATGGCAGTCACAGAACTAGGGGGTAGAAGAGGTATTTCTTGATGGTATCAAAAGATTTCTAGCAATCGTCGTTCCATTGAACTGGCTGATTTTTCCTGAAGAGTTTAAAGATCGGCTTGCAACTGAAGCGAGCTGGGAGATGAACCTGCTGATGTACTGCAGTTTGCCTAAAAAACTCCTGATCTCTTTTTCCTTCAGGGTATCGACATTTCTCTGATAGCCTTGGCCTTGTCTGGATCCACCTCGATTCCCTTTTGAGTTATTACATGGCCCAGCAGTTTACCCAAGGTGACTTTGAATATGCACTTCTTGGGGTTGAAGCAAAGATTGTACTTGTCGATCCTCTAAAAGAACTTCTCTAAAGCCTCAGAATCGCCCTCTCAAGTAACTGACTTGATCATCATATCATCAACATACACCTCGACCTCCTTATGGATTAGGTCATCAAGAATTTTAGTGGCCATTCTTTGATTGGTCGCTCCAGCGTTTTTTAACCCAAAAGGCATAACCCTATAGGAAAAGGTGCCCCATTCTGTAATGAAAGCTGTCTTGATCCGATTCTGATTGTATCTAGTACACCCATCCATGAAACTATACATACTGCAGGCAGTAGCGCTATCCACTAGGACATCTATGTGAGGCAAAGAAAGTCATCCTTCGGGCAAGCTTTATTTAGGTCTCGGTAGTCAGCACACACTCGAACCTTTTCGTCTTTCTTGGCTACGGGGACAACATTAACTAACCATGTTGGGTATTGAACCTCCACCAAGAACTTGGCCTCAATCTGTTTGTGCACCTTCTCTTTTACCTTCTCTGCCCACTCTAGTCTGAGCCTTCTGAGCTTCTGTTTGACTGGCTTGCACTCTAGATAGGTTGGAATGGCGTGTTAAGTGACTTCTCGATCAATCCCCGGCATGTCCTTGTAGGTCTAGGCAAAGACTTTTTCATATTTTTTCAATATTCTCTCAAAATTCTTTCTCTCTTCAGGAGTTATATCAGATGTTATCAATATTTCCTTTGGGTTTTCCAAAGTTTTGAGATTAAATGAGGTAGTATTAGTTGAGTTAATATCAAATATGAATGATTCATGTTCATGATCACGCATAATAAAATCATGAGAAACATCACACAAGTAAGAAAAGTTGTTCATCTTATTGAAATACTTAGAATTACAAACATCATTATCAAATAGTTCAGGAATGAAAAGTACATCTGAAAAGTTCTCATTAACATCTTCTGCTGATACTGGCACCGAAGCCGATGGTCCGTCATCTTGATTATCTGCGATCTTCAGGTCTTTAAAATCTAGCATTGTTACCTCAACTTCCACCTTTTCCTTGCCCTTCACCCATAAAATCATGAGAAACATCACACAAGTAAGAAAAGTTGTTCATCTTATTGAAATACTCAGAATTACAAACATAATTATCAAATAGTTCAGGAATGAAAAGTACATCTGAAAAGTTCTCATTAACATCTTCTGCTGATACTGGCACCGAAGCTGATGGTCCGTCATCTTGATTATCTGCGATCTTCAGGTCTTTAAAATCTGGCATTGTTACCTCAACTTCCACCTTTTCCTTGCCCTTCACCCGAGTGGCCAAAAGCTACCAGTGATGACTTCTTTTTGGACTTCTCGATCCCATGCGAAACACTTGCTAAGAATCTCCTCGTCCCAGAAACCCTCTACAAACTTGACCGTTCCATTAAACCAATCAAAGACATTATTAAAGATCTCAAATCCCGGGGTGATCTTATCACCAATCCATTGTGGCTTGGCCTCTCCACAATAAGCACATAATGATGCAGCTGGTACGAAACTCTCTAAGATATGAGGGATCTCCGTAGGCTTCTTCTTAGGCTTGTTCTTTCCAACTTCAATCGTATAACCTAACCCCCTTCTATCTTTTTGCCCCATTGTGGTGATGGGTGCTTGAGGCCCTTGCGAATTCTTGCCTAAATCGGCTCATGGGAGGAAGTTCATCTTTTTCATCATATTAACGACCTGAGGGCTCCCTACTGAATCAATCTCTTCATTTATCATGGCCACCTAGAATCCACTGAAAGGTTGGTTAGAAATCCCGAGGACCGACACTTGATTATCACTGGCCGCCTTAATGGTCACAACTTGGCCCATATAGGGGATTTTGATCATTTGGTGGAGGGTAGATGGGACCCCTCCCAACTTATAAAACTAAGGCCTCCCTAGTAGCACAACGAAGTTGGCCGGAATAGGCAGGACAACAAATTCGGCTTCAGTTTCAGCTGGCCAAATTTTCACCTACGCCTTGAAAGTCCCAGCGGCTTGCCTCCTTGAATTTTTATAGGCAGTGATGGTCAGATTAGATCTACTTAACATACTCTCATTCATCCTGAAAGCAGGCAGTACCACGAGCGGGCATATATTAATAGAAGACCCATCATCCACCATGATGTAGGCCGTGTGCTTGCCATTAATTTGAGCTCTGATCTATAGGGGGCGGTTGTGATTACGACCCTCAATTGGTAGGTCGGCATCAGTGTAGACCACTGTGACGCGCGTCGAACCCCGACGGCCTCGAGCGCCCGCTTTTAGGGCTTGCGGGAGAGGCGTATGAAACCTTGTAACAGATTTTTCAAGGGCGTCTATTTTGGCCAACAAGGAGGTGTTTTGGAGTCGTCACCTAATAGAACATTGGGAAATGTCATCTAACCTCACTGAGCCTAAGACAGTGCATGTGTGTCTATTTTGGGCAATCAGAGATATTTTGGACACCTCATTCCAATAGAACATTGGGAGGATTGTCTAATCTTGTGAAGCCTAAGATGATGCATATACATTTATTTTTGGTAGGCCAGAGATATTTTGGACACCTCCTTCCAATAGAACACTGGAAGGACCATCTAATCTCATGGAGCCTAAGACAATGCAAATTGGGCCTATTTTGGGCAACAAGAGATATTTTGGAGACCCCACCCCAATAGAATATTGAGATGGTCCTCTAACCTCATTGAGCTTAAGACCAAAGATGGGTCGGGACTTCCCATTTATTCATACCTTGGTTAAATTATAATTGAGTTTTGAATTTAATATTTTATTCCTTTTCTCATACAATTTAATGCATTAATTAGAGCGCAAGTTGATTCACATAATAAAAGTGATAAACGAAAGCGGTAAACATGCAAGATTAAAATAGAAAAAATTAAAATCCAATAACTTACAATAAAACTAGGGGCGGAATACAACCCCAATTATAAATAGCATGTGAATCATACATTAAACGAGATATTCGTTAAAGATGAGGACATTGGTCCTCGCATGCATACTTACAAAAATAATTTTAAAGTGTTAATTTTATTTGATAAGAGAAATAGGACATTGGTCCTCAGTTTATTATTAAAAAATGAAATTTAATTAATATAAATATTTAACCATTTTTATATTAGCAGAATAAAATAATATTTTCAAAAATGGAAAATGAAATAAAATGGAATAAGGATAAAAGAATAAACTCGAATGAAAGTTCTCAGATCATTGCGATTTCCTCCGTTTGATAAAACCCAAATCCAATAAAGAAGCAATAAAAATCATGTTAGTGCAATAATTAAAATAAATAAAAAAATAAATAAATAAGGAAGAAAAGAATCTATAAAAATTTATATTGAAAATAAGAAAAAGAAAAGAAAAGAATAAATGAAAAGAAAGTGAAGGGAATGGAGGGGAAAAGGCCCAGGGATGGCCCATTTCGCATGAGCGACGGGGATCCCTGGGCCGACTGACAGGTGGAGGTATAAGCCCTCGACGGCCCGTCGCTCAAACGAGCGTCGGCAGTCGGTGGGTCCTCTGCTGACGTCCTTGGGCTGACCGACGAGTGGAGATATAAGCCCTCGATGGCCTGTCGCTCGGACGAACGATGGCCTTCAGTGTGTCCTCTGCCCATTGGTCGTCCCAGACCCAAAAAAAAAATTAAAATCAAGCAAAAAATGTATTCTTTTAAATAAAATGAGATTTTCTGTGTAAAATCAATATGAGATGATTAAATGTAATGGAGATTAATCCAAAATTTTTACCCTTAGAATATTACCTCTGAAGGTGAATGTCGCATGATTTCTGTTCCTCGAATTCTACAAGGATTGATCCGTGATGTATAATTTTAGGAGATTTTTTGCTGCAAAAATCATGTTTTCGAAAATAAATCAAGAAAAGAAAATTATATTTTTCTTTCTTGATGTTTTGATAGCAATTATGGATGCTAAAAATGGCTAGATCGGATAGAAATGAATTAGTTTTGTTCTCCCAGATTCGCTGTAATTTGAAGAATATTTGATAAAAATAAAAGAAAGAAAATTTTTATCTTTTAAAATCTGCTAACCCTTTTTATCTTGTAAAACCACTAACCCTAAATAATGAGGCTCAATCATCCATTTATAGGTTTAGGAAAATAATTCAAATAAATTCAAATTTAGAATTTAAATTTGAAAAATATTTCTGAAATCAAAGTCAAAACCGAATGATTTACCGAATATTCTCAAAATCAAATCCAAAATTTGAAAATATTTAAAAAGATTTAGGAAATATAGGAAATCCTGAAATTATATTTAAAAAGATTTAGGAAATATAGGAAATCCTGAAAATATATTTGAAAAGATTTAGGAAATATTTGGAAAATCTTGAAAATATATTTGAAAGGATTTGGAAAATCTGGGAAATCCCGCTCAAATCAATAGCAGATCTACAACTGACGAGCATCGGTGACGGGGGTATCCTTGGTCTTTTGTGCGATAGACCACCCACGAGAGATGGAGGTCAAGAGACAGCCGTCGCTCGTGAGCGGCAGGCGTCTCTCGTACGAGCGACGGGCATCGCTCAATGCGAGAGACGGCCTTTGCAAAGGAGCGACGGTCGGTGCTCGTCGCGACGGACGGGCCTCTCACGCAAACAATGGCCGTCGCTCCTACGAGAGATGGCCCATTCCGACCGAGCGATAGGCGCCGCTCGACGCAAGAGGGGGGCTGTCCTTATGAACGAGCGATGAGCGTCACTATGACCCATGGAATACCCGTTGGTGGAGTAAAGTCTAGATTTTCAAAATAGGAACTCCTCCCGACGTCCATAATTCCCTTATCACTAAGAAGAATCCTAAATCCTTGTAAAATCGGAGCATCAAAACTCACAACTTTCATCCATTTGCTTGGGAACAGACATTGATATCTTCATCGAGTAACTCTGATCAGGATTGTCTCAAGACCCGGTGTCTACAGTTGCCCCCAATTTTGGGGAAACTAGTACACTAGTGTCTACATGAGCCAAAATTCAAAGAAGAAGGGAAGAAATACGTACCTGAAGCAGCCCTTACCTTTCTGCTGTTGTGGTCAAGCTGGTGACTCCTTGCTGCAGAGTTGTAGTGTACTTTACCATAACCGTTTGACGATTCATCTGACAACCTTCATCCTGTGGGCCTCATCTCGGCCTGCACGATGCCTGACTGTCATGAGAGGCAGTGTTATCCAACTGCAAACCAAATTGCAATTTATCCTATTGCATATGTCCCGCTGGCCTCATCTCGGCCTGCACGGTGCCTGAATGTTGTGAGAGGTAGTGTTCTCTAACTATAGCCCAATCACGATTTGATCTATCGCATGTGTCCCGCTGGCCTCATCTCGGCTTGCACGGTGTTTGAGAGATGTAGTGTTCTCTAACTACAATCCCGTTGAGATTTATTCTATCGCATCGGTCCCGCTGGTCTCGTCTCGGCTTGCATGGTGTCTGAGCGATGTGAGATGCAGTGCTCTCTGACTACAATCCCGTTGCGATTCATTTTATCGCATGTGTTCCACCAGCCTCATCTCGGTGTGTGCGGTGTCCTTGCTAACCCCCATCTGATCTACAAGGCGTGTGATTGAATATTCTGTCTTGCCGGCCATTTTTGGGCCTGCATGGCATGATCTTGCTAACCCCCATCCGGTCTGGAAGATATGATTTTCGATTTGCTGACGTCCATTCGATCTGCAAGATATGATTTTTGATTTACTGACTCCCATCCAATTTGCAAGGTATGATTTTTGATTTGCTGACCCCCATCCGATCTACATATCAACCATTATCTGAATAACGAAGCGTCTGATTTGCCAACCACCATTCGGTTAGCCTAGTGCTTAACTGCCAACCATCCTCGGGTCGGCACGGTGTCATGTTCCTGTGGTTATAAAAGACTTTATTAATTCGTTGTGAATTAATTCATTTTGCAAATGTAAATCCATAAACATTTTTTTATGTTGTCATTTATTTTCTTCTTTCTTAATTATCGTGTTATCAAACATTTGGCAAGTGTAAGTAAGATGTTAATGATAATGTAATTATACAAATGAAGCATAAATTCAACGAAATGAAATTTTCACTAATAAAGCATAAACTTTGTACATTTATACAAGTACAGCAAAAAATAAACTCCCTGAATATACTACAAGGGGAAATAATCTGAGGGCTCCTTCGGGTCCTCCTCGTCATCTGATAGATGTACCGGCTGGCTACGAGATGAAGATGCGAATGGTCTGGCTTTGGAGGTAGAAGGCTGACTGGGAGGTGCCGAGGGCTTGCACCCTGGATCGAAACATGGAGGGACGATGACTGGTGCGGATACTACCTGTCCCGCTGCTGGGGTGGCCTGTTGGAACTGGACGTGAGCATATCCATCCAGGAAAGGCTGAGCGCAAACCCCCATGAACTCCAAGGTGTCTCTGATTACCCCCCTCCCCAGCTTTATGAAGGCCCTCGACAGTCTCATGGTCTGATCTCGTGTCCATGATGCTCTCGAGCCTGGTCTCCGTCTGCTCCCGGAACTCCCTGATGGATGCAGATATAGGCGGTATAGCACCCTCTAAAACCTCTATTCGGAACCTGAGGGTACTAATAGACTCATCCACCATCTGGACAGTAGTATCTACTCTCTGAGCCGTTGCATCATGGGAAGCACTCAAACTCTAACTCAGCTCCTCAATAAGCCTCCCCAACTCCTGTATAACTCTTTCCTGCTGGCCCAGGCACTCTAACATGACCCGATCCCTCCTCTCATACCGATCAAGATGCTAATGGAGGGCTCGGTCTCTCTCCTCCTGTCGATGCTCCATGGCGATGAGGATAGAGGACATGGCCGCAATGAGATCAGGCTGGGCTGGCTGAGGTGGTGGCAATGGAGTGGAAGGTGTTGGCTCTGGAGGAGGTACCGTGGAAGTAGATGCCCCGGGTGCCTTGGCCTACTGTACAGGTGGAACCTCCTAGCCTCTCAGAGTACGGACCGCTGGACCCGTGATGGTGGAGGTGGAGTAGGGCTCTGAACCCTCTGTGCCGGAGGAGTGACTGTGATGCGTGCCGAACCCCGTAGGACACCCCGAAGGCCCGCTTTTAGGGCTTTCGAGAGAGGTTCATGAAAACTTGTAAGGTATTTACAAGTGCGTCTATTTTGGGCAACAAAGAGGTTTCTTGGAGTCGCCACCCAATAGAACATTGGGACAGGTCGTCTAGCCTCGGTGAGCCTAAGACGGCGCATAATATCCATTTTGGGTAAGCTAAAGGGATCTTGGAGATATCATCCCAATAGAATACTGGAATGACCCTCTAACCCCATGGAGCCTAGGATTGTAAATATAAGTCTTTTGGTGAGACACATGAGGTGTCTTGGAGATCCCATTCCAATGAAACATCGAAATGGTCCTCTCGCCTCGTTGAGCCCAAAGACCAGAGATGGTTCGGGACTTCTCATTTATTCATACCTTAGTTATTTTATAATTAAGTTTTGAATTTACGTTTTCATCCCTTTTTCTCATACATTTTGATGCAATAATTAGAGCGCAAGTTTGATCATTCAAGGAAAGCGATAAATAAAAGGATAAATAAAATAAAGTACATGAAAATAAAATATAACAAAACTAGGGGCGGAATACAACACTCATTTCAAATAAAATACTAAATCATGCATAAAACGGGGTATTTATTGAGAATGAGGATATTAGTCCTTTCATTTATAATTAAATAAAACAATTTTAATGGTGACAACGTATTTGGATGAAAAACTAGGACATTGGTCCCATTTTATTAGGAAAAACAAACTTATTTTATAGAAATACTTTTATGTGATTTTTGTTTAATTAAGCGTGCATAAAAAGTATTTCATTTAACAATTATATAACAAATAAATCAAAAATAAACAAAGGAAAATTAACATGTACAATAAAATGATCAAAACCCGAATCTCCTCCTTCGCTTGCATGGATGCTCAAATAAGAAAAAATACGGATTTGAAACCAAAAAAACAAAGACAAATAAAATTTATGTTAGTGATTAAACCAAAGAAATTAATTAAACGCATAAAACAATAAATCATAGATTAGAATAAATAAAACATGCATTATATACGACAAGTCAATTAAATAACATATTAAATAAAACAAATAATAATAATAATAATAATAAAAATAATAATAATAATAATAATAATAATAATAATAATAATAATAATAATAATAATAATAATAATAATAATAATAATAATAATAAAATGAGATAAGACAAAAATAATATTTAGAAATATTAGATCTATGTACAAAAACACATGAAATAAATAAAAACAAAATAAATGCAAAGATCTACATGGTTAACAATTAAATATAAGCAAAATAAATAAAAGAAAAATAAAAGTTAAGGGATCAAGTCTAGAATATTTACCCTCAAATTTGTATTCGTTTGATGATGAAAATGATTGATTTTTCTTATTGCAATTCACAAAATAGAGATAAAAATGAAAATAATAAAAATTGGACATTTATTCCAAGAGAAAATTGATAAAAAATTGGAAGGAAAGAAATTAATTCTTGAAGACAAAGAATTGATTTCTTTGTTTCAAGAAACAATTATTTTTGAAAAAAAATATGAAAAATATGAAAACAAAATTAATCTTTAAGAACAAAAAATTATTTTCAAAAATACTTTTGATAAAAAGATCCAAGATTCAAGAACAAAAAAAAGATTTTTCTTGTCTCAATCAAAATTTTAGATCAAAAAATGAATTTCTTAATCTTATAATTTTATTTGGAGAAAAGAAGTATTAAAAAAGATGGAGAGAATTTTTTATTTTTTTTTTAGAAGAAAAAAATGAAAAATCCACCCTGATTCTTTTTTTTTTCTTCTAAAAAAAAAAGAATTCTCTCTATCTTTTTTTACACTTCTTTTCACCAAATAAAATTCTAAGATTAAAAAATTTTATTTTTGATCTAGAATTTTGATTGAAACAAGAAAAATCTTTTTTTTTTCTTGAATTTTGGATTTTTTTATCAAAAGTATTTTTGAAAATAATTTTTTGTTCTTGAAGATTAATTTTTTGTTCATATTTTTCATCTTTTTTATCAAAAATAATTGTTTCTTGAAACAAAGAAATCAATTCTTTGTCTTTAAGAATTAATTTCTTTCCTTCCAATTTTTTTATCAATTATCTCTTGGAATAAATTTTCAATTTTTATTATTTTCATTTTTATCTCTATTTTGTGAATTGCAACAAGGAAAATCAATCATTTTAATCGTCAAACGAATCCAAATCTGAGGGTAAATATTCTAGACTTGATCGCTTAACTTTTATTTTTCTTTTATTTATTTTGCTTATATGTAATTGTTAACCATGTAGATCTTTACATTTATTTTATTTTTATTTATTTCATGTGTTTTTGTACATAGATATAATATTTCTAAATATTATTTTTGTCTTGTCTCATTTTATTTTTATTATTATTATTATTATTATTATTATTATTATTATTATTTGTTTAATTTAATATGTTAATCAATTTATTTTAATATGTTATTTAATTGACTTGTCGTATATAATGCATGTTTTGTTTATTCTAATCTATGATTTATTGTTTTATGCGTTTAATTAATTTCTTTGGTTTAATCACTAACATAAATTTTATTTGTTTTGTTTTTTTAGTTTCAAATCCTTATTTTTTCTTGTTTGAGCATCCATGCAAGCGAAGGAGGAGATTCGGGGTTTGATCATTTTATTGTACATGTTAATTTCCCTTTGTTTATTTTTGATTTATTTGTTATATAATTGTTAAATGAAATAGTTTTTATGTACGCTTAATTAAAAAAAATCACACAAAAGTATTTCTATAAAATAAATTGGTTTTTTCTAATAAAATGGGACCAATGTCCTAATTTTTCATCCAATTACATTGTCACCATTAAAATTGTTTTATTTAATTATACATGAGAGGACCAATGTCCTCATTCTCAACAAATACCCCATTTTATGCATGATTTAGTATTTTATTTGCAATGGGGGTTGTAGTCCGCCCCTAGTTTTGTTGTATTTTATTTTCATGTACTTTATTTTATTTACCCTTTTATTTATCGCTTTCCTTGAATGATCAAACTTGCGCTCTAATTATTGCATCAAAATGAATGAGAAAAAGAGATGAAAACGTAAATTCAAAACTTAATTATAAAATAACCAAGGTATGAATAAATGAGAAATCTCGAACCATCTCTGGTCTTTGGGCTCAACGAGGCGAGAGGACCATTCCGATGTTTCATTGGAATGGAATCTCCAAGACACCTCTTGTGTCCCACCAAAAGACTTAAATTTACAATCCTAGACTCCACGGGGTTAGAGGTTCATTCCAGTGTTCTATTGGGATGATATCTCCAAGATCCCTTTGGCTTGCACAAAATGGATATTATGTGCCGTCTTAGGCTCACCGAGGCTAGACGACCTGTCCCAATGTTCTATTGGGTGGCGACTCCAAGAAACCTCCTTGTTGCCCAAAATAGATGCACTTGTAAATACCTTACAAGTTTTCATGAACCTCTCTCGAAAGCCCTAAAAGCGGGCCTTCGGGGCTTCCTACGGGGTTCGGCGCGCGTCACAGTGGCGACTCCACTGGGGACAATACTCGAGACTTCGCTTCAAAAGTACCTTGGTTAAAATTTATAATTGAGTTTTAATTTAAACATTTCATCCTTTTTCAAAACTGAATTCCATCGCATTAGAGCCTTAGTTCTATGCTAGTTTGGTCCCTTTATCAGCCCCGGTGCGTTCCTGAAGCATAACCCTATGTTCACTCAATGTAGGGAAGTGTTAAGGATAATCACCAGCCCAAAGCCTCGTACCATCATGGTATATTAAATGGAGACCCGATCGATCATTACGCTCGTGATGAGCTAGACGCCTTGGCAAGGACCATGCTTGGGTAGACCTAAAATGTCACCTTTGACCAAAGCCCATGTAATGGCAATAGATACTTCACCTAGGTTGTATGAACCATAATACCTTGCTTGCTATATGGGCCGTTATATATTGAACAATATCAACCAAATTAAATGGTCTTTTATCAAAGGCTTTCATGCCCTGATGGGCCCATCTTAATTTAGTTGAAATGTTTAAACATATAAAGGCCAAAACTCATGCGTATGCACATTAATTAAGAGAGGTTATGCTGCCGGTTTCCCACCGTGCACCATACGCGTCCATTGGGTTCCCCGTTAACCAATGGATCAATCCCACCTTGGAAAGAGACTGCATTACCTTGTGTGTGGGAGTAACAAGGTTGGAAGGATCTACTTGCCTGCATGTGATTGTAATTATTGCATAACTCACTATCACGCATTGTATATGTCATTCATGCATCATTCTAACAATTTTAATTCTTTCAGCCATTATAGATTCATCTAAGTGGACTAGAGGTTCCGAGGGCCGGCTGGTAAGGATAAATTCGCTTTTTGAGTTGCCAGAACTAGTGCCTGTTTGGGATTCTGAGCCCCTTTTAACGAATAGCAGATCACCTTCAATGGCAGAATTACCACAGGGGACTGGTGCTTTGACGGTGCGAGACCTCGATAAGAGGCTCGGGGATTTTGAAAGGAGAATGTTAGCCATGATGGAAAGCATCGCTGCTCAGATAGCACTAAATGCCAAACAGCCGCCTGTGGCCCCTGCTGTCGAACAAGTTGAATTGCCTATTAGGGAAGAGGCTCCTGTAGCAGTCACTACAGTGCAACAGCCAAATACTGAGCCCGGAGCAACGATGCCTGTTGAGCAGAAAAAGACCCTTGACCTAAGAAATGATCTCATGATGGAGGAAGAGGATGAGTAAGTAATTCCTCGAGTTGTCATAAATGAAGTCCCGGAGGGAAAGGAAGGCACAGTAAAGGAGATAGAAGGGAGGTTTGAAAAGTTTGAATCCCATACAATGGCCACAATGGAGAATTTAGTCATTGTCATTGTGTCACCCGCCGAAAAATAACCTACTGTTCCTACTATGTTACAAAAAGAGCATGATCCAACTGAGGAAGCACACCTACCACCAACTGGACTTGGAGGAGAGTCACCTGATCGAAAAGGCAAAGGGCATATCTCAGAAAATGGACTTTCGGCAGTGACACGGGGCCTGAAGAGAAGGATGGATGTCCTCAAAGAGGAAATTTCAAAGTCTAAACTTGCAATTACCCTGGCTGCTCGGGAGAAAGCCTTTATAGACTTAAAGAAGAGAGGCCAACCGTATAGGTGTGACATCTATGCCGGCACTCAAGGGACAAAGGAAACATCAACGGAGGAGACGACCTGTCCCAATGTTCTATTGGGTGGCGACTCCAAGAAACCTCCTTGTTGCCCAAAATAGACGCACTTGCAAATACCTTATAAGTTTTCATAAACCTCTCTCGAAAGCCCTAAAAGCAGTCCTTCGGGGCGTCCTACGGGGTTCGGCACGCATCACAGTGACTATCAGCTCATCTACGCTTAACTCAATGCCCATATCAAATGGCGTCTGAGGCTGTTCTTCCTTTAGTTGAGACTGTTGTGGGGGCATCTGTGTGGGCTATGGCTCCTGGTACTCTGGTTGCTGTGGAGGCTGCTCCTCCATTTGAGGCTCCTCCTCTGCCGGTTGGAGTGAAGGAAGGCCGAAATACGCCTAGTCTCACGTATAGCAGCAACAGATACTCCTCCGCCGGATCACACACCGATGCAATGATACCCATTGTCAGGGTTGCTGAAGTATCCACATACACACTCTCATATAGTGGTGGCCCGAAACTGTCTATGTTGACTCCTAAGTGTAGCGGCAGTCTAGTCACCACTCCTCCTGCCCATAACATAGGGGAGCACTTGGACTAGATTAGCCACAATCTCGTGGCTAATATTGAGGCACCGGCCAGCTACCATCGCTCATAGGCTCCAGATCTCAGCCCCATTCACAGAACCCAAATTACCTGCCGGCTCAAATAAGAGCTGGAGAGCACTCTGTGTACATACCGCAGTGCCTGCGACGAAAGCATCGTACTCTTCGCCGTGTCATGGTCATACGGCACTCCCGGCATGGCTACCATCTCCCAATGCTGTCTCCTAGCAGCTCTCTAGGGAATCAAGATATCATCCCCATATGGAAGCCCCATGGCCTCATAAAATCTCTGGCACGTGATGTTGTGGTGGTGCCCTCTGACCCAGAATTGGATGACCCCCTCCTCAGTGTCTGATCTCTGGAATCCCCCATAATTGAGGGTAGCCAAAAACTCCCGGACGACCTCGGGATGATTGTGAAATGACGGCCACAAGAACTTTGCCCATCCTGCAGCTACAGCTAAAGCATCCACCTCCTCCAACATCCCCATACTCTGCAAGAAGGGTCTGGAGACGAAACGGCTGGCTCTGAACTGTACATGAGCCAACACTCAAAATCTCTCCCTGTCCTCATCGCTCATCCATATAGGGGCTTGAGGCTCAGCCTGGTCGCAGGGAATGTTGCATCACGAAGGCATCCTGAAAAGAAATGAAGAAAATTAATCTTTCATTATTATCACAAGTGAGCTGAGATTAAAATTCAATAAATTTCGACAGCATTTCGGCTTAAATATGCTTACCAGAAAAATTCGGTAGCATCTCAGCAAGTATGTGCCTACCCAGGAAACTCAAAAAAAATTTAGGCAGCATCCCGATAAGGATGTGCCCAACTCCCTGCACACAAAAATAGAATAATGGGACAGGCCTCAGGCCCCAAGCAACAATTATTGCATGTTATTTATGCATTTTATTTAGTCCAAATTGGTCTCAAAATTCTTTTTGACGAGGGTAAGTCCACAAGTCCATAATTCTTTTTTTCTGTTTTTTTTTCTTTCATTTGTTCATGCATATACATATTTCTATGGTCATGCTTCATATACAGTCCAAAAAGGCTAAGCATAAATGGGCAGAATTTAGTCCTACATTTTGCTAAATTATACTAGACATACATTTTACATGGAAATTACTTAAAAAGAAATAGAAAAGAGTATAAAAATAGGACAAACTAACCTGATAGTCGATGAAATGTACTAAAAAAAACTTGACAAAAGTGCAAAAAAAGTAATCCCAAAGGTGCATGATGGTACAAAGGTTATTTTGGCGCAAGTGGCACGTAAAACGGATCAAAGTGAGTGAAAAAGGGCAAAAAATCACAAGGGGGAGTCGATTTTATGAGAGAGAAAAGGAAGAAGAAGAAAGAAAACTGAAGGGCCGTCGCTGGGCGCTCCTTTTATACTTTTTTGTGACCGACGGGCTGCCCGTCAGAACATCGAGCAACGGGCATCCCGTCGGTCGTTAAAAATTCCATTTTTCGATTCGTTTTCGCCCCTTTCATTAATTAGCTAATTAATTGATTAATTAGCTCATTTAATGCGTTGCTTTTTTTTTAAATACTCCTTGAATATCTTGCTCCAATTTTCATGTTAGGTCTCTATCCAATTGCAAGGATGATAGAAATATGCAACAATTATTTTATGCTTGTGACATGCATGGAATATGCAGGAAAATAGATCTCCGAAGAGTCACACAGGTTGACCAGTGGGCTTCCTATTGGAATACTGATAGACGGGCACCCCGTCGGTCGGCACTTTCCTTTAAACACCAATTTTTCCTTGAACTTTGTGCACTTTCAACACTTCGAGCCTCAGCCAAAGCTTCTTTTTCAGGTTTTTCTCTCTTTTCTTCTTTACTTTAATTTCTTTGTCAATTTTAATTTCTCAGCTATAACACTTGGGAAATGTCTGTGTCTGTTATCACCAAGATGCAACGAGTTCTGGATAATCCCCGAACTTGGGAAAACACCGCCCTTTCTCCACGTTCTGGCTTAAGAAGAGTTAGGATAGATAACAACCTCCTTTTGGCTGCAGCCCGCTTCTGGGACCCCCGTTTTCATGTCTTCAGATTCACTTATCAGGAACTATGCCCTTTGCCTGAAGAGTTTGCTGCCATCATTGGGTCCTAGTATCCTCCCAATGCCTTACCCTGCATTCCCCATTGTGATCTAATTCATTCCCGGGACATTGCACTGGCCTAGAGCATCCCTTCTTCTGATGCCGTCCGGTTGATCTCTCAGGGTGCTTTTGCCTTAGAGCCACTGATTGAGGTGTTGGAGGACTTCTATGATGTTCTCTCATTCCATACGGGTGTCATTTTCCTATTTTGTCTCATGAGGTATCTGACCGTGACTTTAGAGGAGTTGACCGGTGATCTTCATCTGTTGGGGATTGTGGATGATTTTCATCGTGGCCTAACCCCTTTCCCACTGATCCTTATCGAGACCATTCTGGGTTTGGATTCTGTCCATGCTGAGTCTTCTGCCATCTTCTTTTGGAGCCCCTTATTACTCCAGGTACGTCATTATTTTAGAAGGTAGTGTGTCCCTCGTGGATTTTCACACTAGTTTTTCTTAGAGGGAAATGTATCCTTTTCAGATTTTCACAGAACCCTATGCCTTACTTTTGCCTGGGGTGAACCCAACTCACTCCAGCTGCTTTTATGCTTTATTTCTTATTTTATTTTTGCCTGACTTTTCTTTTGCTATATTTTTTCTAAGATATGGTTAAAAGAAAAGCTGAAACTACTGTTAAAACCTCCTCTCAGGGTTATCAGTCAATATTCCTTGAGGCACTTCCTTCCTCGTCAGCGACTATACTCATTTACGACTCTCGATGAGGGCATTACTAGACTCTGCGAGCTAACAGATGAGGACATCGATTTCATGAATGCTTGGCTTCCTCTCTCTACCGCGATAGTCGATGGCTCTTCAGGGTGTGTTCCCATGTGCGGCCTTTGCGGAGCCACTTTTTACATTACAGCCCGCTGCGTTCGATAGCTTGGGATGACCCAGGATGTGGTGAGACTCCCTCTATCTTTTCGGGGTGGAGTTCTATCTTCAGCCTTTGCTTCCCGATATCATGATCTCTGGGTCGAGTTACCAGTGAAGCCTATCATACCCTCCATTGGAAATCATTCTGTCACTTCATCCAGTGCATATAAGAGATGGGTGCTCAGCCCCGCAGTTGATAACAAGACTCGACAACGTAGACATCTGGTCAGCAAGAGCAATGATAGAGCATAGTTCAGTTTTACATGCATTTTGAGCAACGTGTTTCTTTTCAAAATAGAACTAGAAAATAATGTAAATGAATAAATTCAGTTTTATTTCATTTCGCAAAATTGTGTACATTTCAGTATGATTTTAGTGTACATGATCATCATTTAACACTAATTCAAAATGCAAAGCTACATTCATTCCTGAAACAAATCTCGATAGCATCAAACTCCTGTTACCAATCAGCCCTCTCGGGTTTTCTTGATTGGACATTTTCTCTTAAGCCTCTAATTTTTGCCCAGGATGCCTTTTTTGGATTTTCACCCTGACAAGGCATCTAATTTTAGCAAGGCCACCTTTTTTTGGTTTTTGACCCCCGGGGCTTTTATTTCCCTTCTTTTGATTTTAAACCTTTATCCATGGAATTTCTTGAGTTTGTCGACATTGATCGGCTCTTTGAACTCGTTGCCCTCGTTATCTGCCAGAATTGTCGCTCCTTTTGACAACAGCTTTTTGAGGATGAAAGGACCTTCCCATGTAGGTCTTAATTTTTCCCTTATATCTGGCGCACTCGGTCTCATTTATTTGAATACCAAATCTCCCTCCTTCAGTGGGTGTTTCTTGACTTTCTTTTCGAATGACTTGGCAAGCCTTTTATGATAAATATGATTGTGGTAATAGGCCCTCAGCTTGCTCTCATCCATCATATTCAGATGTTGCAACCGTTGTTGTGCCCATTCAGCCTCCGGAATTTGGGCCTCCATGACTACCCTCAATAATTTGAGGTCTATCTCAACTGGTAGTACCGCTTTCGTCCCATACACTAAAGAATATGGCGTGGCTCCTATAAAAGTTCTGAGGGTAGTTTTATAACCCCAAAGTTCAAAAGGCAACTCTTTCGCCAAGTCCTTAGAGTTCTGAATCATCTTGGCTAGAATTTTCTTGATGTTCTTATTGGCAGCTTCTACTGCCCCATTAGCTTGTGGTCGATACGGAGAGGACTTGTGATGTTCGATGCCATATTTCTGAAGTAACTTCTTCATTTTTGCCATGAATTGGACACCATTGTCTGATACAATGTGATGTGGGAGACCGTATCTGCATATTAGGTTCTTTTCAATGAATCTGGCCATATCCCAAGCATCGACCTTCTTAAAAGATTCAGCCTCTACCCATTTAGTAAAATAGTCGATAGCGACAATGATGAATCTATGCCCATTGGAGGTCATGGGGTGTATCTCTCCGATAATATTTATCCCCCAAGCTGTGAACGGCCAGGGCGATGTCAAATTGTGTAGTTTTGAAACCGGGCAGTGCCTCAAATCTACATACTACTGACACAACTAACATTGCTTTATGTACTTCAAGCAGTCTGTATCCATGGTGAGCCAGTAGAACCCTTGTCTCATGATCTTCTTGGCCAGCATTAAACTATTTATGTGGGCCCCACAAATACTGGTATGAGCTTCCTCCATTACCCTTTTGGCCTTTTTTTCATCCAGGCACCTTAATTTGATACTGTCGACTTGTTGCTTATACCATACCCCGTCAATGCAGATGAATTGAGTAGATAACCTGCGAATCAACCTCTAATCTTTTTCGGTGGCCTCTTCTGAACGTTGTGTTCTCTAGGTAATTTTTGATATTGTGGTACTACGGCCTTCCATCGATAACTTCCATTTCCATTACAGGGTTGGACTCAAAGCTAGGCCTCTCAGAACTAGAAATCAACACAGGCTTCATAACTACTCCCTTCGGGTTATCCCATATCGAAACTAAAGTTGCAAGCGCATCGGCTAACTGATTCTCGTCCCTTGGAATAAAGCGGAATGTGCATTTTTCAAACTGATGGCTTAGATCCCTTAAATGCTTTACATATGGTATCAGCCGTTCTTCCTTAATAGCCCACTCGACCCGAATATGATTGATTACTAGCGATAAATCTCAAAACACCTCTACACTCTTTGCCCCCAGGGCTATTAAGGCTTCTAGTCCGAAAATGTAGGCTTCGTATTCGGCTTCATTGTCGGTGGCCTTATATCTTAACTTCTTAGCCAGCGGGAGTTTTTCATCATCCGGGGTTGTTAGAATGATTCCTACTCCTACCCCCTTGCTGTTTACAGCCCCGTCAAAGTGCAATTAGCAACCTTGTACTGTGAAAGCTGCTACCTCCTCATTCGGGAAATTGAACTCATACGAATCTCCTTAGATCGAGTGTTCAACTAGAAACTCTGCTACTGCGTGCCCCTTGATGGTTTTTCAGGTGATGTACTCAACATTGAATTGCTGTAATAACAACAACCATCTTCCCATTTTCCCTAGCAAAGATGGAGCATTCTGCAGGTATCTAAGAGGATTTTATTTTGCCACCGCCTGTACCTTGTAAGAGTGAAAGTAGTGTCTCAACTTCTTAGAGGCCCAGATTACTGCGAGGCAAATCTTTTCTACTTCTGCATACTTGACTTCATGGGAAAGGAACTTCTTATTTAGGTAATAAACTGCAAACTCCACTCCGAACTCATCCTCCTGGCCATCATGGCGCCTACAGAACTATCTTCTATAGCTAAATATAGAATAAGTGGCTTGACCGGTTGTACCGGTCTCAGAACTGGTGGATTTAGCAAGTATTCTCTGAAAGTATCAAAGGCTTTCTGATAGTCTTCATTCCATACTACAGGCTGGTTTTTTCTGAGCAACTTGAAGATTGGCTCGTAGATTGAAGTGAGTTTGGCGATGAACTTACTGACATACTGTAAGTTACCTAAAAAACTTCGGATGTCCTTTTCCTTCTGAGGCAATGGCATTTCTCGGATGACCTTAACCTTGTCTGGGTCGATCTCAATCCCCCTCTGGCTAACTACATGTCCTAACAGTTTCCCTGAAGTGACACCAAATATGCATTTCTTGGGGTTCAATCGCAGATTGTACTTACCGATCCTCTGAAAGAACTTTTCTAGAGCCTCAAAATGACCTTCTTTGGTGCCTGACTTGATCATCATATCATCCACATACACTTTTACTTCCATGTGGATCAAATCATCTAGAATCCTTATTGCCATTCTCTGATAAGTTGTGCCTGCGTTCTTCAAACCGAATGGCATCACCCTATAAGCAAACGTCCCCCATTCAGTAATAAAGGTTGTTTTGATCCAATTGGCTATTTTCTTAAGGATCTGATTATAGCCTGCATAACCATCCATGAAGCTATACATCATGCAAGCAGATGCACTATCTACTAACACGTCTACGTGAGGCACCGGAAAGTCATCTTTTGGACAAGCCTTGTTTAGATCTCGATAGTCCACACACACGCGCACTTTGCCGTTCTTCTTGGGTACTGGAATGACGTTGGCCAACCCATTTGGATATTTTATTTCAATCAAGAACTTGGCTTTAATATGTTTATGAATTTCCTCCTTCACCTTATCTGCCCATTCTGGCTTTAACCTCCTAAATTTTTGCTTAACTGGCTTATGGTCTGGGTATGTTGGATGGCGTGCTCTATAATTTTGCGGTCTACTCCTGGCATATCTTCATAGGTCAAGGCAAAGACTTTTTCGTGTTTTCTTAAAATTCGCTCAAATTTTTCTCTCTCTTCAGGAATTACGTCAGATGCTATCAAGATCTCTTTCAGGTTTTTCAAAGTACCAAGATTAAATGGAGTAGCATCGGTTGAATCAATATTAAATATAAATGAATCATGATCATGATTATACATAATGAAATCATCAGAAACATCGCACAAGTAAGCAAAATTATTCATATTGTTGATAGAACTGGAAATGTCATCAACATTATTAAAAAGTTCAGGTGTAAAAAGAAAATCTAAACTATTTTCTTCTTCTTCTTTCATTGGTGCAGATGTTGCAGCTGACGATTTTGGATCAAGCCGACGTTTTGGAGGTACTGTAGCAACCCACTGCATGACTTTACTCTGTCTCTCTGCAGCTTTGTCTTCCACCTTCGCTTTCCCCTTCACTCAGGCAGTCATCAGGCTCTCAGTAATAACCTCTTCGGGTGTTTTGCGGTCCTAATATTTCCTCATCCCACTAGCTTAATCAATCCAATGTCCCAAATGAAGACATCACTGAAGACCTCGAAACCCGGTACAACTTTTCCATCAACCCACTGCGATTCTACTTCCCCCATGTAGGCACACACTGTAGTTGCGGGCACAAAGCTTTCTCTAATATGGGGGATCTCATCCACTGATTTCTTGCCCTTCTTCGCGATACCTTTATACCCAAAGCCCCTCCTATCCTTTTGGCCTCTAGTAGCAATGGTTGTTGGTGATCCCTGCGAACTCTTACTTAGACCCACACCAGGGAGGAATGACATTCTCTTCATCGTATTCATCACCTGAGGACTTCCTTCCATATGTTCTTCCCCATCTATCACGATGACATGAAATCCGCTGAAAAGCTGTCTCGCAATCTCCAGCACTGAGGCCTGATTCTACCTTATGACTCTTATGGTCACCACTTGTCCATCGTGGGGAATCTTAACCATCTGGCATAGAGTGGAGGGCACCCCTCCCAGCTTATGGAACCAAGGCCTGCCTAAGAGGGCCGAGAAGTTGGCCGGAATAGGTAGGACCACGAATTCTACCTCAGTCTCGATTGGTCCCATCTTGACCATCGTTTTAAATATCCCAAATGCCTGCCTTCATGAGTTATCGTAAGCTGTGATCGTCAAATTAGACTTAGCCAGCATATCTCCGTTATCCTAAAAGTCGCCATTACCACTAGTGGGCACACATTAATCGATGAACCATCATCAACCATAACACACGCCGTGTATTTTTGAATGATCCGAGCCCTTATGTATAAGGGGCGGTTGTGATTGCGACCTTCCGCCGACAAGTTAGCATTTGTAAATACCACATTCTCTTCGGCACCCCCGTTAACTACATCTAGCAACTCTGTAGGTGAGATGGTCATGGCAACTGTAGTCTCACATAAAGCCTCCACTAACTTCTGCCTATGAGATGGAGACTGCCTCAATAAATCCTAGATTGAAATTTGAGCCGGCATGTGACGCGCGTCGGATCCCCGCGGCCGCCCATGGGACCGCCCGCTTGAGGGCGATCGGGGCATTTGTGGGTCCGTTGACATCTTGCAATAAATCGCAAGTGCGTCTATATTGGGCAACAAGGAGGTTTCATGGAGTCGCCACCCAATAGAACATTGGGAAAGTTTCTCTCACCTTGGAGAGCCTAAGACTGCGCTTAGTATCCATTTTGGGCCAACCAAAGGGGTCTTGGATGGTTAGCCTCTCGCCCTAAGGAGCCTAGGATTAACGCCAAAGTCTCGTGACACAAGAGGTGTCTTGGAGGGTAAACCTCTCGCCTCTTTGAGCCCAAAGACCAGAGCTGGGTTCGGAATTTCTCATCTATTTCTACCTCGATTATTTTATGATCAAATTTTAATTATCATTAATTCGCTCTCTCTTCACACGATGCAATTGATTAAAGGTGCATTTGTTCATATTTGGAAAGCCGTAGATGAGCAAATAATTAGTGAAAGCAATAAATTACAATAATACAAGGAGCGGAATACAACTCCCTCTCATAAATGTGCGATACATACACGAATTGGGGCATTATTTATTTTGAGGACTTTGGTTCTCGCATGCATCATTATTAAAATTGGATGTTTTTATTGTGATGATTTTTATTGGATAAAAATAGGACATTGGGTCCTTATGTTTATGAAAACCTCTCTTTATCGAATATAAAACATTTATCAATTTTTATATTTAGCGGGATACAAAAAGGTATATCCATGTACATAAAGTAATTGATGAATAAACAAATAAAGGAAATAACCAAGAAAGTTAGAAAACTAAACCGGATGGAATCCTCCGAGTATGGTAGATAGTCCCTCGAACTTCAGGAAAGTCTAAGAAAATCAGTATGTGCTAACAGAAAGTTAAAAGATGTCAATATATAAAAACTCAACATAAATAAAGGCAAAAAGGTTGAAAGGAATAGAAAAAAATTCGAAAACGTGGAGACAGGACCCAGCGACGGCCTCTATTGGGTGACCGACGGGCGTCAGCCAAAGTGACCGACATGTTCGTCGCTCACTCAAGAGAGAGGGCGCCTGTGAGTGGGGTGACCGACGGGCGTCGGTGAAGAAGATGACCCGTCAGTCACCACTGTCTCCGAAAATAAACCGTAAAAAACTCTCTTTTCAAATCAAAAAGGGGTTTTATCACAGAATGAGACGAAGAGAAACGAAAATAAAGAAAAATGAAGGCAGAAAAGCAAAAAGGACAGCAAAAATGAAGAGATAAAGATAAAATAATATAAAGAACAAGTCCGGAATATTTACCCTCAGATAATGTCTTAATAAGATTCTTGATGTCGATTAGAATCCCGCACGCTCTACGAGAAATGAAATGAAAGGTCAAAAAATGGAAAATAGATGATTTCCTTCTAATCCTTTCAAAAAGAGACTGACTTTGGAATCAAAGAAAACCAAAGAAAACTAATTAGATTTAGTTCCTTTTTAATGGTTTTGATTCACAAATTAAAAGAGATTTTTTTGATGAATGTGTTTGCTGGAAGAGAGAGAAAATGCGCTTGAATTTGGGCAGAGTTTTCCCTCTTGAAAATTTTTTGAAACCCTTTTTAAAAGAAAATCCGAAGCTTTTATAAGCCAGGAACGATCGATGGGCATCGGTGTATGGAGGCGGGCGTCGAAAGAATCCTTCTGACACAAGGATTCATCCGACGGCCCTGCCATTTCCACCGACGGGTGTCGGAAAGGTTGCGTGCTCCGGGAAATCAGGTGGCGTGCTCTAGAAGAGGCGGTGCCTTCCGACAGGCGTCGAAAAATACCATAAGTCATCTGTGACCCGAAGCGACGGGCTGGCCTCTCATAGGCGGGCTGGCCGTCTGTCGAGGAAAATACACCTTTTTTACTCAAAAATTCCCTGTTTTCTCTCCCTCTGCCTATTAAAGGTGAAAAGACTTATTTCTCGTGGAGCATGGGACTAAAACCTCCAAATCCAAACCGTTCGTGCAGGCTCGGACACTGATTTCATCATAGGGTAATCTCTGATCCGGACCGCTCCGGGACACGATGCTTACAGTTGCCCCCAGTTTTGGGGAAACTAGTGCACAAGCGCCTAGATGAGCCAAAACTCAGAGAAGGGACAGAAAGAAAGAAAGCGTACCTGTGGCGATTCTTACCTTCCGTGCCCTTTGCTGGGTAGACCTCATCTCGGTCTGTTCGGCGATGTGAAGATATCCCTATCGGTCTCGTCTCGACCTATAGGTGTTGGTGAGACGTAGCATTCTCTAGCTACTATCTCAATAAGAAGAGCGGTGTTTCTTTAACCACAACTTCAATCTGAAGTTCCCTTGCTAATCCCCATCCGATCTGCAAGGTGCGTAGCGCTCTCTGGCTGCCGCGTGAACTGTGAGATGCAGCACTCTCTGGCCACAATCCTGATGTGAAAAGCGGTGTTTTTCTAACCACAGCTTCGATCTAAAGTTTCCTTGCTAACCCCCATCCGATCTACAAGGTGCGTAGCGCTCTCTGGCTGCCGCGTGAACCGTGAGATGCAGCTGTAACACCCCAACCCATACGTAGGCGAACCCATCCGCAAGGGAGTAGGAAGCCGTATGAGTAGGTGTGTTACCGAACAGAAGCAATACAAAACATATAAAAATACGGAAGAATTTCAAATTTAAAGAGAGGAAGCTGAACGTACATATTATGCCAAGGCGCATACACTAAGAGAAAACATACACACATGCATACTTATAATCATACAACAGAAACCTAGTAAGAAAGATACATAAGTGTGTAAATATTTACCTAGCTTAAAATATTACATCAGAATTTTTACTTATTATTATTACATATACATATTACACAGATATACAAAAAGTCCTAATTTACAAAAGCTGAACAAGATACAAAACTTCTAGCTCCTATATGGCCAACTCTGCAGATGCGCGACTCGAATAGAAGCAAACCTGCCACCTGCACGGGGAAAAGAACCCGTGCTAAGCGATAACGCTTAGTGGGGAGAATATAAAAAAATATAGACGGCCATTCACAACGGTCGCCAAAGTATAACACATACACAACAGCGAATGAATAAAGTCCTAACAAATAACTATACATGCTTTATACAATAGCTACGCATTCCAAATGTTCCTAACTGCGGTCATATACTCATTTGATTAACATACCCAACTATCATGCCAAGAACGTAAACACATTCTAATATAACGAAATTACTACGATAGCTAACAATAAGGAACTATATAGCATCGTATAAAATTTGTCACATATGCTAGTGTAGTCTCACATAAAGCCTCCACTAACTTCTGCCTATGAGATGGAGACTGTCTCAATAAATCCTAGATTGAAATTTGAGCCGGCATGTGACGCGCGTCGGATCCCCGCGGCCGCCCATGGGACCGCCCGCTTGAGGGCGATCGAGGCATTTGTGGGTCCGTTGACAGCTTGCAATAAATCGCAAGTGCGTCTATATTGGGCAATAAGGAGGTTTCATGGAGTCGCCACCCAATAGAACATTGGGAAAGTTTCTCTCACCTTGGAGAGCCTAAGACTGCGCTTAGTATCCATTTTGGGCCAACCAAAGGGGTCTTGGATGGTTAACCTCTCGCCCTAAGGAGCCTAGGATTAACGCCAAAGTCTCGTGACACAAGAGGTGTCTTGGAGGGTAAACCTCTCGCCTCTTTGAGCCCAAAGACCAGAGCTGGGTTCGGAATTTCTCATCTATTTCTACCTCGATTATTTTATGATCAAATTTTAATTATCATTAATTCGCTCTCTCTTCACACGATGCAATTGATTAAAGGTGCATTTGTTCATATTTGGAAAGCCATAGATGAGCAAATAAATAGTGAAAGCAATAAATTACAATAATACAAGGAGCGGAATACAACTCCCTCTCATAAATGTGCGATACATACACGAATTGGGGCATTATTTATTTTGAGGACTTTGGTCCTCGCATGCATCATTATTAAAATTGGATGTTTTTATTGTGATGATTTTTATTGGATAAAAATAGGACATTGGGTCCTTATGTTTATGAAAACCTCTCTTTATCGAATATAAAACATTTATCAATTTTTATATTTAGCGGGATACAAAAAGGTATATCCATGTACATAAAGTAATTGATGAATAAACAAATAAAGGAAATAACCAAGAAAGTTAGAAAACTAAATCGGATGGAATCCTCCGAGTATGGTAGATAGTCCCTCGAACTTCAGGAAAGTCTAAGAAAATCAGTATGTGCTAACAGAAAGTTAAAAGATGTCAATATATAAAAACTCAACATAAATAAAGGCAAAAAGGTTGAAAGGAATAGAAAAAAATTCGAAAACGTGGAGACAGGACCCAGCGACGGCCTCTATTGGGTGACCGACGGGCGTCAGCCAAAGTGACCGACATGTTCGTCGCTCACTCAAGAGAGAGGGCGCCTGTGAGTGGGGTGACCGACGGGCGTCGGTGAAGAAGATGACCCGTCAGTCACCACTGTCTCCGAAAATAAACCGTAAAAAACTCTCTTTTCAAATCAAAAAGGGGTTTTATCACAGAATGAGACGAAGAGAAACGAAAATAAATAAAAATGAAGGCAGAAAAGCAAAAAGGACAGCAAAAATGAAGAGATAAAGATAAAATAATATAAAGAACAAGTCCGGAATATTTACCCTCAGATAATGTCTTAATAAGATTCTTGATGTCGATTAGAATCCCGCACGCTCTACGAGAAATGAAATGAAAGATCAAAAAATGGAAAATAGATGATTTCCTTCTAATCCTTTCAAAAAGAGACTGACTTTGGAATCAAAGAAAACCAAAGAAAACTAATTAGATTTAGTTCCTTTTTAATGGTTTTGATTCACAAATTAAAAGAGATTTTTTTGATGAATGTGTTTGCTGGAAGAGAGAGAAAATGCGCTTGAATTTGGGCAGAGTTTTCCCTCTTGAAAATTTTTTGAAACCCTTTTTAAAAGAAAATCCGAAGGTTTTATAAGCCAGGAACGATCGACGGGCATCGGTGTATGGAGGCGGGCGTCGAAAGAATCCTTCTGACACAAGGATTCATCCGACGGCCCTGCCATTTCCACCGACGGGTGTCGAAAAGGTTGCGTGCTCCGGGAAATCAGGTGGCGTGCTCTAGAAGAGGCGGTGCCTTCCGACAGGCGTCGAAAAATACCATAAGCCGTCTGTGACCCGAAACGACGGGCTGGCCTCTCACAGGCGGGCTGGCCTTCTGTTGAGGAAAATACACCTTTTTGACTCAAAAATTCCCTGTTTTCTCCCCCTCTGCCTATGAAAGGTGAAAAGACTTATTTCTCGTGGAGCATGGGATTAAAACCTCCAAATCCAAACCGTTCGTGCAGGCTCGGACCCTGATTTCATCATAGGGTAATCTCTGATCCGGACCGCTCCGGGACACGATGCTTACAGTTGCCCCCAGTTTTGGGGAAACTAGTGCACAAGCGCCTAGATGAGCCAAAACTCAGAGAAGGGACAGAAAGAAAGAAAGCGTACCTGTGGCGATTCTTACCTTCCGTGCCCTTTGCCGGGTAGACCTCGTCTCGGTCTGTTCGGCGATGTGAAGATATCCCTATCGGTCTCGTCTCGACCTGTAGGTGTTGGTGAGACGTAGCATTCTCTAGCTACTATCTCAATAAGAAGAGCGGTGTTTCTTTAACCACAACTTCAATCTGAAGTTCCCTTGCTAATCCCCATCCGATCTGCAAGGTGCGTAGCGCTCTCTGGCTGCCGTGTGAACTGTGAGATGCAGCACTCTCTGGCCACAATCCTGATGTGAAAAGCGGTGTTTTTCTAACCACAGCTTCGATCTAAAGTTCCCTTGCTAACCCCCATCCGATCTACAAGGTGCATAGCGCTCTCTGGCTGCCGCGTGAACCGTGAGATGCAGCTGTAACACCCCAACCCATACGTAGGCGAACCCATCCGCAAGGGAGTAGGAAGCCATATGAGTAGGTGTGTTACCGAACAGAAGCAATACAAAACATATAAAAATACGGAAGAATTTCAAATTTAAAGAGAGTAAGCTGAACGTACATATTATGCCAAGGCGCATACACTAAGAGAAAACACACACACATGCATACTTATAATCATACAACAGAAACCTAGTAAGAAAGATACATAAGTGTGTAAATATTTACCTAGCTTAAAATATTACATCAGAATTTTTACTTATTATTACATATACATATTACACAGATATACAAAAAGTCCCAATTTACAAAAGCTAAACAAGATACAAAACTTCTACCTCCTAAATGGCCAACTCTGCAGATGCGCGACTCGAATAGAAGCAAACCTGCCACCTGCACGGGGAAAAGAACCCGTGGTAAGCGATAACGCTTAGTGGGGAGAATATAAAAAAATATAGACGGCCATTCACAACGGTCGCCAAAGTATAACACATACACAACAGCGAATGAATAAAGTCCTATCAAATAACTATACATGCTTTATACAATAGCTACGCATTCCAAATGTTCCTAACTGCGGTCATATACTCATTTGATTAACATACCCAACTATCATGCCAAGAACGTAAACACATTCTAATATAACGAAATTACTACGATAGCTAACAATAAGGAACTATATAGCATCGTATAAAATTTGTCACATATGCTAGTGTAGTCTCACATAAAGCCTCCACTAACTTCTGCCTATGAGATGGAGACTGTCTCAATAAATCCTAGATTGAAATTTGAGCCGGCATGTGACGCGCGTCGGATCCCCACGGCCGCCCATGGGACCGCCCGCTTGAGGGCGATCGAGGCATTTGTGGGTCCGTTGACAGCTTGCAATAAATCGCAAGTGCGTCTATATTGGGCAATAAGGAGGTTTCATGGAGTCGCCACCCAATAGAACATTGGGAAAGTTTCTCTCACCTTGGAGAGCCTAAGACTGCGCTTAGTATCCATTTTGGGCCAACCAAAGGGGTCTTGGATGGTTAACCTCTCGCCCTAAGGAGCCTAGGATTAACGCCAAAGTCTCGTGACACAAGAGGTGTCTTGGAGGGTAAACCTCTCGCCTCTTTGAGCCCAAAGACCAGAGCTGGGTTCGGAATTTCTCATCTATTTCTACCTCGATTATTTTATGATCAAATTTTAATTATCATTAATTCGCTCTCTCTTCACATGATGCAATTGATTAAAGGTGCATTTGTTCATATTTGGAAAGCCATAGATGAGCAAATAAATAGTGAAAGCAATAAATTACAATAATACAAGGAGCGGAATACAACTCCCTCTCATAAATGTGCGATACATACACGAATTGGGGCATTATTTATTTTGAGGACTTTGGTCCTCGCATGCATCATTATTAAAATTGGATGTTTTTATTGTGATGATTTTTATTGGATAAAAATAGGACATTGGGTCCTTATGTTTATGAAAACCTCTCTTTATCGAATATAAAACATTTATCAATTTTTATATTTAGCGGGATACAAAAAGGTATATCCATGTACATAAAGTAATTGATGAATAAACAAATAAAGGAAATAACCAAGAAAGTTAGAAAACTAAACCGGATGGAATCCTCCGAGTATGGTAGATAGTCCCTCGAACTTCAGGAAAGTCTAAGAAAATCAGTATGTGCTAACAGAAAGTTAAAAGATGTCAATATATAAAAACTCAACATAAATAAAGGCAAAAAGGTTGAAAGGAATAGAAAAAAATTCGAAAACGTGGAGACAGGACCCAGCGACGGCCTCTATTGGGTGACCGACGGGCGTCAGCCAAAGTGACCGACATGTTCGTCGCTCACTCAAGAGAGAGGGCGCCTGTGAGTGGGGTGACCGACGGGCGTCGGTGAAGAAGATGACCCGTCAGTCACCACTGTCTCCGAAAATAAACCGTAAAAAACTCTCTTTTCAAATCAAAAAGGGGTTTTATCACAGAATGAGACGAAGAGAAACGAAAATAAATAAAAATGAAGGCAGAAAAGCAAAAAGGACAGCAAAAATGAAGAGATAAAGATAAAATAATATAAAGAACAAGTCCGGAATATTTACCCTCAGATAATGTCTTAATAAGATTCTTGATGTCGATTAGAATCCCGCACGCTCTACGAGAAATGAAATGAAAGATCAAAAAATGGAAAATAGATGATTTCCTTCTAATCCTTTCAAAAAGAGACTGACTTTGGAATCAAAGAAAACCAAAGAAAACTAATTAGATTTAGTTCCTTTTTAATGGTTTTGATTCACAAATTAAAAGAGATTTTTTTGATGAATGTGTTTGCTGGAAGAGAGAGAAAATGCGCTTGAATTTGGGCAGAGTTTCCCCTCTTGAAAATTTTTTGAAACCCTTTTTAAAAGAAAATCCGAAGGTTTTATAAGCCAGGAACGATCGACGGGCATCGGTGTATGGAGGCGGGCGTCGAAAGAATCCTTCTGACACAAGGATTCATCCGACGGCCCTGCCATTTCCACCGACGGGTGTCGAAAAGGTTGCGTGCTCCGGGAAATCAGGTGGCGTGCTCTAGAAGAGGCGGTGCCTTCCGACAGGCGTCAAAAAATACCATAAGCCGTCTGTGACCCGAAACGACGGGCTGGCCTCTCACAGGCGGGCTGGCCTTCTGTTGAGGAAAATACACCTTTTTGACTCAAAAATTCCCTGTTTTCTCCCCCTCTGCCTATGAAAGGTGAAAAGACTTATTTCTCGTGGAGCATGGGATTAAAACCTCCAAATCCAAACCGTTCGTGCAGGCTCGGACCCTGATTTCATCATAGGGTAATCTCTGATCCGGACCGCTCCGGGACACGATGCTTACAGTTGCCCCCAGTTTTGGGGAAACTAGTGCACAAGCGCCTAGATGAGCCAAAACTCAGAGAAGGGACAGAAAGAAAGAAAGCGTACCTGTGGCGATTCTTACCTTCCGTGCCCTTTGCCGGGTAGACCTCGTCTCGGTCTGTTCGGCGATGTGAAGATATCCCTATCGGTCTCGTCTCGACCTGTAGGTGTTGGTGAGACGTAGCATTCTCTAGCTACTATCTCAATAAGAAGAGCGGTGTTTCTTTAACCACAACTTCAATCTGAAGTTCCCTTGCTAATCCCCATCCGATCTGCAAGGTGCGTAGCGCTCTCTGGCTGCCGTGTGAACTGTGAGATGCAGCACTCTCTGGCCACAATCCTGATGTGAAAAGCGGTGTTTTTCTAACCACAGCTTCGATCTAAAGTTCCCTTGCTAACCCCCATCCGATCTACAAGGTGCATAGCGCTCTCTGGCTGCCGCGTGAACCGTGAGATGCAGCTGTAACACCCCAACCCATACGTAGGCGAACCCATCCGCAAGGGAGTAGGAAGCCATATGAGTAGGTGTGTTACCGAACAGAAGCAATACAAAACATATAAAAATACGGAAGAATTTCAAATTTAAAGAGAGTAAGCTGAACGTACATATTATGCCAAGGCGCATACACTAAGAGAAAACACACACACATGCATACTTATAATCATACAACAGAAACCTAGTAAGAAAGATACATAAGTGTGTAAATATTTACCTAGCTTAAAATATTACATCAGAATTTTTACTTATTATTACATATACATATTACACAGATATACAAAAAGTCCCAATTTACAAAAGCTAAACAAGATACAAAACTTCTAGCTCCTAAATGGCCAACTCTGCAGATGCGCGACTCGAATAGAAGCAAACCTGCCACCTGCACGGGGAAAAGAACCCGTGGTAAGCGATAACGCTTAGTGGGGAGAATATAAAAAAATATAGACGGCCATTCACAACGGTCGCCAAAGTATAACACATACACAACAGCGAATGAATAAAGTCCTAACAAATAACTATACATGCTTTATACAATAGCTACGCATTCCAAATGTTCCTAACTGCGGTCATATACTCATTTGATTAACATACCCAACTATCATGCCAAGAACGTAAACACATTCTAATATAACGAAATTACTACGATAGCTAACAATAAGGAACTATATAGCATCGTATAAAATTTGTCACATATGCTAGTTCAAGATCACATTCATAAGTATGCGAATCGGTATACTTAGTCTTAATAATTAACAATACATATTCACATTAATATACATCTACTTCAACCGTCGTATTCAGTAATTCAAACTCGCATTCGTATACATGTTAATTCATCACATTACTATACAGAAATGTAGTGTCAACATTATATGCCACACCGACTTCAATCACACATACTATATACAAGATTATTTACAGATAAGGACAAAGGTACAACATGCAGGTTAGAGTTATATTAAGCCTACTAGGAGATTTGTAAGCACATTCACATATCCCAAAATCATACTCATACTGATATCACATTCTTATATTCATAACTTGTTCATATGACCGAAATCTTACACATTCGGATATCATATTCTTATATTCATATCAGATAAAGCAACCGAAATACCTGCTGACTCAAAATAGTGGAAAACGAGTAACAAACTGTACCTTACGGGTACAAATCGCAAAGTACTGTCACTTTCTATAGTTCAAAAGCATTTCCCAAAACAGGACCTTAAACAAGATCCATACACATACACATAATAGGGTTCGCGAGGAACCATTCGGGGACCTGATCAGGGTCCAAATCGTTCAAAGGGGCGCTGCAGCTACACATATAGACTCTATTAGGCATGCCTAACTATCCACTAGACTGACTCTCGCAGGTCATGCATAATACAAATCATATTTCAAATCACGTAATTTATATCATTGTACATAATCAACAATAGATAAGACATATGAATAAGTTCATAAAGTCAATCATGCATCATACAATTTACACTTAAGCATAACATAATAATCTTAGAAAGAGATCATAAGTATAGATATGCATAATACATTCAATTATGTTAACATACTTCATAAAATAGTTAAAGTATAAACCTAAAAACATCACAAGTTCGGAATTCACACATTGGCATCATAAACGAAAACTCAATTTGGAAACCAGGAATGTCGCGATCGCGACGGATGTCGCGATCGCGACATAGGCAACTTGGCCCAGGTCGCGATCACGGCAACCTTCGCGATCTACCGAGGAAACGAGGGCATCTCGCTGTCGCGCTCGTGACATACATCGCGCTCGCGACAGTGAGCTGCCAACCCAATAATTCGGCAACCGAGCTCTCTGTCGCGCTCGCGACAGAGGCTCTGCTGCATGGCTCGGCGGAGCGCTCGGACGCGTGCGAGGGCTGCTTTCATCGGGCCTTGTCGGGACCTCGCGACGATGTCGCGCTCGCGATAGAGTCAGGAATTCCAACCCTTACAAGAATTCTGCATAAAATTCCCTCTTCGCAACACCCAATTCTTAAACCAAGCATCAAAACGTCAACTTACCTCATCACCAGCAAGCCACACATCATTGACAACATAAACACCACATCTGTGTCAAGAATTCCGATAAAACATACCACTAACAATATCCATTTACACAATCTATAATAACAACATTATTCGTCATTCATCTCAATCGCACCCATGTTAAATGCATTCAAACATATGATATATCATGCTTAGGTTACTCAAGAGATCAATACATATTAATCCTCATCCTTCACAAAGTTATATCTATTATTATTTACTAACTAAATCACCAATCTTAATCATACTCCTAAGTTTTTCCCAATGACAACTACTTATATAACCATTTAATTACCCCAAACATGCATAATGACTGATGGGAAAGGTACGGGATTGATTCGGGTCAACCCTGGACTCAAAAATAGAGAAGAAAATGCTCAAATTATGTTTTTCTGTCGCGAGGTCGCGACCCTTGTCGCGCTCGCGATAGAGGCTCGCCTCAGCTACCTTAACAGACTGCTTTTTATTACAAACTAGTATCGTGAAAACCGACCTCTAAAACTCATTTTTAGGAAAAGTGGTCTTCTTAACAAATGTGCCCCTACGTCTGAAATTTCAAAAGGAAGAAGTTTCAGGTCAATTGGACATCTAGAACTCGAGATATGAACTCCAAAACCTATACTGGTCAAATAACCCGACATAAAAAGAGACACTACGGTGTTATCCAAAATTCAGGGTCTTAGAGCAAGAATTTGCCCAAGGCTATTTCTAAGACTTTTAAAGGAATGGAAGTAATGGTTCTAATGTCTCAAGAACCACATGGTTTGCAGTTCTAAAAATCTACTTAAGACAAAAACATTGCACAAGGGTCAGATGAGAACGAAACAGAGTTTACCCAATCATACACTTCACTTTCAATTCTCACACACCTTCAACTTAAGCCACATCATGCATTATTAATACATTTACCCAAACAAATACATGCATAAGACTCATATCAAAACAATCAATTTACTGGAAATCATATACAAATGTATATTCATAACTCAAGAAGAATTTAGGGTAAAGACAAATGAAAACTCAATTTAAGGAATCAACTCCCAAACCTCTTGTTGCACAATAGCTGCTCTCTCTTCAAGCTTTAATCTTCTCTTTTCCTTTACTTTGCTTCTTCTTATCACCAATCACTTGCACAAACAAACCCAGAATTCTTAATTCAAACCATTACTTAAACAAAACTAGAAGAAGAAAAAGAACTCAAATGTAGGAACCCTAAAAACCCCAACTTACCTCTTCAATCTTACTTCCCAAGCTCCACCAAATCACTTCTAATTCACTCAAAACCAAGAGATTGAGCAAAGAAAGGGAAGAAAAGGAAAAGAAATGGAGAATAGGGAAGATGAAAGGGCAAAAACGTGGACTTCCTCCTCCTTACACTTAGTCTTCTTTTCACATTAAATGCACACCTACCCAACTCTACTTGTCCACTTCCTATAGGTCCACATGATTCACTTTGACTTCTCAATTCAAGTCACCATACACATACACACACTAAATCACTTCTCATAAAAATATTCTACATCTTTAGTTCCATACCCATAATCCACTTGATAATTATTTCTTTTATGCAAATATCTCCAAGGCACCATGCTCATAAATCACTCAATGAAATCTCTTAGCCCATTAACATCCTACTACCATACACTACTATCACACCATAATAATTCCTTTAATTACTTTATTTAATTAATTTCTTAGCAACTAAATCCTTATTATCCATATTACTCATGCATAAATTACCGAAATACCCTTCACTTAACCGACTTAGCTTGCCGATTCCGACTAGGCCCGATTTGGAGTGTTATAAATCTACCCTCCTTAAAAGAATTTCGTCCTCGAAATTCACTTATATCCGATTTTCTGAATTTCAAAATCTTTATTACCAACATGTCAATCTTTTCACTTAACTCCTTTCTCATAACACTTCTCGTCTTTTAAATACAGAATCGTTCACACATCCACTATACTCTTTCCTTGATCAAAATGACTATAACATTCCCTCCTAGATTACTAGCATCACTAGTCACAATTTGGTTTTCACTTTTAAACCATCACATAATTTTACAGTACTTATTATTTAATCATCTTATACAGAAGTCCGCAATTCCATCCACTTACTTGCTTATACTTACCACTACTACTCCTGTTCCTAATAGCAAATAGTACACGTACACCCTGTCAGCTTTCTCTCAATCAAAACACATATACAAATGCTTTTCATGTATGGTCAAAGGGGTTATGATGCAATGAAAATGTGATGGTTTATATATGCAGAGTGATGCTGAGGAAATGCAAGTAATGCTGTAATGATGCATTTAGTCCCATCCCCATGATTTAATATGCTCTTATTCAAATACATTTCTGGAGATAGCTGACAGGTATATAGAGTACTACCAAAACCTTATGGAATTAAAATACCCTTCCACCTCAGATTACTAAAACAACTTTACTAGAACACCTCAAAATAAAGATTACCAGAAGGTTCTACAGGCTCTGTCACTACACTACGGTGCTCAACAAGCCTTGTTGGCCCACGAGTGGTTCTAAGCAATTCCTCCATATCCTTCCTAGCTTGCCCCATAGTAGAATGAGCCTGTCTGTCTGTATGTGTAAGCATTCGCATGTGTTCAGCATTTCATAAGGGTATTTTAGTAAAATATATGATTTTGGGGGTTTTATTATTATGTGGGTGCATACATGGTATTAAGGTGAGAATTAATTGAGTTGCATTGTGTGCACTTACATATACCATTGTAGGGTGCATTTAATTGAGGTTACTTAGGGTGTGTGTAATGCATTTTAGATTGGTGTGAGTGGTTAGCTTCACTAATAGGAATTTGACACATAGTTAGGGTAAAGAAAAGAAAAAGAAAAAGGAAAGGAAGGAGTGAAGATAACAGATTCACGTTATCTTCTTTCTCTCACGTTTCTTCTCTTCCTTTTTCTCCATTTTCTCTACTCTAAGCATTGTGGTGTGGATTCTAGTTTTATTTGGTGAAGATAATCTCTCCTTGCATCCCCTAGCTTGGTAAGTGCATATCTTGTCTTTGTTTTACTGTCACTTTACACCTTCATCTTCTTATTTAGGTTGAGTTTTAATTAGGGTTGCATGTTAATGGTCATTTACTGTGTTTTTGTTCTAGCTGAGGCTCCACGTGATCCAAAGGGGAAAGAAGTTGCTGGTCCTAGTGGAGCTAAGTGATAGAAGTATAGAATCCAGGTTTGGGAATATTTGATTGTGATTTGTGCGATTTTGATGTTTACTGTGAATTCTAGGGTTATATGTTCTTGAAGAGCTTGAATCAATTAGTCGTGATTTGGTTATTTAAATGCTAAATTGAGTTGCATGTATATTGATTATGTGAATTGAGATGATTTCTGGAAGGTAAAGTCAGGTTTGTATGGTTTAAAATCAAAGTGGGATTGAATTGTTATTTTGAGAATTCTGGAAATTTTGGAAAAGTCGAAGTACTGTTGAATCTGTTGAATTTCTTCATGTCGCGTGACTCGCTACGGAAGAAGGCAAGTCACGAGACGTGACCCTCGGTCACGCTGTGACCTGCCTGCTGAGAAGCCAGTCGCGTGACCAGCTGAAGAATAAGCAAGTCACGCGATGTGATCTTCGGTCACGTCGTGCGACCTGCGAAGAGGAGGCGTTGCGTGATCTGCGAGATCACGCGACGTGATATGCGAAGAGGAGAAGCACGTCACGAGTCGTGACGTCCAGTCACGCCGTGACCTGCGAGGGCGTTGCGGGATTTGAGAAGATCACGCAACGCGACCGGCGAGGAACAAGCAAGTCACGTCGCGTGACCCTCGGTCACGCCGTGACCTGCCTGTTGGGAAGGCCAGTCACGCCAGTGACCAGCCGATCTCGCCCGTTTCTCCATTCAGCTCATTTTTTTTCCGAAATTTCCTGGTTTTTAACTCAGAATTGAACTTGGTACTTCTTCTGAATGGATTTTTCTGTTGTATGATGCATATCTTACTATTTAATACTTCGATATGCGTGATACCATGATTTTCGGATGAATTATATTCTGTATCCTGAAATGTGATCTGAATGTCGCATAACCTGCTAGAGTCGAGTAAGTGGATAGTTAGGCATGCCTAATAGAGTCTTTAGCTGCAGCCCTCAGTTCAGTTTGGACCCCGATCAGGTCCCCGTTTGGTTCCTCGCGAACCCTTCAGTATAGAATCTTGTTTAAGATTCCCTCAGTATATAAATAACATGTTTTGATAAATGATATAATATTTGACTTGTACCTGTGAGGTACCCTCAGTATTCAATTTGTACCCGTAAGGTACCCTCAGTACACTCGTTATCCACTGTCTAGAGTCAGCGGGTATTCTTTAAATGTTAATGGAATTGTTCTGATCTGATCTGGCTATGAAATGGATTATCTGAATGAGTTTAATGATGAAATGCATATTGGATTATTCTGTAATGGATATGGTTATTGAGATACTGAATGTTTGGTTTTTAAATATGAACATGCTTATAGCAATTATGTTATAACCTTTGCATAATGCCATTGTGAATGTGATCTGCTTTGACGACCATTGTGAATGGCCGTCCATAATTTATGTGTGTTTCCCCACTAAGCGTATATCGCTTAGCACGGTGTTTTTACCCGTGCAGGTGCGGAAGACGTTTTGCTTTGAGTGAGTCGCCGTCATCAAGCCAACACAGAAGAGTTTTTAGTGTAGGGCTATTTTTGTATCAGTGATGATTCTTTTTGTATAGAACTCTCATGTATCAGCTTTCGCTTTTGTATCTATATTTTGGGTTTTGTAATATTATTTTTATATCAGCTTGCTGATCAGAACATTATTGTAATAGTTTAATTGTAGTAATGCATGATCAGCCTGTGCTTTCTTTTTATATAAAGTTTTTAATTATTCTGTATTTTCTGAATGTATATTATGAATGATTGTATGTTATCCTTTGTACTTGCTTGGTGGCACCTTTACTCATACGGCATCTCACTCCTTCTCGGATGGGATCGCCTACGTATGGGAAGGGGGTGTTACAGTTAGTGGTATCAGAGCATAGGTTTAGGCGTTTCTGGGTGTTGTTATGATTGTTCTGAGTTTCTTAGATGTGTATGTGTCTAGACCTGTGTTGGCTGATATGGTTGTTTCTTGTTTGTTTAGATGGCTTCTAATTCTGCTCATGGTGCGCGTGAGGAATCCGCCGAGAGTGTGAATCCTCCCGCTGTAGATCAGTCTGTTTCTGTTACTGTGTCGGCTCAGCATGCTAGGGTCCAGCCTAAGGCCACAGCCATGCCCTTTGAGGCTATGTTTAGACTGCATCAGGACATGGCTAGGGTTTTGGAGAGAGTGACTGCTCCTAGAGCACCTATGGAGAATCTGAGGAGGGCAGGAGTTGAGGATTTCTATGGTACCGGTCTGAATGAGTCTGAGACTGCAGAGAGATGGTTAGATAAAGTGAAGCTTGCTTTGAGAGAGATTCGGTGTCCTCCCGACCAGCAGGCAGAGTGTGCATTAGCTCTTCTTCAGGGGTCTGCTTTTGAATGGTGGGAGTTAGTGTGCAGGCATCCTCAGTTACCGGATCCGATTACCTGGGAGTTCTTTGAGGGTGAGTTCACAAAGAAGTACATTACTCAGACTTATAGAGATTCTAGATGGGCACAGTTTTTGGGTTTGAGACAGAGGGCCATGTCTGTAGCTGATTATGAGAAAGAGTTCAATAGGTTATCTCGCTATGCCCCTCGAGGAGTTATGACTGATGACTTTAGATGCAAGCATTTCGAGGCTGGGTTAAATGAGTCTCTGAAGATTGCTTTGATTTCCTTGATGTGTATTCCTGGGGTTAGCTACTATCAGATTGTAGAGGCTGCTGTGAGAGCTGAGTTGTCTGAGACTGTGATGAGAGAGAGAGCTCAGAGGAGGAGTTCTTCTCGTGGAGGATCTTCTTCGAGTAAGAGAGCTAGGAACCCACAGGATGAGTCAGCATCTGGTCCGGCTTCTAGAGGTAGACGTCAGGGTTCTACAGCTATGTCAGGTTCTGGTAGGGGTGGTAGAGCTGAGACTACACCAGTTTGTCCTCACTGTAGTAAGTCACATCGGGGTGAGTGTAGGTGGCTCTCCGGGGCATGCTTCAGATGTGGGAGTTCGGAGCATCAGTTGGCTGGTTGTCCGAGGTTACAGGAGGATTCAGGTTCCCAGAGAGAGGGCAGTAGGGTCGGTTCGAATGCTTCTCAGGCTACCCGTGGCAGAGGCCGAGGTAGAGGTAGAGGTGGTCAGCATAGAGAGGGAGCTGCTTCTGAGACTGTTGAGCATCCTCCTCAGGGTGCCGTTAGAGCTTATGCTATGAGAGCCAGAGATGAGCAGGATGCGCCTGACGTTATTGCCGGTAAGTTCCTACTCCATGACACTGAGTTGTATGCTCTAATTGATCCTGGTTCCACACACTCATATTTGTGCAAAGATAGAATTGTTGATAAATTGCATTCAGTTGATCAGTTAGATTATGAGATTTGTGTGACCAGTCCATTAGGGCATAGTGTCAGTGTGAGTAGAGTTTTTAGGAGTTGTCCTCTGATTATTGAGGGAGCTGTGCTTCCAGCGGATCTGATTGAGTTACCCTTCAGAGAGTTTGACTTGATTCTGGGTATGGACTGGTTGGGAAAGCATCGGGCTGTAGTTGATTGTCATAGGAAGACAGTTGTACTTCGGGATAGAAGTCAGTCTCTTGTGTTTTTGAAAGGTTTGGGTGCTAGTTCTGTTAATAATGTTATTTCTATGATGCAAGCCAAGAGATTTATCAGGAAAGGTTGTGAGGCTTTTCTAGCAGTTGTGTTAGATTCCAGGAGGGATCAGGTTCAGATTGAGGATATTCCAGTAGTGCGGGAGTTTATTGATGTGTTCCCGAGCGAGTTGCCTGGGTTGCCTCCTGAGAGAGAGGTTGAGTTGTCCATTGAGATTATGCCAGGTACTGCACCTATTTCGAGAGCACCTTATCAGATGGCTCCTGTAGAGTTGAGGGAACATAAATCCCAGCTACAAGAGTTATTGGATAAGGGGTTTATTCGACCTAGCATATCTCCTTGGGGAGCTCCAGTGCTGTTTGTCAAGAAGAAAGATGGATCCCTGCGGATGTGTATTGACTACCGCCAGATTAATAAAGTTACAGTGAAGAACAAGTATCCTTTGCCTAGGATTGAGGATTTATTTGATCAGCTTCGAGGTGCGGGTGTCTTTTCCAAGATAGATCTTCGATCAGGGTACTACCAGCTTCGTGTTCAGGATGCAGATGTGGTGAAGACTGCATTTCGGACTAGGTATGGCCACTATGAGTTTCTTGTGATGCCGTTTGGTTTGACAAATGCTCCAGTGGCTTTTATGGATCTGATGAATCGTGTGTTTAGGCCATACTTAGATCGATTTGTAGTAGTGTTCATTGATGACATCTTGGTGTATTCCAAGAATGAGAGTGAGCATGAAGCGCATCTCAGATTGGTTTTGCAGATGTTGAGAGAGCATCATTTGTTTGCTAAGCTTAGCAAGTGTGATTTCTGGCTTCGAGAAGTGTCATTCTTGGGTCACATTATTTCAGCTAGAGGTATCCAGGTAGATGCAGCTAAGGTTGAGGCGATAGTTGATTGGAAAGCGCCTCGAAATGTTCAGGAAGTGAGTAGTTTCCTCGGTTTGGCAGGTTACTACCGTCGGTTCGTTAAGGGATTTTCTGTGATTGCTGCTCCTATGACTAGATTGTTGAGGAAAGGAGTTAGATTTGAGTGGTCAGACAGGTGTCAGTCTTGTTTTGATCGGTTAAAGCAGTTGCTTGTGGAGGCTCCTATCCTTACTCAACCCATTTCGGGTAAGGAGTTTGTCATTTATAGTGATGCTTCTGGAGTTGGTCTTGGATGTGTGCTGATGCAGGAAGGAAAAGTAGTGGCTTATGCTTCTCGTCAGTTGAAGCCACATGAGAAGAACTATCCGACGCATGACTTAGAGTTGGCAGCTGTGATCTTTGCTTTGAAGATTTGGCGTCATTACTTGTATGGGGAGAAGTGTAGGATCTTCTCAGACCACAAGAGTTTGAAGTACTTCCTTTCACAGAAAGAGTTGAATATGAGACAGCGCAGATGGCTTGAGTTGTTTAAGGACTACGACTGCATTGTGGATTACCATCCTGGTAAGGCCAATGTAGTTGCCGATGCTTTGAGTCAGAAATCAGTTTCAGCTTTGTTCTTGAGGCGATTCAGATGGCGTTTTGGTTCAGATGGGGCTTTGCTTGCCCAGTTGCGTGTGAAGCCCACTTTGAGACAGAGGATTGTGGATGCTCAGAGAGATGATGTGAGGCTTCAGCAGATTGTGCATGAGGTTAGATCGGGTAAGCAGTCAGAGTTCTCAGATCAGGATGAGGTACTTATGTTCAGAGATCGTTTATGTGTGCCAGAGTCTGAGGATTTGGGGAGTCAGCTTATGAGTGAGGCGCATAGTTCAGTCTTTACTATGCATCCAGGCAGTGAGAAAATGTATCGAGACATGAAGCAATTCTATTGGTGGTCCGGTATGAAGCGTGATATAGTGGATTTTGTTTCCAAGTGCTTGACTTGTCAGCAAGTAAAGGCCGAGCATCAGGTACCTTCGGGTTTGCTTATGCCTTTATCCATTCCTGAGTGGAAATGGGACGACATCGCCATGGACTTTGTTTCTGGCTTGCCTTTGACTCAGAGGAAGCATGATTCAGTTTGGGTTATTGTGGATCGGCTTACGAAGTCAGCTCACTTCTTGCCTGTTAGAGTGGATTACTCCATGGACAGATTGGCCAGTATCTATGTGGATGAGATAGTTCGGTTGCATGGTGTACCTTTGTCCATAGTGTCAGATCGAGATCCGAGGTTTACTTCCAAGTTTTGGAAGGAGTTACAGAGAGCTTTGGGCACTAGGTTGAACTTCAGTACAGCGTTTCATCCTCAGACCGATGGTCAGTCAGAGCGAGTTATTCAGATTCTGGAGGATATGATGAGAGCTTGTGCTTTGGATTTTCCGGGCAGTTGGGACAGATATGTGTCGTTGATGGAGTTTGCCTACAACAACAGTTTTCAGTCGAGTATTGGTATGGCACCATATGAGGCTTTGTATGGCCGTCAGTGTAGGACTCCGATTTGTTGGACAGAGCTATCTGAGAGATCTATGATTGGACCAGACTTGGTTAGAGATATTGAAGATAAAATCAGAGTAGTGCAGCGGAATTTGAAGGCAGCCAAGGATCGACAGAAGTCTTATGCCAATTTGAAGAGGAAAGACGTGCAATTTGAGATCGGGGACAAAGTTTTCCTTAAAGTTTCTCCTTGGAGGAGAGTGCTTCGATTTGGAAAGAAAGGCAAGCTTAATCCTCGTTTCATTGGACCTTATGAGATTTTGGCTAAGGTAGGACCTGTAGCCTACAGATTGGCGCTACCGATGGAGTTGGCAAAGTTGCACGATGTGTTCCACGTTTCGATGCTTCGTCGGTACAGATCAGATCCTTCGCATGTTCTGTCAGTTCAGGATATCCAGGTTCAGCCAGACTTCTCTTATGATGAGGAACCAAGAGCCATTCTAGCCCGAGAGGTGAGGCAGTTGAGAAATAAGCAGATTCCTTTGGTTAAAGTGTTGTGGATTCATCATGGAGTCGAGGAAGCGACTTGGGAACCAGAGGAGTCGATGAGAGCTCAGTATCCACAGTTATTCAGTTCAGGTGAGAATTTCGAGGACGAAATTCTTATTAGTAGGGGAGAGTTGTCACACCCCATTTGCCCCCTAGTAGAATGAGACTGTCTGTCTGTATGTGTAAGCATTCGCATGTGTTCAGCATTTCATAAGGGTATTTTAGTAAAATATATGATTTTGGGGGTTTTATTATTATGTGGGTGCATACATGGTATTAAGGTGAGAATTAATTGAGTTGCATTGTGTGCACTTACATATACCATTGTAGGGTGCATTTAATTGAGGTTACTTAGGGTGTGTGTAATGCATTTTAGATTGGTGTGAGTGGTTAGCTTCACTAATAGGAATTTGACACATAGTTAGGGTAAAGAAAAGAAAAAGAAAAAGGAAAGGAAGGAGTGAAGATAACAGATTCACGTTATCTTCTTTCTCTCACGTTTCTTCTCTTCCTTTTTCTCCATTTTCTCTACTCTAAGCATTGTGGTGTGGATTCTAGTTTTATTTGGTGAAGATAATCTCTCCTTGCATCCCCTAGCTTGGTAAGTGCATATCTTGTCTTTGTTTTACTGTCACTTTACACCTTCATCTTCTTCTTTAGGTTGAGTTTTAATTAGGGTTGCATGTTAATGGTCATTTACTGTGTTTTTGTTCTAGCTGAGGCTCCACGTGATCCAAAGGGGAAAGAAGTTGCTGGTCCTAGTGGAGCTAAGTGATAGAAGTATAGAATCCAAGTTTGGGAATATTTGATTGTGATTTGTGCGATTTTGATGTTTACTGTGAATTCTAGGGTTATATGTTCTTGAAGAGCTTGAATCAATTAGTCGTGATTTGGTTGTTTAAATGCTAAATTGAGTTGCATGTATATTGATTATGTGAATTGAGATGATTTCTGGAAGGTAAAGTCAGGTTTGTATGGTTTAAAATCAAAGTGGGATTGAATTGTTATTCTGAGAATTCTGGAAATTTTGGAAAAGTCAAAGTACTGTTGAATCTGTTGAATTTCTTCATGTCGCGTGACTCGCTACGGAAGAAGGCAAGTCACGAGACGTGACCCTCGGTCACGCCGTGACCTGCCTGCTGAGAAGCCAGTCGCGTGACCAGCTGAAGAACAAGCAAGTCACGCGACGTGATCTTCGGTCACGTCGTGCGACCTGCGAAGAGGAGGCGTTGCGTGATCTGCGAGATCACGCGATGTGATCTGCGAAGGGGAGAAGCACGTCACGAGTCGTGACGTCCAGTCACGCCGTGACCTGCGAGGGCGTTGCGGGATTTGAGAAGATCACGCAACGCGATCGGCGAGGAACAAGCAAGTCACGTCGCGTGACCCTCGGTCACGCCGTGACCTGCCTGTTGGGAAGGCCAGTCACGCCAGTGACCAGCCGATCTCGCCCGTTTCTCCGTTCAGCTCATTTTTTTCCGAAATTTCCTAGTTTTTAACTCAGAATTGAACTTGGTACTTCTTCTGAATGGATTTTTCTGTTGTATGATGCATATCTTACTATTTAATACTTCGATATGCGTGATACCATGATTTTCGGATGAATTATATTCTGTATCTTGAAATGTGATCTGAATGTCGCATAACCTGCTAGAGTCGAGTAAGTGGATAGTTAAGCATGCCTAATAGAGTCTTTAGCTACAGCCCTCAGTTCAGTTTGGACCCCGATCAGGTCCCCGTTTGGTTCCTCGCGAACCCTTCAGTATAGAATCTTGTTTAAGATTCCCTCAGTATATAAATAACATGTTTTGATAAATGATATAATATTTGACTTGTACCTGTGAGGTACCCTCAGTATTCGATTCGTACCCGTAAGGTACCCTCAGTACACTCGTTATCCACTGTCTAGAGTCAGCGGGTATTCTTTAAATGTTAATGGAATTGTTCTGATCTGATCTGGCTATGAAATGGATTATCTGAATGAGTTTAATGATGAAATGCATGTTGGATTATTCTGTAATGGATATGGTTATTGAGATACTGAATGTTTGGTTTTTAAATATGAACATGCTTATAGCAATTATGTTATAACCTTTGCATAATGCCATTGTGAATGTGATCTGCTTTGACGACCATTGTGAATGGCCGTCCATAATTTATGTGTGTTTCCCCACTAAGCGTATATCGCTTAGCACGGTGTTTTTACCCGTGCAGGTGCGGAAGACGTTTTGCTTTGAGTGAGTCGCCGTCATCAAGCCAACACAGAAGAGTTTTTAGTGTAGGGCTATTTTTGTATCAGTGATGATTCTTTTTGTATAGAACTCTCATGTATCAGCTTCCGCTTTTGTATCTATATTTTGGGTTTTGTAATATTATTTTTATATCAGCTTGATGATCAGAACATTATTGTAATAGTTTAATTGTAGTAATGCATGATCAGCCTGTGCTTTCTTTTTATATAAAGTTTTTAATTATTCTGTATTTTCTGAATGTATATTATGAATGATTGTATGTTATCCTTTGTACTTGCTTGGTGGCACCTTTACTCATACGGCATCTCACTCCTTCTCGGATGGGATCGCCTACGTATGGGAAGGGGGTGTTACAATGTTGCTTCTGAGAGAATTGGCATACCGGAACTTCTCAAATCTTTTTACCCGCTGGTACCTCTTTACTCGACATTTTTCTCTTCTGAAGTCCCTTCTGAGCAAAATATTGAGGAACATGAGGGGTAGTCAACCTATCCAAAATCCGGACTAACCCTCGCACTAGTGCCCTATCATCAGAAACAGAACCAGAATCCCTAGCCAGAGGATGCTCGAAAACACTCTGATCAACACTAACTGGGTTCACAATATCTGTCGTCTCGCCCACCTTCTCACTAGGATCGGACTCCATCTAACACAACACACACAGGACAAGACACATCTGTATTAGGCCACGACACAAAACTGACTCTCAAACAAAGACTCGACACATAATAAGTAACATACAAAGACTCGATACTCAAAGCACTCTCTGGCTACAATCTCGATGCTGTAGAGGAGGAGACCTTGCTGGGTTCCTCGTTCCAAGAATACATGAACCTCAGGCGCCCTTGTTCGGACTTTTAATCCATGCCTATGTTCGGATCGATGTTTCTCTGTACCTGTGTGATAAAAGGTTTTGTTAGTTCATGTCTGAGTTGTTATCTTTCAACATGTTTATTAATGGCGTGATTTCGCTCTATCTGCCATGTCATGTTTCATTTATATTCTTTTTTATTGAGTTGTCATTCATCATTTTTCATCATTTTTTGTTTTCCTTATTTTGGAATATGAGTAAATGTGAAAGCATATTGTAGACACCGGGTCCCGAGGCGATCCAAGATCAGGATTACCCGATAATGAAATAGAAGAACGATTTTCAGCAAGAAAGGTGAGAATCGATCGTTCCCTTGTCAAAAGTGTGTTTTTCGAAAAATGATTAAAATATTTTCTTTTTTGGAAATCAAAATTAAAATGGAGTAAAAAAAAAAATATATATATCAATTTTGTGTCAAGATTTAAAAAAATAAAATAAAATCGCGAAGGCCGCCTGCGGCAGCACGGGGCTGCTTGCGCGGCAGGCTGCCCCAGGGCGCAGGGGCGCCTGCGCGGCAGGCCGCCCCAGCGCGCAGCAGGCGCCTCGCGCGAGGCGAGGGGCGCCGCGCGCCCCCCTGCGCGCAGAGGCGGGCGCCTCGCGCGCAGCCCCTGCGCGCGAGGCGGGGGGCGTGCGCGCAAGGCGGGCTGCCTCGCGCGCAGCCCCTGCACGCGAGGCGGGGGGCGCCGCGCGCCCGCCCTGCACGCGAGGCAGCTGCCTGCTGCGCGCGGTGCGGGGGCACCACGCGCGCAGCAGGCTGCCGCGCGCGCCCTTGCCCTCTTCGCGCGACCTGCTGGTCTTCGCCTGTCCATTTTTTTCGCTGTTTTCAGTCTTACCTTTTTTCAGTCTGACATTTCCGTTGTTTCACCATCTTATGCTATTTTGGATTAGCTAAAAATAAAGGTTTTTTTGTCCCTTGCCATTTTTGGCCAAGGCAAGTTTAAATGAGGATTTTGCCTTCATTTTGAGCGGACGACAATTATTTTTCAAGGGCCTTTTTTTTCCTTTCAACTTTTTCTCTCCAGCAACTGGTTCTTGAGCTCTTTTTTCTTCTTTCTCAAGTTTTAACCTTGATTTGCTCTTCAAAAATACATAATCCATTTTCGTGAGTGATTTGGGCTTGGAAAATTAATTTCCTTTTGCTCAAATCATCCACCAAAAAAATATTTTCATCAAAGTATTTTCTTGGTTTTATTTCAAAATATTAATTTCTACATTTTCTTCAAGCATTTATCACCACAAATCCAACAAGGAAAATCGATCGGGACACCGTTTCCCCAATCCAAAAATTCTGAGGGTAAACATTCTTGAACCCATCCTCATTTATTTTTTTTGTATATTATTTATTATTGTTAATATTATTTCTTTTGCTATTATTATCATGTATATTGTTTACTCTTAGCATTTTGATATGTTAATATCACCATTAATATATTATTTGCTTACTTCAATTTGATATTTTGCTATCATTATTATTTTTTTTATTGTGTTTATGTCCATTATTGAGTTCATGTCATGTTTAATGCATCTAGTGTCTTTTATTATTATTATTACTATTATTATTATTATTATTGTTATTATTATTTCTAATTGATTATTCTGTTTTCATATTATTTGTCACTTATTACTACTATTATTTGCATTATTACCACCCTACTATTATTATTATTATTGTTATCATATGGTTTTATTATGACTATTATATTTATTAATCATCTTATTTATTGTTACATTGTTATTATTATTATGATTATCATTATCATTATATTTATTATTATTACTATCGTACTTCTTTATATTATATTCACTATTATTTATTATCATTGTCCATCATTATTATTCTTATTATTATTATCATTATTATTATTATTTCATTGTTGTTACCATCGTCATAATTTTTATTATTGTTATTATCTCGCCTTCATTTGATTAATTTTTAGAATATTTGCTAATATATTTTGATGTTAATTTTTGTATGAGTTTTAATTTGAGTCGGGCTATGTGAGCGCCCCGTGACTCCCCGGATGGGTCGCAACGCGTAGGCGGGTACTCCGGTTCGATGAGACCTTTCTTAACCCTTTCTTTATGTCGTATTATTTGTAAATATATATTTTTATTCGTGCACGCGTGTGATAAAAAATCACAAAAATATTTCTATAATTAAATTGGAATTTTCACTAATAAAATCGGGACCAATGTCCCTTATTTTAGCCCGACAATAAAAATGTCACAATTAAAACGAAGAGTCAACTTTTCTACAAAAATGGGATCACTCATCCCGGTTTTTTAATTCAAGCAATCAAAAATGACTCTTCGAACCCTCTTAAAATTAATACGAAGGAACCAATGTTCCTAAATTTCGAACAAGTGCGAAGGAACCAATGTTCCTTAAATAATGCCTCGATTTATGTATGTTCTTTTATTTTAATCTTGGGTGAGTGTCTTAAATTTAAGTTTATTTATTTTTAGGCCCTTGTAATTAATTTTGGGGCAACCTTATTTATTTTGGGGATTGTATTCCGTCCCATTTGTGTCCTTAATTTCCTTTTATTGGGGTTATATTCCGCCTCGATTTCTCTTGCAATTGTGTGCTTGCGTGTTTATCGCTTTCATTTACCGCTTTATTTATTTTCTTTACTGCTTTCGTTTATTTTCTTTAAATGCTTGAAATGCGCTTTACTTTTAATGCATTAATCGTGTGAGATGAGAGATATAATTTTAAGAAGTTAAAAACCCATTTATATTTAACCAAAGTATGAATAAGAGGGAAGTTCCGGACACCATATCTCTGGTTTAGACCAATAGAGGTGAGAAACCTTTTCCCAATTTCTTGCAAATTGGGTGGCGACTCCAAATACCTCAAAGGTGCCTTTAGGCATCAATAGGCTAGGTTATTCTCCCCAATGTTCTATTGAGAGGAGCATACCGATGATGTCGCATGGCGCCCATGATCAAAAGACGCGAACCTTCATACCTCGAATCCTAAAGCGGATTCAAAGCGAGGGCCCTTGCTAGGTTGTTCGGGTCCGACGCGCGTCACACATATATTCATCTTTAATATGAATGAATAATAAATAACTGAATAAATGGATAAAACTGAAAACAAAAGTTTTTCACTAGAAATATCTATTTCGTACAATGTATATACAAAGTGAAAATGTACAAAAATATGAAAATATGACTCCCTGAATATCAGAGGTGTGTGTAGTCAGAGGGCTCAACGGGATCCTCATCATCTGATATGTTCACTGTCCCTGGCGGACGTGGAGGCGGAGTTGGCTGTGCCGGAGGTAGAGGCTGAGTCGTGGAGGGTCCTGCCCCAGCATCGTTGGTCTGCCTGAATCGGATCTGAGCATAGCCATCCAAGAAGGGCTGGGTGCAAGTCCTCATGAACCCTAAGGTCTCTGATACTGTGCCTCCTAGCTTCTTGAACGCCTGGCTCATCTGAATAGTCTGTTCGCTGGCGTCCTTTCTCATTTGCTCTAGGCGCTGCTCTATCTGCTCTCTGAACTCCCTTATGGTCCGAGACAAGGGTGGGAGAATCCCCTCTATCGCCTGGACCCAGGATCTCAGAGAGTCGAGTGACTCGTCGATCATCTGTAGGGTCATATCAACCCTCTGAGATGCCTGGTCCTGAGACACCCTTAAATCATGAGCGAGCTGCTGCCTAAGCTCCCTCTGACCCTGGGCAATCTGCTCGATCAGCCTCGCCTACTCATCTCTGAAGGCCTCCATGACCCGAGCCTGCTCCTGCGCTGTGTGCTCGATGTAACCAACCTGCTCCTGGGCTAATCGCTCTATCTACTGGGACTGCTCCTGAATAGCAGCCTGCTGGCGGTCTAACCTCTCATGTATAGCTCTGTCCCTCTCATCCTGTCATCGCTCTAAGACTTTGAACATGGATGTGAGGAGCTGAGAGAAGTCAGGCTGTGCTGGCTGCTGCTGTGGTGGCTCTGGCGGCGGTACCGCGGAGGTGGATGCCCCTGGGTCGCCTCGAAAATATTGATGATACCTCTCGGGGGGCCCGTGGGTAGTCCTCTGTACCCTGATACATGTGGATGCCGGTGAAGCGGCAAAGAGCTCATCCATAGTGAACTCCATGTTGAAATCCGACGGGGTCCTAGGCTGCTCCTGCTGTGGTGGCGGTGGCTCAGTCTGAGGCTGAGGAGGCTGAGTAGGCTGGGGAGGCTGAGGCTTAGGCTCTGGCTCTGGGTGAGGAGGCTGCTGTGACGCGCCCGAACCCCGCTCGCGATCCGGATGGCCCTCGGGAGTCCGCTTTTAGGACCCGAGGTCGGATGGAGGTTCGTTAAAGCTCGTGAAAGCTGGTCACTTCGCAATGGACAAGAATATATCCAAATCCATTGTTGGCAATCAACTTACGAGAGCGTCTATTGGGTTATCATAAGGCAGGATCACGGAGTCGCCACCCGATAAAACGTCGGGAAATGAATTCTAACCTTATGAGGCCAAAAACCAGAGAGAGTTCGGGACCTCACTCTTATTCATACATTTGGTTAATATTATGCGAAATTGTTTTTAGGATCAATTATTTTATCTCTCTTCTCACACGAGTTATGCAATAAATTAAAGCGCATTACAATCACATAAGAAAGCAATTAAATAAAGCAATAAAAAATTATAAAATAAATAAAGTGGGACAGAACAATCCCCCAAATAAATAAAAATAACTAAAACTTGCTTAAAGTAAATAAATATATGCGTAAAAGAAATTAAAATGTAAGCATGCATAAATCGGGTTATTCACTTAAACGGGAACATTGGTTCCCAATTACTTTGATTTATAAAAAAGGCATAAAATTCTCGATTCTGTTTAAATCTTTTGGTTTGGGGTGAAAACGTGGACATTGGTCCAGTTTTATTAATAAAAATCCCATTTAGTAGAAAACATTTGTGTGGTGGTTCTTTTTAAACGCGATCAAAAATCCTTTATTATTACAGATCATTAGTAAATAAAACAAAATAAAATAATAATTACATATTTCATAATAATGAATAAATCCTGATCTACTCACCTCGACCGTGCTCCTTAGACGAGCCATGTGCCGCTCGTGGTTACAATCATGACATAAAATTAATATTGGTTAATAATGAATAAATAAATAATTGAATTAAATAAATAGAGAATTAATGAATATAAAAACACAAATGGCAATTATAATGATCAATACCAATAAAAATAATGATGTTAATAATAATACCATAAAATGATAATAATAATAAATAATAAATAAACATAAAATGATAATAATAGATAGGTAAAATAATAATAATAATAATAATAATAATAATAATAATAACAACAATAAAAATTAACATTAGTAATAATAATAATAATAATAATAATAATAATAATAATAATAATAATATAAAATAAATAATGATATTAAAAGAGTAATAATAATGCCACAATACAATAATACTAATTGCAGGTAATGTAAACTAAACATCAAGTAAATAATATTAATAACAAATAAATAATAATAATAGTAATTAATAATAATAATGCTAACTAGGCACATACGTTAATAATAATAAATCAAACAATGATGAACTTAATAATAAAAACAGAATATTAAATAGTAAATAAACATAATAATAATAATAACAGTAAATTAACAATATAATAAATAATGATGATAATCAACACAACAACAATAATAATAGCAATATAACAATAATATAATAAGCAATATACATAATAATAATAACAATAGTTACTTAAACAATGATAATAGCAATAAAAGTAAAAAAACATAAAAATAAATAAACACTAAATAAACAATAATAATATAATAAAATAGAAATTAAATAATAATCAAAATAATAATAATAATATTAACATTTATATTTATTAACTAATTATTTAACAATAATAATATATATATATATATAAAACAGAAAATAATAATAATAATAATAATAATAATAATAATAATAATAATAATAATATTAATAATAATAATAATAATAATGATAATAATAATAATAATAATAATAATAATATAAATATAAAAAGAAGGAAGGAGGTTTACCTCACCGGAGCCTCGCCGGAGGGGAGGTGGTTGACACCTCCGGTACCGACGGATAGATCGAGTCACCGGGATCTCGCCGGAGTGGACCACGCGCCGATCAGACGGTGGAGGAATCCGGAAAACGCGAAAACCGGTCTGTCCTTCTCTCCCTCACGCGCCGGCTACCGGTGTCCGGTGGAGGAGCGGTGGCTACGACCAGGCGCGACTCGTGGTTGCACCGGAGTGGCGCGTGAGCCGGAGAGCCGCTGTGGCTGGTCGCCGGTGGTCACGCCTTCCCCCCTCTTTTCCTTCTTCTTTTCCCCTTGCTCCGGCGTCGTCCCTGCTTGGGTGGTCTGCTCCTCCTCTCTTTTATTTGCTTCTCTTTCTTTTCGTTTTGCCCTCTTTTATTTTGTTTTCACTTTGTTTTTGCTTTTGTTTTCCACTGTTTTCTTCTTTTTCAATTCCCTTTTCTTTCCTTTTGATTTTCCTTAGTTTCTTTTCCCTTTCACTGTGCCATGGTCCCTCCTTTCTCTTTATTTTCTTTCTCTCTTTTATTTTTCGTCCTCTCTCTCTTCTCCTTTCTACTCTTTTCTTTTCTTTCTCTTCCTATTTTTTTTCACTGTGTCTTTTTTTGTTCCTCATCCGAGAGCCCCTTTTTTATCTCCTCATCATATTCTTTTTATACCCTAGAATTAGGGTTAACCTAATAATTTCCTCCATCTTTTCTTACTTTTTAATTAATTTAATTTACTTAAATAATTACACACTTTACTAATTAAACTATTTAAATTATCACATGTATTCTAATTAATTAAACACTCTACTAATTAAATACTCTATATTTTTATCTAATTAAACCTTATACTTATTTTCTCTTTTTTTCAATTTTAATTATTCTAAAATATTAACTAATTAACTATAACTAATTAATTAACTAATAATATTGACTAATTAACTAAATAATTAATTTTTAACTTATCTAATTAAATTAAACTAATCCTAATTTTTTTTTAATTTTTTTTAATTTTTAAAAATTACCTACACATTTTATGTATTTATTATTATTTTTTTTGTTTGGAGGAATTTATCAAGAACCCAAAACTGCCATCAAAATCTGACTCAGAACCCAGTGTCTACAGTTGCCCCCAATTTTGGAGAAACTAGTGGCTAGACACCTAGGTGAGGCAAAATTTAAAGAGGAAGAGAGAGAGGATTACATACCTGTGGCTGAAACCTTGCCTTCTTGCCGAGAGTTGGATAAAGAGATGCCTCCTCAGAGGGTTTCGAGATTTGCCTCCTCAGAGGGCTTAAAGGTTTTGCCTCCTCAGAGGGTTTTGAGATTTTGCCTCCTCAGAGGACTTGGAGAATTTGCCTCCTCAGAGGACTTTGGGCTTTTGCCTCCTCAGAGGACTTTGGGCTTTTGCCTCCTCAGAGGACTTCGAGATTTTACCTCCTCAGAGGACTTTGAGATTTTGCCTCCTCAGAGGACTTTGAGATTTTGCCTCCTCAGAGGACTTTGAGATTTGCCTCCTCAGAGGACTTTGAGATTTGCCTCCTCAGAGGACTTGGAGAATTTGGATTTTGCCTCCTCAGAGGACTTTGAGATTTTGCCTCCTCAGAGGACTTGAGATTTTGCCTCCTCAGAGGACTTGAGATTTTGCCTCCTCAGAGGACTTCGAGATTCTGCCTCCTCAGAGGACTTGGAGAATTTGCCTCCTCAGAGGAATTCGAGATTTTGCCTCCTCAGAGGACTTTGAGGTTTTGCCTCCTCAGAAGACTTCGAGATTCTGCCTCCTTAGAGGACTTGGAGAATTTGCCTCCTCAGAGGACTTTAAGGTTTTGCCTCCTCAGAGGACTTTGAGGTTTTGTCTCCTCAGAGGACTTCGAGATTTTGCCTCCTCAGAGGACTTCGAGATTCTGCCTCCTCAGAGGATTTCGAGATTTTGCCTCCTCAGATGACTTTAGGATTTTGCCTCTTCAGAGGACTTTGAGATTTTGCCTCCTCAGAGGACTTTGAGAATTTGCCTCCTCAGAGGACTTGAGATTTTGCCTCCTCAGAGGACTTTAGGATTTTGCCTCTTCAGAGGACTTTGAGATTTTACCTCCTCAGAGGACTTTGAGAATTTGCCTCCTCAGAGGACTTGAGATTTTGCCTCCTCAGAGGACTTTGAGATTTTGCCTCCTCAGAGGACTTGGAGAATTTGCCTCCTCGGAGGACTTTGAGATTTTGCCTCCTCAGAGGACTTGGAGAATTTGCCTCCTCGGAGGACTTAAAGATTTTCGCCTCCTCAGAGGACTTTGGGATTTTGCCTCCTCAGAGGACTTTGAGATTTTGCCTCCTTAGAGGACTTTGGGATTTTGCCTCCTCAGAGGACTTTGAGAATTAGGGTTTTGCCTCATCAGAGGACTTGAGATTTTGCCTCCTCAGAGGACTTGGAGAATTAGGATTTTGCCTCCTCAGAGGACTTTGAGATTTTCGCCTCCTCAGAGGACTTAAAGATTTTCGCCTCCTCAGAGGACTTTGGGATTTAGGATTTTGCCTCCTCAGAGGACTTTGAGATTTTTGATTGTCTTGATTGATGCTTGGAATGATGTCGCCACTCGAATTTTGCCGGTGTCCGTATTCGAGTCTCTTTTTCTGTAAGACTTAGAAAGGCAAATATGCAGGAAAAGTTGTGAGCATGCATGTGTATGCATGTATATGCAGCAATGCAGTATAAAAAATTCGTCTAAGTGGGTTGGAGGCCACAGCCGATTTGATTGTAATTTGTAGTAAGATCAGTGCCTTCTAGAATTGCCTTTGAATTTCATGCTCTTTGGGGATCATGAGGTTCTCGTCTGAAACCTGTAGTCATTATTTTAAGGTAGTGCGTCCCTTGTGGATTTTCACACTAGCTTTTCTTGGCGGGAAATGCGTCCTTTCGGATTTTCACATGACCCTGTGCCTTATTTTTGCCTGGAATGGAATCCAACCCAATCCAGCGGCTTTTTTTTCTTCTTTCTTTTTTTTTTTTTTTTTTTTAGGACAGACTGCCTATTTTCAGGTTTTCACCCTGTCCTTTGGCCTAACTTTTGCTTAGAGCGCCAATTACGGTTTTCATTTCTAACGGCCTTTTTTCTTTTTTTTTTATTTATTTTTCTTTTTTTTTCTCTTTTTTTTGTACATCAGATGAACTATTCTGGTTGCATCAATACCATTGCATAAATGCACATATTTCAATTTGATTTCATAATATATGATCATTATTTGGCATTAATCTCAAGATACAAAACCTCGTCCAATCTCGGGATGGATCTTGAAAGCATCAAACTCCTGTTATCAATCAGCTCTCTTTTTGATTCTCATGATTGAATATTTTCTCTCTGCTCTCATTTAATCTTTTGAATGCAAATTCTAGAAGCAATGTTGGAGATGAAACTTAACTCGAATGCATGAATGCACTCATGGCTTCTCGCTTGAAGCTCAAGAAACACCATAGGCCTCTTCTTACGTACCAAACCTTATTAAAAGGTCATCTCCGCTAATTGGATAATACTAAACCAAAAATCAAAAGGTCTTACTTTGGTTGTAATGTTAGGCTTGGGTAGATGGCTGTCAAAGAAAGATCAGGTCGCTAGAGAAAAATGGCTGCGATATTCACTCGACTGATGGATAAACCGTTCTCGGCTCAAAAGTATTCTTGAATTTGGGCTCGATAACATTTTAGCACCTTGAGATCAAAACAAAAAGGGTAATCATTGAAACTAGTCAATTGGTTACCATTTTGAGCTCTCTTTTTTATTCTTCCTTTTTTCCTTTTTTCTTTGCTTCTTTTTCTTTCATTTTTCATTCATTTTTTTTCTTTTTGGATTTTTCATTTTTCTTTTTCTTTTTCTTCTTTTTGCTTTCGCTTCTCTTTTTTTTTTTTTGGAGCTCATGCCTTTCATGCATGACTAAACCCTCTTTTCAAAGTCTGAACTTGCCCTTATCAAGATAATAATTTTTTAATAGTCCAAAGGATTGTTCAAATGTACATACATCAGTTTTAGAGCGGCCACTCTTCTAAGGGGAAGCCAAAATCATTTTAGCCGAGGGGGTAGTTTTAATGTGTGTAACAACAAAATTGGTACGCATTCAGCATACCTGCATAAAGGCTCAATGGGCTAGCAAGCGATTGCAGAACAAGGGTAGGAAATAGTCATTTAGAGAGCTATACAAAGAAATAGTGCCTAAATCATTTTCCAGGTTCTGTCTTATCCAGAGATCGCTTCGACGGGTAATCAGAAAAGTTCTAGTGCTCTTAGTGAGTTTTAATCTAATCTCCTAATTGCAACTAGTTTTTTCTTTCTTATTTTTATTTTCTCTCTGACTCTCTCTCTCTCTTCAGGAGTTATATCAGATGCCATCAAGATTTTCTTTGAATTTTTCAAAGTTCCAAGATTAAATTCAGTAGTATTAATTGAATTAATGTCAAAATAAATGAATGTATCATGATCATAAGAAATGAAATCATTAGAAATAATATACAAATACGCAAAAACATTGTTCATCTGTCATTAGCTTCTATTTTCCCTTCTTCTCTGGGTCAGCAATTTCTTTATTGTTGATAAGATCTTGAATTCAGTCCCTCAGAATTTGGCATTGATCTGCTAACTGGCCAATGTTGGTGGAAAGCACAAAATTGCTCCATTCTATGAATAGCTTCCCCTTGGTTTAAGGTAGGCTTAGCCGACAATGGATGTAATTTTCCCTTTTTGAAGCCTCTTTTTCTATCCTGGGTGCTCTACCTCTCACAGCTTGATAGACTATTGGCTCTTCATTTTTCTCCTCCATCACAGAATCATCATTGGGATTGGGAATCTTTTCCCTTCTTTGCTTAATAAGTGTCGCAGCTCCATGCTCATTAATGGGTTAACGAGCATTACCAATGAAAAGAGCCTCTCCACCAGTAGGTGGTTCGGCTTGCCCCCAGCATGGGCTATTGGTTGTTGTGGATCAACAGGTGGTTGTGGAACAGGAGGTGCTTGTACAACAGGGGGATGAGCAATTCTTTCGGCCATAATGCCCATCATATTTAACATTCGCTGTTCGAATTCATCCACCCTCCGGGCAAGGTCTTGAGTGGTTAAGTTTTCAGTTTCGTCCGCCATTGGGGATGATGCATTAGATGTTGAGAGTGGCTCAAGATCCCAATCAAGCACAAATTCCAGCAATCCAAAGGGCGAATCTGTCCTTACTAATCGACCGTCAGGGCCTCTAATCCACTTAAATGAATCTATGATGGCTGAAAATTTAAATTGTTAGAATGATGTGTGTATGTCAATATACAATGCATGATCGTGAATTATACAGATGGAGTGAAAAAATCAATAAATTGCAATTATGCGATGCAATGCATGAAAAGGTTATATACATGATGGTATATGCACATGAAAAATAATATGTAGGCAAAAGGATATATACACAATATGAAATGTATTTTTTTTTATTTACTTTTTTATTTTTTATATTTATTTTTTTGATTGATTTTTTTTTTACATGAATGACATGTAATGTATGTGCATGTTGTGCAGCATTCACAGTCACATGCAAGCAGCCATATCCTTCCAACTTTATTTCTCCCACACACGGGGTCGTGCGGTCTCTTTCCTAGGTGAGCTTTATCCAATGGTTAATAGGGAACCCAATGGCCGCGTATAGTGCACGGTGAAAAATCGGCAGCATAATAACTCTTACTTTAAAGCACATGCACATGGATGTTTGGCCATTACATATTTAAACAATTCAATTAAATCAAGATGGACCCACCGGGGCATGAAAGCCTTTGAAGAAAAACCATCTGATTCAATTGATTTTGTTCAATATATGACGGCCCAAATAGCAAGCACGATATTATGGTACATGTCACCTAGTGGAGGTTTCTATTGCTATTACATGGGCTTCGGTCAAAAGGTGGTGTTACTTTAGGGCTACCCAAGCATGATCCCTGCCGACGGGTCTAGCTCATCACGAGCGTAACGACCGATCGGGTCACCATTTTATATACCACAATGGTACGAGACTTGGGCTGGTGATTATCCCGAGCACTTCCCTACAATGAGTGAAAGTAGGGCCGTGTTTTAGGAACGCACCGGGGCAAAATGGGGACCAACTAACATAATTCTAAGGCTCTAGCATGAATGCAATGCAAATTTCTTGAAAAAGAGATAAAATTTCTTGATCTTAAACCCATTTACATTATATTAACCAAAAGTACTTTCGGAGCAGAGTCTCATGATATCCCCAGTGGAGTCGCCACTGTGACGCGCCCGAACCCCGCTCGCGATCCGGATGGCCCTCGGGAGTCCGCTTTTAGGACCCGAGGTCGGATGGAGGTTCGTTAAACCTCGTGAAAGCTGGTCACTTCGCAATGGATAAGAATATATCCAAATCCATTGTTGGCAATCAACTTACGAGAGCGTCTATTGGGTTATCATAAGGCAGGATCACGGAGTCGCCACCCGATAAAACGTCGGGAAATGAATTCTAACCTTATGAGGCCAAAAACCAGAGAGAGTTCGGGACCTCACTCTTATTCATACATTTGGTTAATATTATGCGAAAGGGTTTTTAGGATCAATTATTTTATCTCTCTTCTCACACGAGTTATGCAATAAATTAAAGCGCATTACAATCACATAAGAAAGCAATTAAATAAAGCAATAAAAAATTATAAAATAAATAAAGTGGGACAGAACAATCCCCCAAATAAATAAAAATAACTAAAACTTGCTTAAAGTAAATAAATATATGCGTAAAAGAAATTAAAATGTAAGCATGCATAAATCGGGTTATTCACTTAAACGGGAACATTGGTTCCCAATTACTTTGATTTATAAAAAAGGTATAAAATTCTCGATTCGGTTTAAATCTTTTGGTTTGGGGTGAAAACGTGGACATTGGTCCAGTTTTATTAATAAAAATCCCATTTAGTAGAAAACATTTGTGTGGTGGTTCTTTTTAAACGCGATCAAAAATCCTTTATTATTACAGATCATTAGTAAATAAAACAAAATAAAATAATAATTACATATTTCATAATAATAAATAAATCCTGATCTACTCACCTCGACCGTGCTCCTTAGACGAGCCATGTGCCGCTCGTGGTTACAATCATGACATAAAATTAATATTGGTTAATAATGAATAAATAAATAATTGAATTAAATAAATAGAGAATTAATGAATATAAAAACACAAATGGCAATTATAATGATCAATACCAATAAAAATAATGATGTTAATAATAATACCATAAAATGATAATAATAATAAATAATAAATAAACATAAAATGATAATAATAGATAGGTAAAATAATAATAATAATAATAATAATAATAATAATAATAATAAAAACAATAAAAATTAACATTAGTAATAATAATAATAGTAGTAATAATAATAATAATAATAATAATAATAATAATAATAATAATAATAATAATAATAATAATAATAATAATAATAATATAAAATAAATAATGATATTAAAAGAGTAATAATAATGCCACAATACAATAATACTAATTGCAGGTAATGTAAACTAAACATCAAGTAAATAATATTAATAACAAATAAATAATAATAATAGTAATTAATAATAATAATGCTAACTAGGCACATACGTTAATAATAATAAATCAAACAATGATGAAATTAATAATAAAAACAGAATATTAAATAGTAAATTAACATAATAATAATAATAACAGTAAATTAACAATATAATAAATAATGATGATAATCAACACAACAACAATAATAATAGCAATATAACAATAATATAATAAGCAATATACATAATAATAATAACAATAGTTACTTAAACAATGATAATAGCAATAAAAGTAAAAAAACAGAAAAATAAATAAACACTAAATAAACAATAATAATATAATAAAACAGAAATTAAATAATAATCAAAATAATAATAATAATATTAACATTTATATTTATTAACTAATTATTTAACAATAATAATATATATATATATATAAAACAGAAAATAATAATAATAATAATAATAATAATAATATTAATATTAATATTAATAATAATAATAATAATGATAATAATAATAATAATAATAATATAAATATAAAAAGAAGGAAGGAGGTTTACCTCACCGGAGCCTCGCCGGAGGGGAGGTGGTTGACACCTCCGGTACCGACGGATAGATCGAGTCACCGGGATCTCGCCGGAGTGGACCACGCGCCGATCAGACGGCGGAGGAATCCGGAAAACGCGAAAACCGGTCTGTCCTTCTCTCCCTCACGCGCCGGCTACCGGTGTCCGGTGGAGGAGCGGTGGCTACGACCAGGCGCGGCTCGGTGTGGTGGTTGCGCCGGAGTGGCGCGTGAGCCGGAGAGCCGCTGTGGCTGGTCGCCGGCGGTCACGCCTTCCCCCCTCTTTTCCTTCTTCTTTTCCCCTTGCTCCGGCGTCGTCCCTGCTTGGGTGGTCTGCTCCTCCTCTCTTTTATTTGCTTCTCTTTCTTTTCGTTTTTCCCTCTTTTATTTTGTTTTCACTTTGTTTTTGCTTTTGTTTTCCACTGTTTTCTTCTTTTTCAATTCCCTTTTCTTTCCTTTTGATTTTCCTTAGTTTCTTTTCCCTTTCACTGTGCCATGGTCCCTCCTTTCTCTTTATTTTCTTTCTCTCTTTTATTTTTCGTCCTCTCTCTCTTCTCCTTTCTACTCTTTTCTTTTCTTTCTCTTCCTATTTTTTTTCACTGTGTCTTTTTTTGTTCCTCATCCGAGAGCCCCTTTTTCATCTCCTCATCATATTCTTTTTATACCCTAGAATTAGGGTTAACCTAATAATTTCCTCCATCTTTTCTTACTTTTTAATTAATTTAATTTACTTAAATAATTACACACTTTACTAATTAAACTATTTAAATTATCACATGTATTCTAATTAATTAAACACTCTACTAATTAAATACTCTATATTTTTATCTAATTAAACCTTATACTTATTTTCTCTTTTTTTCAATTTTAATTATTCTAAAATATTAACTAATTAACTATAACTAATTAATTAACTAATAATATTGACTAATTAACTAAATAATTAATTTTTAACTTATCTAATTAAATTAAACTAATCCTAATTTTTTTTTAATTTTTTTTAATTTTTAAAAATTACCTACACATTTTATGTATTTATTATTATTTTTTTTGTTTGGAGGAATTTATCAAGAACCCAAAACTGCCATCAAAATCTGACTCAGAACCCAGTGTCTACAGCTGCTCCTCTGGCTCTGGCTCCGGGTGAGGAGGCTGCTGCTCTGGCTCTGGCTCTAGGTGCTCCGGGTCTGGGCCCAAAGGTGGAAGGGAGAACATCCGCCTGGTCTCGTGGATGGACAGTACTATGTAAGCCTCTGCCTGCCCTGATATCTATGAGATCATCTCCATCTGCACAGCGGCGGCAGCATCCACATGTATCCCCTAATCCAGGGGTCCTCTCAGCCTGTCTGGAGTGACTCCTAATCCCAAAAGCAGACGGGTGATGACTCCTCCCACTATCACCACTGGTGTCAGTCCTCTACCAACTCTGAACAAGTTAGCCAAAATCTCATGGCTAATGTTGAGGCGCTGGCCTGCCACCATATCCCAGAGGATCCAGATCTCGACCGCGTTAAGCGACCCTAGATTACCAGCTTGACCAAGGTACGAACTGGATAGCACTCTGTGCAGGTATCGGAGTGCCTGAGACACCAGTACGGTGCTCTTCGCTGTATCATGATCATACAGCACTCCCGGTAAGGCAATGGCTGCCTAGTGGGAGCGTCTCACCGCTCGCCACGGGATCTCAACCCCCTCCTCTCTGGGGAGCTCCATGGCCTCTGCAAATCTCTGCCTGGTAATACTATAATGCTGGCCGTCGAACCAGAACTGGACCACCCCTGGCTCTGTGTCTGATCTCTAAAAACTGCCATATCGTAGGGTAGCTAGCACCTGACGGGTAGCCTCGGGAAAAGTCTGGAAAGCATGCTCAAGGAACTCAGTCCATCCGGCCCCCTCAACAAGCATGTCAACCTCCGGGGCCATCCCTAGGGTCTCTAGGAACGGCCGGGATACGAAGCGGCTGGCCTGAATCTCCACCTGAGCCAACGCTCTATACCTCTGAGCTGACTCATTGTCCATCCAACCTGGAACCACAACCTCGGGCTGGGCCTGCTGTGCTCTGCGTCTAGTAGGCATCCTGCAAAAGAAGTATTAGATGGTGAAAATTTGACAAAACAGGCATTATTAAGCTCGTCTTCTAGGTGAAAACCCATTTAGGCCTCACCCGGGCAATAGCGGCCCGAATACGAGGTAAAAAAAATAGATAATAAATGAGGATGGGCGAGCGTCCTGTCAAGGTATGTTGCCCAGCATGCTTTGCACATATCAAAAGCAGAAGGAACATGCAATCGGCATGGAAATATTTAAAGCGAATAAAAATGGGCTTTCTAGACCCCAAGGCATGCATTATACACAAAAATATTCAATTTTAGAATAAAATAATAAAAATTGGGCAGCACCCCGGCAAGGGTGTGTCCAACCTCCTGCATAAAAAGGCATTAAAATAGGCCTCAGGCCTCAACAACAATATATGTATAAGAATGGGACGCACCCCGGCAAGAGTGTGCCCCCAACAACACAACATAATGGCCTCAGGCCTCAACAACACAAAATAATGCGCTAAAAAGCCTATTTCTAAGGCGACAAAAGTATAGAAAAAATTCTATTTCTATGTGATCATGCAAAAGCTCGGGTTGCAAAAAATAAAATAAAATAATAGAAAAGAAGGCAGCATTCTCCCTAGATATTTAAAGCACCCAAAGAGTCATAACTATTTTTTAAGGCTAAAAGAAGAAGAAATAAATTAAATTAAAAAGTAAAGTAATTATTTTACTTACTTGTAATCACGAAAAGTGTAGAAAAACTGAAGAAATATGAATGTCCAAGCGTCCGGTGAGTGGAGAACGCGAAAAGATGAAGAAAATGCAAGGAAAATGAGAAAAAAGACTTGAAAATGCAGAAAAAACGCTTAAAGAACCATTTTTGAGAGGAAGAGTGAAAGTGACAGCGCCGCTGGTCCGTCTGTCACTCGCCCTTATATAGAGTTTCGTGACCGACGGGCTGGGCATCTGTAGGAGCGACCGACGGGCTGGCCGTCTGTCTCTCAATAAATGCGAATTAATGCGCGTGATGAATGCAATGCTGACGTATGCGTCTGTCAGGTGGATTTTTACCGACGGGCAGGCCGTCTCTTGGGAGAGACGGGTAGGCCGTCGGTGATGCTTTCTATAAATTCTTCCCAAAATTTTTACTCCTTTTGTGTCTCTCCATTTTCTCAACACCTTGAGCCCTTTATTCTTCTCATAATGTCTTCCTCTCTAGCCCAAAGAATGCACCGTATCTTAGATGACAAGCACACTTGGGAAGAAGGCGCCCTCTCCTCTCTGTCTGGGCTAAAATACCTGTGTCGGGTAAAAGTTGATCAGAACCTTCTTCTGGCGGCAACCCACTTCTGGAATCCCCGGTTTCACATCTTCCGGTTCACTTACCAAGAACTATGCCCCTTGCCTGAAGAGTTAGCTGCTATTCTCGAAGCCTGGTTCCCTCCTAATGCTCTGCCTTGCATCCCCCGTTGCGGCCTACTCCAGACTCGGGACATAGCTATGGCTCTCGGCATACCTTCTTCGGAGGCTGTCCAGCTGATTTCTCCAGGCTCTTCCTTTGCTCTGGGGCCACTGATCGAGGCTTTGGATCAGTTCACTGACATCCCCACTTACCGGGTAAGCACCGTATTTCTGTTTTGCATGGTCAACTTCCTCACTGTTGTTCCAGGGGGTTTGACAGGTGACCCTCGCTTGTTCGGGGTTCTGAGTGACTTTTATCTTGGATTATCACCCCTACCACTTATTCTGGCCGAGACCATTCTGGGCTTAGACTCTGTGAGCTCTGGATCCACTACTACTTTTACCGGCAGCCCTTTATTGCTCCAGGTACATCATTATTTTAAAGGTAGTGCGTCCCTTATGGATTTTCACACTAGCTTTTCTTAGCGGGAGGTGTGTCATTTCGGATTTTTCACACAACCCTGTGCCTTATTTTTGCCTGAAGTAAACCCTACTTACTCCAGCTGTCACACCCCGTTTGCCCCCTAGTAGAATGAGCCTGTCTGTGTGTGCTATCATTTGCATGTGTTCAGCATAGCATAAGGGTATTTTGGTAAAAATGCATATTTTGGGTTTTGTTAATATGTGGGTGCATGTATGGCAATAGTGTGTGATTTAATTAAGAAATAATTGTGTGCACTTGAGCATATCATATTATGGTGTTTTAAGTTGGCATGTGCTTGTGTGTGTGTGTTTATACCATAGTAGGGTATGCATAAGTTAGGAGTGTATAGAGTGTGTGTAGTGCATATTAATTTGGTGTGAGTGGTTGGTTCTCACCAACAGGAAGGTGACAAATGTAGGGATAGGAAAAAGAAGAGTTAATAGAGAAAAGGAAATGGGAAATGTAGGAATTCATTTCTTCTTCCCGATTCTTCTTCCTCTTTGACTCATCTTCTTCTTTGCTCTTAGTTTGAAACCCTAGCTTGGGATTAAGCTACTGTTAGTGGAAATCAACCATTCCCTTGGCATTTTGTTGGTAAGTCACTGTATTTCTCATCTTAGTTTCCATCTATTTCATCTTCTTCTTCTTCCTTGAGTTTAGGTTTAACTTAGGGTTGCATTGTTGAATGTTTGTGTTTAGCTGAGGCTCCTCGCGATCCCAAAGGCAAGGAGATTGCTGGGAGTAGTGGGACTAAGTGAAGTGAAGCTTAGAATCCAGGTTTGGGAATTGTTTGTTATGATTTGTGTGGTTTTTAGTTTACTGTAAAATTCTAGGGTTTGTATTTTTTGAAGAACTTGAATGCATATATTTTGGATCTGGTTGTTTAAATGTTGAATTGAGTTTATATATGATGTTTTTAGTGTATGAGATGTTTACAGGAAAGTAAGAACAGGTTTTGATTGGTTTTGAATCGAATTTGGATTGATTTCTTTGTTCTGGGAAATTCTGGAAAATCTGGAAATCGATATTGTAGAAATTCCCGTCTGTCGCGTGACTAGCCAAGAAAGAGAGGCAAGTCACGAGACGTGACCTCAGGTCACGACTCGAGACCTGCCAATTTGAGGCCAGTCACGAGTTGTGGCTGCCTGTCACAACTCGTGACCAGTTGAAATGAAGCCAGTCATGAGACGTGACTTCCAGTCACGGCTCGTGATCGGCCTGAGAGAAGGCACGTCGCGTGACAGCCAGTCACGAGACGTGACTTCCAGTCATGCCTCGTGACCAACCTGAGCATCGCGTGACCAGCGAGATCATCTGCAGGGGACAGAGCAAATCACGAGACGTGACCCTCAGTCACGTCTCGTGACCTGCCCAGTGAGGAGGCAAGTCACGCCTCGTGACCAGCCAACCTCACCCGTTACCCCGCTCTGCCCTTTTTCCGAAATTTCCCGGTTTGTAACTCAGAAATGAATTTGGTGTTTCTTCCAAATGGACTTATACTGCTGTATGATGCATGTCATACTTTCTTATGCTTTGATTTGAATGATACCATGATTTTCTGATGAATTATATTCCGTACTCTGAAATGTGATTTGAATGAGTTTTAGCCTACTAGAGTCAAGTAAGTGGATAGTTAGGCATGCCTAATAGAGTCTTTTAGCTGCAGCCCTCAGTTCAGTTTGGACCCCGATCAGGTCCCCGTTTGGTTCCTCACGAACCCATCAGTATTAGGATCTTGTTTAAGATCCCTCCAGTATTCAAATAATGTGTTTTGATAAAAATGAAATGACTTTTGATTTGTACCTGTGAGGTACCCTCAGTATTCGATTCGTACCCGTAAGGTACCTTTAGTTCACTCGTTATCCACTGTCTAGAGTCAGCAGGTGTTCATTAAATAATTGATTGAATTGCTCTGTTCTGATTTGGATATATATATACATGTGATATCTGAATGAGTATAATGTTAGGTTTTGTGTTCCATTAATATGGAAATGGATATGTAATTGTGGTACAAATGTATGGCTTTAATTTGTGAGCATGATTATCTGGATATTGCTTAAGCTATTGCACTTTGCCATTGTGATTGTGATATGCTTTGACGACCATTGTGAATGGCCGTCCATAATTTATGTGTGTTTCCCCACTAAGCGTTTATCGCTTAGCACGGTATTTTTACCCGTGCAGGTGCGGAAGGAGTTTTGCTGTGAGAGAGTCACCGCCATCAAGCCAACACAGAAGGGTTTAGTGTAGGGCTTAATTTTGTATTAGTGATGATTCTTTTTGTATAGAACTCTCATGTATCAGTTTGTATCAGTTTTGTATCAGCTTCCGCTTCTGTACCTATATTCTGTATATGTAATATTATTTTGTATAAGTTAGTTGATCAGAACATTATTGTAATGGTTTGTTATATTAATGCATGATCAGCTATGGCTTTCCTTTCTATAAAGTTTTTAATTATCCTGTATTTCTATATGTATGTAATGAATGAATGTATGTTTGCTTTGTTTTTGCTTGGTGACACCTTGTCTCATACGGCATCTCACTCCTTACCGGATGGGATCGCCTATGTATGGGAAGGGGGTGTTACAGTTTGTGGTATCAGAGCATAGGTTTAGGCGTTTCTGGGTGTTGTTGAGGTTGTTTTGAGTTGCTTAGATGTGTATGTGTCTAGATCTGTGTTGGCTGATACGGTTGTTTCTGTTCTGTTTAGATGGCTTCTAATTCTGCTCGTGGATCACTTGAGGAATCCGCCGAGAGTGTGAACCCTCAAGCTGTAGATCCATCGATTTCTGTGTCGGCTTAGCATGCTAGGGTCCAGCCTAAGGCCGCAGCCATGCCTTTTGAGGCTATGTTCAGATTGCATCAAGACATGGCTAGGGTTTTGGAGAGAGTGACTGCTCCTCGAGCACCTATGGAGAATTTGAGAAGGGCAGGAGTTGAAGATTTTTATGGCACTGGTTTGAATGAGTCTGAGATGGCTGAGAGATGGTTAGATAAAGTGAAGCGTGCCTTGAGAGAGATTCGATGTCCTCCTGACTAGCAGGCAGAGTGTGCTTTAGTTCTACTGCAAGGGTCTGCTTTTGAATGGTGGGAATTGGTTTGCAGGCATCCTCAGCTACCGGATCCGATTACTTGGGAGTTCTTCGAGGGTGAGTTCACAAAGAAGTATATTACTCAGACCTATAGAGATGCGAGATGGGCGCAGTTTTTGAGTTTGAGACAGAGGGCTATGTCTGTAGCAGATTATGAGAAGGAGTTCAATAGATTGTCTCGCTATGCTCCGCGTGGGGTTATGACAGATGATTTCAGATGCAAGCATTTCGAAGCGGGGTTGAATGAGTCCTTGAAGATTGCTTTGATTTCTTTGATGTGCATACCTGGGGTTAGCTACTATCAGATTGTGGAGGCTGCTGTGAGGGCTGAGTTATCTGAGACGGTGCTTAGAGAGAGAGCTCAGAGGAGGAACTCTTCTCGTGGAGGATCTTCTTCATCCTCGGGTAAGAGATCTAGGAACCCACAGGATGAGTCATCTTCTGGCTCGGCTTCTAGAGGTAGACGACAGGGTTCTGCAGCTGTGTCAGGTTCTGGTAGGGGTGGTAGAGCTGAGACTACATCAGCTTGTCCTCATTGCAGTAAGACTCATCGGGGTGAGTGTAGGTGGCTCTCCGGTGCGTGTTTCAGGTGTGGGAGTTCTGAGCATCTTTTGGCCAGTTGTCCGAGATTACATGAGGATTTAGGTTCCCAGAGAGAGGCCAGCAGGGTCGGTTCTAATGCTTCTCAGGCTACCCGTGGTAGAGGTAGAGGTAGAGGTCGAGGTGGTCGGCCTAGAGATGGAGCTGCTTCTGAGACTGTTGAGCGTCCTCCTCAGGTTGCGACTAGAGCTTATGCTATGAGAGCCAGAGATGAGCAGGATGCGCCTGATGTTATTGCTGGTAAGTTCCTACTCCATGACACTGAGTTGTATGCTCTAATTGATCCTGGTTCCACACACTCATACTTGTGCACAGATAAAATTGTTGATAAGTTGCATGTGGTTGATCAGCTAGATTATGAGGACCAGTCCATTAAGGCATAGTGTCAGTGTGAGTAGAGTCTTTAGGAGTTGCCCTTTGTTAGTTGAGGGAGTTGTGCTTCCTGCGGATTTGATTGAGTTACCCTTCAGAGAGTTTGATTTGATTCTGGGTATGGACTGGTTGGGTAAGCATCGGGCTGTAGTTGATTGCCATAGGAAGACAGTTGTACTTCGGGATAGAAGTCAGTCTCTTGTGTTTTTGAAAGGTTTGGGTGCTAGTTCTGTGAATAATGTGATTTCTGCGATGCAAGCTAAGAGGTTTATCAGGAAAGGTTGTGAGGCTTTTCTTGCAGTTGTGTTAGATTCCAAGAGAGATCAAGTTCAGATTGAGGACATTCCAGTAGTGCGGGAGTTTAGTGATGTGTTCCCAAGCGAGTTGCCTGGGTTGCCTCCTGAGAGAGAGGTTGAGTTCTCCATTGAGATTATGCCAGGTACTGCACCTATTTCAAGAGCACCTTATCGGATGGCTCCTGTAGAGTTGAGGGAACTTAAAACTCAGCTACAAGAGTTATTGGATAAGGGGTTTATTCGACCTAGCATCTCTCCTTGGGGAGCTCCAGTTCTTTTTGTCAAGAAGAAAGATGGATCTTTGCGGATGTGTATCGACTACAGGCAGATTAATAAAGTTACAGTGAAGAATAAGTATCCGCTGCCTAGGATTGAGGATTTATTTGATCAGCTTCGAGGTGCAGGTGTCTTCTCTAAGATAGATCTTCGATCAGGGTACTACCAGCTTCGAGTTCAGGATGCAGATGTGGTTAAGACTGCATTTCGGACTAGGTATGGCCACTATGAGTTTCTTGTGATGCCGTTTGGTTTGACAAATGCTCCAGCGGCTTTTATGGATTTGATGAACCATGTGTTTAGGCCATACTTAGATCAATTTGTAGTAGTGTTCTTTGATGACATCTTGGTGTATTCCAAGGATGAGAGTGAGCATGAGGAACATCTCCGATTGGTTTTACAGATGTTGAGAGAGCATCAGTTATTTGCCAAGCTTAGCAAGTGTGATTTCTGGCTTCGAGAAGTATCATTCTTGGGTCACATTGTTTCAGCTAGAGGTATTCAGGTAGATCCAGCCAAGATTGAGGCGATAGTTGATTGGAAAGCGCCTAGAAATGTTCAGAAAGTGAGGAGTTTCCTCGGTTTGGCAGGTTATTACCGTCAGTTTGTTAAGGGTTTTTCTGTAATTGCTGCTCCGATGACTAGATTATTGAGGAAAGGAGTCAGATTTGAGTGGTCAGATAGATGCCAGGCTTGTTTTGATCGGTTAAAGCAGTTGCTTGTTGAGGCTCCTATTCTTACTCAACCCATTTCGGGTAAAGAGTTTGTCATTTACAGTGATGCTTCGGGTGTTGGTCTTGGATGTGTACTGATGCAGGAAGGTAAGGTCATGGCTTACGCTTCTCGACAGTTGAAGCCACATGAGAGGAACTATCCGACGCATGATCTAGAGTTAGCATCTGTGATCATTGCTTTGAAGATTTGGCGTCACTATCTGTATGGGGAAAAGTGTAGAATCTTTTCGGACCATAAGAGTTTGAAGTACTTCCTTTAACAGAAAGAGTTGAACATGAGACAGCGCCGATGGCTTGAGTTGTTTAAGGACTACGACTGCATTGTGGATTACCATCCTGGTAAGGCCAATGTAGTCGCTGATGCTTTGAGTCGGAAATCGGTTTCAGCCTTGTTTTTTAGGCGATTCAGATGGAGATTTGGTTCAGATGGAGCTTTGATTGCTCAGTTGCGTGCGAAGCCTACCTTGAGACAGAGGATAGTGGATGCTCAAAGAGATGATCAGAGGCTTCAGCGGATTGTGCAAAAGGTCAGATCGGGCAAGCAGTCAGAGTTCTCAGTTCAGGATGAGGTGCTTATGTTCAGAGATCGTTTATGTGTGCCAGAGTCTGAGGATTTGAGGAGACAGCTGATGAGTGAGGCGCATAGTACAGTTTTTACTATGCATCCAGGCAGTGAGAAGATGTATCGGGACATGAAACAGTTCTATTGGTGGTCCGGTATGAAGCGAGATATAGTGGATTTTGTTTCCAAGTGCTTGACATGTCAGCAGGTAAAGGCCGAGCATCAGGTTCCTTCGGGATTGCTTACGCCTTTATCCATTCTTGAGTGGAAATGGAATGATATCGCCATGGACTTTGTTTCTGGTTTGCCTTTGACTCAGAGGAAACATGACTCAGTTTGGGTTATTGTGGATCGGCTTACGAAGTCAGCTCACTTTCTGCCAGTTAGAGTGGACTACTCCATGGACAGGTTGGCCAGTATCTATGTGGATGAGATAGTTCGGTTGCATGATGTGTTCCACGTCTGGATGCATCGTCGGTATAGATAAGATCCTTCGCATGTTCTTTCGGTTCAGGATATTCAGGTTCAGCCAGATTTTTCCTATGATGAGGAACCGCGAGCTATTCTAGCCCGAGAGGTGAGGCAGTTGAGAAGTAAGCAGATTCCTTTGGTTAAAGTGTTGTGGATCCATCATGGAGTCGAAGAAGCGACTTGGGAACCAGAGGAGTCGATGAGAGCTCAGTATCCGCAGTTATTCAGTTCAGGTGAGAATTTCGAGGACGAAATTCTTATTAGTAGGGGAGAGTTGTCACACCCCGTTTGCCCCCTAGTAGAATGAGCCTTTCTGTGTGTGCTATCATTTGCATGTGTTCAGCATAGCATAAGGGTATTTTGGTAAAAATGAATATTTTGGGTTTTGTTAATATGTGGGTGCATGTATGGCAATAGTGTGTGATTTAATTAAGAAATAATTGTGTGCACTTGAGCATATCATATTATGGTGTTTTAAGTTGGCATGTGCTTGTGTGTGTGTGTTCATACCATAGTAGGGTATGCATAAGTTAGGAGTGTGTAGAGTGTGTGTAGTGCATATTAATTTGGTGTGAGTGGTTGGTTCTCACCAACAGGAAGGTGACAAATGTAGGGATAGGAAAAAGAAGAGTTAATAGAGAAAAGGAAATGGGAAACGTAGGAATTCATTTCTTCTTCCCGATTCTTCTTCCTCTTTGACTCATCTTCTTCTTTGCTCTTAGTTTGAAACCCTAGCTTGGGATTAAGCTACTGTTAGTGGAAATCAACCATTCCCTTGGCATTTTGTTGGTAAGTCACTGTATTTCTCATCTTAGTTTCCATCTATTTCATCTTCTTCTTCTTCCTTGAGTTTAGGTTTAAGTTAGGGTTGCATTGTTGAATGTTTGTGTTTAGCTGAGGCTCCTCGCGATCCCAAAGGCAAGGAGATTGCTGGGAGTAGTGGGACTAAGTGAAGTGAAGCTTAGAATCCAGGTTTGGGAATTGTTTGTTATGATTTGTGTGGTTTTTAGTTTACTGTAAAATTCTAGGGTTTGTATTTTTTGAAGAACTTGAATGCATTTATTTTGGATCTGGTTGTTTAAATGTTGAATTGAGTTTATATATGATGTTTTTAGTGTATGAGATGTTTACTGGAAAGTAAGAACAGGTTTTGATTGGTTTTGAATCGAATTTGGATTGATTTCTTTGTTCTGGGAAATTCTGGAAAATCTGGAAATCGATATTGTAGAAATTCCCGTCTGTCGCGTGACTAGCCAAGAAAGAGAGGCAAGTCACGAGACGTGACCTCAGGTCACGACTCGTGACCTGCCAGTTTGAGGCCATTCACGAGTTGTGGCTGCCTGTCACAACTCGTGACCAGTTGAAATGAAGCCAGTCACGAGACGTGACTTCCAGTCACGGCTCGTGACCGGCCTGAGAGAAGGCACGTCGCGTGACAGCCAGTCACGAGACGTGACTTCCAGTCATGCCTCGTGACCAACCTGAGCATCGCGAGACCAGCGAGATCATCTGCAGGGGACAGAGCAAATCACGAGACGTGACCCTCAGTCACGTCTTGTGACCTGCCCAGTGAGGAGGCAAGTCACGCCTCATGACCAGCCAACCTCACACGTTACCCCGCTCTGCCCTTTTTCCGAAATTTCCCGGTTTGTAACTCAGAAATGAATTTGGTGTTTCTTCCGAATGGACTTATACTGCTGTATGATGCATGTCATACTTTCTTATGCTTTGATTTGAATGATACCATGATTTTCTGATGAATTATATTCCGTACTCTGAAATGTGATTTGAATGAGTTTTAGCCTGCTAGAGTCAAGTAAGTGGATAGTTAGGCATGTCTAATAGAGTCTTTTAGCTTCAGCCCTCAGTTCAGTTTGGACCCCGATCAGGTCCCCGTTTGGTTCCTCGCGAACCCATCAGTATTAGGATCTTGTTTAAGTCCCCTCAGTATTCAAATAATGTGTTTTGATAAAAATGAAATGACTTTTGATTTGTACCTGTAAGGTACCCTCAGTATTTGATTCGTACCCGTAAGGTACCTTCAGTTCACTCGTTATCCACTGTCTAGAGTCAGCAGGTGTTCATTAAATAATTGATTGAATTGCTCTATTCTGATTTGGATATATATATACATGTGATATCTGAATGAGTATAATGTTGGGTTATGTGTTCCATTAATATGGAAATGGATATGTAATTGTGGTACAAATGTATGGCTTTAATTTGTGAGCATGATTATCTGGATATTGCTTAAGCTATTGCACTTTGCCATTGTGATTGTGATATGCTTTGACGACCATTGTGAATGGCCGTCCATAATTTATGTGTGTTTCCCCACTAACCGTTTATCGCTTAGCACGGTGTTTTTACCTGTGCAGGTGCGGAAGGAGTTTTGCTGTGAGAGAGTCACCGCCATCAAGCCAACACATAAGGGTTTAGTGTAGGGCTTAATTTTGTATTAGTGATGATTCTTTTTGTATAGAACTCTCATGTATCAGTTTGTATCAGTTTTGTATCAGCTTCCGCTTCTGTACCTATATTCTGTATATGTAATATTATTTTGTATCAGCTAGTTGATCAGAACATTATTGTAATGGTTTGTTATATTAATGCATGATCAGCTATGGCTTTCCTTTTCTATAAAGTTTTTAATTATCCTGTATTTCTGTATGTATGTAATGAATGAATGTATGTTTGCTTTGTTTTTGCTTGGTGACACCTTGTCTCATACGGAATCTCACTCCTTACCGGATGGGATCGCCTATGTATGGGAAGGGGGTGTTACACCAGCGGCCTTTTTTCTTCTTTTTTTTTCAGATTTGGCTGCAAGAGAAACTGAGGATGCTGTCTGAGCCACCCCCTCGAGTTATTCCACAGTACTCGCCGAGCCATTTTCTTCCACATCGACGACTGTACTGGTGTGCCACTGCTGGTGAAAGCATTACCAGATTTAGCGAGTTGTCAGATGACAACATCAGTTTCACGTCTTCCTGGCTCCCACTGTCTCATGTGGTCATTGATGGGCCATCGGGGTGTGTTCCCCTCTGTGGGCTCCATCAAGCCACCTTCTATATCACTTCTCGATGTACGTGTCAGCTTGGGATGACCCAAGATGTGGTGAGGGTTCCCTTATCTTTCCGGGGAGGAGCTCTTTCGGTTGCGTTCACCTCAAGGTATCATGAGTTGCGGAGTAAACTACCAGTGAAGACTGTTATTTTGAGGTTCGACGATCATTCTGTGGTCTCAACCAGCGAATATAAGAAATGGATCCTTAGTCCAGCATCTGATAACAGGACACGAGGGCTCAAGCATCTGGTTGGCGAGAGCTGTAGTAGGACTTAGCTTAGCTTACATGTGTATTTCTTTTGGTGTTACATTTCTTTTTAATGCAGAACTAGAAAATGACAAAAATGAAAAGAATAATATTCATTCTATTTCACGAAATTGTGTACATTTCCATGTAATTTCAGCATACATGATCAGTTTCGACATTTACTCAACTGCGCATGCCCTATTAATACATGAAACAAAATTTTAACAGCATCAACTCCTGTTACCAATCGGCCCTCTCGGGTTTTCACGATCGGACATTTTCTCTCATGCCTCTAATTTTTGCACAGGGTGCCTTTTTTCGGTTTTCACCCTGTCGAGGCGATAAATTTTAGCACGACCGCCTTTTTTGGGTTTTCGACCTGCGGGACATTTTATTCTCTTCTTTTTATTTTGGTCTTTAGCCATGAAACCTTTTAAGTCTGTCGACATTGATCGGTTCTTTGAATTCATTTCCATCACTATCCGACAAGATTGCAGCTCCTTTGGACAGCAGCTTTTTAAGGATATACGGCCCCTCCCACGTTGGTCTGAATTTTCCTCTGATATCTGGTATGCCTGGCCTCAACTGCTTGAACACTAAGTCTCCTTCTTTCAGCGGATGCTTTCTCACCTTCTTCTCGAAAGTCCTGGCCAATCTCTTCTGGTAAATCTGGTTATGATAATAAGCTTTCAGCCTACTCTCGTCCAGTAAGTTTAAGTGTTATAGCCTCTGCCGCGCCCATTCGGCCTCCGGAATTTGGGCTTCCATGACCACCCTCAGTGATTTGAGCTCTATCTCAACTGGCAATACTGCTTCCATCCCGTATACCAGAGAAAATGGTGTAGTGCCTGTAGATGTCCTTACCGTTGTCCTATACCCCCACAGTGCGAAGGGTAGCTTTTTAGCCCAGTCTTTGTAGGTTTGGACCATCTTGGATAGGATCTTCTTCATATTTTTATTAGCGGCCTCTACTGCTCCATTTGCTTGTGGTCGGTAGGGAGAGGATTTATGATGTTCGGCACCATACTTCTCGAGGAGCTTCCTGGTTTCCCCTATGAACTGCACCCCATTGTAAGACACTATGTGGTGAGGGAGGCCATATCTGCAGATCAGATTTCTCTCTATGAACTTGGCCATATCCCTTGCGTCAATCTTTTTGAAGGATTCTGCTTCTACCCATTTGGTAAAATAGTCAATTGCGACTATGATGTACCTGTGCCCATTGGATGCCGTAGGGCGAATCTCTCCAATGATATCTATCCCCCAGGCAGTGAAAGGCCAAGGTGATGTCAGGTTGTGTAGCTCTGATACTGGTAGGTGTCTTAAGTCTGTGTACTGTTGGCATAACTGGCATTGTTTGACATATTTCGAGCAATCATTGTCTGTAGTAAGCCAATAAAAGCCTTGTCTCATGATCTTCTTAGCCAAGGTCAAACCGTTCATGTGAGCCCCACAGAAGCCTGCATGGGTCTCCTCCATCACTTTGTGGGCTTCTTTTTCATTCAAGCACCTGAGATGAATCCCGTCTGACTGTCTTTTGTACAACACTCCTTCCAAGGATATGAACTGAGTAAAAAGTTTTTGGATCATCCTCTGGTCTTTCTCTGTAGCTTCCTCTAGAAACTTATTGTTTTCCAAGTAATTCATAATGTCAAAGTACCATGGTTTCCCATCCGTCACTTCTATTTCCATTACAGGCTTGATCTCAAAGCTGAGCTTCTCAGAACTCGAAATCAGTACTGGCTTCATAGCTACTCCTTCAGGATTATCCCACATTGACACTAAGGTTGCCAACGCATCAGCTAGACGATTCTCATCTCTTGGCACGAAGTGGAAAGTGCAAGTTTCGAACTGCCCACATACCTCTTTCAAATATTCAACATAGGGTACCAGCCGCTCTTCTTTTACAGCCCACTCACCTCGGACCTGGTTAATCACCAAGGATGAGTCACCAAAGACTTCTACATTCTTTGCACCCAATGCAGCTAAAGCTTCCAACCCGAAAGGGCATGCTTCATATTCGGCTTCATTGTTGGTTGCCTTGTACCTCAGCTTCTTGGCTAGGGGGAGTTTCTCACTATCTGGGGTTGTCAAAATGATTCCGACTCCGGCCCCTCTGTTATTCACTGCCCCGTCGAAGTGTAACTGCCATCCTTGGACAGAAATCGCGACTATGCTCTCATCCGAAAAGGTGAACTCGGGAGTGTCTCCTTGAATAGGATTGTAACACCCCCTACCCATACCCAGGCGATCTCATCCGATAAGGAGTGAGATGCCGTATGAATCGGGGTGCTACCATGCATATACCATACAAATTTTACATTCATACATACACATACATACTGAAGTACAGGGTAATTAAAAATTTTCGGAGCATACACACAAATAACTCATCATAGATTAATACAACCCAAAAGCCATTACAATAGTTTTTTTTTATCAACTGGCTGATACAAAAATATTACATACCCAAAAATATAATTACATAAGCGGAAGCCATATCAAAATCAATACAAGAGAGTTCTATACACCAAAAAGAATTATCAATCAAACAATAAACTCCAAACTCTAAACCTTGCTGTGTTGGCTTGGCTGCGGCAACTAACTCAAAACAAAACTTCTTATGTACCTGCACGGGTAAAACACCGTGCTAAGCGATATACGCTTGGTGGGGAAACACACATATAACATGGATGGCCATTCATAATGGTCGTCAAGGCATAACACATTCATGGTGGCATATGCAATAACTCATAACATAACATATATAAACATGCTCACGAATTTCAGCCATACATTCTACATCTCATATTGATATCCATATCCATATTATCTCATTCAAATGTTACCTTCGCATAATCAATTCCCTATTCATTTACAATTTAGTTGCTTTCACGTACTTAACATTTTATGCAACTGAATACCATATTCTTGTAATCATATCAAAGCGAAACAAAACAAAAAGAACACCTGCTGACTCACAATAGTGGATAACGAGTAAACGCATAGCGTACCTTACGGGCACAAATCGAACGCATAGCGTGCCTTACGGGTACGAATTAAGAATCGTTTATTTTTGTCGCATTCAAAACATTTGACAAAGGGGGACCTTAAACAAGATCCAAAACGCATAAGTAGTTCGCAAGGAACCAAATGGGGACCTGATCGGGGTCCAGACAGAACTGAGTCTACAGCTAAGAGACTCTATTAGGCATGCCTAACTATCCACTAAACTGACTCTTGCAGGTCATGTATAATACAATTCACATTTAGTTACACATTTGTTCAATATGAATAACCATTGAATTTAACATACATAAATCAATTATATTTAAGCATGATACATTTAGTTCATAGGTTAAGGCATAATATGGCAGACAAATATTTAGCATATAAGAAGACACTAAATAACATTTAGACAGCTTAGCATGAAATATAATACAAAAAAAAAATCCAAAGCAAAGAAATGACTGAACAGAGAAAGCCATCTAATGTACACCCTTATCACGTCTATAACAGAGCACAAACACGAGTAATATATAGCTCATGTAATATTCAAATCACAAGTTCTTGCTTCCTAATTAAATTAGATTTAATCAAATAATATATTAGGTTTAATGCCTTAATCATAAATTATAAACATGTTATATAATTCTCGTCATGAGTATTTATTCATCTAGCAAATTAGGCTTATAGTTTAATTCATGGTTAATCATTATATTAATTAATTCTTCGTTATAAGAATTTATTCAATTCACAGGTAATTTAATTATATATCCTCATTACCTAATTATAAAATAAGTAACATTAAATTTTTCAGGCGTTTCTAGACACTTTTGGGCTAATTCGGAGGTGTGGAACCGATTCTAGGATGAATTGGTGAAGAGGGAAAATTTTTACTAAAACACAGCTGTGCTGCATAAAAAGCACAGATGTGCTCTGCTGCTAATCGTCGATCTAATTGCCAAAAACACAGCTGTGTCCTACTAAAAGCACAGCTGTGCTTTCCAACCAATCCCCAAACATTATCAAAATTAAGAGCACAGCACAGGGCAAAAATTCAGTTCCTTAGTCTACTTGCATTTTTTTGAACTAGTAAAATACATTTTCAGACCAAATAGTCTTCATAACAATTAATACTCAAGACGTTATCTTTCTAGTGATAAAATTTTAGATCAATAGGAGCTGAAATCTGGGAGATATACTCAAATTGCTCTAACCTGCTCCACAGACACACCTGTCAAATTTTGCTACTGTAATGGGTGATTTTAAAATAATTAGAGTCCGAATTAAATTATAGTTATTTTACAAAGTTTTGTACACAGATGTTGTGGTTCTAACCCAACTGGAATTACGCATTTTGAAGTCGTAAAACGCAACCTATGCTAAAAAGAGTGACCAAAGGTCAATCAGACCCACCTAAGCAGAGAGGTCTCTGTTTTTAGCATTTTTGAAGATCCTAAGTCAAGAATTAGCTCCAGTACTCTTTAGACAATTTTAGATACGGATCTTAGCTGTTGGATACAATTTGAATCAACTCAATTGGAGCTCCATAACTCTACTTATGATAATAATATCACACTGAGGTCAGATAAAAACTGAATAAAATTTCAGAACACAAACATCAACATTGAACAAATAAATCCCAAACCTGAAATTTTTCACTTCAATTACTTAGATCCACAACTCCCAGCAATTTCCTTGCTCTTGGAATCCCGGGAAGAATTAGCTAAACAATCAAACCCAACAATTATACAAAAACAAAACCTAGATTAAAAACCCAATTAAAATGTAAAAGAAAATGGAGAAATAAGATGAAAATATGAATTAAACTTACCAAAATAATGCAAGAATTACTTGATTTCTACCCACAAAACTTAGATCTATTCTAGGATTTTTTTTTTTTTTTTAGAAGAGAGAAAATGAAGAAGAACAAGAAGAATAAGATGACTTACGGAAATGAAGAACACACACTTTTTCATTTTAATTTTGTTTTCTAATTCTTGCCACATGTCACCTCACTATTGGTGAGAATCCATCACTCACACCCAACAAGTATACACAACTCACACTCAATGCATTCTCACTTAAAACACCCTACTAATGTGTGAGTAAAACACACAATAATATCCCACTTAGATTCCTTCCACTATGCTATACTCACCCACACACAATCACAACCCCACTCAAACACCCTACTAATGTGTGAGTAAAACACACAATCACCATACCATTACTCACATCCTACAATGGTATATGCACGCACACACAAATATATCCCAACTAATTCACACCCTAATAACATATATGCACCCATATGTTAACATAACCCTTGTAACATGCAATATACCCCAAAATACCCTTGTTACATGTCAAAATACATACAAATGCACACATACACATGGCTCGTACTACTAGGGGGTAAACGGGGTGTGACAACTCTCCCCTACTAATAAGAATTTCGTCCTCGAAATTCTCACCTGAACAGAACAATTGCGGATACTGAGCTCTCATCGACTCTTCGGTTTCCCAAGTTGCTTCTTCGACTCCATGGTGATCCCATAATGCTTTAACCAAAGGAATCTGTTTACTCCTTAATTGTCTTACCTCTCGAGCTAGAATAGCTTTTGGTTCCTCATCATAAGAAAAATCAGGCTGCACTTGCCCATCTTAAACCGACAAAATATGTGAAGGATCTGATCTATATCGACGAAGCATCGAAACATGGAACACATCGTGCAACTTTGATAACTCCATCGGTAAAGCTAGTCTATAGGCTACCGGACCAACTTTAGCTAAAATCTCATACGGTCCGATGTAGTGAGGACTAAGCTTGCCTTTCTTACCAAACCGAAGCACTTTCCTCCAAGGCAAAACTTTAAGGAAAACCTTGTCCCCAACCTCATACTGTACATCTTTCCTCTTCAAGTTGGCATAGGACTTTTGTCGATCCTTAGCTGCTTTCAAATTCCGCTGCACAACTCTGATCTTCTCCTCTGTATCCCTAACCAACTCTGGCCCAATAACTGATCGCTCGGATAGCTCGGTCCAACAAACCGGAGTCCTACACTATCGACCATATAAAGCCTCATACGGTGCCATACCGATGCTCGACTGAAAGCTATTATTGTAGGCAAACTCCATAAGCGACACATATTTGTCCCAACTACCCGGAAAGTCCAAAACACATGCCCTCAACATATCCTCCAGAATCTGAATGACCCGCTCTGACTGACCATCTGTCTGAGGATGAAACGTTGTACTAAAGTTCAACTTTGTACCCAAAGCTCTCTGCAACTCTTTCCAAAACTTTGAAGTGAACCTTGTGTCCCGATCTGATACTATGGATAATGGCACACCATGCAACCGAATTATCTCATCCACATAGATACTGGCCAATCTATCCATCGGATAGTCCACTCTCACAGGCAAGAAATGAGCTGACTTTGTAAGTCGATCCACTATCATCCAAACTGAGTCGTGCTTCCTCTGAGTCAAAGGCAATCCAGCTACAAAGTCCATGGCTATATCATCCCACTTCCACTCGGGAATGGATAAAGGCGTAAGCAATCCCGAAGGAACTTGATGCTCAGCCTTTACCTGCTGACATGTCAAACACTTAGACACAAAATCCACAATATCCCTCTTCATACCGGACCACCAATAAAATTGCTTCATGTCTCGATACATCTTTTCACTGCCAGGATGCATCGTAAAAACTGTACTATGCGCCTCAATCAGAAGTTGTTTCCTTAACTCATCATTCTCAGGTACACACAAGCGGTTCTGATACATCAACACCCCATCAAGAACTGAGAACTCTGATTGTTTACCCGAACTAACCTCTTGCATAATCTGCTGTAGCCTCTCATCCTCCTTCTGAGCATCAACAATCCTCTGTCTCAAGGTAGGCTTTGCTCTCAACTGAGCAATCAAAGCTCCATCTGAATCGAACCTCTATCTAAATCGTCTTAAGAACAAGGCTGAAACTGACTTTCGACTCAAAGCATTAGCGACTACATTGGCCTTACCCGGATGGTAATCCACTATGCAGTCGTAGTCCTTAAACAACTTAAGCCAACGGCGCTGTCTCATGTTCAACTCTTTCTGCGTGAGGAAATATTTCAAACTTTTATGGTTCGTAAAGATCCTACATTTTTCCCCATACAGATAATGGCGCCAAATTTTCAAAGCAAAAATCACACCTGCTAACTCTAAATCATGTGTCAGATAATTCCTCTCATGTGGCTTTAACTGTCAAGAAGCATAAGCCACAACCTTACCTTCCTGCATCAAAACACAGCCAAGTCCGACACCCGATGCATCACTATACATGACAAACTCTTTACCCGAGATGGGTTGAGTAAGTATAGGAGCCTCGACTAGCAACTTCTTCAACTGCTCAAAACAAGCCTGACACTTATCTGACCATTCGAATCTAACTCCTTTTCTTAACAACCTCGTAATCGGAGCAGCAATCACTGAAAAACCCTTAACAAATCGACGGTAGTATCCTGCTAAACCAAGGAAACTCCTCACTTCCTGAACATTTCTAGGCGCTTTCCAATCAACTATTGCCTCAATCTTAGCCGGATCAACTTGAATACCCTTGGCAGAAACTATATAGCCCAAAAACGACACTTCCTGAAGCCAAAAATCACACTTACTCAGCTTAGCAAACAATCGATGTTCTCTCAACACTTGTAAAACTAACCGAAGATGCTCCTCATGCTCACTCACATCCCTGGAATACACCAAGATGTCATCTATAAACACCACTACAAACCGGTCTAAGTATGGCCTAAACACTCGGTTCATCAAATCCATGAATGCCACGGGTGCATTGGTCAAACCAAACGGCATAACAAGAAACTCATAGTGACCATACCGAGTCCGAAACGCAGTCTTAACCACATCCTCTTCCTTAACTCGCAACTGATAGTACCCTGACCGGAGATCAATCTTTGAGAAAACACCTGCACCTCGAAGCTAATCAAATAGATCCTCAATCCTAGGCAAAGGATACTTGTTCTTCACTGTGACCTTATTGATCTGCCTATAGTCGATACACATCCTTAGAGTCCCATCCTTCTTCTTGACAAACAGAACTGGAGCTCCCCATGGAGATATGCTGGGTCGAATAAACCCCTTATCCAATAGCTCTTGTAGTTGAGTTTTAAGTTCTCTCAACTCTACAGGAGCCATCCGATAAGGTGCTTTCGATATGGGAGTGGTACCCGGTATAATCTCGATGGATAACTCAACTTCTCTCTCAGGAGGCAAACCAGGCAACTCACTCGGAAATACATCACTAAACTCCTGCACTATAGGGATATCTTCAATCCTGACTTGATCCCTATTGGAATCTAAAACCACAGCTAGGAACCCTTCCTAATAAATCTCTTAGCTTGCATTGCAGAAATCACATTATTCACCGAACTGGCACCCAAACCTTTCACAAACACAGGAGAATGACCTTTATCCCGAAGCACAACTGTCTTCCTATGGCAATCAACTACAGCCTGATGCTTATCCAACCAGTCCATACCCAGAATCAGATCAAACTCTCTAAAAGGCAACTCAATCAAATCCACTGGAAACACAACTCCCTCAATCAACAGGGGACTACTCTTATAAACTCTACTCACATTGACACTATGCCTTAATGGACTGGTCACACATATCTCATAATCTAACTGATCTACTACATGCAACTTATCAACAATCTTATCCGTGCACAAATATGAATGTGTGGAACCAGGATCAATTAGAGCATTCAATTCAGTGTCATGGAGTAAAAACTTACCAACAATCACATCAGGTGCATCCTGTTCCTCTCTAGCTCTCGCAGCATAAGCTCTGGCTGGAATAGGCAACCGTCGTTCAACAGACTCTGATGCAGCTCCCTCTCTAAGTCGACCGCCTCGACCTCTACTGCGAGTAACCTGTGTGGCATTCGAACCAACCCTGCTAGCCTCTCTCTGAGAACCCAAAGCTTCATGCGATCTCGGACAGTTGGCCAAATAGTGCTCGGTGCTCCCACAACGGAAACACCCACCAGTGAGCCACCTACACTCACCCCTATGCGGCTTGCCACAATGTGCGCACTCAGGTAACATTTCTATCCTAGAACCCAAATCGCCTCTACCAGAACCAGATACTCTGTCTTCTACCTCTAGTGGCTGGACCATATGATAACTTATCTTGCGGGTTCCTTGATCTCTTACCCGAGGATGATGAAGATGAACCACCACGAGAAGGGTTCCTCCTCTGAGCCCTCTCTCTCAACACAGACTCTGATCTCTCAGCCCTCATAGTAGCATCCACAACCTGATAATACTTCACCCTTGGAGTGCTCATCAAGGAAATCAACATAACCCTCAAGGACTCATTCAACCCTGCCTCAAAATGACGGCATCTGAACTCATCAGTCATAATACCTTTTGGAGCATACCTAGACAACCGATTGAACTCTTTCTCAAAGTCTGAAACTGACATAGCTCTTTGTTTCAAGCTCAGAAACTGTGCCCACTTTGCATCTTTATAAGTCTGAGTTATGTACTTCTTTGTGAATTCTTCATCAAAGAATTCCCATGTAATAGGATTTGGCAACTGAGGTTGTTTGCAAACTAACTCCCACCATTCATAGGCTGACCCTTGCAGTAAAGCTGCTGCACACTCTGCCTGCTGATCAGGAGGATATGTAACCTCTTTCAAGGTATGCTTCACCTTATCCAACCATTTCTCAGCTAACTCTGACTCATCCAAACTTGTTCCATAAAAGTCTTCAGTACCAGCTCTTCTCACACTTTCTATAGGAGCTCTAGGGGCAGTCACTCTCTCCAAAACCCTAGCCATGTCCCTGAATATTGCCTCGAAAGGCACAGCAGCGGCCTCGGGCTAGACCCTAGCAGGTTGAGCCGACATAGAGACAGAAGGATCAACAGCTTGGGGATTCACGCTTTCAGCTGATCCCTCAAGAAATCCACGAACCGAATCAGAAGACATCCTAAACAAATAAAAGAAGACAGCCGCATCAGCCAACACAGATCTAGACACATACACATCTATACACCTCAACACATTAACAAAACAAACAACACCCAGAAATGCCTAAACCTTGGCTCTGATACCAAAACCTGTAACACCCCCTACCCATACCCAGGCGATCTCATCCGATAAGGAGTGAGATGCCGTATGAGTCGGGGTGCTACCATGCATATACCATACAAATTATACATTCATACATACACATACATACTGAAGTACAGGGTAATTAAAAATTTTCGGAGCATACACACAAATAACTCATCATATATTAATACAACCCAAAAGCCATTACAATAGTTTTTTTTATCAACTGGCTAATACAAAAATATTACATACCCAAAAATATAATTACATAAGCGGAAGCCATATCAAAATCAATACAAGAGAGTTCTATACACTAAAAAGAATTATCAATCAAACAATAAACTCCAAACTCTAAACCTTGCTGTGTTGGCTTGACTGTGGCAACTCACTCAAAACAAAACTTCTTATATACCTGCACGGGTAAAACACCGTGCTAAGCGATATACGCTTAGTGGGGAAAAACACATATAATATGGACGGCCATTCACAATGGTCGTCAAGGCATAACACATTCATGATGGCATATGCAATAACTCATAATATAACATATATAAACATGCTCACGAATTTCAGCCATACATTCTACATCTCATATTCATATCCATATCCATATTATCTCATTCAAATATTACCTTCACATAATCAATTCCCTATTCATTTACAATTTAGTTGCTTTCACGTACTTAACATTTTATGCAACTGAATACCATATTCTTGTAATCATATCAAAGCGAAACAAAACAAAAAGAACACCTGCTGACTCACAATAGTGGATAACGAGTAAACTCATAGCGTACCTTACGGGTACGAATTAAGAATCGTTTATTTTTGTCACATTCAAAACATTTTACAAAGGGAGACCTTAAACAAGATCCAAAACGCATAAGTAGTTCGCAAGGAACCAAATGGGGACCTGATCGAGGTCCAGACAGAACTGAGGCTGCAGCTAAGAGACTCTATTATGCATGCCTAACTATCCACTAAACTGACTCTTGCAGGTCATGTATAATACAATTCACATTTAGTTACACATTTGTTCAATATGAATAACCATTGAATTTAACATACATAAATCAATTATATTTAAGCATGACACATTTAGTTCATAGGTTAAGGCATAATATGGCATACAAATATTTAGCATATAAGAAGACACTAAATAACATTTAGATAGCTTAGCATGAAATATAATACAAAAAAAAAATATCCAAAGCAAAGAAATGACTGAACAGAGAAAGCCATCTAATGTACTACCTTATCACGTCTATAATAGAGCATAAAGACGAGTAATATATAGCTCATGTAATATTCAAAAGTTCTTGCTTCCTAATTAAATTAGATTTAATCAAATAATATATTAGGTTTAATGCCTTAATCATAAATTATAAACATGTTATGTAATTCTCGTCATGAGTATTTATTCATCTAGCAAATTAGGCTTATAGTTTAATTCATGGTTAATCATCATATTAATTAATTCTTCGTTATAAGAATTTATTCAATTTATAGGTAATTTAATTATATATCCTCATTACCTAATTATAAAATAAGTAACATTAAATTTTTTAGGCGTTTCTAGACACTTTTGTGCTAATTCGGAGGTGTGGAACCGATTCTAGGATGAATTGGTGAAGAGGGAAAATTTTTACTAAAACACAGCTGTGCTGTATAAAAAGCACAGCTGTGCTCTACTGCTAATCATCGATCTAATTGCCAAAAACACAGTTGTGTCCTACTAAAAGCACAGCTGTGCTTTCCAACCAGTCCCCAAACGTTATCAAAATTAAGAGCACAGCACAGGGCAAAAATTCAGTTCCTTAGTTTACTTGCATTTTTTTGAACTAGTAAAATACATTTTCAGACCAAATAGTCTTCATAAAAATTAATACTCAAGACGTTGTCTTTCTAGTGACAAAATTTCAGATTAACTGGAGCTAAAATCTGGGAGATATACTCAAATTGCTCTAACCTGCTCCACAGACACACCTGACAAATTTCGCTACTGTAATGGGTGATTTTAAAATAGTTAGAGTCCGAATTAAATTATAGTTATTTTTAGAAAGTTTTAGACACAGATGTTATGGTTCTAACTTAATGGAATTACGCATTTTGGAGTCGTAAAACGCAACTTATGCTAAAAAGAGTGACCAAAGGTCAATCAGACCCACCTAAGCAGAGAGGTCTCGGTTTTTAGCATTTTTGAAGATCCTAAGTCCATAATTAGCTCTAGCACTCTCTTAGAAAATTTTAGATACAGATCTTATCTGTCGGATGAAATTTGAATCAACTCAATTGGAGCTCTATAACTCTACTTATGACAAACACATCACACTGAGGTCAGATAAAAACTGTATAAAATTTCAGAACACAAACATCAACATTGAACAAATAAATCCCAAACCTGAAATTTTTCACTTCAATTACTTAGATTCACAACTCCCAGCAATTTCCTTGCCCTTGGAATCCCGGGAAGATTTAGCTAAACAATCAAACCCAACAATTATACAAAAACAAAACCTAGATTAAAAACCCAATTAAAATGTAAAAGAAAATGGAGAAACAAGATGAAAATATGAATTAAACTTACCAAAATAATGCAAGAATTACTTGATTTCTACCCACAAAACTTAGATCTATTCTAGGATTTTTATTTTTTTTTAGAAGAGAGAAAATGAAGAAGAACAAGAAGAATAAGATGACTTACGGAAATGAAGAACACACACTTCTTCATTTTAATTTTTTTTTCTAATTATTGCCACATGTCACCTCACTATTGGTGGGAATCCATCACTCACACCCAACAAGTATACACAACTCACACTCAATGCATTCTCACTTAAAACACCCTACTAATGTGTGAGTAAAACACACAATAATATCCCACTTAGATTCCTTCCACTATGCTATACTCACCCACACACAATCACAACCCCACTCAAACACCCTACTAATGTGTGAGTAAAACACACAATCACCATACCATTACTCACATCCTACAATGGTATATGCATGCACACACAAATATATCCCAACTAATTCACACCCTAAAAACATATATGCACCCATATGTTAACATAACCCTTATAACATGCAATATACCCCAAAATACCCTTGTTACATGTCAAAATACATACAAATACACACATACACATGGATCGTACTACTAGGGGGTAAACGGGGTGTGACAAGGATGCTCAGCAAGAAATTCAGCTACGGCTCGCCCCTTAATAGTTTTACGAGTGATGTATTGCACATCGAACTCATGTAGCAAGAGCAGCCACCTCCCCATCTTACCAAGCAAAGACGGCGCTTCCTGCAAATATCTTAACGGATTCTACTTGGCCACAGCCTGAACTTTATATGAATGGAAGTAATGTCTCAGCTTCTTTGTTGCCCAAATCACTGCGAGGCAGATTTTCTCTACTTCAGCATATTTTATTTCGTAAGCCAGGAACTTCTTGCTGAGGTAATAAACTTCGAATTCCACCCCAAATTCATCCTCTTGAGCCATCATGGCGTCCACAGAACTGCCTTCTACTGCCAGATACAGGATAAGCGGTTTGATCGGTTGCGGCGGCCTTAGCACTGGCGGATTCAACAGATATTCCCTAATGCTGTCAAAGGCTTTCTGGCAGTCTTCGTTCCAGACCACAGGTTGATTCTTTCTAAGCAGTTTAAAAACAGGCTCGCATATGGAGGTGAGCTTGGCAATGAATCGGCTGACGTACTGCAGCTTGCCCAGGAAGCTCCTTACATCTTTTTCCTTTTGCGGCACGGGCATCTCTCTGATGGCTTTGACCTTGTCTGGGTCAATTTCTATTCCCCTCTGGCTAAAGACATGTCCCAATAGTTTTCCTGAAGTCACTCCGAAAATGCACTTCTTGGGGTTAAGCAGCAGATTGTACTTATCAATCCCGGTGAAGAACTTCTATAGAGCTTCAAAGTGGTCCCCCCGGGTGGCTGACTTGACCATCATGTCATCAATATACACTTCTACCTCCTTATGGATCAGGTCACTTAGAATCTTAGTCGCCATCCTCTGGTATGTGGCCCCTGCATTTTTCAGGCCAAAAGGCATAACCCGGTAGGCGTAGGTCCCCCATTCTGTGATGAAAGTGGTCTTAACCTGGTCAGCTATTTTGTTCAGGATCTGGTTGTAGCCCACATTGTAACACCCCGAAATAGCCCTAGAAGAATGACAGAATTTTTGTTCAAGAAAGATTAGTGTTGTGTGTGTGAGTCCTGTCGCGAGCGCGACAAGCGTCGCGGGCCCGACAGAACCACTCCGGTGATAGGGTATTTAAATTGGCCTTTTTAATTTGTAACTTTGTAGGAGAGCGACACATGGCAGTGTAGGGAGGTGACAAGTGGCAAGAGCTTAATTAGGATTCTATTAAGTTAGAGGAGATTAGGATTAATTAAAAAGTAATAAGAAGATAAATATGCATTTAAGTGGTAGATGGCATTTATTACCTTAGTTAATATTTGAATTGACTTGGACTTAGCTATTTCTTTCTTCTCCTTTCACGTGAGTTTTCTTTCTTTTCCATTATTCTGCTCTTTCTTTCGTTCCTTCTTCTTCTTCTTTACATGTTTTGAGTGATTCATTTGGTTTGGCTTTGAGAGGGGCTAGTAGAGCTTGATTAGGTATCCTAAGAAGGTAAGTAATGCTATTTAGTTAGTATTGGTCTTCTTCTTTTATCTTATTACTGTTTTTAATTTAAAGTAAGAGAGAAGAGTAACTTTGTTATTTTGAATGGTTTGTGTATGAAAGCTGTGGACAAGAGGCCCAATAAAGGCAAGGAGAAGGTCGGAGCCGAGTAGAGAGCGCAGTTCAACGTCCTAGAGGTTGGGATCGCGTGCGATCTTTATTGTTCATTTTGATTGCTTGTAGGGTTTTATGGTCTATGTATATGGCTATGTTGTGATTATATGTGTGTTAAATGGTTTACATACAACTTTCATGTGTAAAGTGTGTTTGTGAGTGAATTCTGTTCAGAATGTTATCAGACCTCTGTGTATTGTATTTGACATAAGTAGAGTTACAAGGAGTCAATTGAGTTGATTCAAATTTCATCTAAAACATAAGATCCGTAGCTAAAACTTTCTAAGAGGGTGCTTGAGCTAATTCTGACTCTACGTATCCCAAAAAGTAGTTAAAACGTAGATGACCCTGTTCTGGCAGGTTCACTAGAATAGTATAGGTTATTTAGGTCATATCTTATGTTGTAGATGTCCAAATGACCTGAAAATTGTCCCATTTGAAAGATAACATCCTAGTGAACAATTATTATGAAGACCACTTTTCCTAAAAAGGTGGTCTAGATGGTGGTTTTTGCGATTCAAGTTTAGGGTAAAAAGTGGTGCTGTGAGGCACCAAAGGCGAGTCTTCTGTCGCGAGCGCGACACATGTCGCGACCTCGCGATAGAACAACTCATTTTAATCCTTTTCTCCTTCATTTTGAGCTCATAGTTGGCATGGGTCAACCCCTCGCCTTTCCCCTTAACTAAATGGTATATTTTATTGATGTTTTACTCCCCGGAATGAACCCGTAGTATCCCGGAATGTTTCCGTGATTTATACCCTACATGTTTAGGGTTATCAAATGATTATAGGATTAGTTATCTATGTAACCAATGCTACGGAAAAAGAGTTAGCGTTTCCCATGTTATGCCATGTGATATGAATTGTTACATAATGCATTTGGTATAGAGTATAGAACCCTTATGCAATCTGTCTTCTGTCGCGAGTGCGACCTCTTGTCGCGATCGCGACAGAGAATCCCTTCTCGTCTTGTTCTACTTGCTTTGAAGAGTGTTTCCTTTTGTCTTGCTTTGCATGAGGTATATGTAATGAAATTTGAATGTTACATGCTTTTAATTGTTGAATATGATTAATAAAGACTGTATATGAATTAAATGCCTCTGAAGTTGATGAGTGCACTTGAGTTATAATCTATGCTTTGGCATTAGAGTAGCGTATAATTGAGTTGTTATTGAGCCTGATTACCGTTATAGTGGATCGATAAGCATGCTTATAAAGGGCTAGAGTGCAGCTGCTAGAGTTGGCCTTAATTGTGCCCAGAGTTCGGAATACCTTTAGTATTCCATAGAGTTTGAGATAATTCTCCACATGTAAGATACCGTAAGCGGTATCTAGAGTTACCCGTATCCACCATGAAAGGAATTCAGGCTTATTGTTATTGCTAGTGTATAGTGAACATAAAATGATTGTATGTAGTGTTACGAATAAAAGTTAAAGTACATGAGAATAATGAAACGTGATAGTTGTGTATACAAGTATATGTTTATATGAATTGGAATACATGATTTACATGAGTGTGAAAATATATGCATGTGTGCTTTGACTAATATATGTGGTGTATATATAATTTATTTTGAGACTTCGAAAGAAGTCCCTTGCATTGTTTTCATCCCCACTAAGCATTATCGCTTAGCACGGATGTTTGTTTCCGTGTAGGTTACAGGTTTGAATCAGAGAACGTGCATCTGCAGGTCAAGGGCCACTAGGAAGTTTTGCTATATCTTTTTGTATAAATTAGAGGTAGAGTTGGTGATGTTTTGAGTAACATCATTATGTAACAAAAAGTATAGTTATTACATGTAATCGTTAAAAGTATATGTATATGAATCGAGAAATGAACATGTATAAGTATAACGTTTTTGGTAATATGTACAGCTTACATGTATAGTAAAAGTAATTTTGTTTGGGCCCAACTTATTTCTAATTATTTGTTATTACCACTTCCGCTAGCGTATGTATATGTATGTGCATACGTATGTGTCCGTGTGGCGCCCCGATATCCTCCCAAGGGGTATGGGGGTGTTACACACATAACCATCTCCAAAACTGTACATCGCGCAGTTGGCGGCACTGTCTATCAACACATCGATATGGGGTAGTGGAAAATCATCTTTAGGGCAGGCCTTGTTCATATCTCGATAATCCACACACACCCTGACCTTCCCGTTTTTCTTCGCTACAGGGACCACGTTTGCCAACCACGTAGGATACTGCACTTCAACAAGGAACTTGGCCTCAATCTGTTGCCGAATCTCCTCCTTAACCTTGTCTGCCCATTCTGGCCTGAGCCTTCTTAACTTCTGTTTCACAGGCTTATAGCCCGGATAAGTCAGAATAGCATATTCTGCTACGTCTCGGTTGATCCCTGGCATGTCCTCGTAGGTCCAGGCAAAGACTTTTCCATGTTTTCTTATTATTCTCTCAAAAGTTTTTCTTTCATCAGGAGTTATATTTGATGCTATTAGAATTTCTTTCGGATTTTCCGAGGTTCCAAGATTAAAAGGCGTTGTATCAGTGGAATCAATGTCAAAAATTGATGGAATTTGATCATGTTCATGCATGTTGAAATTATTGGAAACATCGCACAAGTAAGAGAAATCGTTTGCCTTATTAATAATATTCTAATTGTTATTTACATCATAAAAAAGTTCTAGAATAAAAAGGCAGTCTAAGCTAGAGTCTTCTTCTGCCTCTCTAGAGGTTGATGCTGCTGCAGCTTGTTCATTGGTTTCCTGATTTAGCAGAGGCCCTTCAGGTATGTCCGAGGAAATCTTTAAATCCCCCATCTTCAGTTCTATTTCTGCCATCTTCTCTTTCCCTTTTAGCGTGGCAGCTAACATCTTCTCGGTGACAACCTCTTCAGGATCGCATCTGTCCCAAGTAATACACTGAGTCATGACCTCTTCATCCCAGAAGTTCTCGGCGGTCTTGATAACCCCCATATCCCAGTTAAATACATCATTAAAGATCTCAAATCCGGGGACAATTCTCCGCTTCACCCATTGCGGCTCATCTTCACCAGTATAAGCGCACACTGAGGATGCTGGTACAAAGCTTTTTGAAATATGTGGGATCTTATCCATCATTTTCTTCTTGCCAAAACCGCCTCTGTACCCCAGACCCTTTCGATTCTTCTGATCTTGAGTGGTGATCGCAGTCTGCAGCCCTTGAGAGTTTCTACCCAAACCAGCCCCAGGGAGATAGTGCATCTTCTTCATCATATTAACCACAGCTGGGTTATCCACTGACCCATGCTCTTCTCTTATCATGGACACGTGGAAGCCACTAAATGGCTGATTAGCAATTTCAAACGCTGAAACCTGATTCTCCCTGGCCACCTTAATAGTCACCACCTCCCCTTCATGTGGGAACTTTATCATTTGATGCAACGTGGATGGCACTCCTCCTAATCTTTGGAACCAGGGTCTCCCGAGAAGGGCTGAGAAGTTAGCTTGGATGGGCAGAACCACAAATTCTACTTCCACCTCAATGGGTCCTGTCTTGACCAGGGTCTTGAATGTTCCCGAGGCTTGCCTCCTTGAATTATCATAGGCTGTGATAGTCAGATCTGATCCACTGAGCATATCCTCACCCAAACCAAAAGCCTGAAGGGCTATCAGAGGGCACACATTGATAGAAGACCCATCGTCCACCATAATGCAAGCGGTGTGCTTATCGTTAATCTGTACTTTGATGTACAGGGGTCGGTTATGGTTGAGGCTTTCGACCGGTAGGCCGGCATCAGAAAAAACCAATCTCTCCTCCGATCCTCCTTTAACTAAGCCCAAAAGCTCTGATGGGGAAATTGTGGTGGCAACAGTGGTCTCAACCAAAGCCTCTACTACTTTCTGCCTATGAGAAGGGGACTGTCTTAAGAGATCCCAGATGGATATCTGAGCTGTAGTTTTCTTCAACTGCTTGACAATCTGGTTCTCCTCTAGCTCTTTTTCCATTGATGGCTGCACTGGCTCAGGTAGCCTTGTAATCTCAGGGACCACTCTCCCACTTCTCGTTACAGCCCCCACCTCTTCTTCATCTTCATCAGACCTCCACAAATGAGGATTCATCTCTCCCTTCTCTTCGGTCTCTTCCCCGCTCTCGCTGCTTGACCAACAATCAAGGGTTACCACGACTGCTCTCTCCTTTTTATCCGCGGAACAAGCAACAACAATACTCTCGCTCCCATATAAATCTTGCAGCACATACCACTCTGGCAAGCTAGATCCGATCATAAACACTGGTGGTGGCACGACATTATAACCATGCTTCTTCTCAGACTCCCTCTTCTCAGGGTCAGAAATTTATCAATCAGGTCTTGAATGGAGTGTCACAGCGCCTTACACTTATCTGTTAGATGGCCTGAGTGTTGATGAAACGCACAGAATTCACTGTCCTTATGCCCAGGCTTCCCTTGCGTCATAGCAGGCCTAGGAGCTAAGGGTTGCAACTTTCCTTCCTTCATCAACCTTCTCAAGACCCAAGACAGTGGTCTTCCTAAGTTCAAAAACTTCCTCTGGGTAGTTGCTTCAGTAGCAGACACCGCAACTATTCTTCTGGTGCTACCACTGGGACCAGCTGGCCTACTGGTTCCTTGGTCGGTGTTAGCCCTTTTTGCAAAATTGTCATTGTTAGCTTTCCGAGCCAAGAACTCTCCCTCTGCCTCAATGGATATGTCTTTCAGACACTCCCAGTCTTTCAATCCTTTCATCTTCATACCATCCTTCAAATACGGGCTTGTGTTCTTGATAAACAAATAGATCTGGTCTTGGGTGTCTGGCTTCCTCCGCATTTCCATTACTCGATTTCGCTAGCGGGTGAGATAATCATGAAAAGATTCCCCGACTTTCTGCTGGAGTAATTCAAGATCTTTAAGAGTCACCTCCATCCTAGTGTTGCAATCATATTGTCTCAAGAACTTCTCCGTGAGCAGATCCCAATCTTCCTTAGTCCGGCGATCGAGACTATGATGCCAGTCGATGGCATGAGCGTCAGACTCAGACAAAAGTATTCCACCTTCTGCTTCTTAGATAACGTGGTCCCTTTCATGATCAGAGAGTATTGCTTCACATGAGCAGTCGGGTCAGAAGTACCATCAAATTTCGGCACGTCTGGCATCTTGAAATTGTAAGGAATCGGGTCTTCTCCCACCAATTCCTTGTCCTCTGGGTTCATCCCCTGACCTCTACTCAGCATACGGGCCATGGCTTCAAACCTCTCTTCCATCTTCTTTAGAATAAACTCACCAGTCTGAGGTGCCTTCCCTCTCTCAGATGCAATGCTCATCTTGTCATCTTCGATACCCCCATCATCATCAATCCTCAGGGTTGGTCTTCTTCTCTGCTCTCCCGAAGCTACTGACCTCAGTTATATTGGCGACGGCCGAATGGGCTCTTCTCGTCTCTCAGCTCTTTCTTCCTCTTACTCATTCTGCCTCACAGGAGGAGGGGTTGGATTCTGTGGGGCATTCTGTTGTGCCAAAGCAGTCAACACGTTCATCATTCTGCCCTCAAATTCCTCAAATCGTCGGCCCACTTCTTCTGCAATCATGGCCTTTGTGGCGTCATCCCCCCTAGGCGAGTTTTCCATCTCAGATACGGTACAGCTGACTTCTGATAAAATTTATGGTAGGCCCTCTCTATCTGACAGTTCAGATGCAGGAACTCGGATCAATCGTCCAGTAGGTGATCTAGTCCACCTGGGCAGATCTATGATGGCTGTAGGGACAAAGCGTTAGATATGATGCATGGAATGCAGATGTAATGCATGGTCATGATATGCAATATTCACAAAACATAGGCAAGCAAGTAGGTCCTTTACCCCCTTATTTCTCCCACACACGTGGTCGTGTAGTCACTTTCCTAGGCGGGATTAGCCCAAGGGTCAACGAGGGACCCAATGGACACGCATGGTGCACGACAAAAAACCGGTAGCATGACACTCCTATGCTAATGTACAAGCGAATGGATAATGATCATCATGTATTTGGACGTTCCAAAAATTTCGACATGGCCCTACCGGGGCATGAAAGCCTTTGGCTAGGTTACCAAGCGAGACATCTGGACTCACCCAATACATGAGGATCCATACAGCAAGCATGGAATTAGGGTTCATATCACCTGTGCAAACTAACTACGGCTATTACATGAGCTTTGCACAAGGGAGATGTTTCTTTAAGGCTACCCAAGCATGATCCCTGCCGACAGGTCTAGCTCATCACGAGCATAACAACCGATCGGGTCATCATTTTGATATACCTATTAAGGTACGAGACTTGGGCTGGTGATTATCCTTAACACTTCCCTAAATTGAGTGAAAATAGGGTCCTGCTTCAGGAACACACCGGGGCTAATAGAGGAACCAAACTAGCATATTCTGAAGCTCTAATGAGATGTAATGCAAATTTGAGAGAAAATAAATTTATGAATTAAATTTTGACCATAAAAGTTTAAACGAGGTATTTTCAAATTGAAATCTCGAACCATATCGTCCCCAGCGCAGTCGCCACTGTGATGCACGCCGGATCCCTGCGGCCGCCAGGAGGTTTCATGGAGTCGCCACCCAATAGAACATTGGGAAAGTTTCTCTCGCCTCGGAGAGCCTAAGACTGTGCTTAGTATCCATTTTGGGCCAACCAGAGGGGTCTTGGAGGGTTAACCTCTCGCCCTAAGGAGCCTAGGATTAACGCCAAAGTCTCGTGACACAAGAGGTGTCTTGGAGGGTAAACCTCTCGCCTCTTTGAGCCCAAAGACCAGAGCTGGGTTCGGGATTTCTCATCTATTTCTACCTCGATTATTTTGTGATCAAATTTTAATTATCATTAATTTGCTCTCTCTCCACACGATGCAATTGATTAAAGGCGCATTTGTTCATATTTGGAAAGCCGTAGATGAGCAAATAAATAGTGAAAGCAATAAATTATAATAATACAAGGAGCGGAATACAACTCCCTCTCATAAATGCGCGATACATACACAAATCGGGGCATTGTTTATTTTGAGGACTTTTGTCCTCGCATGCATCATTATTAAAATTGGATGTTTTTATTGTGATGATTTTTATTTGATAAAAATAGGACATTGGGTCCTTATGTTTATGAAAACCTCTCTTTATCGAATATAAAACATTTATTAATTTTTATATTTAACGGGATACAAAAAGGTATATCCATGTACATAAAGTAATTAATGAATAAACAAATGAAGGAAATAACTAAGAAAGTTAGAAAACTAAACCGGATGGAATCCTCCGAGTATGGTAGATAGCCCCTCGAACTTCAGGACAGTCCAAGAAAATCAGTATGTGCTCATAGAAAGTTAAAAGATGTCAATATATAAAAACTCAACATAAATAAAGGCAAAAAGCTTGAAAGGAATAGAAAAAGATTCGAAAACGTGGAGACAGGACCCAGCGACGGCCTCTATTGGGTGACCGACGGGCATCAGTCAAAGTGACCGACATGTCCGTCGCTCACTCAAGAGAGAGGGCGCCTGTGAGTGGGGTGACCGACGGGCATTGGTGAAGAAGATGACCTGTTGGTCACCACTGTCTCCGAAAATAAACCGTAAAAAACTCTCTTTTCAAATCAAAAAGGGGTTTTATCACAGCATGAGACGAAGAGAAATGAAAATAAAGAAAAATGAAGGCAGAAAAGCAAAAAGGACAGCAAAAATGAAGAGATAAAGATGAAATAATATGAAGAATAAGTCCGGAATATTTACCCTCAGATAATGTCTTAATAAGATTCTTGATGTTGATTAGAACCCCGCACACTCCACGAGAAACAAAATGAAAGGTCAAAAAATTGAAATTAGATGATTTCCTTCTAATCCTTTCAAAAAGAGACTGACTTTGGAATCAAAGAAAACCGAAGAAAACTAATTAGATTTAGTTCCTTTTTAATGGTTTTGATTCACAAATTAAAAGAAATTTTTTTGATGAATGTGTTGGCTGGAAGAGAGAGAAAATACGCTTGAATTTGGGCAGAGTTTCCCCTCTTAAAAATTTTTTGGAACCCTTTTTAAGAGAAAATCCGAAGCGTTTATAAGCCAGGAATGACCGACGAGCGTCGGTGTATGGAGGCGGGCGTCGGAAGAATCCTTCTGACACAAGGATTCATCCGACGACCCTGCCATTTCCACCGACGAGCGTCGAAATGGTTGCGTGCTCCGAGAAATCAGGTGGCATGCCCTGGAAGAGGCGGTGCCTTCCGACGGTCGTTGGAAAATACCACAAGCCGTCTGTGACCCTAAGCGACGGGCTGGCCTCTCACAGGCGGGCTGGCCGTCTATCGAGGAAAATACACCTTTTTAACTCATAAATTCCCTGTTTTCTCCCCCTCTACCTATGAAAGGTGAAAAGACTTATTTCTCGTGGAGCATGGGACTAAAACCTCCGAATCCAAACCGTTTGTACAGGCTCGGACACTGATTTCATCATAGGGTAATCTCTGATCCGGACCGCTCCGGGACACGGTGCTTACACGGCATCTTTTTCAGCTGCCTTATTATCGGATCCTCCTCCGGCTCCTTTTTCTTTTAACCCACTGCGAGATCCTATGGCCTATCAGGCTCCAGAACTACCCTTCAACTTCGGGTCATTGCTCCGACTTTCTTCTTTTCATTCTTCTCCTCTTCCTCCTCCGAACCCCACGGGTCGGGAAATTCATCGACTTTAAAATTATCATTTTCATCTCCACTTTCATCAGTGGACCAGCAATCAATCACTGCCACGGGAATCCCTTCTTCACTTACCTCATGGAGGCATTTGATGGCAGCATTGACATCGATGCCGTATAAGTCCTTCAATACAAACCATTCGGGCAAACTGGACCCGATCACGAACACAGGCAGGGGCACATTTTTATACCCGGGCTTTGATAGGTGCCTAATTGATGTATTATTTAGCTTATGTTTTGTGTGAGTTTAGGAAGTTAATTATGCAAATGAGTTTACATTTCATGTATTTGTGTTAGTTTATGTATTTATGTGTTATATAGGTTAATTTAGGTGAAAAGAAAGAAAAGAAGCATAAATGGTGAAGAAAATGCATGATTGGAGAAGAGAGCACGAGTCGGATGGATGGACATGACTCGTGAAGCATGGCCAGAGAGAATGCAGAAGAAGGAAGAAAAAAGAGAAGAAGAAAGCAGAAGGATCATCCAAGTGACAAGGGAGAAGGACTCACACGTTTGAGCACGAGTCGTGCTAGTATAGAGATGAGAGAGAAGCAAGGCAAGGAAAAGAAAAGAAGAAAAGGAAGAGGAGCCGAGTCGTGCAGCATGAGCACGACTAGGAGGAACGAGCATGACTCGTGCTGGAAGAGCACGAGTCGTGCTGACATAGAGAGAGAAAGGGAGAGAAAGAGAGGAAAGTAAGCAAAGAAAAGTGTTCCGTGTTCTGTCGCGAGCGCGACAGAACTATCCATTGGACAGTTTTCTTCCAAAAGTTATTTGGAAAGGCATCTCTTCTCACCAAACTTTGTAACTATTTTGAAGGGACATTTTCAAAGGACACAATCTTTAGAATTTTATAAATATCAAAGATAACTGTAATTTTAATATGTTGTAATTTTTAGGGAAAATTTTCATTAAGTAATTTCTCTAGTTTTTAGAACAGTTTTCTGTAGTTAGATTTACTTAGTTTGTTTTCATGTTTTGAAGAAGAAGACCAAGGAGAAGAAGAATTTTTACAAGGGTTTGAGAATAGGGTTGAAAGATTTCTTTCTCATTTCTCTCATCTATTACTTCTTCTTTGTAAATTAAATGAATATTATTTGAGAACTTGAATATTATTGTTATTTTCATTTCCATCTAAATTAATAGTCTTTTAATGTAGAATTTTCTATTAGTATTTTTATGCATGATCTTTATTTGCCATTTATACATTTTATGCATCATCTTTATAAGTAAGTGTTTAATTAAAAGATAAATTCTTACTTACATCTAATGGAAGTTCGTTATTGAAGTATTATTTGAGAGATCATAGTATTAAAATGGTTGTCATAGTTTAGTGATTATTCTTGAAATTTGCATGTATAACCCTCTAATTTATTAATGAAAATTGTGAGTTAGAATTATAAATGTATGTTTTAGGCATTCTAATTTATGTTGAGAGAGTAAATTGGAACTTTATTCCAACTTCGCTTGCTTAAGAGATTAAAATTATTATTATATGATAGAATCAAGTTTTATAATTATTAATTCTTCATTAAATGTCTTATCTTCTTTGATTAACATGAACTAGGTTTAATTAGTTTATATAATAAAGTAGTTTAGATTCAACCAACAAATTAATTATCATTGTAAACAAGATTAAAATTGGGTAGTAATAGTGTGTGATAATTAACACATTCCTCATGGGATCGACATCTTTTGTACTATTTCGGTACACCGTATGCTTTAGAAATTGGCACATATAGAAATAAGCCAACAGGCTTCTTCTAATTCCCTCTCTTCTCGGGATCTGTGATCTGCTTAGAATCGATCATATCCTGAATCGCATGACTTAGTGCCTTACACTCATCAGTTGTGTGCTCGGTATATTGATGGTATGCACAATACTCATTATCCTTATGTCCCAAAAGACCCTGGGGTCCTGGCCGATCGGGGAAGGCTGCAATTTCCCCTCCTTTATCAGCCTCCTGAGTACCCATGAGAGAGATCTCCCTAAATTAGAGAATTGCCTTGGAGCAATGTTCGTAGCTGAAACCTCAGCCATCTTCCTCGTACCACTGGTGGAGCCTTTTGGCCTACTTATCCCCTGGCTGCTACTGCCCTTCTTGGCATAACCATCATTGCTCGCTCTTCTTACAAGGTACTCTCCCTCAGCTTTAATGGCAATATCCTTCAATGATTCCCAATCTCTCAGACCCTTCATCTTCAGCCCATCCCGCAGGTATGGGCTAGCATTCTTGATAAAAAATCGAATCTGATCTTGAGTATCTAATTTTCTCTTCATTTCCATCACCCGGTTCCTCCATCGGGTCAGATACTCGTGGAAGGATTCACCGGACTTCTGCTGCAGTAATTCTAAGTCCTTTAGGGTCACATCCATCCTCGTGCTGCAGTCATATTGCCTGAGGAATTCTTTCGTTAACAAGTCCCAATCCTCTTTAGTCTTTCGGTCTAGACAATGGTACCAATCCACCGTCGGGCCAGTTAAGGTCAGACAGAAGTATTCTATGTTCTATCTCTTAGTTAAAGTAGTACCCTTCATTACTAGCGAGTACTGCTTTATGTGGGCAGTAGGATCATAAGTGCCATCAAATTTTGGGACATCCGGCATTTTAAAGTTCATAGGGATCACAACCTCTCCCTCTAATTCTTTGTCCTCAGAATTCATCCCTTGTCCTCGAGTCAACATTCTCGATATTGCCTTGAACTTCTCCTCCATCTTCTTGTAGACGGCCTCTTCAGTCTGAGGTGCCTTTCCCCTCACTGACACTTGTTCCTCATACTCGTCTTCTTCCCAATCCTCATCTACCCTACGGGCAGGCCCCCTTCTCTATCCTACCAATATATTAGCCCTTAAGTCCACTTCCGATGGACGAATCTCTTCTACTGGATCTTCTTTAACCTCCTCCTGTTCATTTTATCTCATTGGAGGAGGAGCTGGGTGGGTTCTGTGGTGCGACAGGCTGGGCCATATTTTCCATCATAGCCATCATTCGATTCTTGAACTCCTCAAACCGTCTACCCACTTCCTCGATTATCATGGCTCGAGTAGTGTCTGCCCCTCTTAGTGAATTAGCCATTTTACTGTGCAAGGAGAACTGGGATGATGTACCGTGACTGGTTTCAAAAATTGTGTTTGAGTACTCTACCCTTTTCGATAGTTCAAAGAACGGGTTTTTACATAGCTGCCCTTGAGGTCCTCTTGACCACTTGGGTAGATCTATAATGCCTGCAAAATATATCGGGTCAGGCTGATGCATGAATGTTATAAGATGCATGATCATGCTATACAAAACCCATAAATCACACGCAAGCACATAGGTTCTTACAACCTTATCACTCCCGTACACGAAGTCATAGTCTATTTCCTAGGTGGGCTTGGTCCATGGGTTAATAAGGAACCCGATGAACGCGCATGGTGCATGGTAGAAAACCGACAGTATAACCTCTCTTAAATAGTGCACAGACGCATGGGTTGTCATCGTTGTGTATTTAGGCAGTCCGAATAAATTGACATGGGCCTATTGGGGCATGAAAGCCTTTGATTATATGACCAGTCAAATTATTTGGCTTTATCCAATACATAATGGTCCATACAACAAGCATAGTATTACAGTTCATACCACTTAGGGGAAGTATCTACTTTCATTACATGAGCTTTGGCCATGGTGATGTTACTTTAGGGCTACCTAAGCATGGTCCCTGCCAACGGGTCTAGCTCATCAAGAGCGTAATGACCGATCGGGTCTCCATTTAATATATCATGATGGTACGAGGCTTGGGCTGGTGATTATCCTTAATACTTCCCTACATTGAGTGAGCGTACTGTTGTGCTTCGGGAACGCACTGGGTTAAAAGAGGGACTAAACTAGCATAAATTTAAGGCTCTAATGAGATCCAATGCAAATTTTGAAAAAGGATGAAATTTTTAAATTAAAACACAATAATATGTTTTAATTAAGATACTTTCGAAGTGAAGTCTCAAAGCAAGTCCCCAGCGAAGTCACCACTGTGACGCATGCCGAATCCCAATAGCCCCGAGCGCACCTTTTTAGGGCTTTTGGGAGAGGCTCATGAAAACTTGTAAGAGATTTTATAAGGGCGTCTATTTTGGGAAACAAGGAGGTGTTTTGGAGTCGCCATCCAATAGAACATTGGGAATGGTCGTCTAGCATGTGTTTCTATTTTGGGCAATCAAAGATAATTTGGACACCTCCTTCCAATAGAACATTGGGAGTATCATCTAATCTCGTGAAGCCTAAGATGATGCATATATGTCTATTTTTGGCAGGCCAGAGATATTTTGGACACCTCCTTCAAATAGAACACTGGAAGGATCATCTAATCTCGTGGAGCCTAAGACAATGCAAATTGGGCCTATTTTGGGCAAAAAGAGATATTTGAAGACCCCACCCCAATAGAACATTGAGATGGTCCTCTAACCTCGTTGAGCTTAAGACCAGAGATGGTTCGGGACTTCCCATTTATTCATACCTTGGTTAAATTATAATTGAGTTTTGAATACAATATTTCATTCCTTTTCTCATACAATTTAACGCATTAATTAGAGCGCAAGTTAATTCACATAATAAAAGCGATAAACGAAAGCGGTAAAGATGCAAGATTAAAATAGAATAAACGAAAATCTAATAACTTACAAAAAAACTAGGGGTGGAATACAACGCCCATTGTAAATAGCATGTGAATCATACATCAAATGGGATATTCGTTAAAGATGAGGACAGTGGTCCTCGCATGCATACTGACAAAAACAATCCTAAAGTATCAATTTTATTTGATAAGAGAAATAGGACATTGGTCCTCATTTTATTAGTGAAAATTCCAATTTGATTAATATAAATATTGAACCATTTTCATGTTAGCGGAATAAAATAATATTTACAAAAATTGAAACTGAAATAAAAATGAATAAGGGTAAAAGAATAAACCCAAATGAAAGTTCTCAGATCATTGCGGTGTCCTCTATTTGATATAACCCAAATCTAATAAAGAAGCAATAAAACTCACAATAATAAAAATCATGTTAGTGCAACAATTAAAATAAATATGAAAAATAAATAGATAAGGAAGAAAATAATCTATAAAAATTTATAATGAAAATAAGAAAAAGAAAAGAAAGTGAAGGGAATGGAGGGGGAAAGGCCCAGGGATGGCCCATTCCGCGTGAGCGACGGGCGTCCCTGGGCCAACCGACAGGTGGAGGTATAAGCCCTCGATGGCTCGTCGCTCGGACGAGTGACGGCTGTCGGTGGGTCATTTGGCCGCGTCCTTGGGCCGACTGACGGGTGGAGATATAAGCCCTTGACGACTCATCGTTTGGATGAGCGACGACCATCGGTGGGTCCTCTTCCAGTCGGTCATCCCAGACCCAGAAAAAAAAAAGAAAATCAAATAAAAAATGTTTTATTTTAAATAAAATGAGATTTTCTGTGTAAAATCAATATGAGATGATTAAATATAATGGAGATTGATCCAGAATTTTTACCCTCGAAATATTACCTCCGAAGGTGAATGTCGCATGATTTCTGTTCCTCGAATTATACAAGGATTGATCCGTGATGTATAATTTTAGGTGATTTTTGGGTGCAAAAATCGTGTTTTCGAAAATAAATCAAGAAAAGAAAATTATATTTTTCTTTCTTGATGTTTTGATAGCAATGATGGATGCTAAAAAGGGTTAGATCGGATAGAAATGAATTAGTCTCGTTCTCCCAGATTTGCCGTAATTCGAAGAATATTTGATAAAAATTTGACGAAAATAAAAGAAAGAAAATTTTTATCTTGTAAAAACTGCTAACCCTTTTTATCTTGTAAGAACTGCTAACCCTGAATAATGAGGCTCAATCACCTATTTATAGGTTTAGGAAAATAATTCAAATAAATTCAAATTTAGAATTTAAATTTGAAAAAGATTTTTGAAATCAAAGTTAAAACCGAATGATTTACCAAATATTCTCAAAATCAAATCAAAAATTTGAAAATATTTGAAAAGATTTAGGAAATATAGGAAATCCTGAAAATATATTTGAAAAGATTTAGGGAATATTTGGAAAATCTTGAAAATATATTTGAAAGGATTTGGAAAATCTAGGAAATCCCGCTCAAATCAATGGCAGATAGAGGACCGACGGGTATCTGTGATGGGGGTATGCTTGGTCTTTTGTGTGATGGACCACCCATGAGAGACGGAGGCCGAGAGACAGCCGTCGCTTGTGAGAGGCAGGTGTCTCTCGCACGAGCAACAGGCATCGCTCAATGCGAGAGATGGCCTTCGCAAGCGAGCGACGGTCGGTGCTCGTCGCGAGGGACGCGCCTCTCATGCGAGCGATGGGCATCGCTCCCATGAGAGACGGCCCATTTCGCACGAGCGACAGGTGCCGCTCATGCGAGAGGGGGGCCATCCTTGGAATGAGTGACGTGCATCACTATGATCGATGGAATACCAGTCGGTGGAGCAAAGTCCAGATTTTCAAAATAGGAATTCCTCCCGACGAATCCTAAATCCTTGTAAAATCGGAGAATGAAAACTCACAACTTTCATCCATTTGCCTGGGAACGGACATTGATATCTTCATCGGGTAACTCTGATTAGGACTGCCTCAGGACCCGGTGTCTACAACCATATTCTCCCCGGACCCCCCTTTTACCATATCCAACAACTCGGTAGGTGAAATGGTGGTAGCAACTATTGATTCGCACAAGGCTTCCACTAACTTTTATCTGTGGCTCGGAGACTACCTCAGCAGGTCCCATACCGATATCTGAGCCGGTGTCTTCCTTAACTGCTTTAAAATCTAGTTCTCTTCTAGCTCTTTCTCCATAATTAGGGGTACTGTGACTTATTGTTTCTTAATTTCTAGTACCACTCTCCCACTCCGAGTGATAGCCTGCAATTTTTGCTCCTTCTTTTCACCCTCAGAGTTCCATAAGTCTTTCGACTCATCAACTTTCTCACCCTCACTCTCACTGGTTGAATCCCAACAGTCTATTATGCCTACTTGAGGCCTCTCATCATTGGCCCTCTGCTCAGGATGAATAATAGCCACATAGTCATTTCCATAAAGGTCCCTCAGCACATACCATTCCGGTAGACTGGAACCTATCATAAAAATGGGCGAGGGAACAACATCATACCCAGCTTTTTTCTTCTGTTCTCTCCTTTCGGGGTCAGATATCTATTTACTATCAATCAGATCCTGGACTCGATCCCTTAAAGTCCTACAGTAATCAGTGAGATGGCCGGTATGCTAGTGAAAAGCACAATATTGACCCCTCCTGTGGTTTGGTTGACCATGATTCTTAGCCGGCCTAGCTGGCAGCAGCTGAAGTTTCCCTTCTTTCTTTGATCTCTCCAAAACCCAGGATAATGATCTTCCTAGATTTGAGTACTGTCTTTGGCTCGTATCAGTGGCTAAAACTTTCACCGTCTTGCCAACTCGATTACTGCTGCTTCCAGTGCCACTCAACTTATTTCCCCCCTAAAGTCCATAGTTCTTTCGAGCATAATTGTCTTTGCTGGTCTTCTTTGCCAGGTACTCTCCTTCGGCTTCTGTGGCTATATCTTTCAAGGACTCCCAATCCTTAAGCCCTTTCTTCTTAAGCCCTTCCCTCAAGTATGGGCTTACGTTCCTAATGATAGCTTGATCTGATCCAATGTATCGGGCTTCCTTTTCATCCCCATGACCCGATTTCTCCACCGAGTAAGGTAGTCATGGAAGGACTTACCATGCTTCTATTGCAAAAGCTCAAGGTCTTTCAGTGTTATCTCCATCCTAGTGCTACAGTCATACTGCCTTATGAACTCCTCTGTCAGTAGATCCCAATCTTCCCTGGACCTCCTATCTAACCCATGGTACCAATTGACAGTCGGGCCCATCAGACTAAGGCAAAAATACTCCACCTTCTGTTTCTTTGTCAGCCCTGTGCCCTTCATGATCAGGGCATATTGCTTAATATGTGCAGAAGGATCCAAGGTACCATCAAATTTTGGCAAGTCTGACATCTTAAATCTCTGGACTAATAGCTCTTCATCACCCAACTCCATATCTTCAGGGCTGATCCATTTCTCGGTCGACAATAACCGCGCAATTGTCTCAATCTTTTCTTCCATTTTCTTCACCACATCATCCTCTACTTTTCGGACATTATTTCTCATGGCCTGAGGAATAACCGGTTCATCCTCCTCCTCCACTATGAAGTCATCTCTTAGATCAGGGATCCTCACTCTTTTCTGCTCAGCTGGTGCCACTGCTCTTGGCTCAACGACCGGTTGTTGTACCATAGTCGTTGCTATAAGAGTCTCCCCCACAACAGGCAGTTTGACTCATTCCACAGCAAGAGTTACAGGAGGTTGCCCGACATTTTGTGCCATTTGGGCAATAATATTTCCCATCATGGCTAATATCCTCCTCTCAAAATCCTCAAGTCTCTTGTCTAGGTCCTGTAATATCAAAGCACCAGTTTTTTATGGTAAATCTGCCATTACGGACCCAGAAGATTATTTTGAAGAGGATTCTGAACTTTCATCCCAATCTGAATTCGATGCAGGCACTGACTCTGGCGATAAATTCCTAATGAGTCGTCTGTTGGATCCCCTAAACCACCCGAATGACTCAATAATTGCTGTAAAAACTCGAAGGGTTAGGATGAAGCATAAATGAAGTGCAATGCATGGCAGAGAGTCGTGCAACATTCACAACCACATGCGAGCAAGTAGATCCTTCCAACCTTTTAACTCCCACACACGAGGTCAATTGGTCTCTTTCCTAAGTGGGCTTAATCCATGGGCCAACAGGGGACCCGATGAACGTGCGTAGTGCACGGTAGAAATCCAACAATATAACATATCTCGAAATGCACATACGCATGGGTTTCGACCATTATGTATTTAAACATTTCAATCAAATTAAGGTAAACCTACCGGGGCATGAAAGCCTTTGATAGAAGACTACTTAATTCATTTGATTTTGTTCAATATATGATGGCCCACATCACAAGCATTGTATTACGGCTCATCTCACCTAGGGAAAGTATATGTTGCCATTACATGAGCTTTAGTCAAGGTGATGTTATTTTATGGCTATCCAAGCATGGTACCTGCCAATGGGTCTAGCTCATCATGAGCATAACGACCGATTGGGTCTCCATTTGATACACCAAAAGGTACTAAGGTTGGGCTGGTGATTATCGTTAACACTTTCCTACATTGAGTGAACATAACGTCGTGCTTCGGGAACGCACCGGAGTAGAATAAGGCTAAAACTAGCATAATTCTAAGGCTTTAAAATGATGCAATGCAATTTAGAAGGGAGATGGAATTTTAGTTTTAAAAACTCAATTATACATTTTAACCAAGACACTTTCAAAGCAAAGTCACAAAGTCCCCAGTGGAGTCGCTAATGTGATGCTCGCCGAATCAAAAAGGCCCCCGAAAGACCGCTTTTAGGGCTCGAGGGATTGGTTCATGTCATTTGATCTTGGGTAACATGAGACATTTATGAATCCCCACCCAATAGGACATTGGGAAAGTTCATCTAGTCTCATGAGACCTTTAGGCACATTTAAGTTATTTTGGAGTCGTGCAGGTCATACGGCGGTAGACTACCGAAAACCCCAAAAACCCCAAAATAAAATTTTAGAAAAACTTTTTATTTGAAAAGAAGGAGTTTTGACAAGGGAATCATCAGTTCTATCCTTTTTGCCTATGAACAAGCATCATTTTCATCATTAGATAATCCTAATCTTGGACCGCCTCGGGACCCGGTGCCTACACCTATGTAATAACTTGATCTTATTTTGATTTATATATATGATCTGATGTTCTATTCTTCAATATGCTCATTTACATATCCATATTATTGAGTGTTTTATCATTTTATTTTAATGGATGAATGATTATTATGCTTGAATGAATTAGATATGGTGATGCTCTATTTTGATAATGTATTTGATGTAAGTTTTGGACGATTCCAGAATGGAGGTCTTGGATTTATAGCTTGTGCATTATTTATTTCAAAAATACTTGAAGAATAAATGGGTAATGGATTAATTAGCTTCGGAATGGGAAATTATTTCATACCTAGGGCTTTAAACCCGTGCTTAAGAGAGTTGATTAATTGGCTCCAGAATGGAAAATTAATTAATTAGAATAGTTTGCTTCGGAATGGGGACTTTGGTTTAGTTTGGTTGTTCACATTTCGCTCATATCTTTTTTTTTTATGATAAGGTTAATTACAATTGGGTATGGGGAGGATTAGAGTACCTTAGCTGCATTTTTAGTAATTGGTTAATTTTAATTTTTATTCTCTATTTTAATTTCTTCAATTAGCATTTCAATATTAATTCACTTATTTTTGTTTGCTTAAATTTAGTGTTTAAAAGAATTTTTGAAAAGCCATAAAATATTGGGAAAATTCTTTAGCATATATTCATTAGTCATTTCACTTACTACCACTTGCTACCTCAATCCCTTGGGTTCGATATTTTGGGGTCTAAAATATATTTCCCCTATATTACTTAACCGATTCAGTATGCTTTCTAAACACTGATCAAAGTTTTATGACTCAATATTGCCACTGCTAAAAAAATGAATAAAAAAAACACAACATTCTTGCCTCATTCGACCCACAATTGCATCAAACATGCCTATGAGGCGAAATTATGCAAGAAGATGATAAAAGGATGGAGAAAATAACAGAAAACTGACTTGTGGGGTGCTAATCAAAATTTCAAAATAAACTAGACAAAACTCGAAATAAATGGTTCCCCACTGTGTGCGGCCCTCGTAGGATTGCTTGGGCGCAAACGGTGCACAAAATAAAGCAAAAACGAAAAAAAAAAATAAACAACAAACTGAGGGGAGGTATCGGCTCATGGGAGGAAGGAGAAAGAAGAAGAAAAAGGAAGAATAAAGAAGAAAAAGGGCTACTTATAGTTACGATGTGACAGATGGGCGAGCCGCTTGACACTAGCGAGTGACAGGCGCAAGCTCTGTCCCATCTGTCATTTGAAATACCTATTTTTTTATCAATAAATACTCCCTAAACATTCAAACTCGGCTTATGTAGATGCCTATGCCACATTTCACGTCCAGCCAAAATAGGTTTCCTTCTCTTTCTGAAAAAAAAGGGCAAAAAAAATACGCAACGAATGCTCGTTCGTGTGAAATGCATGACTAAATAAGAAAAGATTAATCCAAGCAACCTACAGGTGATAGACGGGCTGGCTGTGACTTGCTAGTTGAGCCATGCCCGTCTATTAAGACATCTCTATAAAGTGGAGCTTGAATCTTGGAGTTTAAACAATATATAGTAGTGGCTTCTTGGACGAGAGCTTCTCCTCAGGTATTTTCTCTCTTCCTTCCTCATTCATTTCATTTCATTTTTTTATGTATCTCCTATTTATTGTCCACATACATATGTGTGTGTATGTGTGTATGTGTGTGTGTGTGTGTGTGTGTGTGTGTGTGTGTGTGTGTGTGTATTTATATATTACTTACCTTGCACCATGTTGGCACCAACCCTCAAAAAGCTGGACAAACTCTTGGATGCCCCCAAAACTTGGGAAAACTCTACCTTAGCCCCTTATTTCGGCCTGAAATTTCTCTGAAGAGTTAAGCTCGATACTACCCTTATGTCAATTGTTGTTCGTTACTGGGATCCTTGGTTTCACGTTTTCAAATTCACCCACCAAGAGTTATGCTGCCTTGCTGAAGAATTTGTTGCGATTGTTGGGGTGAGGTTTCCTCCGAGAACTTTCCCTTGTATTACGAGCTGTACACTGAATTATTCGAGGGAATTGGCTCAGGCCATAGGGATACTGCCCTCGTTCGCTATCAAATTGGCACCTCATGATGCCCGTTTTTCCTTAGAGCTCCTAATTAATGCTTTGGATGACTTCTCTAATGTTCCCACCTATCAGACCAGTGTGATTTTGCTGAACTACCTGGCGTGGTATCTAACAGTGACCTCAGATGGACTGACCGACGATTATTGGCTATTCAGTGTTATGGGAGTCATGCACGACAGGCTGACCCCATTCCCACTGATCTTGGCGGAGACATTACTAAGCCTAGACGTTGTCTGTGCTTAATCTGTTACCCCCATGTTCTGAAGGCCTTTATTACTCCAGGTAACTAAAGTTATTATTTAAGGTAGTGTGCCCTTTTACGGGTTTTCACACTAGCTTTTCTTAGCGAAAAACGTGTCCTTTCACATGACTCAATGCCAGAGTGCTGCCTGGAATGGACCCAATCCATCTAACGATTTCTTTTTCTCTTCTTTTTCTTTCATTATTTTTTATAGGGTAGACTGCCTGTTTCTAGGTTTTCACCCTGCCCTGTGGCCTAATTTTTGCTTAGAGATCCAGTCACGGTTTTCATCTTTAATAGCCCCCCTTTTTTTTAGGTCTGGTTGTAGGAAAAGTTGAAGTTGTTATCGAAACCTCCACCCAAAGTAATTAGCACATACTCACTGATGCACCTCCTCCTAAGGTAATGATTGTACGATTTTGATTCAGATCCTGATGGTGTTGCATGGCCGGCGATTGTGGCCGATGAGGACATCATTTTCATATGCCCGTGGTTGACCCTCCCTTTACTGACTCGAGATAGCCCTTCTTGCTACGTGCCGGTAATAGATTATGTAGGGCCACTTTCTGCATTATAGCCCAGTACGCTCGACAGTTTGGGAAGCGATAAGACATAGTTATATGCCCACTGTCCTTTCAAGAAGGTGTCTTGTCTACTGCCTTTATGTCGAGTTATCATGGTTTCTGGGAGCAATTGCTTGTGAAGACTGACATCCCGAAGACTGAAGACTGTGACTTTTCCACTTCGACTGAGTACAAGAGATGGGTTACCAGCCCTGCAGTTGATAATAGGGCTCATTGGCTAAAGCTCCGTAATGGTGAGAGTAAAGAACTATAGTAAATTACATGTATTCAACGGATAGTAACGTACTATTTGCACAACATATTGTTTTTTTTTCTTATATTAGTAAATGTTTGCGTACATTTTCGGTATGATTTCACTACACATGATCATTATTCGACATTAGACTCAGAAATAAAAGACCTCATTTAATCTCGGGATAGATTTTTAAAGCATCAAACTCCTGTTATCAATCAACCTACTTGGGTTTTCATGAATGAACATTTTCTCTCAACCCCTACTTTCTGCCCAGAATGGCCCTCTTTTTTTCGATTTTCACCCTAGCGGGGCGCCCAATTTTAGTAAGGCCACTATTTTTTTGCTTTTTGACCTACAGGGCTCTCATTCTCTTTTTCTATTTTAGTCTTAGTCGTGGAACCTCTTCAGGCTATCAATGTTGATCGGTTCCTTGAATTCATTTCCGTCACTATCCGTTAAGATTATCGCTCCCTTTGATAATAACTTTTTTAGCATAAAAGGTCCTTTTCAGGCAGGTCTGAACTTGCCTCGAAAGTCTAGAACCTGGTCTTATTTGTTTGAATACCAAAACCCCTTCTTTCAAAGGATGCCTTTTGACTTTCTCCACAAATGAACGAGCCAGCCTCTTCTGATAAACCTGATGGTGGTAGTAAGCTCTCATCCTATCCCCATCTAGTAGGTTCAATTGCAACAGCTGTTGTCACACCCATTCTATCTCTAGTAGTTCTGCTTCTAAGGCCACCCTCAAAGACTGGAGTTCGACCTCCACTTGTAATATTGTCTTTGTCCCATATACTAAGGAGAATGGCATGGCTCTCCCGTTGAGGTTCTAGTGGTGGTTCCGTAACCCATAACTCAAATGGTAGCTTTTCTGCCCAATCCTTGTACGTATGCACCATCTTGGACAATATCTTTTTCTCATTCTTGTTGGCTGCCTCAACAACCCCGTTGGCCTGTGGTCGGTAAGGAGAAGACTTATGCTGTTGAATGCCATACTTTTTGAGCATCTGCTTGGTCGCAGCTTGGAATTGTACTTCGTTATCTAACACAACATGATGTGGAAGCCCATATCTATAAATCATATGTCGTTCAATGAATCTGGTCATTTCCAGAGCACCCAACTTCTTGAAGGATTCGGCCTCTACCCATTTGGTGAAATAATCGATAGCGACCACAATAAATCTATGTCCTTTAGAAGCTATCGGATGTATCTCTCCTATAATGTCAATTCCCCAAGCTACAAATGGCCATGGAGATGTAAGATTGCACAATTCTAAAATCGGCAGGTGTCCTAAATTGGTGTATTGTTGGCACAACTAGCACTACTTCATGTATCTGGAACAATTTGTGTCCATTGTGAGCCAAAAGAACCCTTGCCGTACGATTTTCTTTGCCACAGTTAGACCATTCATATGTGCTCCACAGATCCCAGCATGAGCCTCCTTTATGACCTTTTTGGCCTCTCTCTCCGAATACCTCAGTTGCACACTGTCAGCTTGTCTTTTGTATAACACCCCACCTACACTGATGAATTAAGCGGACAGTTTGCGAATCATTCTCTGATCTTTCTCAGTGGCTTCTTTTAGGAACACTGGCTTCTCCAAATAATTCTGAACATTATAGTACCATGGTTTCCCATCAGTGACCTCAACATCTATGACTTATTCGGCCTCAAACCACGGCTTGTCTGAACTGAAATCTAGCATGGGCTTCATGATGACTCCTCTGGGGTTATCCCATATGGATACTAGGGTTGCGAGGGTATCTATTAATTGGTTCTTATCTTGAGAGATGTGGTTAAAAGTACAGACTTCTAACTGGCCACTTAATTCCTTTAAGCACTCCATATACGGAAATAATCACTCCTCTTTAATAGACCATTCGCCTTTGACCTGATGGATTACTAAGGATGAGTCCCAGAAGACTTCTGCAGTCTTTAGCCCTGCAGCAAAAAGAGCTTCTAACGCAAAAAGACAGGCTTCGTACTCAGCCTCATTATTTGTGGCTTTATATCTCAACTTTTTAGCTAGGGGAAGCTTTTCACCTTTTAGGGTTACCAAAATTACTCCTACTTCAGCGCCCTTACTATTCATTGCCACATCAAAATACACCTGCCACCCTTGCACTGTAATGGATGTTATGTCTTCATTTGGGAACTTGTATTCAAACTGATCACCTTCTATAGGATGGTCGGCCAAACATTTTGCGATCACTCGGCCTTTGATTGTTTTCTTGGTTATGTACTCCATATCAAACTCTTGAAGCAATATTAGCCATCTCCCCATTTTTCCTAGCAAGGACGGTGCTTCCTGAAGGTAGCTAAGAGCATTTTGCTTGGCGACTGCTCACACCTTGTAAGAATAAAAGTAATGTCTTAACTATTTTGAAGCCTAGATTACTGCTAAGAAGATCTTTTCTACCTTAACATATTTGGCTTCGTAAAGAAGGAATTTCTTACTAAGGTAATCAACTGCAAATTCAACCCCAAACTCATCCTCTTGGGCCATCATAGTGCCCACATAGCTCTCCTCTATTTCTAGGTAAAGGATAAAAGGATTGACTGGCTGTGGCGGTAGAGGTCGCAGAATTAAAGGGTGAAAAAGGTATTCCTTGATAGTGTCAAAAGCCATCTGACAGTTATAATTCCACTAAATTAGTTGATTTTTCCCAAGGAGCTTGAAGATCAGTTCACACACTAAAGTTAGCTTGTAAATAAATCGACTGATGTACTATAACTTGCCTAAGAAGCCTCTGATCTCTTTTTCTTTTCAAGGTATTGGCATTTCTCTGATTGCCTTAACCTTGTCGGGATCCACCTCGATTCCCCTCTGACTTACCACATAACCCAGCAGCTCACCTGAGGTGACTCCAAATAAGCACTTTTTAGGGTTAAAGTGGAGGATATACTTGTTGATTCTTTTGAAAAACTTCTCCACAGCTCTAAAGTGACCCTCTCAAGTAGCCGACTTGATCATCATATCGTCAACATACACCTCTACCTCCTTGTGGGTCAAATTGTCAATAATTTTGGTGGCCATTCTTTGATAGGTTACTCTAGCGTTCTTCAACCGAAAAGGCATTACTTTGTAAGCAAATGTCCCCCATTCGGTGATAAAAGCGATCTTGATGCAGTCCATGACCTTGTTAAGAATTTGGTTGTACTCGGCATATCCATCCACAAAGATATACATTATACAGGCTACTGCATTGTCTACTAAAATGTTGATATAAGGCAATAGGAAGTCATCTTTTGGGCAAGCTTTGTTCAAATCCCAATAGTCCATGCATATTCAAACCCTGCCATCTTTCTTGGCCACGGGGACAATGTTAGCTAACCATGCGAGATACTGAACTTCCACCAGGAATTTGGCTATTATCTGCTTGTGTACCTCTTTATTGACCTTATCTGTCCACTTTGAGCTTCTGCTTGATTGGCTTACAATCTAGATAGGTGGGAATGGTATGTTCAGCGACTTCTTAATCAATTCCTAGCATGTCCTCGTAGGTCTAGGCAAAGACTCTTTCATACTTTTTTAAGATTTTCCAAATTTTTTTTCTCTCTTCAGGAGTTATGTTCGATGCTATTAAAATTTCCTTAGATTTTCCAAAGTCTTGAGATTAAGTTTGGTAGCATTAGTAGAGTTAATATCAAACATGTATGATTCATGCGGGTGATCATGCATAATGAAATCATGGGAAACGTCACACAAATGAGCAAAGTTGTTCATCTTATTAATGCACTAAGAATTACAAACATCATTATCAAAAAGCTCTGGAGTAAAAAGTACATCTAAGAAATTATCATCATTTTCGTCTTCTACCGGTGCTGATGTCAAGGTCGCTGGTCCATCGCCTTCATTGCTTGTGATGTTTAGCTCTTTAAATCCCGGCAATACTGCTTCCACTTCTATCTTCTCCTTACTCTTCGCCTGGTTGGCCAGCAGGCTCTTAGTGACAATTTCCTCAAGAACATGCTGATCCCATGCAGTGCTCTGAATCATGAACTCTTCATCCAGAAAATCTTTCACAGGCTTGATAACCCCGATATCCAATCAAAAACATCATTGAAGACTTCAAACCTCGGGGTGATCTTCCTGTTGACCGACTGAGGCTTAGCCTCCCCACAATAAGCGTAAGTTGATGCCACTAATACAAAGCTCTATGAAATCTGAGGGATCCCCACTGATTCTTTCTTGTCTTTCATAGTTGTGCCTTCATATCCTAACCCCTTGCAGTTTTTCTGTCCCTTTATAGCAATTGCCAATTGCGATCCTTGAGAGTTTTTGCCCAATCTGGCCCCTAGGAGGTAATACATTCATTTCATCATATTGACCACTTAGGGATTCCCCACCAAATCTTCTTCATTGACCATGGCCACATAGAAGCCATAAAGGGTTGGTTCAAGATCTCCAAAATAGAGACTTTGTTCTCTCTAGTAGCCTTGATGGTCATAATTTGACCTTCATATAGAATTTTTATCATCTGATGGAGGGTAGATGGCACTCCTCCTATTTTATGGAACCACGGCCTCCTAAGTAGGACTGAGAAATTGACGATAATCGAAAGGACCACAAACTCAGCCTCTGTTTCAACTAGCCTGGTCTTCACCATTGCTCTAAAGGTCCCTAATGCCTGTCTTCTGGAATTATCGTTAGCTGTGATAATGAGATTGGACTTACTCAACATGTTCTCACTTAACTCAAAAGCAGGTGTCGCCACAAGTAGACAAACATTGATTGAGGAGCCATCATTGAACATCATGCAACCAGTATGCTTGCCTTTGACCTATGCTTTGATGTATAATGGGCAGTTGTGATCATGGCCCTCAGCTAGCAGATCAACATCAGAATGTAGATTTTATGCATGACCTGCAAGAGTGTGACGCGCGCCGGACCCCGATGCGCCGCCCTTTCGGACCGCCCGCACGTGGGCGATCGGGGCATTTGCGGGTCCGTTGGCATCTTGTGATAAATCGCAAGTGCGTCTATGTTGGGCAACAAGGAGGTATCATGGAGTCGCCACCCAATAGAACATTGGGAAAGTTACTCTCGCCACGGAGAGCCTAAGACTTGCGCTTAGTATCCATATTGGGCCATGAGGCCTAGGATTAGCGCTAAAGTCTCGTGACCCAAGAAGTATTTTGGAGGATAACCTCTAACCTCTCGAGCCCAAAGACCAGAGTTGGGTCCGGGATTTCTCATCTATTTCTACCTCGATTAGTTTATGATCAAATTTTAATGTCATTAATTCGCTCTCTCTCCACACTATGCAGTTTAATTAAAAGGCGCATTTATTCACATTTTGAAAGCAATAAATGAGCAAAATAAATATCAAAGCGATAAATTACAATAATACAAGGAGCGAAATACAACTCCCTTTTGTAAATGTGCGGATCATACATAAATCGGGACATTGTTCCTTTTGAGGACTTTGGTCCTTTCATGCATCATTATTAAAAAGGGGATGATTAATATGTGATGATCTTTATTGAATGAAAATAGGGCGTTGGACCCTTTTGCATTTTATTCAAAACTCAATTTTATTTAAGTATAAATTGTTGATATATTTTTACATTTAACGGGATAATGAAAGCTTATTCAAATACATAAAATAATCAATGAAAAAGGTGAGAGGAATAAATCAAGAGGTTTAAGAAAACTAAACCGGACGAAATCCACCACGCATGGTAGGCGGCTGCTCGAGCTCGGAATTATCCATGAAGACCAATATGCACTCACAGAGAGTTAAGAGATGTTAATATTTGTAAAATTAACACATAAGAAATCGAAGGGACCGAATAGAGATGAAGAATGATCAACAAAAATGGAGGCAGAACCCACCGACGGCCCTTCCTGGTTGACCGATGGGCGTCGGTTTGGTAATTTGATATGCCCGTTTGTCACTCAAAAAGGGTGTCCATAGGTAGGTGACCGACGGGCGTCGGTCATGAAGATGACCCGTCGGTCACCTCTGTCTCCAGAAAACAGAAAGGAAACAAGGGCCTTTCAAGATCAAAAAAACAAGTTTTATTTTAAAAGGGGATATGGAGTAGTCAAAATGAAGAAAGGTAATGACAAGTATTCAAAAATTTCACAAAATGAATAAATAAATGATAAATGATTAAATATGAGATAGAAATGGAGAGAGAATCCGGAATATTTACCCTCAGATAGTTGCCTTGGGTAGAATTTTGATGTCGGTTAGATCCCCGCGCGTTCCACGAGAAGTAAGAGAATGAAAGATTAGAGAGAGAAAATGAGCTATTTCACCTCCGATCTTTCAGAAAATCGATTTAGGAGTCAAAATCTAAAGAAAACTAATTAGCTTTTAGTCCCTTTGATTGATTTGATCCTTGATTAAGTAAGGTTCTTTGGAAAAAGGTGTTTTTGGAAGAGAGAGAAATCGTGCTCGAATTTTGACAGAGTTTCCTCTTCTGAAAAATTTTCCAACCCTTTTCAAATGAAAATCCGGACCTTATATAGCCAGACACGACCGACGGGCGTCGGTGCATAGGGGCGGGCATCGGAAGAATCCTACTAACACAAGGACACTTCCGACGGCCCTGCCACATCTACCGACGGGCGTCGGAACGGTTGCGTGCTCCGGGAAACCAGGCGGCTCCTGACAGGGGCGGTGACTTTCCGACGGGCGTCGGAAAATACCCTGAGCCATCGGTGACTCGAAGCGACGGGCTACCTCCACAGATGGGCTGGCCGTCTGTGGAGGACCAAAAACCTTTTTGACTCGAAAAACTCCCGTTTTCTCCCCATCTGCCCCTGAAGTGTAGAAAAAACCTCATTTCTCATGGAACGCGGGACTAAAACCTCCAACTTCAGCCTCCCATACAGGCTTTGAACATTGATTTCATCATAGGGTAACCTCCGATTCGGACCGCTCCAGGACACGGTGCTTACAGTTGCCCCCAGTTTTGGGGAAACTAGCGCACAAGCGCCTAGATAAGCCAAAACTCAGAGAAAGGTTGGAAAGAAAGCGTACCTTCGACGACTTTTCACCTTCCGTGCCTTTTGCCGGTTAGACCTCATCTCGATCTGTAGAGCTCGGTGAGATGCAGCATGCTTTGGCTACAACCTCGATCTGGTGAAGAGCAGTGTTTCTTCAACTGCAACTTCAATTGGTGAGACGCAGCACTCTCTGGCTACAGCCTCGATCTGGTGAAGGGCAGTGTTTCTTCAACCGCAGCTTCAGGGTGAAGAGCAGTGTTTCTTTAACTGCAGCTTCGATCTGATGAAGAGCGGTGTTTCTTCAACCGCAGCTTCGGGGTGAAGAGCAGTGTTTCTGCAGCTTCGATCTTGGAGTGTGGAAACTCCGCTGGTTTCCTTGTTTTGAAGGAGACCTCTTTAATCGATGTCCGTGCTCAGGTTGGTATTCCTTTGTACCTGTGAGATAAAAGATTTTGTTAATTCATGTCTGAAAGGTCATCTTTTGACCTGCTATTGATTATTATTCTTTTGTTGTTTGTCTTTGTTTCATGTTATTATTATTTTTTATTGTCATTTTTATCGACACATGAGTAAATAGGAGAATATACACTTCCTGTGGTGTTATTTAAGCAATTAATCGAAAAGAAAAGAAAAACATGCACATAATGAAGCAAAAGTTTTCCACTAAAAATGTCATTTTTGTACAATGCATATACAAAATACAAGAGATACAAAAATAACTCCCTGAAGCTCAGAGAGGTGTGTAGTCTGAAGGCTCATCGGGATCCTCATCATCCGAGATATGCACGGTCCCTGGCGGAGGTGGACGGGCCTGAGGCGGTGGCGGAGCTGCAGAGGGTCCTGCCTCGTGATCATGGGCCCGCCTGAACTGAACCTGAGCATAGCCGTCCAAGAAGGGCTGGGTACAAGTGCCCAAAAATCCTAAGGTCTCAGAGATCTTGTCCCCCAACTTCTTAAAGGCTTGGCTCAGCTGAGTGGTCTGCTCAGCGGCGGCCGTCCTCCTATGCTCTAAGCTCTGCTCCGTCTGCTCCCTGAACTCTCTCATGGTCTGAGAAAGAGGAGGGAGAATCCCCTCTATCGCCTGGACGCGGGATCTCAAAGAGTCCAGTGACTCATCAATCATCTGAAGGGTCATGTTAACCCTCTGAGACGCCTGGTCCTGTGACGTTCTCACATCATGAGCGAGCTGCTGCCTCAACTCCCTCTGTCCCTGAGCAATCTGCTCAACTAGCCTCATCTGCTCTCCTCTGAAGGCTTCCAGAACTCGAGTCTGCTCATCTCTAAGGGCATCCATGGCCCGAGTCTGCTCCCTCGCTGCATGCTCCATGTAGCCTGCCTGCTCTCGGGATAGGCGCTCCACCGTCTGAGACTGCTCCTGGATAGCAGCCTGCTGGCGATCCAACCTCTCTTGAATGGCCCTATCCCTCTCATCCTGTCGCCGCTCAAAGGCCATAAACATGGAGGAGAGGAGCTGGGAATAGTCCGGCTGAGCTGGCTGATGTGGCGCTGGCTCTGGTGGTGTCGCCGAAGAAGTGGATGCCCCAGGATCGCCTCGGGAGTACGGATGGTATCTCTCGGAAGGCTCGCGGGCATGCCTCTGCACCCTGGCGCTCGGCGATGGGGCTGGGGTCGGGGCCCTAGATGCCGGTGAAGAGGCGAAGAGATCGTCCATCGTGATCTCAAAATCAAAATCCGAGGGGGTCCTAGGAGGCTCCTGCTGCTGTGGCGGAGGCACTGCCTGTGACTGAGGAGGTGGAGGAGGCTGGTGCTCCGGCTGAGGCTCAGTCTGTGGAGGCTGCGGCTGTACCTGCGGAGGCTGAGGCTGTGGCTCGGGCTGTGGAGGCTGTGGAGGCTGCTCCTCCTGGTGCTCTGGGTGATCAGGATCTGCCCCCAAGGGTGGAAGCGAGAACAGCCGCCGGGTCTCATGGATAGTCAACACCCTATAAGCCTCCGCCTGGCCTGGAATCTGAGAGATCATCCCCATCTGAACCGCGGCTGCAACATCTACATGGATCCCCTCCGGTAGAGGTCCTCTCGGGGTTAAACCCCAATCCCAACAGTAATCGGGTGATGACTCCTCCTACCATCACCACCGGTGTCGACCCTCTGCCAACTCTGGTCAGGTTGGCCAAGATCTCGTGGCTAATGTTGAGACGCTGGCCTGCCACCATAGCCTAGAGGCTCCAGATCTCGGCCGCGTTAAGCGACCCTGGATTACCAGCTCGACCGAGGTACGAGCTGGAAAGCACTCTGTGCAGATACCGGAGTGCCTGAGACACCAGTACGGTGCTCTTCGCTGTATCGTGATCATACAGCACTCCTGGTATAGCAATAGCCGCCCAATGGGCGCGTCTCACCGCTCGCCGCGGGATCTCAACCTCCTCTCCTGAAGGAAGCCCCATAGCCTGAGCAAACCTCTGCCTGGTGATGCTGACATGGTCGCCATCAAACCAAAACTGTACCACCCCCGGGTCAGTATCTGCGCTCTGAAAGCCTGTGTAGCGGAGAGTGGCCAAGACCTGGCGGGTAGCCTCTGGAAATGTCTGGAAGGCAGGCTCAAGAAACTCTGTCCAACCCGCTCCCTCGGCAAGTAAATCGAACTCCGGGGCCAACCCGAGGGCCTCTAGAAAAGGGCGAGATACAAAGCGGCTGGCCCGAAACTCTACCTGAGCCAACGCGCTGTACCGCTGAGCGGACTCGTCATCCATCCAAGTTGGGGCCTCAAGCTCGGGATGGGCCTGTGGTGCTCTGCGTCTGGGAGGCATCCTGTAAAAAGGAAGGAGTCAGATAGCGAAAACTTGGCAAAACAAGCATTATCAGGTTTATTTTCCAAAATCTAAGGTCCATCTAGGCCTTAACAGGGCAATGGCGGCCCACCATGAGATAAAAAAAAAGTAATGACAGATAAAAATAGCAAACATCCTGTCTACGGAAGTATCCTAACATGCCTTGCACGCATCATGGCAAAGGAACATGTAATCCTTACGGGGATAATTAAAGCGAATAAAGATGGGCTTTCTAAGTCCTAAAGCATGCATTATACTTGAAAAGTAAATAAATATTCAATTCTAGAATAAAAGATAAAAATTTGGGCAGCACCCCGGCAGGGATGTGCCCAACCTCCTGCGTGAAAAAGCAAGACAATAGGCCTCAGGCCCTAGCAATATTAAATGCCTGCAAATGGGGCGCACCCCGGCAAGAGTGTGCCCCCAACAACTCAAAAACAGTGACCTCAGGCCGCAAAAGCAAGTCATGCACAAAAATGGTGCGCTAAAAAAAATGCATTTCTAAAGCACCAATATTATAGAAAAACTCTATTTCTATGTGATCATGCAAAAAGTTCGGATTTGATTACAAAAAAATGAAAGTTGGGCAGCATTTCCCCCTAAATTCTAAAATTATCTAAAACTCCTTAAAGTTAAAAGAAGGAAGAATGTAGAAATGAATTGAATAAAAAAAAAAAAAATAAGTAAAAGAAGTAATTATTTACTTACTTGTAATCCGGAGAAGTGTAAAAACTAGAGAAATACGAATATCCGAGTACCGGGTGAGTATATAATGCGAAAAACTGAAGAAATCGCGAAAAAATAAGGAGAAAAGGCTCAAAAAACACTAAAAACCGCTTAGGAATCGTTTGGGAGGGGAAGAAGAAAGGGACAGCAACGTTTGCGCCGTCTGTCACTCGCCCTTATATAGAATTTCGTAACCGACGGGCAGGGCGTCTGTACAAGCGACCGACGGGCTGGCCATCTGTCGCGAAATAAATGCAATTTAATGCGCGTGATGAATGCAATGATGACGCGTGTTTATGCCCGGTGGACTTCCGACGGGCAGGCCGTCCCTATGGAGGGACGGTTAGGCCGTCTCCGTAGAGAGGCGGGCAGACCGTCTCTGTAGAGGGGCGGGTAGGCCGTCGGTGACCCTCTCCTATAAAATCTGCAAGATTTTATTGTCTCTTCATTTTCCAGCACCTTGGACTTTTATTCTTCTCAAAATGTTTTCCCCTCCTGCTCAAAGGATGCACCGTATTTTAGATGACAAACACACTTGGGGAGAAGGCGCCCTTTCCTCTCTGGCTGGGCTGAAATATCTGTGTCGGGTGAAGATCGACCAGAACCTCCTCCTGGCGGCGACCCACTTCTGGAACCCCCGATTTCACGTCTTCCAGTTCACCTATCAGGAACTGTGCCCTCTTTCTGAAGAATTGGCTTCCATTCTGGGAGCCCGGTTCCCTCCTGCCGCTTTGCCTTGCATCCCCCGCTGCGGCCTACTTCAGACCCGGGACGTAGCCCTAGCTCTGGGCATATCCCCCTCGGAGGCCAACCGGCTGATTCCTCTGAGTTCCTCCTTTTCTCTGGAGCCACTGATCGAGGCCCTAGATCAGTTCACTGACATCCCCACCTATCGGGTAAGTATCACGTTCCTATTCTGCATGGTGAACTTCCTTACTGTTGTTCCAGGAGGCTTGACAGGTGATTTTCGTCTGCTTGGAGTTCTGAGCGACTTTCATCTGGGATTGTCACCTCTACCACTCGTCTTGGCCGAAACCATCTTGAGTTTGGACGCTGTGAGCTCTGGGTCCACTACAACCTTTACCGGTAGCCCCTTATTACTCCAGGTACGTCATTATTTTAAAGGTAGTGCGTCCCTTATGGATTTTCACACTAGCTTTTCTTTGCGGGAGGTGCGTCCTTTCGGATTTTCACACAACCCTGTGCCTTATTTTTGCCTGAAGCAAACCCTACTTACTCCAGCGGCTTTTTTTTTTTTTTTTTTCGATCTGGCTATAGGAAAAACTGAAGATGCTGTCTGAACCACCCCCTCGAGTCACTCCGCGGTACATGCCGAGCCATTTCTTGCCTCGTCGGTGACTGTATGGGTGTGCCGCGACGGGTGAAGGTATTACCAGATTTGGCGAGCTGTCAGATGACGATATCAGTTTTACATCCGCCTGGCTCCCTGTCACACCCCATTTGCCCCCTAGTAGAATGAGCCTGTCTGTCTGCCTGTCTGTATGTGTAAGCATTAGCATGTGTACAGTATTTCATAAGGGTATTTCAGTAAAATGCATGATTTTGGGGTTTTATTATTGTGTGGGTACGTACATGGCATTGGTGTGTGAATTAATTAGGAATTACTTGTGTACACTTGAGCATACCATATTAGGGTGTTTTTAGTTGGGAATCAATTGTGTGCACTTACATATACCATTGTAGGGTGCATTTAAATGAGGTTACTTAGGGTGTGTGTAATGCATTGTATTTTAGTATGAGTGATTAATTTCACCAATAGGAAATGGATACATATTTAGAATAAAGAAAAGAAAAAGAAAAGGGAATGATAGAAAAGGAACTTACAGATTCACGTTCTTGCTCATTCACTTTCTTCTTCTTCAATTTTCTTTATTCCAAATACTGTGTTGAGGGTTCAAGGTCTTATTGGTGAAGATAATCTCTCCTTGCATCCCCTAGCTTGGTAAGTGCATATCTTGTTTGTGTTTTACTGTAACTTTACATCTTCTTCTTCTTCCTTAAGTTTAGATTTAACTTAGGGTTTTCTTTGTGGATGTTCTTGCTGTGATTGTGTTTAGCTGAAGCTCCACGTGATCCAAAGGGGAAAGAGGTTGCTGGACCTAGTGGAGCTAAGTGATAGAAGTTTAGAATCCAGGTTTGGGAATATCTGATTGTGATTTGTGTGATTTTGATGTTTACTGCAAATTCTAGGGTTTATATGTTCTTGAAGAGCTTGAATCAATTAGTCTGGATTTGGTTGTTTAAATGCTAAATTGAGTTGCATGTATATTGATTATGTGATTTGAGATGATTTCTGTAAGGTAGAAACAGGTTGGAATGGTTTTAAATTAAATTGGGATTTAATTCTTGGTTCTGGAAATCGTGAAAATTCTGGAAAATTGAAATACTGTATAAACTCTCTCTGTCGCGTGACTCGCTACGAAGGAAGGCACGTCACGTCGCGTGACCCTCGGTCACGGCGTGACCTGCCTGCTGAGCAGCCAGTCGCGTGACCAGCTGAAGAGGAAGCAAGTCACGCGACGTGATCTTCGGTCACGTCGTGCGACCTGCGAGGTAGAGGCAGATCACGCAACGTGATCTGCGAGGGAGAAGCAGCGTCACATCGCGTGACCCTCGGTCACGCCGTGACCTGCATAAGCATTGCGTGACCCGCGAGGATCACGCAACGCGATAGGCGAGAAACAAGCAGGTCACGAGACGTGACCCTAGGTCACGCCGTGACCTGCCTGTTGAGAAGGCCAGTCACGCCAGTGACCAGCCATTCCTCGCCCGTTTCTCCGTTCAGCTCATTTTTCCGAAATTTCCTAGTTTTTAACTAAGAAATGAATTGGGTACTTCTTCAGAATGGACTTTACTGTTGTATGATGCATGTCTTACTGTTTGATGCTTCGATATGCGTGATAGCATGATTTTCTGATGAATTATACTCTATATCCTGGAATGTGATCTGTTTGACGCATAACCTGCTAGAGTCAAGTAAGTGGATAGTTAGGCATGCCTAATAGAGTCTTTAGCTGCAGCCCTCAGTTCAGTTTGGACCCCGATCAGGTCCCCGTTTGGTTCCTCGCGAACCCTTCAGTATAGAATCTTGTTTAAGATTCCCTCAGTATATAAATAACATGTTTTGATAAATGATATAATATTTGACTTGTACCTGTGAGGTACCCTCAGTATTCGATTCGTACCCGTAAGGTACCCTCAGTATACTCGTTATCCACTGTCTAGAGTCAGCAGGTATTCTTTAAATGTTAATGGAATTGTTCTGATCTGATCTGGCTTTGAATGGAATATCTGAATGAGTTAATGATGAAATACATGCTGGTTTATTCTGTAATGTATATGATTATAAAGTACTGAATGTATGGCTTTTAATTACAAGCATGTTTATATGGATTATGTATTAGTCCTTACATTCTGCCATTGTGAATGTGATATGCCTTGACGACCACTGTGAGTGGCCGTCCATAATTTATGTGTGTTTCCCCACTAAGCGTTTTATCGCTTAGCACGGTGTGTTTACCCGTGCAGGTGCGGAAGACGTTTTACCTTGAGAGAGTCGCCGTCATCAAGCCAACACAGAAGGGATTAGTGTAGGGCTCAGTTTTGTATCAGTTATTGATTCTTTTTGTATAGAACTCTCTGTATCAGCTTCCGCTTTTGTATCTATATTTTGGGTTATGTAATATTCTTTTGATATCAGCTTGCTGATCAGAACATTATTGTAATAGTTTAATTATAGTAATGCATGATCAGCCGGTGCTTTATTTTTATGTAAAGTTTTTAATTATTCTGTATTTCTGAATGTATGTTATGAATGGATGTATATTTTTGCTTTGCTTTTGTTTGGTGACACCTTGTCTCATACGGCATCTCACTCCTTATCGGATGGAATCGCCTATGTATGGTAAGGGGGTGTTACAGTTAGGGGGGTGTTACACTCCCGCTGTCTCATGCGGTCACCGATGGATCATCGGGTTGCGTCCCCCTCTGCGGCCTCCGCCAGGCCACCTTCTGCATCACCTCGCGATGTTCACGGCAGCTTGGGATGACCCAGGATATAGTGAGGGTTCCCCTGTCCTTCCGAGGAGGAGATCTCTCGGTCGTATTTGCTTCCCGGTATCATGAGCTATGGGGTAGATTACCTGTAAAGACTGTCATCCCAAGGTTTGGCAACCATTCTGCATCCTCAACCAGCGGGTACAAGAAGTGGATCCTCAGCCCAGCCTCCGATAATAGGACTCGAGGGCTCAAGCATCTGATCGGCGAGAGCAGCAGCAAGACCTAGTTTAGCCTACATGTGTATATTTTTTTGCTACATTTCTTTTCAATGCAGAACTAGAAAATGACAAAAGTGAAAAGAATAATATTCATCCCTTTCACGAGTTTCGTGTGCATTTTTAGATAATTTCAGCATACATGATCAGTTTTGGCATTTACTCAGCTGCTTATGCACTATCAATACATGAAACCAAATTTTAACAGCATCAACTCCTGTTACCGATCGGCCCTCTCGGGTTTTCAAAATCGGACATTCTCTTTCATGCCTCTAATTTTTGCACAGGATGCCTTTTTTCGGTTTTCACCCTGTCGAGGCGCCCAATTTTAGCATAGCCGCCTTTTTTCGGTTTTCGACTTGCAGGGCATTTTATTCTCTTCTTTTTTTTTTTATTTTGGTCTTTAGCCGTGGAACCTTTTGAGTCTGTCGACATTGACTGGCTCTTTGAATTCGTTCCCATCGCTGTCTGATAAGATTGCAGCCCCTCTGGACAACAGCTTCTTAAGGATGTACGGCCCTTCCCAGGTAGGTCTGAATTTCCCCCTGATGTCTGGTATTCCTGGCCTCATCTGCTTGAACACCAAGTCCCCCTCTTTCAGCGGGTGCTTCCTCACCTTCTTTCCGAAAGTTCTTGCTAATCTCTTCTGATATATCTGATTGTGATAATAAGCTTTCAGCCTACTCTCATCCAGTAAATTCAAGTGCTGTAGCCTCTGCTGTGCCCATTCAGCCTCCGGGATTTGGGCCTCCATGACCACCCTTAGTGATTTAAGCTCTATCTCTACCGGCAATACCGCTTCTGTTCTGTATACCAGAGAAAATGGTGTAGCGCCTGTAGATGATCTTACTGTCGTTCTGTATCCCCACAGGGCGAAGGGCAACTTTTCAGCCCAGTCTTTGTAGGTTTGGACCATCTTGGACAAGATCTTCTTCACATTCTTATTGGCGGCTTCTACTGCTCCATTCGCTTGCGGTCAGTAGGGAGAGGATTTATAATGTTCAACACCATATTTCTCAACAAGTTTTCTGGTCTCTCCCATAAACTGCACTCCATTATCAGACACTATGTGGTGAGGGAGACCGTATCTGCAGATCAAATTCCTCTCTATGAACCTAGCCATATCCCTTGCGTCAATTTTCTTGAAAGATTCTGCCTCAACCCATTTGGTGAAGTAGTCGATTGCGACTATGATATATCTGTGCCCATTGGACGCCGTAGGGCGAATCTCTCCAATGATATCTATCCCCCAAGCGGCAAACGGCCAAGGAGATGTTAGGTTATGTAGCTTTGATACCGGCAGGTGTCTCAGATCCGCGTACTGTTGGCATAACTGACATTGCTTGACATACTTTGAGCAATCAGTGTCCATCGTAAGCCAATAAAAGCCTTGCCTCATTATCTTCTTGGCCAAGGTCAAACCATTCATGTGGGCCCCGCAGACCCCTGCATGGGTTTCTTCCATTATCTTGTGCGCTTCTCTTTCATTCAAGCATCGGAGCTGAATCCCATCTGACCGTCTCTTATACAGCACCCCTTCCAAGGATATGAACTGAGTAGATAACTTACGTATCATCCTCTGATCTTTTTCAGTGGCTTCTTCTGGAAATCTATCGCTTTCCAAGTAATTCATGATATCAAAGTACCATGGCCTCCCATCTGACGCCTCTAGTTCCATTACAGGCTCGGTTTTAAAACTGGGCCTATCAGAGCTCGAAATGAGCACCGATTTCATGGCCACTCCTTCAGGGTTATCCCACATTGACACTAAGGTTGCCAACGCATCAGCCAAACGGTTCTCATCTCTGGGCACGAAGTGGAAGGTGCAAGTCTCAAATTGCCCACACATTCCTTTCAAGTATTGAACATAGGGGACCAGTCACTCTTCTTTAACGGCCCATTCACCTCGGATCTAGTTTATTACCAAGGACGAGTCACCAAATACCTCTACGTTTCTTGCCCCCAACAAAGCCAAAGCTTCTAACCCGAAAGTGCACGCTTCATACTCAGCTTCATTGTTGGTTGCTTTGTATCTCAGTTTCTTAGCAAGAGGAAGTTTCTCATTATCTGGGGTTGTCAGGATGATTCCGACTCCGGCTCCTTTGTTGTTTACCGCCCCGTCAAAATGCAACTGCCATCCTTGAACAGAAATCGTGCCTATGCTCTCATCAGGAAAGGTAAATTCGAGGGTGTCCCCTTGGATAGGATGTTCAGCAAGGAATTCAGCTACAGCTCGCCCCTTAATAGTCTTGCGGGTGATGTATTGCACATCAAACTCTTGTAGCAAGAGCAGCCACCTCCCCATCTTTCCAAGCAAAGATGGTGCCTCCTGCAAATATCTTAAAGGATTCTGCTTGGCTACAGCCTGAACCTTGTATGAGTGGAAGTAATGCCTTAGCTTCTTTGATGCCCAAATCACTGCAAGGCAGATCTTTTCCACTTCAGCATATTTTATCTCGTAAGCCAGAAACTTCTTGCTGAGGTAATAAACTGCAAACTCCACCCTAAATTCATCCTCTTGAGCCATCATGGCGCCCACTGAACTGTCTTCTACCGCCAGGTACAGGATAAGCGGTTTGACAGGTTGCGGAGGTCTTAGTACTGGCAGATTTAACAGGTACTCCCTGATATTATCAAAGGCTCTCTGACAGTCTTCATTCCAGACTACGGGCTGGTTCTTTCTAAGCAGCTTAAAAACAGGTTCGCATATCGAAGTGAGCTTTGCAATAAACCGGCTAACATACTGCAGCTTGCCTAGGAAGCTCCTTACATCTCTCTCCTTCTGTGGCACAGGCATCTCTCTGATAGCTTTCACCTTATCGGGGTCAATTTCTATCCCCCTCTGACTGACGACATGTCCCAACAGCTTTCCTGAAGTCACCCCGAAAATGCACTTCTTGGGATTAAGTCACAGATTATACCTGTCGATCCGGGTGAAGAACTTCTCTAGAGCTTCAAAGTGTCCCTCTCGGGTGGCTGATTTGACCATCATATCATCGACATACACCTCCACTTCTTTGTGAATCAGGTCGCTTAGGATCTTGGTTGCCATCCTCTGGTATGTGGCCCCCGCATTCTTCAAGCCGAAAGGCATAACCCGATAGGCATAGGTACCCCACTCTGTGATGAAGGCAGTCTTAACGCGGTCAGCTATCTTGTTCAGGATCTGGTTGTAGCCCACATATCCATCCCCAAAGCTGTACATTGCGCAATTGGCAGCACTGTCTATCAATACATCAATATGGGGTAGTGGAAAATCATCTTTAGGACAGGCTTTGTTAAGATCTCGATAATCAACGCACACCCTGACCTTTCCGTTCTTCTTAGCCACAGGAACCACATTCGCCATCCAAGTAGGATACTGGACTTCCACCAGAAACTTAGCTTCAATCTGCTGTCGGATTTCCTCCTTAACCTTGTCAGCCCATTCTGGTCTTAGCCTTCTCAACTTCTGCTTCACAGACCTGCAATCTGGGTAAGTTGGGATGGCATGCTCCGCCACGGCTCGGTCAATCCCCGGCATGTCCTCGTAGGTCCAGGCAAAGACCTTTTCATGTTTTGTTATTATTCTCTCAAAATTTTTTCTCTCCTCAGGAGTTATGTTTGATGCTATTAGAATTTCTCTCGGATTTTTCGAAGTTCCAAGATTGAAAGGCGTTGTGCCAGTAGAGTCAATGTCAAAAATTGATGGAATATGATCATGTTCATGCATGTTGAAATCATCAGAAACATCGCACAAATAAGTGAAATTGTTCATCTTATTGATAATATTATTGTTATCATTTACATCATAAAAGAGTTCTGGAATAAAAAGACAATCTAGGCTAGAGTCTTCTTCTGCCGCTCCCGAGGTTGACGCTGTTGCAGCTTGCTTACTGACTTTCTGATCTAGCAGAGGCCCTTCAGGCACGTCGGAAGAAATCTTCAAATCCTCCATTTCCAGCTCTAAATCTGCTATCTTCCCTTTTCCTTTAAGCCTGGCAGCTACCATTTTCTCAGTAACGACCTCCTCAAGCTCGCACTTGTCCCAAGTGATCCCCTGAGTCATGACTTCTTCATCCCAAAAGCCTTCAGCGGTCTTGACAAACCCGACGTTCCAGTCATACACATCATTAAAAATCTCAAAACCAGGGACAATCCTCCCATCTACCCACTGCGGTTCATCTTCACCAGTATAAGCACATACTGAGGATGCGGGGACAAAGCTTTCTGAAATGTGGGGGATCCTGTCTGTTACCCTCTTCTTGCCGAAGCCACCTCTGTACCCCAGACCTTTCCGGTTCTTCTACCCTCTAGTGGTGATCGCGGTCTGCAGCCCTTGGGAGCTTCTACCCAATCCAGCCCCAGGAAGATAGTGCATCTTCTTCATCATACTAACCCCAGCTGGGCTATCTCCTGATCCGTGCTCTTCCTTTATCATAGATACATGGAAACCACTGAATGGCTGATTGGCAATTTCTAGCGCTGAGACCTGGTTTTCCCTGGCCGCCTTGATAGTCACCACCTCCCCTTCGTGTGGGAATTTTATCATCTGATGCAATGTGGATGGCACTCCTCCTAATTTATGAAACCAGGGTCTCCCTAGCAAAGCCGAGAAATTAGCAGGAATGGGCAGAACCACAAATTCAACTTCCACTTCGATAGGTCCTGTCTTGACCAAGGTCTTGAAGGTTCCCGAGGCTTGCCTCCTCGAGTTATCGTAGGCCGTGATAGTCAGGTCGGATCCGCTGAGCATATCCTCGCTTAAGCCAAAAGCTTGCAAAGCTATCAAAGGGCATACGTTGATAGAAGACCCATCGTCCACCATAACGCAAGCAGTGTGCTTGCCGCTAATCTGCGCCTTAATGTATAAGGGTCGGTTATGATTACGGCCTTCTGTCGGTAAGTCAGCATCGGAAAAGATCAACCTCTCCTCGGATCCTCCCTTGATTAGACCCAAAAGCTCTGATAGGGAGATAGTGGTGGCGACTGTGGCCTCAACCAAAGCCTCTACTACCTTCTGCCTATGAGAGGGGGACTGTCTCAACAGATCCCAAATGGATATCTGGGCTGCGGTCTTCTTCAATTGCTTTATAATCTGTTCCTCCTCTGGCCCTTTCTCTGCCAATGGCTGTACCGGCTCAGGTAGCTTTGCAATCTCGGGGATCACCCTTCCACTTCTAGTGACAGCGCTTATCTCTCCCTCTTCTCCATCGGAGCCCCACAGATCAAGGTTCAATCCTCCTTCATCCTCGGCTTCTCCACCGCTCTCACTGCTAGACCAGCAATCAAGAGTCGCCACCACTGCTTTCTCCTTCTCATTCTCGGAATTACCGACAGCAGATTCCTCATTCCCATACAGATCTTGTAGCACGTACCACTCTGGCAGGCTAGATTGGATCATAAACACAGGTGGGGGTACGGCATTATAACCAGGCTTCTTCTCAGCTTCTCTCCCCTCAGGGTCAGAGATCTGCTTGCTATCGATCAAGTCTTGAATAGAGTGCCGAAGCGCTTTGCATTTATCAGTGATGTGGCCCGAGTGCTGGTGGAATGCACAGAATTCGTTGTCCTTATGTCCCGGTTTCCCTTGTGTCAAAGCTGGCCTAGGAGTTAGAGGACGCAATTTTCCCTCCTTCATCAGCCTCTTCAAGACCCAGGATAATGGTCTCCCCAAGTTCGAAAACTTTCTCTGGGTGGCTACCTCAGTAGCAGACACTTCACCCATTCTTCTAGTGCTGTTACTGGGACCTGCCGGCCTACTGGCTCCTTGACCGGGGTTAGCCCTTTTGGCAAAATTATCATTGTTAGCTTTTCGGGTCAAAAATTCCCCTTCCGCTTCGATGGCTATATCCTTGAGAGACTCCCAGTCCTTTAACCCCTTCATCCTCAGTCCCTCCTTCAAGTACGGGCTCGCGTTCTTAATGAAAAGACGAATCTGATCTTGGGTATTAGGCTTTCGGCGCATCTCCATTACTCGGTTCCGCCATCGGGTAAGGTACTCATGGAAGGATTCCCTGGCCTTCTGTTGGAGTAGCTCAAGATCTTTTAGAGTCACTTCCATTCTGGTATTACAGTCATACTGTTTTAGAAACTCCTCAGTGAGCAGATCCCAATCTTCTTTAGTGCGGCGGTCAAGGCCGTGATACCAATCTATGGCATGAGAGGTTAGACTCAGACAAAAGTATTCCACTTTCTGCTTCTTGGACAATGTGGTCCCCTTCATGACCAGAGAATATTGCTTCACATGTGCGGTAGGATCAGAAGTACCATCGAACTTCGGCACATCCGGCATCTTGAAGTTATAAGGGATCGGGTCCTCTCCGTCCAGCTCCCTATCCTCAGGATTCATCCCGTGAGCTCTGCCTATCATACGAGCCATAGCCTCGAACCTCTCTTCCATCTTTTTCAAAATAAAATCATCAGCCTGAGGCGCCTTCCCCTTTTCGGATGCCATGCTCAACCTATCATCCTCGATATCTCTATCGTCATCAATTCTCAGCACTGGCCTTCTTCTCAGCTCTCCCGAAGCCACTGATCTTAACTCTACCGGTGGCGGCCTAATGGGCTCCTCTCGCCTTTCAACCCTTTCTTCTTCAGGCTCATTCAGTCTCACTGGAGGAGGAGGAGGAGGATTCTGGGGAACATTCGGCTGAGCGTTCTGCTGCGTCAAGGCGGCCAACATATTCATCATCCTGCCCTCGAATTCCTCAAAACGGCGGCCCACTTCTTCCGCAATCATGGCCCTGGTGGCATCTTCCCCCCTAGGTGAGTTTGCCATCTGAGATATTGTGCCACTTACTTCTGATAAAATCTCCGGCAGACTCTCTCTATCTGACAGCTCAGGAGTAAGAACTCGGATCAGTCGCCCGGTCGGTGATCTAGTCCACCTGGGCAGATCTATGATGGCTGCAGGGACAAACGTTAGAATGATGCATGAAATGCAGGTATAATGCATGATCGTGATATGCAACATTTACAGAGCACAAGCAAGCAAGTAGGTCCTTCCGCCCTTATTTCTCCCACACACGTGGTCGTGCAGTCTCTTTCCTAGGTGGGATTAGCCCAAGGGTCAACGGGGGTGTCACACCCCAAAATGGCCCTAGAAGAATTATAGACTTTTTGGTTCTAAAAGAAAAGTAAATTTTATGTGCGAGAGTTCTGTCGCAAGCGCGATAAGTGTCGCGGGCGCGACAGAGCCCTCCAGCGGTTTCCGAACTTCAGCTGGTTGGTGCGAGCGTGAGCGTTCTGTCGCGAGCGCGACAAAACCCCCTCGCAAGATGTGTGCATAAGTGGGACTAAGAGACTTGGAGTTGTAGGGAGTTGACACAAGGTATCATAGAAGAGTGACAAGTGTCATTATAGAAGAGTGACAAGTGGCGGCATATGAGAGTGACAAGTGGCATTGTAGGAGTGTGCCAAGTGTCAATGTAGGGAAGAGACACTTGGTTTGGCTTGGCTTAGCTTGGCTTGGCTTGGCTTGGCTTGGCTTTGCTTATGATAGGGATGAATTAAAAGAAATGGTTGGCATTTAGTGAGGTTGGTTGGCTTTGGATGAGCATTGACCGGCCATTCCTTTCCTTATTTTTCTTTCATTTCCTACTTTTGGCCTATAGCTCTTCCTTTGGGTTTCTTTGCTTTGGACTTTACCGTGCTCCACTTTCCTTTCTTTTCCTCTCTTTTTCATTTGCTCCTAAAGAGAATCTTTTGGGTTGGGATGAAGAGAGTGGATTTTTGTGAAGAGGTAAGTAGTACTATTATGATAGCATTAGTCTTCTTCTACTACTTGGTTTCTGTTTTTGATTTAAAGTAAAAAGAAGAGTAACCCAAGTGTTTTTGTGTGGTTTTGGTACAAGCTGGAGGCAAGAGAGTTGATAAGGGTAAAGAGGAGGTCGGAATCGAGTAGAAAGTACGAGATCGAGCTTTCTAGAGGTAGGGATCGAGTGTGATTGTGTTAATTTTGCATGTGTTTACATGAAAAATGCTTGAACAAAGACATGTGGAAATAAAGAGATGCTTGTTGAGCTTTAATGAGCTCAAGATGTTCATTTTGATTGTTTGCAGTGTTCATGACATGTGTATATATGTTTATAAGCATATAAATTGATCAAGAGAGTGTGTGTGTAAATGATAGAGTTTGATTTGGCAAATTCTGCTTATTTGTCATCTGTGTGATGTTTTTGTCGAAAGTATAGTTGTAGACGTCTAAATTGAGTGATTCTTGATCCATTAGAACACTGACTTATATATCTATAAATGTGACAGAAATAAGCTTGAGCAAATTATTGCTCTAAGACCCTGAAAATTGGCCGAAATAGAGGTGTCTCTACCTTGGCCGGTTCATTTGACCAGTTCAGATTGTTTAGATCATATTTGCTGTTGTGGATGTCCAATTGACCCGAAAATTGTCCCAATTGAAATTTAACATCCTAGAGAACAAATGTTAAGAAGGAAGTTTTTCCTAAAAAGATCGTTTACATGTCGGTTTAGGCTGAGAAAAAACGTGTAGTGTAGCAGTCCTGAGTTTTGCCTTCTGTTTTGCAAACTTTTTGTATGTCACGGTCACAATGAAATTCATTGCCACCGTGACATACCAAAATGCTGGACAGAATACTTATTTTTGGACCTCACGGTCACAATGAATCCATTACCACCGTGACCAACCCCTAATATGCATATTTTGAGTGTTTTTCTTCCCGAAATGTACCCGAAGTTCATGGTAAGTTCCTATAGTATGTCCAACTCGTTTCTAATCTTATGAAATGAGTATGTGAGTCATTGTCAATTGAAATTATAGATGATTAAAATGGCATAAGAGATTAATAATGAAATTAAATGTATATATGCTTTATAATTATTGAACATGATATGCATGTGATATTGATCATGTGTGATTGAATCATAATCTGTGAAGGCTATGAACATGTAAAATGTATTGTGCATTTGATTAGTGAATAATGTAGAGTACAACGATACATTGATATTATATGATTTCATGCGAGTATATGTATAGGGTATATGTGTATACATGGTTTGCTCCATTGATATGTATATAGTATATAGTGTTCTTGAATGAACAGTAGAGTATATGCAATGTATATGATATAGGGTATAGAGTCTTTATGGTTAGCCTGACTGGCCATAGCAGTGGATAGATAAGCATGCTTATAAAGGGATTACCGAGTGCAGCTGCCTATGTTCCGCCCCGTTTGGGCGAAGCGGGTCGACCTCTGAGAACGGTCATTTATAGAGATAGATGAAAATGTTTTGTGATTTCGGTCCACCAAAAATGTTTTTATTATAGAGCGTCCCGTATCCGCAACTAAGGAAGTCAGGCCTGTTTTGTTAAAAGTTGTGTAGTGAACTTGAGATGATTAAAAGCATTGCTTTGAATAAAAGCTATAGTACATGAAAGTAATGTTTAAGTACATTATAGTTCTGTATACAAGTACATGATTTCATGAATGTGAACACATGATAGCGTATATTTGAATAAATGATATGTACAAGTTGTAGTGTATATGAATAAGTAGAAGAGTAGATGTTTTATACTTGTGAGTTTACTTCTTTGATAATTGAATATGCAACCTATATATGTATAAGAGCTATATGCATGAGCTAGTTGATTTGTTACATGAAATTTGTGATTTATTTGTGACTTCGTAAAGAAGTCATTTGTATTATTTCATCCCCACTAAGCGTTATCGCTTAGCACGGATGTTTATTTCCGTGTAGGTACAGGCTCGGAACAGTGAGCGGACATCTGCGGGTCAAGGCCACTAGGAGTTTTGTAGGAGATTTATTTTGATTTTTTTTTTTTGTATAAGATAGAGATAGAGTTCTACATTTTGAGTAACATCATTATGTAATAAAAGTAAAAGAATCACATGTAAATGTATACGTAAAGTGAAATGAAAATAGAGTGTAAAATGGACATGTATAAAGAGAAATATGAATATATGTATAGTTAATATGAAATGCATGTTGGGCCCAAGTGTTATTTTATTTCATTAATGTGTTTATGCTATCGCTTCCACTAATGCATGTACATATATACGTAAGTGTCCGCGTAGCGCCCCGATATTCCTTACCGGGAGTATAGGGGTGTTACAGGGGGACCCAATGGACGCGTATGGTGCGCGGCGAAAAACCGGCAGTATAACACTCCTATGCTAATGTACAAGCGGATGGATAATGATCGTTACGTATTCGGACGGTCCCTAAATTTCGACATGGCCCTATCGGGGCATGATATCCTTTGACTAGGTTACCAAGCGAGATATTTGGATTCATCCAATACGTAAGGATCCATACAGCAAGCATGAGATTACGGTTCATTTCACCTGGGGAAAGTGACTACAGCCATTACATGAGCTTTGGACAAGGGAGATGTTTCTTTGAGGCTACCCAAGCATGATCCCTGCCGACGGGTCTAGCTCATCACGAGCGTAACGACTGATCGGGTCACCATTTTGATATACCATTGAGGTACGTGGCTTGGGCTGGTGATTATCCTTAACACTTCCCCAAATTGAGTGAAAATGAGGAGGTGCTTCAGGAACGCACCGGGGCTATAAGAGGGACCAAACTAGCGTATTCTAAGGCTCTAATGATATGCAAATGCAAATTTGAGAGAAAGCGAATTTATGAATTAAATTTCAATCATAAATGTTAAAAGAGGTATTTTCAAATTGAAATCTCGAACCATAAACGTCCCCAGTGGAGTCGCCACTGTGACGCGCGCCGGACCCCGATGCGCCGCCCTTTCGGACCGCCCGCACGTGGGCGATCGGGGCATTTGCGGGTCCGTTGGCATCTTGTGATAAATCGCAAGTGCGTCTATGTTGGGCAACAAGGAGGTATCATGGAGTCGCCACCCAATAGAACATTGGGAAAGTTACTCTCGCCTCGGAGAGCCTAAGACTTGCGCTTAGTATCCATATTGGGCCATGAGGCCTAGGATTAGCGCTAAAGTCTCGTGACCCAAGAAGTATTTTGGAGGATAACCTCTAACCTCTCGAGCCCAAAGACCAGAGCTGGGTCCGGGATTTCTCATCTATTTCTATCTCGATTAGTTTATGATCAAATTTTAATGTCATTAATTCGCTCTCTCTCCACACTATGCAGTTTAATTAAAAGGCGCATTTATTCACATTTTGAAAGCAATAAATGAGCAAAATAAATATCAAAGCGATAAATTACAATAATACAAGGAGCGGAATACAACTCCCTTTTGTAAATGTGCGGATCATACATAAATCGGGACATTGTTCCTTTTGAGGACTTTGGTCCTTTCATGCATCATTATTAAAAAGGGGATGTTTAATATGTGATGATCTTTATTGAATGAAAATAGGGCGTTGGACCCTTTTGCATTTTATTCAAAACTCAATTTTATTTAAGTATAAATTGTTGATATATTTTTACATTTAACGGGATAAGGAAAGCTTATTCAAATACATAAAATAATCAATGAAAAAGGTGAGAGGAATAAATCAAGAGGTTTAAGAAAACTAAACCGGACGAAATCCACCACGCATGGTAGGCGGCTGCTCGAGCTCGGAATTAACCATGAAGACCAATATGCACTCACAGAGAGTTAAGAGATGTTAATATTTGTAAAATTAACACATAAGAAATCGAAGGGACCGAATAGAGATGAAGAATGATCAACGAAAATGGAGGCAGAACCCACCGACGGCCCTTCCTAGTTGACCGACGGGCGTCGGTTTGGTAATTTGATATGCCCGTTTGTCACTCAAAAAGGGTGTCCATAGGTAGGTGACCGACGGGCGTCGGTCATGAAGATGACCCGTCGGTCACCTCTGTCTCCGGAAAACAGAAAGGAAACAAGGGCCTTTCAAGATCAAAAAAACAAGTTTTATTTTAAAAGGGGATATGGAGTAGTCAAAATGAAGAAAGGTAATGACAAGTATTCAAAAATTTCACAGAATGAATAAATAAATGATAAATGATTAAATATGAGATAGAAATGGAGAGAGAATCCGGAATATTTACCCTCAGATAGTTGCCTTGGGTAGAATTTTGATGTCGGTTAGATCCCCGCGCGTTCCACGAGAAGTAAGAGAATGAAAGATTAGAGAGAGAAAATGAGCTATTTCACCTCCGATCTTTCAGAAAATCGATTTAGGAGTCAAAATCTAAAGAAAACTAATTAGCTTTTAGTCCCTTTGATTGATTTGATCCTTGATTAAGTAAGGTTCTTTGGAAAAAGGTGTTTTTGGAAGAGAGAGAAAACGTGCTCAAATTTTGACAGAGTTTCCTCTTCTGAAAAATTTTCCAACCCTTTTCAAATGAAAATCCGGACCTTATATAGCCAGACACGACCGACGGGCGTCGGTGCATAGGGGCGGGCGTCGGAAGAATCCTACTGACACAAGGACACTTCCGACGGCCCTGCCACATCTACCGACGGGCGTCGGAACGGTTGCGTGCTCCGGGAAACCAGGCGGCTCCTAACAGGGGCGGTGACTTTCCGACGGGCGTCGGAAAATACCCTGAGCCGTCGGTGACTCAAAGCGACGGGCTACCTCCACAGACGGGCTGGCCGTCTGTGGAGGACAAAAAACCTTTTTGACTCGGAAAACTCCCGTTTTCTCCCCCTCTGCCCCTGAAGTGTAGAAAAAACCTCATTTCTCATGGAACGCGGGACTAAAACCTCCAACTTCAGCCTCCCGTACAGGCTTTGAACATTGATTTCATCATAGGGTAACCTCCGATCCGGACCGCTCCAGGACACGGTGCTTACAAAGAGTCAGTCTAGTGGATAGTTAGGTATGCCTAATAGAGTCTTTTAGTTGTAGCCTCAGTTCCGTTTGGACCCCGATCAGATCCCCGTCTGGTTCCTCGCGAACCCTTATGAATTTTGGATCTTGTTTAGGGTCCCTCTGAAAAATTGCTTTGAATGTGATAAAATAAATGGTTTTTCGATTTGTACCCGTAAGGTACTGTCTGTATTCGATTCATACCCATAAGGTACTATCTGCATACTCGTTATCCACTACTATGAGTTAGTAGGTGTTCTGTTTGATTTGATTTGCTTCGATATGATTATCAGAATGCGATATCCGAATGAGCATGATAAGTATGAGAAATCAGTTTATATGTATATGAATGTGGATATGAGCTTCTGAATGTATGTCTTTATTCTGCAAGTATGATTATATATCTGATATGATTATCCGCATTTGTCATATAGTATGTGAATTGCTTTGATGACCATTGTGAATGGCTGTCCACTCTTTTGTTGTTTGTTCGCCACTAAGCATTATCGCTTAGCATAGTGTTTTATCCGTGCAGGTACGGGAGGTACTGCATTTTGGGAGAGTTACCGCCAGTCAAGCCAACACAGAAGGGACTGGTGTTAGGGCTATTTTTGTAATAGTTATGATGATTCTTTTTGTAATAGAACTCTCTTTGTATCAGTAATTTTGTAAGCTTCTGCTCTGTGTATTTTTGGATATGTAATTCTTTTGTTTGGGCAATTAATCAGAATATTATTGTAATGATTTTATTATATTAATGTATGATTAGTTGTGGTTTCTAAAAAGTTTTAATTTTCGCTATGTTTTCTCATGTTTATAATATATGAATGTTTACTTTGCCTCATTCTGTTTGGTGTGACCACCCTGCTCCTACGGCATCTCACTCCTATCCGAATGGGTTGGCCTACGTATGAGAAGAGCGAGTGCAGAAGACTTCTATGGAACGGGTTTGGATGAGTCAGATTTTGCTGAGAAATGGATTGATAGGGTGAAGCGTGCTTTGAGGGAGGTTCGGTGTCCTCCTGATCAGCGAGTGGAGTGTGCAGTGGCTTTACTATAAGGGTCTGCATATGAATGGTGGGAGTTGGTTTGTAGGCATCCTCAGTTGCCTGATCCGGTTACATGGGATTTCTTTGAAAGAGAGTTCACAAGTAAGTATGTGACTCAGACATATAAGAATGCTAAGTGGGCTCAGTTTCTGAGTTTGAAATAGAGAGCGATGTCTGTATCTAATTTTGAGAAGGAATTTAACCGTTTGGCGAAGTATGAGCCAGAAGTTATTTTGACAGAGGAGTTCAGGTGTAGGCATTTTGATGCAGTTTGAATGAGTCGCTACGGGCGATGTTGATTTCTTTAATGGGTACTCCGGGAGTGGGGTATTGCCAGATTGTGCAAGCTGCTGTTAGGGCTGAGAGGAAAGAATCAGTGTTGAGAGAGAGAGCTCAGAGGAGGAATCCTTCTCATGGAGGTTCATCTTCTTCATCCTCGGGTAAGAGATCAAGGAACCCACAGGATGAATCATCTACAGGCCCAGCTACTAGAGGTAGAAGACAGGGTTCAGCAGCAGTGTCTAGTTCTGGTAGAGGCGGTGCTGGTGGTAGGACCAAGTCAATGCCTGTGTGCTCTCATTACAGTAAGCCTCATTGGTGTGAGTGTAGGTGGCTCACAGGTGGGTGTTTCAGATGCGGGAGCACTGAACACTTTTTTGCCAACTGTCCGAGGTTGAATGAGGATTCGGATGATTAGTGAGAGGCAAATAGAGTTGGTTCGAATGCTACTAATGCTAGCCGCAGTAGAGGCCATGAAAGAGGTCAAGGCGGTCGACCTAGAGAGGGTGCTGCATCAGAGTCAGTTGAGCATCCTTTGGCAGTGCCAGCTAAAGCATATGCTGTGAGAGCTCGGGAGGAGCAGGGTGCTCCAGATGTGATAGCCGATAAGTTCCTACTCAATGACATTGAATTATATGCTCTAATTGACCCTGGTTTCACACTCTCATATTTGTGCACAGATAAGTTAATTGATAAGTTGCATGATATAGACCAGTTAGATTATGAGATATGTGTGACCAGTCCTTTAGGGAATAGTGTCAATGTGAGTAGAATGTATAAGAATTGTCCTCTGTTGGTTGAGGGAGTAGAGTTTCTAGCAGATTTGATTGAGTTACCATTCAGAAAGTTTGATTTGATTCTGGGTATGGACTGGTTGGGTAAGCATCGGGCTGTGGTTGATTGTTCTAGGAAGACGGTTGTGCTTCGAGATAGAGATCGGCCTTTTGTTATTATGAAAGGTTTGGGTGCTAGCTCTTTGAGCAATGTGATATCCGCAATGCAAGCTAAGAGGTTTATTAGGAAGGGTTGTGAGGCTTTTCTGGCAGTGGTGTTGGATTCCAAGCGGGATCAAGTTAGGATTGAGGATATCCTGGTTGTCCTAGAGTTTGGTGATGTGTTCCCGAGCGAGTTGCCTGGTTTGCCTCCTGAGAGAGAGGTGGAGTTATCCATAGAGATAGTATCGGGTACTTTGCCTATATCGAAAGCACCTAATCGGATGGCTCCTTTAGAGTTGAGAGAACTCAAAACTCAGCTACAAGAGCTATTGGATAAGGGGTTTATCAGACCCAGCATATCTCCTTGGGGAGCTCCAGTTTTGTTTGTGAAGAAGAAGGATGGTTCTATGAGGATGTGTATCGACTATAGGCAAATTAATAAGGTCACAGTGAAGAACAAGTATCCTTTGCCTAGGGTCGAGGATTTGTTTGATCAGCTCCGTGGTGCCGGTGTCTTTTCAAAGATTGATCTTCGGTCGGGTTATAATCAGTTGTGAGTTCAGGATGCTGATGTAGTTAAGACTGCATTTCGGACCAGGTATGGCCATTATGAGTTTTTAGTGATGCCGTTTGGTTTGACCAATGCACCTGTCGTTCATGGATTTGATGAACCGAGTGTTTAGGCCGTACCTTGACCGATTTGTGGTGGTGTTTATAGATGATATCTTGGTTTATTCCAAGGATGAGAGTGAGTATGAGGAGCATCTTCGGTTGGTTTTGCAAGTTCTGAGAGAGCATCGGTTGTTTGCCAAGCTTAGTAAGTGTGATTTTTGGCTTCGGGAAGTGTCATTCTTGGGGCATATTATGTCGGCTAAATGTATTCAAGTTGATCCGACTAAGATTGAGGCAATTATTGATTGGAAAGTGCCAAGGAATTTTCCAGAAGTGAGGAGTTTTCTTGGTTTGGCGGGTTACTATCGTCGGTTTCTGAAGGGTTTCTCAGTTATTGCTGCTCCGATGACAAGGTTGTTAAGGAAAAGAGTTAAGTTTTAGTGGTCAGATAAGTGTCAGGCTTGTTTTGAGCAGTTAAAGAGGTTGTTAGTGGAAGCTCCTATACTTACTCAACCCATCTCGGGTAAGGATTTTGTAATGTATAGTGACGCTTCGGGTGTCGGTCTTAGTTATGTTTTGGTGCAAGAGGGAAAGGTTGTGGCTTATGCTTTCCATTAGTTAAAGCCACATGAGAGGAATTATCCGACGCACGATTTAGAGTTGGCGGCTGTGATCTTTACCTTGAAGATTTGGCAGTATTATCTGTATGGGGAGAAATGTAGGATCTTTACGGACCATAAGAGCTTGAAGTATCTCCTCACACAGACGGAGTTGAGAATGAGGCAGCGCCGTTGGTTAGAGTTGTTTAAGGACTATGATAGCATATTGGATTACCATCCCGGTAAGGCCAATGTGGTTGAGGATGCTTTGAGTCAGAAGTCGGTTTTTGCTTTGTTGCTAAAGTGGTTCAGGTGGAGGTTTGATTCAGATGGAGCTTTGGTTGCTCAGTTGACAGTGAAGCCTACCTTGTGACAGAAGATTGTGGATGCTCAGAAGGATAATGAGAGGTTGCAATGGGTTATGCAAGAGGTTAGTTCTAGTAAGCAGTCAGAGTTCTCAATTTTGGATGGTGTGCTGTTGTATAGAAATCGTTTGTGTGTACCTGAGGATGTGGAGTTAAGGAAACAGCTTTTGAGTGAGGCACACACTATGGTTTTGACTATGTATCTCGGTAGTGAGAAGATGTATCGGGATATGAAGCAGTTCTATTAGTGGTCTGGTAGGAAGAGGGACATTGTGGATTTTGTGTCTAAGTGCTTGACATGTCAGCAGGTAAAGGCTGAGCATCAAGTTCCTTTAGGATTGCTCACACCTTTATCCGTTCCCGAGTGGAAGTGAGATGATATTGCCATGGACTTTTTATCTTGTTTGTCTTTGACTCAAAAGAAGCATGACTCAGTATGGGTAATAGTGGATCGGCTTATGAAGTCAGCTCATTTTTTGCCAGTTAGGGTGGATTATCCGATGGATAAGTTAGCCAGTATCTATATGGATGAGGTAGTAAGATTGCATGGAGTGCCGTTATTTATAGTGTCAGATCGGGACCCAAGGTTCACTTTGAAGTTTTGGAAAGAATTGCAAAGGGCTTTGTGTACCAAGTTGAACTTCAGTACGGCATTTCATCCTCAGACAAATGGTCAGTCAGAGCGGGTAATTCAGATCTTAGAGGATATGTTACGGGCTTGTGCATTGGATTTTTCGGGTAGTTTGGACAGATATGTGCAGTTGATGGAGTTTTCCTACAACAATAGCTATCAGTCGAGCATCGGTATGTCACCCTATAAAGCTTTATATGGTCGTCAGTGTAGGACTCCAGTTTGTTGGACCGAGCTATCCGAGCGTTCAGTTATTGGGCCAGAATTGGTTAGGGACACAGAGGAAAAGATCAGAGTTGTGCAGTAAAATTTAAAGGCGGCTAAGGATCAGCAGAAATCTTATGTTAACCTGAAGAGAAAGGATGTTCACTTTGGGGTCGGGGACAAAGTTTTTCTTAAGGTTTCTCCTTGGAGAAAAGTGCTAAGATTTGGTAAGAAAGGCAAGCTTAGTCCTCGATTTATTGGACCCTATGAAGTGTTAGCTAAGGTTGGTCCGGTAGCCTATAGGTTGGCTTTACCGATGAAGTTACGAAGTTGCACGACGTTATCCATGTTTCGATGCTTCGTCGGTACAGATCAGATCCTTCGCATGTTCTGTCAGTTCAAGATGTTCATGTGCGACCATACTTTTCTTATAATGAGGAACCAAAAGCTATTCTAGCCCAAGAAGTGAGACAACTGAGGCAAGTCCCTTTGGTCAAAGTGTTATGGAATCACCACGAAATCAAAGAAGCTACTTGGGAACCAAAGGCGACCATGAGGGCTCAGTATTTGCATTTGTTCAGTTCTGGTGAGAATTTTGAGGATGAAATTCTTATTAGTAGGGGAGAGTTGTCACACCCCTTTTTCCCCCTAGAAGTTTAAGCCATGTGTGTGCACGTGCATTGTATGTGTTTTGGCATGTGATAAGGGTATTTTGGGTAAATTGCATGTTTGTGGGTCTTGCTAGTATGTGTGTGCATATATGATATTAGGGTGTGAATTAGTTAGGTTGCATTTGGGTGTGTTGCTCACATGTTTGTAGGATGTGAGTGAGTGAGTTGTGTTTGTGTGTTTTGCTCACACATTTGTAGGGTGTTATAAGTTGGGATTTCATTATGTGTGTGTATAGTGCATGCTTGTTGGGTGTGAGTGATCAAGATCCACCACTAGGAAAAGGACACATGGCTAGGGTTAGGAGAGAGGGGATTTAGAAGACGAAAGACAAAAGGAAGCAGAAATTCTGCTCCCTCAATCCCGTTTCTCTCTTCACTTCGTTTCTATTCTTCCTCTTCTCTTCCCATTTTGTGCCCTAGCTTGGATTCAAGTAATAGTTGGTGGGAATTGATCATCTCCTAGCATTCTTATTGGTGAGTTTTCTGCATTTTCATCTCCTTCATCTTCTTCTTCTATATTTGTGGTCTAAGGTTTGATGTTTGGTTTGTCTTTGTTTGGGTTGTGTGTTTTGGGTGTTAGTGGAGCCTCCTCGTGATCCCAAAGGGAAGTAGAAGGCGTCGGGAAGTGGCACTAAGTGATTCGGAGCATAGGAACAAAGGTTTCGGAAATTTCTTTTAATTTGATGATTTTGAGTTTGACATGAATTTCTGGAAAATTATTTGGTTTATGGAGTTGTATGATAGTTTAATGTTTTGAGGTTTGGGTATGTTGAGTTAAGATTTTAATTTGTGATTTTGATGGATTATATATATGAGAATTTGTTAGATTGTGGATTTGAATGATTAAGTTTGTTGTGTGGTGCTTAAATGTTGAGCTGAAAGGTGAGTTTTATGGGTTGATTTTATGGCTTGAATGTGTGAGTTTTGAAACTGTGTTGTTTTGGGTTTGAAATTTGGTTATTTTGCTGCAAAAATCTAGAAATTTGTTGATTCACATGGCGGTATGGAGGGCTTTACCATCGTGTGAATCGTTAGACTTCTTCTAGGAGGCTGAACTGGACATTTTACACGGTGGTATGGGATTACCCATACCCCCGTGTAAAATGATTCTGCATAACTCCAACTCCGTGTTGGGCATGTTACATGGTGGTATGGACTATACCATACCCCCGTGTAAGGTGTCTTACACGGCGGTATGGATTGGCCATACCGCCGTGTAAAATGCTACTATCCCCCTTTTTGATGATTTTTTATTCTCTTCGTTTTCACTCCTTTTTCACTTATATTTGGTTTTAAATATTATCTAGTGTTATTTTATTTATCTTATATCATAATTGGTATTTTTCTCTATCAAATTATTGAATGTTAGTTGAATCCGAAATGGGTCATTTATTACTTTAAGTTATGAACTCAATGTGTGAATTTTTTTATGCATGACCTGTAACACCCCGAATACACCCTAGTCGGATTAGGGTAAGTTCAGGGTGTAACAGAAACCGAATATGCAAGAGCTAGGGACGGAAGTGTCAAAAAGGATATAATCGTCATTAATTTGAAAGTTTCGGCAAGTCTCGATAAATTGGACAGTTATATCGTCGTGCCCTAAATGACGTGAAAAGAACTATTTGGTGATTAAAAATGTGTAATGGGATGATGGAAATGATTAATTGCGGCAAGGGATGTGACCGGTTTTATTTGTGTAAGGTAAGGGTATTTCGGTCATTTTGTAATTATGGATTAAATTGAATAAATTAGTTAAATCATGTGGGCCAATGTATGTAATAGAAAAGTGGAATGCCAATTGAAGGAAAGGAAGTAAGGAAAGGGATTAAAAGAGATGTTTGACATAAATATCAACTTTGGACTAATGAAGTGGTGACATGTGGCATTTAGAGGATTAGGATGGATTAATTTAGCCTTTGACTATTCTAAGGCCAAGGTTGGACGGGAAACAAGAAGGGAAAAGAAAAGAAAGAGGCTCTTCTCCTCCTACCTCACGCCCATTCAAGCAATTCAAGCCAAGATGGATTTGTTCAAATTCTAAGAAATTAGATGCAAGATTTGGGTTAGGAAAAAGGTAAGTGGTGGGTTTGTCTCTCTTCCTCTCCTCTTCTCCTTAAAAGATAAGTAAGGATATGTGTAACTTTGAATTTTGATTGTTTTGTCTGGAGGGAACAAGAGAAGCTAAAGATGGAGTAAGGAAGAAAAGGAGACTGTGCGGCTATTTAAACAGTTTGGGAGCAAAGGAAAAAGAGGTTTGGAAACTCTTTAGTTATATATGTGAATTTGACTATGTTTATGTGTTTTATGAGTTATTTGAATGTTGTTATAATGTTATATGATGATGGTAGTGAGTGTTTGTAACACCCCCATACCCCCGGTAAGGAATATCGGGGCGCTACGCGGACACTTACGTATACATGTACATGCATTAGCGGAAGCGATAATAACAAATAATTAGAAATAAGTTGGGCCCTAAACAAAAAGAGCTCTTATAACATATATATAAACTGTATATAATACAAAAGCTTTATACTTGTTACATATTCATTTTCGGTATACATATGTATAACAGTTAACTTTTACATGTCAACTATACTATACTTCCTATGTACATAATGATGTTACTCAAAACATCACCAACTCTAACTTTATCTTATACAAAAAGGGTATAGCAAAACTTCCTAGTGGCCCTCACTTGCAGATGAACGCTTTCACTGATCCGCACCTGTCAACCTACACGGAAACAAACATCCGTGCTAAGCGATAACGCTTAGTGGGGATGAAAATAAAGCAAGGGACTTCTTTCGAAGTCACAAAGTAAATTGTATATGCACCACATATATTAATCAAAGCACACATGCATATATTTTCACACTCATGTAAATCATGTATTCCAATTCATATAAACATATACTTGTATACACAACTATCACGTTTCATTATTCTCATGTACTTTAACTTTTATTCGTAACACTATATACAATCATTTCATGTTCACTATACACTAGCAATAACAATAAGCCTGAATTCCTTTCATGGTGGATACGGGTAACTCTGGATACTGTTTACAGTACCTTACATGTGGAGAATTAACTCAAACTCTATGGAATACTCGAGGTATTCCGAACTCTGGGCACAATTAAGGCCAACTCTAGCAGCTGCACTCTAGCCCTTTATAAGCATGCTTATCTATCCACTATAACGGTAATCAGGCTCTAACAACTCATATATTATACACAGATACCGACTCATCAACAAAAATTCAAATGCATTTAATTCATATAATGATTATTAATCATGTGCGTTTAATTAATATTAGCTATGTAAGAGGCTTAAAAGATCAGTTTTAAACCAAATATGGACCAAAGGGTGCTATACAAAACTTGCTTAGACATATATCAACTCAAAACAAGAGCAACAAACCAAGAAAACTCAAAATAGAAGCAATAGGGAAAGAGAGAGGTTGAGCACGACTCGTGCTCAATAATCCTACTAGGACAAATCATCCTACTCGACAACTTATCCTAGTAGTGCTCACTCATCCTACTAGGACAAATCATCCTACTCGGACAACTTATCCTAGTAGTGCTCACTCATCCTACTAGGACAAATTATCCTACTCGGACAACTTATCCTAGTAGTGCTCACTCATCCTACTAGGATAAATCATCCGACTAGTGTTCATCCATCCGACTAGGACAACTCATCCGACTAGTGTTCATCCATCCGACTAGGACAACTCATCCGACTAGTGTTCATCCATCCGACTAGGACAACTCATCCGACTAGTGTTCATCCATCCGACTAGGACAACTCATTCGACTGGGATTCATTTGTCCTAGTCGTGCTCATCTAGGGATAACTTGGGAAATCCCTCTCTATCGCGATCGCAACCATGTCGCGCTCGCGACAGAAGCGTTTTCCCACCCACATGCTATACTAAGTGAACACTACCAGGGCAGTTTCTCGCATCTACCTTGTATCGTCTAAATGAGTCCCTAAAAATCATTTTTAGGAAAAACACTCTTCTTAACAATTTTACCCTATGATGTTATCTTTCCAATGGGATAAGTTTCAGGTCATTTGGACATCTGGAACTCTAGATATGATCCAAAAACCACATACTGCTCCTGAGAACCCGCTCAATCAGAAGGGTCTCGGTTTTTAAAACTTTTGGAGCTCTTAAGGCCAGAATTAGCTCCGTCACTCTCTTAGACATTTCTAGCTGCAGATCTTAGGGTTCAAACGCCATCTGAATCAACTCAATTAGAGCTCTGAAACGCTATCTATGGTCACAACAACACACAGAGGTCTATGAACAACTAAACAGACTTTTACCCATAACACACTTCACAACTATAAAACATGTACAACTCATCTAACACTCATATAACCACAACATATGCATATTCAAACATCATATATCACAACAAGCAATCAAAACGAGTAAAAGAAAACCGCACACGATCCCTACCTCTAGGATGTTGAACCGCGCTCTCTACTCGGCTCCGACCTTCTCTTTGCCTTTATTGGGCCTCTTGTCCACAGCTTCCATACACAAACCATTCAAAATACCAAAGTTACTCTTCGCTCTTACTTTAAATCAAAAACAGAAATAAGATAGAAGAAGAAGACCAATACTAACTAAATAGCATTACTTACCTTCTTAGGAGACCTAATCAAGCTCTATTAGTCCCTCTCAAAGCCAACCCAAATGAATCACTCAAAACAGTGTAAAGAAGAAGAAGAAGGAACGAAAGAAAGAGCAGGGCAAAGGAAAAGAAAGAAACCAACGTGAAAGAAGAGGAAAGAAGCAGATAGTCTAAGTCAATCCCACAATTAACTATGGTAATAAATGCCATCTACCACTTAAATGCATAGTTATCTTCTTATTCCCTTTTAATTAATCCTAATCTCCTTTCTTTAACTCTTAATCACTCTTACCATGGGTTAATCTATTGCCACTTGTCACTTCCCTACAAAGCCATGTGTCGCTCTCTTACAAGTTACAAATTAAAAAGGCCAATTTAATTACCCTAACACCGGAGTGGTTCTGTCGCGCCCGCGACGCTCGTTGCGCTCGCGACAGGACTTACACACACAACACTAATCTTCTTTTTTTCTTTTTTTTTTAACAAAAATTCTGTCATTCTTCTAGGGCTATTTTGGGGTGTTACAGTGTTGCTTTAGATTGTTAAGTTGTGCATGTGAATAGGAGTTTTGGGTGAAAACTGTGTTAGAAAGCACTTGACCCTTCTTCGGTTATTAGGCTATTTTGGGAGTTTTAGGACTCCAAATGATATGAAACCAATACCGTCTGAAAGTTAAGACGTATTACTACAAATTGCATAGAAATGAGCTTGAGCTAATTTTAGTTTTAAGTGTCTCAAAAGTGGTCCGGAAGTAAAGGTATCTCCTCTGACCGGGTTCAGGGGAGCAGTAGAGGTTGTTTTGATCATATCTGATTATTTTGGTATCCAAACGACATGAATCTTGTTCTATATTAAAGCTAACATCCTAAATATTATTTGTTAAGAAGGACACTTTGCCTAAAAATGAGTTTTAGAGGTCTGTTTAGGCGGTCGAAGTTCAAACTGGAAAGCAGTTTTGTGATTTGCTCTTGTGAGAAACCTGAAGCGAGCTTCTGTCGCGAGCGCGACCATGGTCGCGAGCGCGACAGAATCTGCTTGAATTGTGTTTTTCTCCTTCTTTTGAACCTTTTGGTTGGTAGGAACCCTTGCCTACCTTTACCCTCTTCTAGTTTGTATATTTTATGATGTTTTCTCTTCTGGAACACTCCCGAACTTCATCGGAACTTTAGGAGACCTATTTGTTATATGTTTAGTGGTTGGAAAAGAGTAAATAAGTAGATATTACTTAGGAATGTAAGAGACTAAGGTTGTATACAAGAATAATGACTAAGGTATTTCAAGTCTAATGAGTCAAACACCTTTGAATTCATTCAACATTAATCTGATCTAAATTCTGTTAGGAAATTGGACGCCAAACTCTATAAACTGTACTTTGGTCTTGTAGAATTATAGGGTTCTGATTCCCAATCCTTTGGGATACGTAGGAAGCTTGGGATATTCTTCCAAGTCCGAACCAAAGCGTTTAGATTTAGTTAGACATAAAAGCTAGTGTTTTAATTGAATTCTGTTAAACACCTGGATATTTGTTAAAAATAAATGTTATAGGTATGCGTCAATTTATAAGTTTATAGAGCTATCTATGACTCCAGTTTGAGTAAGATAATTGACAGTGTAGAATTAGTATGTGATATTGACATGGAAGTAAATGAATGTTTTATATATGTCTTAACCAAAGTTAAAATGAATACTTCGCATATCAAATATTAACTGGTCTTATATGATTGGCTAATTAATAAATAATCCTTAATAAATGGAATAGTATGAGTTATTTGTATTGGAATTTTTGAGGTTAACATACGTGGTTGAAAAAGTAATGTTTATAAAATTAATTGTGGACAATATAAGAATAAATATGTTTTATGTAAAGATCATTTAATTAAGAATAATATGAGTGCGATGCTTGACTCTGTCGCGAGCGCGATAGAGGCCATTTAGTGTCTGTCGCGATCGCGACTACGGTCGCGAGCGCGACAGGGGCCCTTTAGTGTCTATCGCGATCGCGACTACGGTCGCGAGCGCGACTCCTTCCTATGTTATAAATATATGTCGTTTGAGCTTTTGAACATGAGCCTTGACTGTAATTTACATATGACATATTGTTTCAGATAAAATATGATATACCATGTAAGCTATAGCTGAAATAAATTGTTAAGCCGTTAAATAATTAAATTATGATTGTAATTAAAGCCCATGGTTGGTTATATTTATATGAGCCATTGCTTTAGCTTATGTATAAATGATACGTAAGATTGTTATATGACAATAATAAGTGTATCTATTTATGAAAAATATGAAACTATAATATGTACATCATTAAAAGAAACAAGTATGTATTAGCCTGCATTAGTCGAGTCATGGATAGTTAGGCATGCCTAATAGAGTCTATGTATGTGTAGCTGCAGCGCCCTTTGAACGATTTGGACCCTTATCAGGTCCCCGAATGGTTCCTCGCGAACCCCTATTATGTGTATGTGTATGGATCTTGTTTAAGGTCCTGTTCAGTGAAATGTTGCTTTCCGACTTGTACCTGTAAGGTACATTCTATTATGTGTTCGATTCGTACCCGTAAGGTACCATTCAGTACTCGTTATCCACCCTTTTTGACTTAGCAAGCATTAAATGAACATGAACATGTGAATCATACAATAAGTTATGAATTGATGAATACATATGTGAATACTGGTGTGAAAGTATGCATTTTGTTATTGCAATCTAAATGTCTTATTGATTGAATAATTACATACTGAAGCATCTGTTAAGTAAGGTGCGTGAAATGAATTGTGGAAACCGAAAAGAAAGTAAATAAGTGCACAAAGTGACATGTATAAAATGTGGAAAAAGGTGTGTTTTTATATAATTGATTTGTAACATTGATATACGGAGTAAATTGTTATTTTGATGACCTCTTTGAAAGTATCTAATTGTTATAATTGAGATGATTATATCTTTTATATTATGCTTTCCTTTGAACTCTTTTGACGGCCATTCTTAATGGTCGTCCATATTTATGTGTTTCCCACTAAGCTTTATGCTTAGCACGGATTTTCTTTTAATCCTTGTAGGTGCTATTCATCAAGTTGTTCGAGAGTTTTCCGCAGTAGTCCAGGCCAATGCAAGAACTATGAAGTGGTTTTAGGATAGGATTTATATAGTCTTCAGAATGTATGTCAGATTTGTAATTCTAAATTATAAGTTTTGTGAAAGTAATATTGGTTATGTAAAATATTTATCTCAAGTGAATTCTGAAGAAGTTTACTTTGGAATGTGAATGTATAAGGAATTTAAAGTTAACCATAATGTGTTATTGAAAACGAAAGAAATTTTATAATTCATATTTTAGCTTAAAGGTTTATAAGTTTTACATGGTTGTTCGGTAATGCCCTTGACCGTCGTCGTGAACCACCGGTTCGCGGTACGGTTTACTACATACGGGTAAGGGGTGTTACATGACCTGCAAGAGTCAGTCCAGTGGATAGTTAGGCATGCTTAATAGAGTCTTTTAGCTGTAACCTCAGTTCCGTTTGGACCCCGTCTGGTTTCTCACGAACCCTTATGAATTTTGGATCTTGTTTAAGGTCCCTCCGAAAAATTGTTTTGAATGTGATAAAATAAATGGTTTTTCTATTCGTACCCGTAAGGTACTGTCTGTATACTCGTTATCCACTACTATGAGTCAACTGGTGTTCTATTTGCTTTGATTTGCTTCGATATGATTATCAGAATGCGATATCCAAATGAGCATGATCAGTATGAGAAATCAGTTTATATGTATATGAATATGGATATGAGCTTCTGAATATATGTCTTTATTTTGCAAGTATGATTATATATCTGACATGATTATCCGCATTTGTCATATCGTATGTGAATTGCTTTGACGACCATTGTGAATGGCCGTCCACTCTTTTGTAGTGTGTTCCCCACTAAGCGTTATCGCTTAGCACGGTGTTTTATCTGTGCAGGTGCGGAAGGTGTTGTGTTTTGGGAGAGTCGCCGCCAGTCATGCCAACACAGAAGGGATTAGTGTTAGGGCTATTTTTGTAATAGTTATGATGATTCTTTTTGTAATAGAACTCTCTTTGTATCAGTAATTTTGTAAGCTTTCGCTCTGTGTATTTTTGGATATGTAATTCTTTTATTTGGGCAATTGATCAGAATAATATTGTAATGATTTTATTATATTAATGTATGATCAGTTGTGGTTTCTCAAAAGTTTTAATTTTCGCTGTGTTTTCATATGTTTATAATGTATGAATGTTTGCTTTGCCTCATTCTATTGGGTGTGACACACCTGCTCCTACGGTATCTCACTCCTATCCGGATGGGTTCGCCTACGTATGGGTAGGGGTGTTACAGTATCTACTTGCCATTATATGAGCTTAAGCCAGGTAATGATACTTTAGGGCTACCCAAGCATGGTCCCTGCCAATAGGTCTAGCTCATCACGAGCATAATTACCAATTGGGTCACCATTCAATATACTAATTGGTACAAGACTTGGGTTTGTGGTCATCCTCGGTACCTTCCTACATTGAGTGAATATAGAATCGTGCTTTGGGAATACACCGAGGTAAATAGGGATGCCTATCATAAGTCTAAGGCCCTAACATGTATGCAATTTTGAAAAGAGATGGAATTTTAATTTCAAAAACCAAATTATATTCAATTTAACTAAGATACTTTAGGAGCAAGGTCTCTTGATTCCGTAGTGGAATCGCCACTATGATGCATGCCGAACCCCACGAGGCATCCTCTTGGTTCTCGATAGTTCGCTTTTAGGACTCGAGACCACATAGAGGTTCATTTAATTCGTGAAAGTTGGTCGCTTTGTAATAGACAGGGAATCACCCTTATTCTATTGTTAACGATCAACAAATAATGTCGTCTAAGTGGGCACCAAGAGGTAAGTTTTAGAGTCTCCACCCAATACAACATTGGGAAAGATTTAGTCTAACCTCATAAAGCCTAGACCCGAGAAGGTTTAGGACGTCACTCCTACTTATACTTTGGTTAAGTTTATAAATGAGTTTTAATATTAAATTTCCATTTTTCCCCTCATACGATTCATATAAGTAAATTAAAAATGCATTTCAAGCAAATACAGAAAGCGGTAAATAAAGCAGCAAATAAATGAAACTAACTTATAATGGGAAAGGGTAAAATACAACCCCAACTAATAAAATGAAATAAATCATACATAAAATGCGAAATTCATTTAAGGTGGAAATATTGGTTCCCACATGCATACTTACGAAAATCGAAGAGTTCTTTGAATAGTTTTAGAGAACCGAGATGAGTGATCCTATTTTGATAAATAAAATCCCTTTTTTAGAAGTGTGATTTTCCTTTAGATGAAGATTAGGACATTGGTCTTATTTTATTGAATAAATCCCCTTTTGTTAATAAAAATAATCTTTAGGTTATCTTTTACATTAACGTGCATAAGAAAACTTTCATCACTATGGAAACAAAATATAAGCCAAAGCCATAAAACAGTAAAGGGAAATTAACCCTATAGTTCCTCTGGCATCCTACCCTTCGAATCTCCATCCATGAAGAAAGCTCACAAAAGGAACACATTTAGGCCACCAGAAATAAAAAGAAGTAAATCATTAGTGAAGTCATGAAAACATTTAAAAGAATAAAAGCTATTCTGAAATTAAAATGAATAAAGATGTTAAGGCATAAAAGATAAGAAATAAAACTACACATTTAAGAGAGAGGAGTTAAAGTAAGATAGGGTGAAAAGGATTAAAAGACGAAAAGAAAATGCATAAAAAATAAGCAAAGGTGGCTAAACGGGCCCATAGACGGGTAGATACAGAAGACACGGCGGGAGAGCATCGACATGAGGGACGGAAGGTTTTCGCTCTATCCCATTGTGATGTGCGCCGAACCACAGGGCGCCCAGAACCGCCCGCTTTAGGGCTTTCGGGATGAGGTTCATAAGAACTTGTAAGATATTACAAGTGCGTCCATTTTGGGCAACAAGAAGGTTTCTTGGAGTCCCCAGCCAATAGAACATTGGGAAAGGTCGTCTAGCCTCAGTGAGCCTAAGATAGTGTTTCTATATCCATTATTGGCAAGCCAGAGGTGTCTTGGAGGCTTCCACCCTAATGATAGGATGGTCCTCTAGCCTCACGCTTGGGCACACCAGAGGTGTCTTGGAGGCATCCACCCTAATAGAACATTAGGATGGCCCTCTCGCGTTGTGGCGCGTAGGACTGTGCAATTTTGAGCCTTTTACGGGACACAAGAGGTGTCTTGGAGGCCCCATCCCAATAGAACATTGAGATGGCCCTCTCGCCTCGTTGAGCCCAAAGACCAGAGAAGGTTCGGGACTTTGCATTTATTCATACCTTGGTTAGGTTTATAGTTGAGTTTTGAATTTATCCTTTCATCTCATTTCTCATTCAATTTAATGCAGTTAAATTAAAGTGCAGATTGTCCATTCAGGGAAAGCGATAAATAAATAAAGCATAATTAAAGTAAAGTGCATGAATATAAATTACAATAAAACTAGGGGCAGAATACAACCCCATTGTAAATAAAATACAAATCATACATAAAACGGGCTATTTGTTAAAGATGAAGGCATTGGTCCTCGCATGAATATTTATTATAAAACAATTTTGATGTGACAATTTTATTTTGGATGGAGAAAATTGGGACATTGGTCCCATTTTTATTAGGAAAGATTTCAAGTTAATTAATAAAAATATTTTTGTGATTTTCTTTTTAGCGTCCCTAAAATAAATAATTTTATAAGAAAATTACATGGTACAATAAATGAAAAAGCCAAATAAATGAAATATTATAAATAAAGCAAATAAATATTTAACCCAAATGAGCCTTCTGGATCTCCTCGTGTGCTCGCAAAAATGCCTAAGTAAAGAAAATGAGTTTTTGGAACAAAGATAAACGCAAATGAAATAATGTTATTAATTAAATCAATAAGATCAATTAAACGCATAAAATAATAAATAACAAATTAAAACAAATAAAATGAGATGACATCAAAAGAATGATAAATGAAATTAAAATGTTAATAAACAAAAATAAATGAGAAAAATGCATTATGAATGACAAAAGAATTAAAGGATGTGATTGAAATAAAATAAAACATGTTAATGAATTAATACATAAAAATATGAACATGATAATAATAATAACGAATAATGAAAATAAACAAATAAGTGAATAAACAATAAATATATAACAATAACCATGAAAAAGAATGATAAAAAAATGAATAAAAGAATGATGAAAATGAAAAAAATTGAATGAGCGACATGATTAATTAATGTTATTCCAATTAACATAAAACAATTACATGGCAAAAAGATCAATCAAAATGAATTAATTAATTACATGTTAAAATAATAGTGAGGAATCAAAGCAAAAATAATATATAAATATATTAAATAACACGAATATAAAATAATAGAATAAATAAATAAATGAAAGAGAATAAAAAATGATTAAGCCTATAATGTTTACCCTCAGAGTTTCGCATTCGATCAAGGTAAAATGATGATTGATTTTCTTGTTTGTGATGTGCAAGATTAGAGTTGAATATGATAAAATGTTGGAATTTTATTCAAAAAAAAAATATCTTTGAAAAATGATTAAAGGAAAATCAAAAATTTTTCAAGAACAAAGAATTGATTTCTTTGCCTAAAGAATTATTTTTTATTAATAAAAATGTTCTCAAGAATAAACAACTATTTTGTTTGTCTCAAGAAAAAATTATTTGTGAAAAAAAACTTATATTTTAGAAAATAAAATAAAAAATTAGATTTTAAGAACAAACATTTATTTTGAATGTCTCAAAATCTATTTTTCATCAAAAAGGGATTCAAATAAAAATTTTTGAAAAAAGTTTAATTGAAAACTAAAAAATAATAAGTCAAAAATGAATTTTGAGAGCAAACAATTGTTATGTTTGTCTCAAAATCAATTCCCATCAATAAAATCCCTTCTGAAAACATGTATTAGAAGAAATTCCATTGGAAAAAGAAGAAGAATTGAACTATTTTTTTTGTTGGGGAAAATTTCAGTCAAATTAGAGAGAATTTGGAGAGGAAGAAGAAGAGAAAACTTTAAGAAAAAAACCCTAAAAAGATCCCCTCTTTCTCTTTCCATCGTTTTGTTTTTATATGAATAAAAAAATAGAAAATAAAATTAATTAAGGGAGCAACTAATTAGTAATTAATAATATAATATCTAAGTTTAAAAATAGAAAAACAAAACCTGAAAATCCCTTAAAAAGGGATAAAAAATTGAATTTTGGGGAAAAAAATCAAAAAACAATTATTTTGGGGCGATTTTCGGCAATTTTGGGCGTCTGCGGCGGAAAAGGGGCGACAGACGCCCGTCGGCGCACGCGACGGGCGTCTGTCACGCGCACTGGGCGCCCGAGCTCGCCCAGTACGCGGGACGAGCCGCACGTCACTCGAGTGCGAGCGACGCACGTTGGCGTTCCGCGAGGGGCACAGCGCCTGCGCGCCCGCTGCCGCGATTGACATTCGCAATTTTTTTTTTTTAAATTTAACTAAAAATACTATAATTTCTAAACCCCATTTTTCAAATCTAATTTTCAAAATATTTTTTTATTTTTTACTCTAAATGCAAATTTGACCTGAAAATCATCACTTTTAACCTTTCTGCCTGTGAGTAGGCATCTTATTGTCATTGGGTAACTCTGATTTGGGTTGCCTCAGGACTCGGTGTCTATAATTGCCCCCAATTTTCGGGAAACTAGTGCACTAGTGCCTAGATGAGCCAAAATTCAGAGAAAAAGGAAAGAGATGCGTACCTGAGGCAGCCCTTTGCCTTCCGTGGGGTGTTCAAACTGGTGACCCGTCGCTGCTGAGTTGTAGTGTATTTTACCGCAACCCTTTGACTATTCATTCATTCACTTTTATCCTGCTGGCCTCCTCTCGGCCCGCACGATTCCTGACTGTCGTGAGACGCTGTGTTATCCAACTGCAACCCAATTGCAATTTGTTCTATTGCAAGTGCACCGCTAGCCTTATCTCGGCTTGCACATCGTCTGAGTGATGTGAGAGGTAGTGTTCTCTAACTACAACTCGCTTGCGATTTGTTATATCACACATGTCCCGCTGGCCTCGTCTCGGCTTTTACGGTGTCTGTGAGATGCAGTGTTATCTAACCACAATCCAGTCGCGATTTGTTCTATCGCCGGTGTCCCGCTAGCCTCATCTTGGCTTGCACAGTGTGAGATGCAGTGTTATCTAACCACAGTCCCATTGCGACTTGCTCTATCGCTGTGTCCCACTAGCCTCATCTCGGCTTGCACGGTGTTAGATGCAGTGTTATCTAACCACCATCCCGTTGCGACCTGTTCTATCGCTGTGTCCCGCTGGCCTCATTTCTGCTTGCACAATGTGAGATGCAGTGTTATTTAACCACAGTCCTGCTGCAATTTTACTATCACTATGTCCCGCTAGCTTCATTTTGGCTTACACGGTGTGAGATGCAGTGTTATCTAACCACAATCCCTGTTGCGATTTGTTCTATCGCTAGTTTCCCACTGGCCTCATCTTGGCCTGCACTGTGTGAGATCCAGTGTTATCTAACCACAGTCCCGTTGAGACCTATTCTATCGCTGTGTCCCGCTGGCCTCATTTTGGCTTGCATGGTGTGAGATGCAGTGTTATCTAACCACAGTCCCGTTGCGATTTGTTCTATCGCTGTGTCCCGCTGGCTTTATTTCGACTTGCACGGTGTGAGAGGCAGTGTTATCTAACCACAATCCCTATTCCAATTTGTTCAATCGCTGGTGTCCCGCTAGCCTCATCTCGGCTTGTACGGTGTCTGTGAGATGTAGTGTTCTCTAACTACAACCTCTGTTGCAATCTGTTCTATCACTAGTGTCCCTCTAGCCTCATCCCAGCCTGCACGGAGTTTATGAGATGCAGTGTTCTCTAACTACAACATCTATTTGCGATCTGTTCTATCGCTGGTGTCCCGCTAGCCTCATCATGGCCTGCACGGAGTCTGTGAGATGCAGTGTTCTGTAACTATAACCTCTGTTTGTGATTTGTTCTATTGCTGGTGTCCCGCTAGCCTGATCTCAGCTTGCAAGGTATCTGTGAGATGCAGTGTTATCTAACCACAATCCCTATCACTGGTGTCCCGCTGGCCTCATCTAGGCTTGCACGGTGTCTGTGAGATGCAGTATTCTCTAACTACAACCTCTATTGCGATCTGTTCTATCGCTGGTGTCCCGTTAGCCTCATCTCGGCCTGAACGGAGTCTATAAGATGCAGTGTTCTCTAACTACAACCTTTGTTTGTGATCTATTCTGTTGCTGGTGTCCCGCTAGTCTTGTCTTTGCTTGCACGGTGTCTGTGAGCTGCAGTGTTCTCTAACTACCAACTCTGTTTGCGATCTTTTCTATCCCTATGACTAAACATTCTGTCTTGCTAGCTACTTCTGGGCTTGCATGGCATAACCTTGGTAACCTCCAACCGATCTGTGTAACATCTTATCTGTTAACCAGTGTAATATATGCTAACCACTATCCGGTCAGTACAATATCTAATCTATTAACTGCCATCCGGTCAGTACAATATCTGATCTGCTAACCTCCATCCGGTCAGTACAATATCTGATCTGCTAACCGTCATCCGGTCAGTACAATATCTGATCTGCTAACCAGCATCCGGTCAGTACAATATCTAATCTGCTAACCACCATTCGGTCAGTACAATATCTGATCTGCCAATCACCATCCGGCTAGTACAATATTTGATCTGCTAACCACCATCCGGTCAATACAATATCTGATCTGCTAACCATCATCCGGCTAGTACAATATCTGATCTGCTGACCACCATCCGGCTAGTACAATATCTGATCTGCTAACCACCTTTCGGCTAGCACAATATCTGCTATGCTAACCACCATCCGGCTAGTACAATATCTGCTCCGCTAACCACTGTCCGGCTAGTACAATATCTGATCCGCTAACTACCGTCCAGCTAGTACAATATCTGCTAACCACTATGATGTAGTGTCTGATTTGCTAACCACCCTCCAGTTAACCCAATGCCTGACAGTTGACCATCCTTAGGTTGGCTTGGTGACTCGTTCGTCATTTTCTTTACTGGCGCTTATCCTGAACCTCTTCTTCTATTTTTTCTCTACAAAAAAGGGAAAAGCAAATGTGCAAGGTATATAAAAGAGATGCTTACCTGTGGCAGTACATACCTATTAGGGTCGATGTCAGACGGGTGCCCCCTGAAAGACGGTTGGTTGTTCCCCTAGAGATGGATTTGTGGAATATGAACATCGTCCCCTTGATTGCCTCGAGTCATTTTCTAAGCTTGCAAAGTGCGGATATCATCTTCTTGCAAAGTTCGGACATCATCCTCTTAGAGATCCCTTATCAACTGTGATATACCAGATATCGAAGACCTGCATGCCTCTTGAAAGGGTGAGATACTTTGATGTCGAGCCTCCAGAGAGGCAAATAGGTTTTAGCCTCCTTAGAGGAAAATTAGATTGGAGCCCCCAGAGAGGAAATTGGATTTGAGACCCCTCATAGGAAATTAGATTTGATGTTTTGCTTGCCTGCAGGCGGATAGGTTTCAATGTCTTTAGTGTAAATTTTTGGGATTTTCACACTTTGGATGTATTTGAATTTTTAAAATATATTGGATTTTCAAGGCCTTGAAAATATCTTCTTCTTTTTGTTTTCGTTTTGTTTGTTGTTTCTGTTGTTTTATTTTTTTGTTGTTTTTGATTTTTTTTTTGAGTTGTATTCTTTGTACATTTGAATTTGGATTTTGCATAGTTTGTGTGATGTGTGTGAGCGTACATCTTCTGATAGAGAAACTTACCTGGTTGCTCTCGGCATGGCGTGCATAAGTAGGCTTGCTCTTTTAAATGTCTTCTTGGGAGTAGGTCCGCGAGATTCCATTCTCTTGAGGACTTCATCTTGATATGATGGTTCGGCGTGGATGAGCACCGATGTAAAGTTGAAGCTATACCCCGGCCCACTTTTGCGTTTGATTGCCTCCAACTAAAGTATGTGTGGGTAGTCCGACTTCTCAAAGGATCTTCTTTTTTGTAGATTTGTGTGATTCCTGATTGCCCTTAGCATGGCGTGCCCGGATAGGCTTATTCTTCTGGGCATTCCACCTCTGTACATATTTACTTGATTTTATGCCAGATGTTGAGCTGAACCCATCCCTTGGATCATCCTCACTCATGAGGTCTATTCGGACCTTTCCCTCTGAGTCATGTACACAACAACATATACAAAATATTGTGTGTGCATATGGAATCATGTGTGTGAAATATACATATAAAACTATATATAAGAAACACATGCAAAGTATTAATGTACAAAAATTATGTGTACATAACTATACGTATAAAGGATTGAATGCACTTGATATGCAGGGGGATATGCAGAAGATCTATGCATGCGAGATGCATATGAGATGCAAGAATGGATAGACAACATCCTAGGTAGTTAAGTGACTTGTTGAGGGTACTGCTCGGCTGCTCTGATGCCCCCAAGGATCTAGAAAAGCGTCATCTTGGCTTTAGGCACTCTGACCCACACTCTTTTCAAATAGAACTGACCTGTGTGTATCTTTGCCCCCCGGTCAATGAGCATTTCGCCCCCAGGACCTTGAATCAAGTTCTGTATGATGCACTACCTGCCTAAAGGGAAGTTATTTGGAGTAACGCTGCCTTATCACTCCAGGCTTCAAAAGTCATTGTTTTAAAGGTAGTCCGTCACTTGTGGATTTTTATACTAGCTTTTCTTAGCGGGAAATGCGTCCCTTTGGGGATTTTCACACAACCCTGTGCCTAATTTTTTCCTGGAATGGACCCAACCCACTCCAGCGGCTTTTATTTTTTGTAGGATAGACCGCCTGTTTCCAGGTTTTTGCCCTGCCCTTTGGCCTAACTTTTGCTTAATTACGGTTTTTAACTCTAATGGCCTTTTATCTTTTTTTTAAGAGGGTATGACTGCAAGTCGAAGCTACTATCAGAGCCCCCTTCTAGAGTAATCGACAGTTATTCACTGAGGCATCTACTCCCTAGGCATCGGTTGTATTCCTTTGAATGTGTCGCTAGATTGGGTAAGGTGGCGGATAAGGATCAGGTTCCTTAGGGCTTCATGGGGCTACTTTTTACCTTACCTACCCATTGTGCTCGATAGTTCAGAGGGATTAATGATGTAGTGAGGCATCCCTATCATTCCAAGGTGGACGTTATCTTTGGCTTTTACCTCTAGATACCACGGCCTCTAAGCAAGCTGTCGGTGAAGACTATTATGCCATCTATCGGGGGTTGTTCTTTCACTCCCACTAATGCATTCAAGATGTAGGTGCTTAGTCCCACAATCGATACTAGAACTCATCGACTTAGACATCTGAATGGTGAGAGCAGTAGCAGAGTGTAGCCATTTAGATTTCATGCATTAAGCAATGAACGATGTTTCTCCTTTTTATAAACGAACTAGAAAATAAGGAACATATGTAAATGCAAAGATTGTGTACAATTCGATATGATTTCTCTATACATGATCATTATCTAACATCGATTCAAAATGCAAAACTACATCTAATCTCAGAGTAGATCTTGTGAGCATCAAACTCCTGTCTCCAATCAGCCCTCTCGGGTTTTTTTTAATTGGACATTTTCTCTCAAGCCTCTAATTTTTGCTCAGGATGCCTTTTTTTTGGTTTTCACCCTGACGAGGCACCCATTTTTAGTAAGGCTGCCTTTTTTCAAACGGGGCTTTTATTCTCTTCTTTTGATTTTTAGTCTTTATCCATGGACTTCTTGAGTCTATTGATGCTGATCGGTTCATTGAAGTCATTGCCATTTCTATTTGATAGAATCGCCGCTCCTTTTGACAATAACTTCTTGAGGATGAAAGGACCTTTCCGTGTCGGTCTGAACTTCCCTCTGATATCGAACACACCTGATCTCATTTGTTTGAAGACTAAACCTCCTTCCTTCAATGGGTGTTTCTTGACCTTCTTTTCGAATGACCTAGCAAGCCTTTTCTAATAGTTCTGATTGTGATAGTGATCCCGTGACCTATCTTGGTGTAGACACCGGGTCCCGAGTAGCCTTGATCAGGATTACCCGATGATGAAATTTAGCTATGCCGGCTTATAGGCAAAAAGATTGGAGTTCGGAAGTGATTTTTCCTTGTCTTTTCGATGAGCAAAAAGTGTATTTTAAAAATATTTTAAAAATATTTTTAAAATTATTTTGGAGAAGAAAAAGTGTGTTTTAGGTTGAGGGTATTTTATATAAAAATTTAAAATTTAAAATTTAAAAAAAAAAAAAAAAAAAAAATTTACCTGAAAAGCACGGCTGTGCTTTTTGGAAGCACGGCTGTGCTTTGCGTGCAGCGCGCACTGCGCGCGTTTCTCGCGCGCAGTCGCCCATATTCGCCCCATTTCGCCCCATTTTCGACCCCACTTATTTTTTAACGATTTTTGGACGGTTTTGGGTGGTTTTTGGGTAGTTTTTGATGATTAAAACACTAGAAAAAATTCAGAAACGGGGGAGGACGAAGGAAGAACATTTTGTTAGAAAAAAAACTGAATTTTGGAGCTTTGAGTTGAGAGAAAAAAATCCATCTTACACACTTGTTTCCAAGAGCTTTTCTTCAAGTTTTCAAGCTATTTTCTAAGGATTTTCACAAGAGAAGACAAGGAATTCAACACTTCTATCTTCAAAACTGAATTTGAGGGTAATTATTCTTGGCTTTACTCATTAATTCTCTTGTTAATTTCATTTATTTTGGCTTCCAATTAACATATCAAACATGTAAATTCTCTTAGTCTCCATATTCTTCTTCTTATTTTTTTTATCTTCAATTATTCATATAACAAATAAGCTTTTTAAATTCTATTATCTTTTTTTCATGTCAAATTATTCTTTGTTCATGTAATTATGCATGTTTTAGGTTGTAAATACCTTTAATTTCTTAATGCTATATCATGTTTATTATTATGCTTTCTTTTGCATGTATGAGTGTTATAATCATTATTTTATGCTAGTCATGCATGTTAAGTTGTGTTATTCTCATGTTACATTTTTAATTCATGTCTTAACTATAGTAAAATTGATTGTCACTAATTTTCCATGCACGTTAATTACTAATATTAATAAGTTGCATGTGCCATGATACTTTCTCATCTTATGCATGTTAAATTGCATCTTAATTATCCTATGCATGTTAAATTGCATCTTAACTATTCTATGCATGTTAAATTACATCATGATTATTTTATGCATCTTATATTTTCATGGTACATATTATCTTTTTATGTCATATTATTTTGTTGGCTTAATCACTAACATGAATTTCTTTTGTTTTATTTTTGGTTGCACATCATTGTTTTTACTTTCAATTGAGCATCCATGCACGTTGAAGGAGGAGTTTGCGGGGTTTGGTATTTTCTTTATACATTTTTAATTCCCATTTTATTTACATTGCCTTGTATATATTCATTAAATAAAATGTTTTCTTATGCGCACCAAAATAAAAATCACCAAAATATTTTTACTAAATTAACTTGGATCTTTCATAATAAAGCGGGACCAATGTCCTAATTTTCATCCCAAATAAGATCATCACATCCAGAATATTTTCTTTAATTGTGCATGCGGGGACCAAAGTCCTCATGATTAATAATTTCCCCGGTTTTATGCATGTTTGCACTTTTAAAAGGGAGTTGTATTTCGCTCCTTGTATTATTGTAATTCATTGCTTTACTTGCTAATTTATGGTTTTCCTAACATGTATAAATGCGCTTTTAGATTAAAATTGCATCGTGTGGAGAGAGAGCGAATTATTGATAATTAAAATTTAATCATAAATTAATCGAGGTAGAAATAGATGAGAAATCCCGGACCCAGCTCTGGTCTTTGGGCTCGAGAGGTTAGAGGTTATCCTCCAAAATACTTCTTGGGTCACGAGGCTTTAGCGCTAATCCTAGGCCTCATGGCCCAATATGGATAAAATGCGCAAGTCTTAGGCTCTCCGAGGCGAGAGAAACTTTCCCAATGTTCTATTGGGTGGCGACTCCATGATACCTCCTTGTTGCCCAACATAGACGCACTTGCGATTTATCGCAAGATGTCAACGGACCCGCAAATGCCCCGATCGCCCACGTGCGGGCGGTCCGAAAGGGCGGCGCACGGGATCCGGCACGCGTCACAGTGGCGACTCCGCTGGGGACGATATGGTTCGAGATTTCAATTTGAAAATACCTCGTTTAACATTTATGGTTAAAATTTAATTCATAAATTCGCTTTATCTCAAAATTGCATATCATCTCATTAGAGCTTTAGATTAAGTTAGTTTGGTCCCTTTTCAAGCCCCGGTGCATTCCCGAAGCACGACCTCATTTTCACTCAATTTGGGGAAGTGTTAAGGATAATCACCAGCCCAAGCCATGTACCTCAATGGTATATCAAAATGATGACCCGACCGGTCGCTATGCTTGTGATGAGCTAGGCCCGTCGGCAGGGATCATGCTTGGGTAGCCTTAAAGCAACATCTCCCTTGTCCAAAACTCATGTAATGGCAATAGATACTTCCACTAGGTGAAATGTACCGTAATACTATGCTTGCTATATGGGCCATCATATATTAAACGAAACCAATTTAATTAAATGGTCTTCATCAAAGGCTTTCATGCCCCGGTGGGCCCATCTTAGTTAAGTTGAATTGTTTAAATACGTAATGGCCAAACACCCATACGTATGTACATTAGATAGGAGCTGTTATGCTGCCGGTTTTTCACCGCGCACCATACGTGTCCATCGGGTTCCACGTTAATCCATGGATCAAGCCCACCTAGGAAAGAGACCGCATTACCACGTGTGTGGGAGATACAAGGTTGGAAAGATCTATCTGCTTGCATGTGTTTGTCTATGTTGCATCAGCACGAGCATACATTGCATTTTAATCATGCATCATCTTAACAATCTTTGCATTTCAGCCATCATAGATTCTCCTGGGTGGTCTAGAGGTCCCGACGGACGGTTAAGAAGGACGCCGCTTTTGGGGTTAACTGAGTTAGTGTCAGATCAGAGTTCAGAGTCAGTCTTAGAAGGAAGTGTGGGGTTTTCTTCCGAATCATCAACAGAAGTAAGCATGGCTAATCCATCAAATGAGTCTGATGCAACCCGGGCAATAATCGCTGAGGAGGTAGGAAAGAGAATGGAGGAATTTGAAGCCCGAATGATTGCAATGATGGGCAATCTTGCCACCACTATAGCTGGGCAACAAGCTGCTGCTGCCCCTATCCGAGTACCAACTGAACAAGAGGTTGTAAGAGAAGAACGTCCTGTTGCAATCAACCAACCAGTGGTTGACCCACCTGTTGTCGAGCAAAGAGTGCCTGCACCTATTGAGCGCAGAGAGGGCCCCAGGTCCGAAGTTGAGTTTGGGGGAGATGAGCATGAGGAGCATGCAGTAGCTAAAGAAAAGTTGCCAAAACTGGATGAGGCAATGTGGAGGAAAATGGAAGAGAGATTTGAGGTCATGGCAAGGATGATGACCGTGGGAAAAGGAATGAACCCAGAAGATCGAGAGCTGGATGGGGATGACTTAATTCCCCAGAATTTTAAGATGCCGGACATTCCCAAATTTGATGGAACCTCTGACCCTGCCGCACACATCAAGCAATACTCGCTGGTCATGAAGGGAACGACCTTAACAAGAAAGCAGAAGATAGAATATTTCTGCTTGAGTCTCACAGGAGCTGCTATTGATTGGTACCATGGGCTTGACAGGAGATCCAAGGAGGACTTGGACTTGTTGACCGAAGAGTTCCTTAAGCAGTACGATTGCAGTACCCGGATGGAGGTCACTTTGAAAGATCTCGAGTTGTTACAGCAGAAGGCTGGAGAGTCCTTGCACGAGTACCTTACTCGGTGGAGAAACCGGGTTATGGAGATGAAACGCAAACCGGACACTTCTGATCAGATCCGTCTATTCATTCGAAATGCCAGTCCTTACTTGAGAGAGGGACTAAAAATGAAGGGACTCAAGGATTGGGAGTCTTTGAAGGACATTGCCATAGAAGCGGAAGGAGAATATTTATCCAAGAGGGCAAATAGTGAGTCCTATGCCCGGAGGGGATACAGCAATCAGGGGACGGCCAAACCAGTAGGTTCAAGCAGTGGTAACAGAGTTGGGAAGACTGCCGAGGTGTCTGCAACCGGCGTAAGTCAGAGGTATTTCTCCAACTTAGGTAAGCCTTTATCATGGGTGCTGAAGAGGCTAATAAAAGAAGGAAAACTGCGGCCCCTATCACCTAAACCGGCCAAGGCCCAAGGACAGCCAGGGCACAAAGAGAATGAATACTGCGCATTCCACCAACATACCGGGCATTTGACGGATGAGTGTATAACGCTAAGACATCGGGTCCAAGATCTAATTAACAACAAGCAGATCACCGATCCTGAGCAGAGAGAAAGCAAGAAGAAGTCTGGTTATAACACAGTGCCACCTCCAGTCTTTATGATCGGATCGAGCCTACCAGAGTGGTACGTAATGCAAGACCTATATGGAAATGAGTATGTCGCTATTACTCACCCTACAGTGAATGAAGAAGGGGTTTCCGTGGCAGCGATAGACTGTTGGTCCACTAGTGAGAGTAGAAGCAGTAACAAGCAATAACAGCACAAGAAGTGGGATTCAGAGGGAGAAGAAAGAGTAGAAGCAGTAACAAGAAGTGGGAGGGTCATTCCAGAAGTTGAGAAGCAGCAAGACCCAGCACAAGCAATCGCAGAGAAAGAGCCGGAAGAAAATTCAATAATGAAGCAACTGAAAAAGACCACGGCTCAGATATCTATTTGGGATCTCTTGAGACAGTCTCCCTCTCACAGACAGAAGTTAGTTGAAGCATTGAGTGTATCCACCGTAGCAACTATAATCTCTCCATCCGAGCTTTTAGACCTTGTAAAGGGGGGATCCGGTGAGAAGTTGGTTTTTTCTGATGTAGACCTACCAACAGAGGGTCGTAACCACAACCGACCTTTGTACATCAAGGCACAGATCAATGGTAAACACACCGCTTGTGTCATGGTTGATGACGGGTCATCGATAAATGTCTGCCCTTTGGTGGCACTTCAGGCTTTTGGGATGGATGAGAGTATGTTAAGCAAATCTGACCTGACCATCACTGCCTACGACAACTCCAGGAGGCAAGCATCAGGAATTTTCAAAGCTTTGGTAAAGACAGGGCCCATTGAGACAGAAACGGATTTTGTGGTTCTGCCGATCCCAGCAAACTTTTCAGCTCTACTTGGTAGACCGTGGTTTCACAAGTTAGGAGGAGTGCCATCTACCTTACACCAGATAATTAAAATACCCCATGAAGGAGAAGTAGTGACCATTAAAGCAGCAAGAGAGAACCAAGTGTCTGCCTTGGAGATCTCTAATCAGCCATTCAGTGGCTTTCATGTATCAATGATCGGAGAAGAGCAAAACCTAGAAGGTAGCCCTCAAGTGGTGAATATGCTGAAGAAGATGCACTTCCTCCCAGGGGCTGGTTTGGGAAAAGAGTCACAAGGGCTGCAGAATGCTATCACTACACGTGGTCAGAAAGATCGAAAGGGGTTGGGCTACAAAGGAGAATATGGTAAGAAGAAAGGGTCAGGGAAGATTCCCCATATTTCGGAGAGCTTTGTGCCATCATCATCGGTTTGTGCCTACACTGGAGAAGAAGAACTGCAGTGGGTAGATGGGAAGATTATCCCTGGATTTGAAATTTTTAACGACGTCTTTGATTGGGAGATCGGAGTTGTTAAAGCTGTAGAGAACTTTTGGGATGAGGAGATTATGACCCAATGCAGCATCTGGGACAGAGATGAGCCCGAAGAGATTGTAACTGATAAACTGTTAGCCACCAGACTTAAGGGGAAGGAGAAGATAGTGGAGCCAGAGCCGAAGATTAAAGATCTCAAGATTTCACCAAATCAAGAAGCCAAAGCACAGTCAGCTGCAGCATCGGCGTCGACTGAAGTTGATAGTCATTTAGATTCTCTTTTTATACCAGAACTCTTTGAGGACAATGTTAATGTTTCTGATTATGTTAATGAGATGAACAACTTTGCTTACTTGTGTGATGTTTCTGATGATTTCATGTCGCATGATCATAAGCATGATGCATTCATTTTTGATATTAATTCAACTGGCACAACTGCATTTAATCTCAGAACTTTGGAAAATCCAAAGGAAATTTTGCTAGCGTCAGACATAACTCCTGAAGAGAGAATAAAATTTGAGAGAATATTAAAAAAATATAAAAAAGTCTTTGCCTGGACCTATGAGGATATGCCGGGAATAGATCGAGATGTTGCCGAACATGCCATCCCAACTTACCGAGAGTTTAAACCAGTCAAGCAAAAGCTTCGGAGGCTCAGGCCAGAATGGGCACAGAAAGTGAAAGAGGAGATCCATAAGCAGATTGAGGCCAAGTTCCTGATAGAGGTTCAATACCCGACCTGGTTAGCTAACGTGGTTCCTGTAGCCAAGAAAGACAGTAAGGTTCGAGTATGCGTTGATTATCGAGACCTGAACAAGGCCTGTCCGAAAGATGATTTCCCTCTGCCTCATATTGATGTGCTAGTAGATAGTGCTACTGCTTGTATGATGTATAGCTTTGTTGATGGGTACGCAGGGTACAATCAAATCCTTAACAAGATAGTGGACCGGATCAAGACAGCCTTTATCACCGAGTGGGGGACATATGCCTATCGGGTTATGCCTTTTGGGTTGAAGAATGCAGGAGCAACCTATCAGAGGATGGCGACCAAGGTTCTCAATGACTTAATCCACAAAGAAGTGGAGGTGTACGTCGATGACATGATGATTAAGTCGGCTACCAGGGAAGATCACTTTGAGGCATTAGAAAAGTTCTTTCAAAGGATTAGCAAGTATGATCTGCGACTCAATCCCAAGAAGTGCATTTTTGGAGTTACATCAGGAAAGTTGTTAGGCCATGTGGTAAGCCAGAGGGGAATCGAGGTAGATCCCGATAAAGTCAAAGCCATAAGAGAGATGCCAGTGCCCCAGAAGGAGAAGGACGTTAGAAGTTTCCTAGGAAAGCTTCAGTACATCAGCCGATTTATTGCCAAGCTAGCTTCGGTATGTGAGCCTATTTTCAAGCTTCTTAGGAAGAATCAGCCGGTGCTATGGAACGATGACTGTCAATTGGCCTTTGACACCATTAAGGAGTATTTGTTAAATCCTCCGGTGTTAAGACCACCACGCCATGCCAAACCACTAATCCTGTACCTAGCTGTGGAAGATAACTCAGTGGGTGCTATGATGTCTCAGGAAGATGATTTTGGTATAGAGTTTGCCGTTTACTATCTTAGCAAGAAATTTCTGCCTTACGAAGCCAAATATGTAGAGGTAGAAAAGATTTGTTTAGCAGTTATCTGGGCTTCTAAGAAGTTGCGACACTACTTTCATTCCTTCAAGGTACAAACGGTTGCCAAACATAATCCGCTTAGATACCTCCAAGAAGCACCCTCTTTACTAGGGAAGATGGGAAGATGGTTACTGCTGTTGCAGGAATTTGACATTGAGTACATAACCAGGAAAACCATTAAGGGAAGAGCTGTAGCGGAGTTCTTAGCCGAGCATCCTATTGAGGGAGATCAGTTTGAATACAACTTCCCAGATGAAGATGTCACGACCATAGCAGAGCAAGGGTGGCAGTTATTCTTTGATGGAGCAGTCAATAATAAGGGAGCAGGCGTAGGAGTTATTCTTACGACCCCATATGGTGAAAGGTTACCATTGGCTAAGAAGCTGAGGTATAAGGCTACCAATAATGAAACAGAATACGAAGCTTGCATCTTTGGATTGGAAGCATTGCTTGCTCTGGGGGCAAAGACCGCAGAAGTATTTGGGGATTCCTCCTTGGTAATTCATCAAATTAACGGATAGTGGTCAGTCAAGGAAGAAAGGTTGTTGCCTTATGTAAAGCACTTGAGAGCGTTGAGCAGCCAATTTGAGATTTGCACTTTTCACTTCATCCCCAGAGACGAAAATCAGTTAGCTGATGCTCTAGCAACTTTAGTGTCTATGTGGGACAACCCAACAGGAGTTGCGATGAAACCCGTGCTGATATATAGTTCGGAAAGACCTGGTTTTGAAGCGAAACAGGTGATGGACACTGAGGCCACTGATGGAAATCCATGGTATTATGACATTCAGAATTATTTAGAGAGATCAGTCTTTCCAGAGGAAGCCACTGAGAAGGACCAAAAAATGATCAGGAAGTTATCCACTCAATTCATCAGTGTTAATGGCACTTTATACAAAAGGCAAGCTGATGGTATCCAGTTAAGATGTCTGGCAGAGAAAGAAGCTAGAAGAGTTATGGAAGAAGTTCATGCCGGGGTTTGTGGAGCTCACATGAATGGCTTAGCCTTAACAAAGAAGATCATGCGCCAAGGGTTTTATTGGCTCACAATGGATACAGATTGTTCAAAATTTGTGAAGCAATGCCAGTTATGCCAACAGTACGCGAATTTGAGGCACGTGCCAGTTTCAGAGTTACATAACTTAACATCTCCATGGCCATTTGCAGCATGGGGAATAGACATCATAGGCGAAATCCATCCTACTGCTTCTAATGGGCATAGATTCATCATAGTTGCCATTGACTACTTCACTAAGTGGGTTGAGGCTGAATCTTTCAAGAAGGTTGATGCAAGGGATATGGCTAAATTCATCGAGCGGAATTTGATATGCAGATATGGTCTCCCACATCACATTGTATCTGATAATGGGGTACAATTCCTAGCAGAGACTAAACAGATGCTCCAGAAATATGGGATCCAACATCATAAGTCTTCTCCTTACCGTCCTCAAGCGAATGGTGCAGTTGAAGCGGCGAATAAGAATGTGAAGAGAATTTTAGCCAAGATGGTTCAGAACTACAAGGATTGGGCAGAAAAGCTACCCTTCGCACTTTGGGGTTATAGAACAACAGTCAGAACCTCTACGGGGGCAACACCATTCTCTCTGGTGTATGGAACTGAAGCAGTCCTGCCGGTTGAAATTGAGCTGAAATCATTAAGGGTAGTCCTGGAAGCCGAGATTCTGGAGACAGAATGGGCACAACAGCGATTGTTGCAGTTGAATCTATTGGATGAAGATAGGTTGAGAGCCTATTACCACAATCAGGTTTATCAGAAGAGGCTGGCTCGGTCGTTTGGCAAGAAAGTACGAAAGCACCCGTTGAAGGAGGGGGACTTGGTCTTTAAGATGATGAGGCCGGGAGTTCCAGACATACGAGGAAAATTCAGACCAACCTGGGAAGGACCTTTCATTTTGAAAAAGTTGCTAACAAAAGGAGCAGCGATTTTAGCAGACAGCGATGGGAATGAGTTTAAGGACCCGGTCAATGTCGATAGACTTAAAAGGTTCCATGGCTAAAGACCAAAAATAAAAAGAAGAGAATAAATGCCCCGCGGGTCGAAAAACCGAAAAAAAGGCGGCCTTGCTAAAATTGGGCGCCCTGTCAGGGTGAAAACCGAAAAAAGGCATCCTGGGCAAAAATTAAGGGCCAAGAGAAAATATTCAATCGAGAAAACCCGAGAGGGCCGATTGATAACAGGAGTTTGATGCTGACAAAACCCACTCCGAGATTAGGTGTAGTCACATGCTTTTGAATTCTTGTCAAATGAAAGATCATGCATGATGAAATCATATAGAAATGTACACAATTTTGCAAGGAATAATAGAATATATTTTCATTGATCTTTCAGTTCTGTCTCAAAAAGAGTTATATCAATTTTTCATCTAATGATTATCGCTCATCAGATATGTCCTATTTGCTCTTAACAGAAGCTTTGGTGATAACCTTCTCTAAAAAAAAAAAAAAAAAAAAAAAAAAAAAAAAAAAAAGGCCGTTAGAGATGAAAACCGTAACTGGCTCTCTAAGCAAAAGTTAGGCCAAAGGGCAGGGTGAAAACCTAAAAACAGGCAGTCTGCCCTACAAAAAAAATAAAATAAACAAAAGCCGCTGGATTGGGTTGGGTCCATTCCAGGCAAAAGTTAGGCAAAGGGTTGTGTGAAAATCCCATAAGGGACGCATTTCCCGCAAAGAAAAGCTAGTGCGAAAATCCACAAGGGACGTACTACCTTTAAAACAATGACATTCAATGCCTGGAGCGATAAGGCGGCATTATTTCAAGATGATCTTTCGTCAGTCAGACAACACACAACACAGAACATGAAATAGAATCCCAAGTAAATGATCATTGACCAGGGGGCAAGGGATATACACCGGACGTCTCTTTCAAAAAGCTTGTCGACGATCCTCAGGATTCAGGGGGCATGGTACAGCAGACAAGCTATAAGTTCAGCAAACCATGGATCACCTAGGGCGCGATCTATACATTTTTGCAAGCATTTGCATTCCATAACATACACACATGATTTCTTGTATATTCCTATGCATACAATCTTGCAGGAGAAATCGGCGGGAAACACCCACAAAAGCCAAGTGATGACACTAGTCCAAACATCTAAAGGAGCAAAAAAAATAAAAAATAAAAAAATAAAAAATAAATCCACAGCGGTTAGCATGTTGGCGGCATTACCCACAAGAGGTTAGCACGACCACAACATATATTCACAGCGGTTAGCACGATGGCGGCACTACCCACAAGAGGTTAGCACGACCACGGCACTACCAATTCACAGCGGTTAGCACGATGGCGGCACTACCCACAAGAGGTTAGCACGACCACGGCACTACCAATTCACAGCGGTTAGCACGATGGCGGCACTACCCACAAGAGGTTAGCACGACCACGGCACTACCAATTCACAGCGGTTAGCACGATGGCGGCACTACCCACAAGAGGTTAGCATGACCACGGCACTACCAATTCACAGCGGTTAGCACGATGGCGGCACTACCCACAAGAGGTTAGCACGACCACGGCATTACCAACTCACAATGTTTAGCACGATAGCGGCGCCACCCACAAGAGGTTAGCGCACCTACGGTATTACCAGCTACAACCAAAAGACAGCAGCAGCTATCGTCATAACTCCATCAAGCAGGAAGATCGCCGCTTCAGGTACGCGTTTCTTTCCTTTTCCTGAATTTTGGCTCACCTAGGCACCCATGCACTAGCCTCCCCAAAATTGGGGGCAACTGTAGACACCGGGTCCCGAGTAGCCTTGATCAGGATTACCCGATGATGAAATTTAGCTATGCCGGCTTATAGGCAAAAAGATTGGAGTTCGGAAGTGATTTTTCCTTGTCTTTTCGATGAGCAAAAAGTGTATTTTAAAAATATTTTTAAAATATTTTTAAAATTATTTTGGAGAAGAAAAAGTGTGTTTTAGGTTGAGGGTATTTTATATAAAAATTTAAAATTTAAAATTTAAAAAAAAAAAAAAAAAAAAAAAAATTTACCTGAAAAGCACGGCTGTGCTTTTCGGAAGCACGGCTGTGCTTTGCGCTGCACTGCGCGCAGTGTGCGCGCAAAAGCACAGCTGTGCTTTCTTTGAAAGCACGGCTGTGCTTTGCGTGCAGCGCGCGTTTCTCGCGCGCAGTCGCCCATATTCGCCCCATTTTCGACCCCACTTATTTTTTAACGATTTTTGGACGGTTTTGGGTGGTTTTTGGGTAGTTTTTGATGATTAAAACACTAGAAAAAAATTCAGAAACGGGGGAGGACGAAGGAAGAACATTTTGTTAGAAAAAAAACTGAATTTTGGAGCTTTGAGTTGAGAGAAAAAAATCCATCTTACACACTTGTTTCCAAGAGCTTTTCTTCAAGTTTTCAAGCTATTTTCTAAGGATTTTCACAAGAGAAGACAAGGAATTCAACACTTCTATCTTCAATTCTTCAAAACTGAATTTGAGGGTAATTATTCTTGGCTTTACTCATTAATTCTCTTGTTAATTTCATTTATTTTGGCTTCCAATTAACATATCAAACATGTAAATTCTCTTAGTCTCCATATTCTTCTTCTTATTTTTTTTATCTTCAATTATTCATATAACAAATAAGCTTTTTAAATTCTATTATCTTTTTTTCATGTCAAATTATTCTTTGTTCATGTAATTATGCATGTTTTAGGTTGTAAATACCTTTAATTTCTTAATGCTATATCATGTTTATTATTATGCTTTCTTTTGCATGTATGAGTGTTATAATCATTATTTTATGCTAGTCATGCATGTTAAGTTGTGTTATTCTCATGTTACATTTTTAATTCATGTCTTAACTATAGTAAAATTGATTGTCACTAATTTTCCATGCACGTTAATTACTAATATTAATAAGTTGCATGTGCCATGATACTTTCTCATCTTATGCATGTTAAATTGCATCTTAATTATCCTATGCATGTTAAATTGCATCTTAACTATTCTATGCATGTTAAATTACATCATGATTATTTTATGCATCTTATATTTTCATGGTACATATTATCTTTTTATGTCATATTATTTTGTTGGCTTAATCACTAACATGAATTTCTTTTGTTTTATTTTTGGTTGCACATCATTGTTTTTACTTTCAATTGAGCATCCATGCACGTTGAAGGAGGAGTTTGCGGGATTTGGTATTTTCTTTATACATTTTTAATTCCCATTTTATTTACATTGCCTTGTATATATTCATTAAATAAAATGTTTTCTTATGCGCACCAAAATAAAAATCACCAAAATATTTTTACTAAATTAACTTGGATCTTTCATAATAAAGCGGGACCAATGTCCTAATTTTCATCCCAAATAAGATCATCACATCCAGAATATTTTCTTTAATTGTGCATGCGGGGACCAAAGTCCTCATGATTAATAAATTCCCCGGTTTTATGCATGTTTGCACTTTTAAAAGGGAGTTGTATTCCGCTCCTTGTATTATTGTAATTCATTGCTTTACTTGCTAATTTATGGTTTTCCTAACATGTATAAATGCGCTTTTAGATTAAAATTGCATCGTGTGGAGAGAGAGCGAATTAATGATAATTAAAATTTAATCATAAATTAATCGAGGTAGAAATAGATGAGAAATCCCGGACCCAGCTCTGGTCTTTGGGCTCGAGAGGTTAGAGGTTATCCTCCAAAATACTTCTTGGGTCACGAGGCTTTAGCGCTAATCCTAGGCCTCATGGCCCAATATGGATAAAATGCGCAAGTCTTAGGCTCTCCGAGGCGAGAGAAACTTTCCCAATGTTCTATTGGGTGGCGACTCCATGATACCTCCTTGTTGCCCAACATAGACGCACTTGCGATTTATCGCAAGATGTCAACGGACCCGCAAATGCCCCGATCGCCCACGTCCGGGCGGTCCGAAAGGGCGGCGCACGGGATCCGGCGCGCGTCACACTTGGTCTGACATGTTTAACTACTGCTACTGTTGTTGTGCCCTATCAGCCTCTAAAATCTGGGCCTCCATGATTGTCTTTAAATATTTGAGCTCTACCTTGACTAGCTATACTGCTTCTGCCTCTGGTATCGAGGAACAAGAGACGGTAGTTCTCTAGCCTCGAAGTGCAAAAGAGTAACTTTTCCCAATCCTTGTGATTTTGAACCATCTTGGCCAAGATCTTTTGTTAGCATCTTCTCCTACCCCATTGTTTGAGGGAAATACAGAGAGGACTGATGGTCTTCAATGGCATACTATTAGAACAACTTAACCATAAAATATCCTTACGTCCTTGAACCATACGTGGCGTGGGAAAATATAGTGACATACTGATTCTTTTTTATGACCCTATCCATTAGTGGTCATAGGGTGTACCTCCCCTATGATGTCTTTTCCCAAGATCGAGCATCCTGCATCCATTATAAGTCAATAGAAACCTTTTGGTCCTCCTCGAAAGTCAAGAAGAATGGCTAAGTGTGTGTATGCGTAGGTCAATAGGATTTGAACAAAGCTTAGCCTCAGGATGACCTTCTCTTGCCTTTCATATCAACAGTTTCGGCCAGATCTAAGTATTGATTATTTTCCTTCCTTTTTCTCCTCTCTTCATATTTCATCATTCTTTTTTTTTCGTTCTTTGTTTTCTTTTTTCTGTTCTTTTTCTTTTGTTCTTTTTTCTGTCCTTTTTTCAAGGATAAGCTTTGATCAAATCCTAATAGTTTACATATACATGGACTCCTCATCTTCTCGATTTGGGACAGCATTAACCAACTGAGTCTGGCATTGAACTTCGACTAGAAATTTTGGCTTCATCTCTGCTTGTAGATTCCTCCTTTTAACCTTTTCTACCCATTTTAGCCTAAGTCTTCTGGGCTTCTGCTTAGCTGATCCATGATCAGGATATGTTGGAATGGTGTGCTTAGCGATTCCGCGATCAACTCTTAGCATGTCTTTATAGGTTCAGGCAAAGACTTTTTTACATTTTGTTTTATTTCTCTCAAATTTTGATCTCTCTTCAGGAGTTACATTAGATGCTATCAAGATTTTCTTTGGGTTTTCTAAAGTTCTGAGATTAAACAGAGTAACAGCAATTGAATCAATATCAAATAGGGATGAGTCATGATCATGATTATACATAATGAAATCATAAGAGATATCACACAAATAAGCAAAAACGTTCATCTTATTAATGAAACCAGAATGTTATTATTAACTGTTCAAAAATAAAAAGATCATTCTAAATAACTAATCCTCCTCTTGTTTCCACTAGCACAGATGTTTTGGCCAATGGTTCCTTATCGTCCTTAGGAACCATCCTCCCTCTCCCACTTAGAGACTTAATCTATCTTATTCTTTATCCTTCGCTCTTCTGGGTCAGAGATCTATTTGAAATCAATCAGATCTTGAATGGCATGTCTCAAGGTCCTGCATTCATCTATGGTATGCCCAGTGTGTTGGTGGAAGGCACAATACTGATCCCCCTTGTGATTGGGTTGTCCCTGGCTTCTAGTTGGCCTAGCTGGCAATGGTTGTAACATCCCCTCCTTAATTAGCCTCTTAAGGACCTAAGATAAGGATCTGTCCAAATTAGAAAAATGTCTTTGATTAATTTTCACGGTTGGTGCTTTTCCTATCCTTCGGGCATTGCTGCCATCATAATAACCCTCTCTTAGTCTTAAGGGGCCAGTAATAGTTTTTTTGAGAGGCACTGGACTTTATAATTTCTTCTTCAAAATTAGCTAGATCTTTTTTCATGCTTAAGGGCCTAGAGATGCCTATTGACTATGAAGGCTCTGTTCCTTCTGCCTTTTTTACTTGTTCTTATAACTGCATCAAAGATCCCTTCGATGTTTTACTTAAGTGCGGACCTGAGCCTGACCTTAAATCATATCCTGCCCTTAATGCTTTACTATTCAGTGCTTGCTTCACTACTAAAATATCTTCCTTTTCAGGAATACAGTCGTATTCTAGAGCAAGCTTCTTGCCTCTTTTTTGCTCAACTAGCAAAATAAAGGGCACCTTGACTCTGGGTTTGAAAGCAAAAGGAGACATTACAGTTATCGTGGTATAAGCCTTCTTGATAATGGCCGGCTCAACTTGGTTAAGAGCTATCACCATAAGCTAAGCTTGAAGAACCAGTGCCATGGCATCCATTCTTTCCTTAACCAGGGCCAACATCCTTTTTCTAAGCTCTTCGAACCTTTTATCCATCTCCTTGGCAATTAGGGCATGAGTCTCTTCAGTCTGTTGTGAAAGGCCAGGCATTTCTAATACGTTCAGACGCTCTAGCAAGGATACTAAACCTTTATCAGCCAACTCAAACTTTGATCGCTCTTTAGACAACTATCGGGATCCCTAAACCACTCAAGAAAATGGTCTACAATGGCTGAAAAGCAAGGAGTTAGAATGATGCATGAGTAATATGTAATGCATGATCGTGCCATCCAAGTGGTCCTCGATGGCTGAAAGAGACTATAATGATACACGTGAAACATGTAAAAGCTATACACAGGATGATATATACATGTAATAATTATATTCAAAGAATAGGATGTATACATAGGGAGGAAATAAAAAATTTTATTTGTGCATAAATGACATGAATATGCAATGCATCATCCACAACCACATGTAAATAGATAGATCCTTCCAACCTTATTGCCCCCACACATGAGGTCGTATAGTCTCTGTCCTAGGTGGGCTTAATCCATGGGTTAACAAGGAACCTGAAGGATGCGCATGGTGCTCAGTGGAAAATCGGCAGCATAACCTCTCTTGACTAATGTGCATACGCATGGATTTAGACCATTATGTATTTAGGCAGTCCGAATAAATTGACATGGGCCTATCTGGGCATGAAAGCCTTTGATTAGGTGACCAATCAAATTATCTGGGTTTGTCCAATACGTAATGATCTATATATCATGCAAGGTATTATGGTTCATACCACCTAGGGGAAGTATCTATTGCAATTACATGAGCTTTGGTCAGGGTGATGATACTTTAGGTCTACGCAAGTATGGTCCCTGCCAGTGGGTCTAGCTCATCACGAGCGTAACGATTGATCGGGTCTCCATTTAATATACCATGATGGTACGGGGCTTGGGCTGGTCATTATCCTTAACACTTCCCTACATTGAGTGAACATAGGGTCGTGCTTCGGGACCGCACCGAGGTTGAAAGTGGGACCAAACTAGCATAGATCTAAGGCTCTAATGAGATATAATGCAGTTTTGAAAAAGGATAACATTCTTAAATTAAAACTCAATTGTAAATTTTAACCAAGGTACTTTCGAAGCGAAGTCTCAAAGTAAGTCCCCAGTGGAGTCGCCACTGTGATGCGCGCCGAACCCCGAGGCGCCCAGAAACGGCCGCTTTTAGGGCTTTCAGGATAAGGTTATAAGAACTTGTAAGAAATTACAAGTGCGTCTATTTTGGGCAACAAAGAGGTTCTTTGGAGTCGCCACCCAATAGAACATTGGGAAAGGCCATCTAGCCTCAGTGAGCCTAAGAAAGCACTGCTATGTCCATTATAGGCAAGCTAGAGGTGTCTTGGAGGCTTCCACCCTAATAATAGGATGGTCCTCTAGCCTCACACTTGGGCAAACCAGAGGTGTCTTGGAGGTATCCACACTAATAGAACATTAGGATGGCCCTCTCGCCTCGTGGCGCCTAGGACTGTGCTAATTTTGAGCCTTTTACGGGACATAAGAGGTGTCTTGGAGGCCCTATCCCAATAGAACATTGAGATGGCCCTCTCTCCTCGTTGAGCCCAAAGACCAGAGAAGGTTTGGGACTTCCCATTTATTCATACCTTGGTTAGGTTTATAGTTGAGTTTTGAATTTATCGTTTCATCTCATTTCTCATTCAATTTAATGCAGTTAAATTAAAGCGCAGATTGTCCATTCAGGGAAAGCGATAAATAAATAAAGCATAATTAAAGTAAAGTGCATGAAAAAAATTACAATAAAACTAGGGGCGGAATATAACCCCCATTGTAAATAAAATACAAATCATACATAAAACGGGCTATTTCTTCAAGATGAAGGCATTGGTCCTCGCATGAATATTTATTATAAAATAATTTTCATGTGACAATTTTTATTTTGAATGGAGAAAATTGGGATATTGGTCCCATTTTTATTAGGAAAGATTCCAAGTTAATTAATAAAAATATTTTTGTTATTTTCTTTTTAGCGTCCCTAAAATAAACAATTTTATAAGAAAATTACATGGTAGAATAAATGAAAAAGCCAAATAAATGAAATATTACAAATAAAGCAAATAAATGTTTAACCCAAATGAGCCTTTTGGATCTCCTCGTGTGCTCGCAAAAATGCCCAAGTAAAGAAAATGAGTTTTTTGAACAAAGATAAACACAAATGAAATAATGTTAGTAATTAAATCAATAAGATCAATTAAACGCATAAAATAATAAATAACAAATTAAAACAAATAAAATGAGATGATATCAAAAGAATTATAAATGAATTAAAATGTTAATAAACAAAAATAAATGAGAAAAATGCATTATGAATGACAAAGGAATTAAAGGATATTGTGACGCGCACCGAACCCCGGGGCGCCCCGAACACCCTCCTTTAGGGATTTCGGGATGAGGTTTATAAAAATTGTAAGAAATTACAAGTGCGTCCATTTTGGGCAACAAGGAGGTTTCTTGGAGTCGCCACCCAATAGAACATTGGGAAAGGTCGTCTTACCTCAGCGAGCCTAAGACGGCGCTACTATATCCATTTTGGGCAAGCCAGAGGGGTCTTGGAGGCCCCATCCTAATAGAACATTAGGATGGCTCTCTCAGCTCGTGGAGCCTAGGACTATGCAAGTTTAACCCTTTTTACGGGACACAAGAGGTGTCTTGGAAGTCCCATTCCAATGGAACATTGAAATGGTCCTCTCGCCTCATTGAGCCCAAAGACCAGAGATGGTTCGGGACTTCCCATTTATTCATACCTTGATTAAGTTTATAATTGAGTTTTGAATTTAGCATTTCATCCCATTTCTCATTCAATTCAATTCAATTTATTTAAAGCGCATATCAATCACATAAAGAAATCGGTAGATAAAGTAAACAAAAGCGCACAAAAATAAATTACAACAAAACTAGGGGCGGAATACAATTCCCATTTGGAAATAAAATCCAAATCATGCATAAAACGGGGTATTAGTTAAAGATGAGGACATTGGTCCTCTCATGCCTAATTAAAGAAATAAATTTTAAAGTGACAATTTATTTTGGATGAAAAAGCTAGGACATTGGTCCCATTTTTTTTTAAGAAAAAAATCAAATTAATTAATATAAATATTTTTGTGATTTTTTAATTAACGTGCATAAAAATAAATTATTACAAATTACATAATAAAATGAATAAAAGCAAATTAATGAAAATGATAAAAATAACAAGTCAACTCCCAAATGGATCTTCAAATATTCATGGGCTCCCACTTGCCATTAAAAAAGACTCACACATGAAAAAATAAGTATTGAAATAAAAAAAAAAACAAATAAAAGTAATGCTAGTAAGAAAAAATTAATTTAGAAATATACTATAAAAATAGAGCAAATAAAAATGCATCATGTGTGACAAATAAATTAAAATTACATAATAAAATATGCAACTTAACTAATTAACAATTTAGCATGCATAAAAACACAAAATAACAACAATAATATCCAATCATGCATAAAAAGTATAATATACATAAAATTCAGCATGCATAAAACATAAATAATAATGCTAACAATAATGATACTAGTAACAAATTATAGCAAAAGTAATAAAAATAACAATGGTGATAATAATAATAACAAAGCACAATAACAATCAAGGTTATGAATAATCATATAAACATGCAAGACCAATAGGAAATAAAATTAACATGGCATGTTTAAGGCATGATAATAATAATACCAATAATAATATGGACAATCACATAAGTACATGGTAATAATAATAATAATAATAATAATAATAATAATAATAATAATAATAATAATAATAATAATAATAATAATAATAATAATAATAATAATAATAATAATAATAATAATATAATATAATATAATATAATATATGAACAATTCAATATGAACAATTAAACAAGAACCAAAAAATAAGAAATAAGAAGTAAAAAATAATAGATCTAAGAGAATTCACATGTTAACTAATTAAATAAAAACAAAAGAATAATAAAATAAAAAGAAAATGATAGAACTAAAAGAATTTACATGTTAACTAATTAATTGGAAACAAAAAAATGAAATTATAAATTAAATTAAGAAATTGAGCCAAGAATGTTTACCCTCAAAATTTATCTTGAAGAAATGAAGGTAGATGATCCAATTCCTTTTCTTGATTGTAAGAGTAAAATTAGAAAATAAAGTATTGAAAATGAATTTTTACTCAAGAACAAATAATTGATTTATTTGTCTCAAAGTAAAAATTATCAAATGAAAAAGAAGAAAATTCCCAAGAACAAAAATTATTCTTTTTGCCTTAAGAATTAACTTGAAAAAATCCTTTAGAAACTTGAGAGAATTTGCTCTTGAAAAAGATGAAGAAGAAGAAAATATTTTTTCTAAAGAAAATCCCCCTAATTCTCTCTCCAAAATTCCTTTTATTCCTCTCCAAAATTCAGAATTTTCTAATTAAGAAACTAAATTGATTTAATTCCAATAAACACAAAAAATAATTGAATTTGAAGGGTTTTGAATTTTCAAGGGTTTAGCATTGAATTCTATGAAAAAAAAAGAAAAAAAAAGCATTAAAAATGAAGAAAAAATGGCCAAAAAGGCCATTAGGGGCGAAAATGGGCTCACAGGGGCGAGCGACGCGCCCGACGGGCATCACCGAGCTCGGGGCGCGCGCCCAGCTGCGCGCACGACGGGCAGGCCGTCACCCGCGCGAGCGGGAGACAGTCAGCGCGCTGGGAGCTGCGAGTCACCCGGCGCGCAGGCGAACGCGGCCCGCTCGCAGTTAGTGCAATAACGACGAATTGATATGTATACATGCCTTGAATCGATATTGATGATGGAAGTGAGTGAAATTATCGAGGGAGGCATAAGAATAATGTAGTCCTATAAAATGTGAAGTAGAATGACCGATGGGAAATAAATGGACTTCCTGTACTGGATGTCCTCCTAGTTTAGTGGTAATGATGCGTGCTTGTGATGCATAAAGGAAATTTCGAGGACGAAATTTTTATTAGTGAGGGAGAATTGTTGTGGCCCAAATACCGGCTTAGAAGTGACTGTACATAATTTTAGTGATACCACAACGATCGTAGTGTCGAACAGTGTAGGGAGTGAGTTTGCTATTGTCAAAACTTATTGATAAGTGTGCTAAACATATAGTGATTCCGGGACGAGTGACACCGGGATGGCTATACAGCGAAATCGGCCGTCCTGCGCCCTAAAAATTCTGATGTTGTAAAAATGATTTGTGGATCGTGAGGAGTCTAGTGGTGAAATCAGAACTGAAAACGGAGTTATAATGACCTCTGAAAGTCAGTTTGAAAGAAGCCTCCGGTTCGATTCAAATAGTAATCAAGTTTGACCGAAGTTTGACCGAGACTCTAAATATAGTAAACAACCTCTGAAAAATTATCAGAAGGTATAGATGGACTTAGAATAGTGTATAAAATAGTTTGGTGGTGAAAAACAAATTTTATGGAGACATTAAGAAATTAGTGAACCGGACCGATTTAATTGAATCGAACCGAATAGTGACCCTAATTGAGATGGAACCAAGGTTTAATGGGTTTATAGGAGTGAAATTGACTCTAAGGGTGAAAAATGAACCGAACCGGTTCAACTAGTGAACCGGACCAGTTGACTTTTGGTTGACTAGGTTTGAGTAAAGTTTGACTGGACACTAAATGGAGTTCTGGACCTCAGAAAAATTTTCTAGAAGCATGGCTCTGGTTGGAATATTATGAAGAATCAATTGTTAAAGAAAAATAAATTTTACGGTAAGACAGAAAATTGAGTTATCGGACTGGTAAGAAATTAGCGGACTGAGAAATGGTCTCCGATTGAGCTGAAATTTTACATAGAGGTTAAATTATATATTTTGAGAATTATGGAATTAATTTTGGGAGAAATTGAGTTTAAAAATTGAGGAAAATAATTTTTGGATGGAAAATGGGCTTAAAAATGGAAAATGGGCTTGAATTGTTTGGGCCACTTTTATTGGGCTTGGCCCGGCCCATTAAGACCCTTATATAAGATGAAAATATCAGATTTCTCTAGAGAAATCTTCACAAATCCAGCAGCCTCTCCACTCCTCTTCTTGGCCGAATTTCACCCTCTCTCTTTCTCTTGAATTTTCTTCTTCTTTCTTCAAAGTTCTCCCTAAATCCAACCTTCCTAAGTAAAATACAGCCCCTCTTTTCATTGATAATGGTTTCAAAAGCTCATTTGGAGTGAATTTTTACACCAATCCAAAAATGACCAGCAGTGAAAAAGAAGGATAAATAGATCAAACGCTACGTCCTTCAAGATTACATTCAACCAACTCTATATTGATCAGATGGGGATCAGCAAATTAGAATCTTACCTTGCAGATCAGATGTGGGTCAGCAGAATAGAATATCTAATTACACACCTTACAGATCGAATGGGGGTTAGTAAGGAAAGTTCTCAAGCCGAGACGAGGGTAGCGGTACAAATCAGACTCCGTGCAGACCGAGATGAGGCCAGCAGAGCACTATATCTCATAGATACTGCGCGAGCCGAACCGAGGCCAGCAGAGCACATGCGGTAGAACAGATCACAAATAGAGGTTGTAGTCAGAGAGTACTGCATCTCACAGACACCGTGCAGGCCGGGACGAGGCTAGCGGGACACCAGCGGTGGAACAGATCACAACAGAGGATGCAGTTAGACAACACTTCACCTCACACCGTGCAGGCCGGGATTAGGCTAGCGGGACACTAGCGATAGAACAGATCGCAACAGAGGATGCAGTTAGACAACACTTCACCTCACATCGTGCAGGCCGGGATGAGGCTAGCGGGGACAACGATAAAACAGATCGCAATAGAGGATGCAGTTAGACAACACCTCACCGCACACCGCGCAGGCCGAGAGGAGGCTAGCGGGACAGACCAGCCGCTGTGCAAACCGAGATGAGGTTAGCGGGGGACAGCGATAGAACAAATCGCAACAGAGGATGCAGTTAGACAACACTTCACGTTACACTGTGCAGGCCGGGAGGAGGCTAGCGGGGACAGCAATAGAACAGATCGCAACAGAGGATGCAGTTAGACAACACTTCACCTCACACCGCGCAGGTCGAGAGGAGGCTTGCGGGACAGGCCAGCCGCCGTACAGACCGAGATGAGGTTAGCGGTGGACAACAATAGAACAGATCGCAACAGAGGATGCAGTTAGACAACACTTCACCTCATGCTGTGCAAGCAGACCGAAGGCGAGCGGGACAATGCGATAGAAAAGATTGCAAGCGAGCCACAGTCTGATAGCACTACAGCTCAACAGCAACAAGTCACAACATTCCACACAGCAAAAAGGTAAGGGCTACCTCAGGTATGCATCTCTTTCCTTCTTCTCGGAATTTTGGCTCATCTAGGCACTAGTGCACTAGTTTCCCCAAAATTGGGGGCAACTGTAAACACCGTGCCCTGAGGCAGTCCGGATCAGAGTTACTCGATGAAGAGATCAATGTCTATTTTTTGATAAATGGATGGAATTCGGAGGTTTTCGTCCCTCGGTTTCACAAGGATTAAAGTCTTTCTCTCTATAGCGCGAGATTTTCAAAGAATTTGGGAAACTTAGCTTGAAAATGAGATTTTGCTCAACGGACGGGAAGCCCATCGGAGTTAGGATGCCCATCACTATTTGGTGTTCCCCGTCTCTCGCATTGAGAGACGGGCCATCTCTTGTGTTGTAGAGACGGCTGTCTGTAGTATGAGTGACAGACACGTGTCCGCATAGAGACGGCCGTTCCTAGTCTTGTGTCTCGGTCCGTCTGTCGTCCAGATTACCACGCGTACCCTTCTTATAGACGCCCATCTATAGTTCTTGGGACGGCCGTCAGTAGATGATCAGATCAGATAACGCCGAATTTTGTGAATTAATCTGATAAGTTTAAAAACTCTTCAAATTTGAATTGGATTGGGATAGTTAATGGGATTAAAACTAAATTTCAATTTCCTTTTGAAATTCAAATTATTTAAGTTGATATTTATCCCAAGTATCTTATAAACTCTATAAATAGTGGATTAAGTTTCATGATTTGGGGTTAGCAAATTTTTAAGGGAAAAATCTTTTTGTGAGCAATTTACCAAAATCCAAATTTAATAGTTTTTCTCAAGATCTCTATTTTCAGTTTTTTTTTTATTCCATAAAAATTCTTTCAAACTTTTTACTCTTTTCTCAATTCTTACTTGCGAATTAAGCTAATTTGAGGTAACGAAATTCATTCGTTTCCATCAATCCGGCTAATTCCAATATTTGAATTGCTTTCAGATTTTTGAGAAAGAAAAATATAAATTTTCTTTTCTTGATCCACTTTTTTCTATCCTTGTAAAACGTGCGGGACTGAAGTCATTTGATATCAACCCAAAAGGTAAAATCCGAGGGTAAACACTCTGGATTAATATTTGTGTAATTTAATTGACTTGTATTAATTATTTTTGATTTAATAAGATTTTTTTTATTTAACAAAGAATTTCAATTGGAGTTTTTGAAGTTTTTATCTATTTTCTAGTATCAGGGGTGACCGATGGGCAGAGTGGTCATCGATGCCCGTCCCTAATTTGAGAGACGGGATGTATATGATGCACCACTCCGTCTACCGATCACACCAGGGACGCCCGTCGATAATGTGCAGAAGGCCGTCCCTGGGCAAATTCTCATGATTTTAACTTGTTTCTTTTACTTTTTTATTTCCTTTTATCTTTTAAGTTATTTTCTTTAAGATTTTATGTTATTTTACTTTTCTTTACTTTACTTTATTCTTGATTTTGATACTGACATATTTATTTTTATGAGTTATTATCTGACCATTTTGGATGAGCTGGAGTTGTTAATGATGGTGGCTACGCTAATCTGATGATTTCCATCCGGGTTCTTTCTTTACCCTTGTTTTTTTTATTATTTTTATTAATTTTATTATGAAACTTGTTTAATCTCGTTAAAGTAAAAATGGCCAAATGTTTTATAGTAATTAATTTGGGATTTTTTGAAAATCGGGGGCCAAAGTCCTGTTTTTAGCCAATAAAATCGACACTTCTCAAAAATTGACTTGTAATAAATATGCATGGTAGGACCAATGTCCTCATTACAATGAATATCCCCATTTTCTGTATGATTTACCTATCGTTTTGATAATGTGGGTTATATTTCGCCCCTAGTGTTATTGTAATTTATTTTCGTGTATTTTATTTTGTGTCAATTTACTGCTTTATCTACGTGAATGGATTGTGCTTTAATTAACTGCATTGTATGGAAAGTTGATGAAACAATAAATTCAAAACTTAATTATAATATTAATCAAGGTACAAATAATGAGAAATCCTGAACCCACTCTGGTCTTGGGCTCAATGAGGTTAGAGGTCCATCTCATTGTTTCTTTGGGATGGAACCTCCAAAATATCTCTTGTTCCCCACCAAAAGGCCTAATATACATAATCCTAGGCTCCAGGGGGTTAGAGGATCATCCTAATGTTCTATTGGGCTGAGACCTCCTAGATCCCTCTGGTTTGCCCAAAATGGATATTTACGCGTTGTGTAATCCTAGGTTCCATGAGGTTAGAGGGTCATCCTAATGTTCTATTAGGCTGGCACCTCCAAGATCCTCTTAGCTTACCCAAAATGGATATGTAGGCGCTGTCTTAGGCTCGCTGAGGTTAGACGACCATTCCCAATGTTCTATTGGGTGGCGACTCTAAGAAACCTCCTTGTTGCCCAATATAGACGCACTTATAATTCGTTGCAAGTTTTAACGAATCTCATCCTGATCACCCTAAAAGCGGGCGGTTCGGGACACCCCGGGGTTCGGCGTGCATCACACTTGGACATATGAAGACACGTTAAGAGTTGATCGTGGAATCACTAGGCACATCATTCAAACACACCACAATCACGAATCGGCCATGCAGAAGCTCAGAAGATTGAAGCTGGAAGTGGCAGAAAAGGTAGAAAAGGAGAGATCCACAAGCAGAGATGAAGCCAAAATTTCTAGTCGAAGTTCAATGCTAGACTCGGTTGGTTAATATTGTACCAAATCGAGAAGAGGAGGAGTGCGTGTACGTGTAAACTATTAGGATTTGAACAAAGCTTATCCTCGAAAAAAAAAAGAACAGAAAAAATAATAAAAGCAAAAGAACAGAAAAAAAGAACAAAAGAACAAAGAAAGGAAAAAAAGAGAATGGCGAAATATGAAGTGAGGAAAAAAAAAAGAGAGAAGGAAAATAATCAATATATAGATTGGAAAACCATCATGGGAGGAAAGCTTTGTTCAAATCCCGCTGATCTACACGTGCCCGTACTTTGCCGTTTTTCTTGACATCCAAAAGGGACCACAAGAATTATATCGACTTGCAATGGATATAGGTTGCTTGAGCTTGGAAATAGACATCACAGGGGAGGTGCACCCTACGGTCCCAACGGACAGGGTCATGTCAAGATTGTCTCCCGCACCACGCAGGGTTCAAGGATAGAAGGACACCTTATGGTTGAGGCTAGGGAGTTGCTCTAGATGTATGGCATTAAAGACCACAAGTCCTCTCTATATTGCCCTCAAAATAATGGGGCAGCAGAGGTTGCTAATAAGAAGATCTTGATCAAGATGTTCAAAACTACAAGGAGTGGGCAGAGAAATGGCCTTTTGCACTTTGAAGCTAGAGAACCGCCATCGGAACCTCTACAAGAGTCACTTTTTATTCCTCGATACAGGGGGCAGAAGCAATATAGCCAGTTGAAGTAGAGCTCAAATCTTTAAGGATGGTCATAGATGCCCAGATTTCGGGAGCCGACAGGGCATGACAATCGCAGCAACAGTTCAACACGTCGAACAAGGACGAGTAATGAAATTACTACCATAGTCAGATCTATCAGAGAAAGCTCTGGTCGATCATTTGGGAAGAAAGTCAGGAAGTGTCCACTGAAGGAGGGAGGTTTAGCCCTTAAGCAAATGAGTCCGATTGTGCCAGACAAATGAGGTGAATTCAGACCAGTGTAGGAAAGCCCATTTGTTCTTGAGGGGTTATTGTCCAAGGGATCAATAACAGATAGCAATGGAAGCAAATACGGAGAATCGATCAACATCAACAGACCCAAGATGTTCCCTGGCTAAAGACTAAAAATCAAAAGAAGAGAATAAAAGCCCCGCATGTTGAAAACCGAAAAAAGGTGGCCTTGCTAAAAATGAGCGCCTCGTCAGGGTGAAAATCGGAAAAAGGCACCTTAGGCAAAAATTAGAGTCTTGAGAGAAAATGTCCAATCAAGAAAACCCGAGAGGGCTGATTGGAGACAGGAGTTTGATGATTACAAGATATACTCTGAGATTAGATGTAGTTTTGCATTTTGAATCGATGTTAGATAATGATCATGTATAGAGAAATCATACCGAAATTACACAATCTTTGCAAATACATGTGTTCATTATTTTCTAGTTCATTTATAAAAAGAGAAATTCATTGCTGAATGCATGAAATCTAAATGGCTACACTCTGCTACTACTCTCACCATCCAGATGTCTAAGTCGATGAGTTCTGCTATCAATTGCAGGACTGAGAACCTACCTCTTTAGTGCATTAGTGGGAGTGAAAGAACAACCCCTGATAGATGGCATAATAGTCTTCATCGGCAGCTTGCCCAGAGGCTATGGTATCTAGAGGTAAAAGCCAAAGATAAGGTCCACCTTAGAAAGATAGGGATGCCTCATTACATCATTAATCCCTCTAAACTATTGAGCATAATGGGTAGGTATGGTAAAAAGGCAGCCTCATGAAGTCCTAAAGAACCCGATCCTCATCTGCTACCTCACCTAATCTAGCAACACATTCATCAAGGGTGGCCATGGAATGCAGTCGATGCCTAAGGAAAAAATGCGTCAGTGAATAACTACCAATTACTCTTGAAGGGGAGCTCTGATAGTAGCTTTGACTTTTCTTACGGTCATACCCTTTTTATTTTAAAAAAAAAAAGAGAAAAGAAAGGCCGCTAGAGATAAAAACCGTGACTGGCTCTCTAAGCAAAAGTTAGACCAAAGGGCAGGGTGAAAACCTGGGAACAGGCAGTCTGTCCTTCAAAAAATAAATGAAAAAAAAAGCCACTGGAGTCCCGAGGCGGTCCAAGATCAGGATTACCCGATGATGAATGCGTCGCCTGTTCATAGGCAAAAATGTCAAAGATGTTTTGCTTATCGAGACCTTTTTTTTTAAATAAAAAAATAGACAAATAAATATATATATAATAAAAATAATATTTATAAAAAATTATTATGAAAAAATTAAATAAAAAAAAATTAGGAAGCGTTATTTTTATATATATATCAAAATTTTGATTAAAAAGATATTTATATTTATAATTGGAATTAAATTAATTAATTAAAGACAAATATTTAAAAAAGATTTAATTTTAAGAAAAAAATAATAATATATAGGATTTTGTGTGGTCTCACGTGAGGCACACATCTCACCAAAGTGAGATGTGTCCTCACATGTGAGGCCGCATCTCACTAAAGTGAGATGTGGCCTCACATGGCCGCATCTCACTAAGTGAGAGGTGGCCTCACATGGCCGCATCTCACTTAGTGAGATGCGGCCATGTGAGCCGCTTCTCACTTTTAGTGAGATGCGACCTCTCATGAAGCCGCTTTTTGACCCGATTTTTGCAGTCCTGTGACTGCAAAAAATTGGGTCTTTTCACGTTTTGGGGAATTTTGAAAAAAATAAAATTAGGAAAGTTACTTTGGTCTTTTTCCATTTTGGGAAGACAGAAAATTAAAAGGGTTTTTGGTCTTTTTTTTTTCAAGGGGAGAGCGGCATTTTTGTTAAAAAAAAAAAAGAAAGGGTTTTTTCTTTCAAGAAGGCAGACGAGAGTATTTTTGAAACAAAGAAAATTTTAGGCATTTTTCAAGATTCAATCTTCTTCCTCTCTAAAATATTTCATTCTTGGTTTGATTTGAGCAAGAAAAATTAATTTTCTTTGCTTGATCATCCCACCTAAATTATTTTCTTCGGTTTTTATTTGTTAAAAACTTAGATTTTCACAAGTTTTCTTTGTATTTATTACCACAAAATTCGACAAAGAGAACGGAATCAAGACACTATTTTTCCGATCCATAAAATCTGAGAGTAAATATTCTTGGACCTGTCCTCATTTAATTTTTGTTTACCATTTATTGTTGTCAATATTGTTATTATTGTTATTATTAACATGCTTATAATTTATTTCTAGCATTTTTAGTGTTATTGTTTACTATTGGCTCCCCTTCCTTTTTATTAACATTTTTACCATGATTCCATCACTATCCATGCCTACATTTTCCCTCCACCACTGTTATTATTATTATTATTATTATTATTATTATTATTATTATTATGCTCCTATTATTATTATTATTATTATTATTATTATTATTATTATTATTATTCATGCTATTATTATTAGCATTCTTATTATCATCATTATATTTATTATCACTACTACTACTACTAATACTACTACTACTACTACTACTACTACTACTATTATTATTATTATTATTATTTTGTGGTATTATTATTATTAGTATTACTATTTTATGTTTATTTTGTGTTATCATTATTTATTATTACGATTTTTGTTGTTATTATTATTATTATTATTATTATTATTATTATTATTATTATTATTATTATTATTATTATTATTGTGAATATATTTGCTTGTTTGCTTATTCTGCCATTGCTCTTACTATTATTATTATTATTATTATTATTATTATTATTATTATTATTATTATTATTATTATTATTATTATTATTATTATTATTATTATTATTATTATTATTATTATTATTATTATTATTATTATTATTATTATTATTATTATTATTATTATTATTATTATTATGTTACCATTGCCTTTTTGTTATTATCCTTGGGTTTTTGCTTGATGCATCTTATTCCCTTCGCATGTAAACTGCTTGCATATTAAATTAACATGTTCTATATTTGTTTTGTCTTTATTTGATTAATTTTCGGAATTATTACTAATATTATTAATGTTATTTTTCGTTTGAGATTTAAATGTGATTTGCATTATTTGAGAGTTCCTGTGGCCACGTGGAGGGGTCACGACGTGTAGGAGGCTACATTATTTGGGTGAGACCTTTCCTACCCCTTTGTGTGTTTGTATTTATTTGTAAAATGAAAATAGTTTTATTTTGTGCACATGTCAGATAAAAAATCACAAAAATATTTTTAGAACTAAATTGGGATTTCATTAATAATGTTGGGACCAATGTCCCTCGTTTTAGCCAAGGAATGTAAAATGTCATGATTAAAACGAAGAATTAATTTTCTCCAAAAATAGGATCACTCATCCCGGTTTTCAATCCAATAATCAAAGCAACTCTTCGATCCCCCTTTAAATGAGCGCGAAGGAACCAATGTTCATAAACCAAACGAATGTCCCGATTTATGTATGTTTTTTTTACTTTTGATTTTGTTTATTTGTTTAAATTCATGTTCATACATTTTGTGCCCTTGTAATTAATTTTGGGGCAATATTATTTAGTTTTCATTTGGGATTGTATTTCGTCCCAATTTACATTTTTAATCTTCTTTTATTTGGGGTTATATTCCGTCCCAATATCTCTTGTAATTATGTGCTTGATGTGTTTATTGCTTTTCTTTATCGTTTTATTTACCGCTTTCTTTACAACTTTTATTTATTGCTTTTGAATGTTTGCGATGCGCTTTTAATTAAATGCATTAATCATGTGAGATAAGATATAGAATTTTAGGAAATTAAAAACTCATTTATAATTAACCAAAACATAAATAAGAGTGAAGTCCCGAACGCCAATCTCTGGTTTAGACCAATAGAGGTTAGAGACCTTTCCCAATTCCTCGTAAATTGGGTGGTGACTCCAAAATACCTCAAAGGTGCCTAAAGGTGTCATGAGGATAGATGATCCTTTCCAATATTCTATTAGGAGGGAGGCATCCAAAATTAAAAAGACGCGATCCAATCCTTCTGGCCCTAAAATCAGGTTCAAAGAGGGCCTTTGCTAGGTTCGGCGCGCGTCACACCGGGGCGGGCAGGAGAGTATAGACTCTTTACTTAGCTGAAACTCGGTAGATGTGTCATTTACCTCCGCTCACAGCTGCGACACCATTGGAAGATCAGTTTTAAGCCAAAGAAGAGCCTCCACAACCTCAAACAGATGAGGAGTACTATTATCCGCAGCCAGAGGGATGAGAGCCTCACTCGGCACCAGATTGTATGAATGTTGACATCAATATGGAAGATTTTGACATCGATTTGAGAGATCTTCTTCACACTCCATTATCACAGCCATTTCCTCCAGAAGATCGGATGTTCCCTCCTCCTCATCTGCATACTTGGGGGACGGGTCCTCAAACATCTGGGAGGTATCATCCCTATGGCCGTCCAGATTCTTCGGGGGCATCTACTTCGATAGCTCCGCCACCACCACCTAAGCCTGGGATGGAGCAGAGCCAAACAGGAATGGAGGTCTTCATCCAGACCATGCAGAGGGAGATTTTGGTAGCATTAGATGTCAGATCCCAGCATTTTGATGAGAGGCTGATGGCTGTGGAGCAACGTATGGATGAGAGAGTGATGGCTATAGAGCAGTGCATGGATGAGAGGCTGATAGCTATAGAGCAGCGTATGGATGAGAGGATGATGATCATGGAGCAGCGTTATGATGAAAGGTTGATTGCCATGGAACGGCATATGGATGAGAGATTACGGGCCATAGATGGGAGACTGCAGTGCATGGAGCGAACTTCTGGAGGGGGCGCAGCAGCGCCAAGACAGACTTAAGGAGCCCATGAGGGCCTCCTACACACGTATGAGCCGAGAAAGATCAAGCAATGCACACCAACTATGATTCTTTTGACTGATATTTTGGGAGATTTATGGTTGTTTTGATCTAATTTATGAACGAAAATGATATCTATATGGATGACAACAAATACAAAAAAACCATTTTTAATTTTTGGTACTCTTGAGTTATTTGAGATAAAAACTTAAGATTTTCTTTAATATTTTTGAGTTTATTATTGAATCTTGACAAAGAGAATAGATTGAGACATTTTGCTTCCATATTACCTAACTCTAAGGGTAAAGATTCTTGGATCCATTTTTCTATCTCATTTTATTTTATTCATATTAGTTTGTTTATTTTTTTCTTGCATTGATAAATATGTATTTTTGAGTTCATATTTATTTCTATTTTTTTTAGCATGAGTTCTCAATTTTTATTTTTTTTTTGGTATGAAAATGGATAAATATATATGATTTTTAGGAGTGAAAAATAAGATTTACTGGTTTTCTCTTTTGGTGTGATTTTTTATGATGTTTTTTTTTGTAGGCTTAAATATTATTATTTTCTATTACATGTTTGATTGCCTTCGTCTTATTTATTTATTTAATTTTATTATTATTATTATTATTATTATTATTATTATTATTATTATTATTATTATTATTATTATTATTATTATTATTATTATTATTATTATTATTATTATTATTATTATTATTCTTATTATTGTTGTTGTTGTTGTTGTTGTTGTTGTTGTTGCTGTTGTTAGTATTATTATTTTCAATATTGTCATTATGTTTCACCTTGGGGAGCACTCGTCCTTTTTGTGAAAAAGAAGGATGGGTCATGTGACGCAAGCCGAACCCCGGGGCACCCCGAACCACCCGCTTTTAGGGCCTTCGGGATGAGGTTCATGAAAACTTATAAAAAATACAAGTGCGTCTATGTTGGGCAACAAGGAGATTTCTTGGAGTTGCCACCCAATAGAACATTAGGAAAGGTCGTTTAGCCTCAGTGAGCCTAAGACAGTGCATATATATCCATTTTGGGCAGACCAGAGATATCTTGGAGGCTTTATCCCAATAGAACATTGGAATGATCCTTTAACCCCGTGGAGCCTAGGATTATTCGAGTTGGGCCTTTTGGTGGGCAACAAGAGATATTTTGGAGGCTCCATCCTAATAAAACATTGAGATGGTCCTCTAACCTCGTTGAGCCTAAGACCAGAGTGGGTTCGGGACTTCTCATTTATTCATACCTTGGTTAGATTTATAATTGTGCTTCGAATTTAGAGTTTCATCCTATTTCTCATTCATTTTAATGCAGTTTAATTAAGGCGCAGGTTCTCCACTCAAGGAAAGCAATAAATAAAAGCGTAAATAAAATAAAGTATATGTAAATACATTATAATAAAACTAGGGGCGGAATACAACCCCCATTATAAATAGAATACAAATCATACATAAATCGAGATATTGATTAAGAATGAGGACATTGGTCTTCGTATGAATACTTTTAAAAAATGTGTTAAAGGTGATGGTTTATTTGGGTATGAAAAACTAGAACATTGGTCCCATTTTTATTTAGAAAAAAATGCCAAATTAATTAATAGAAATATTTTTGTGATTTTCTTTTTAGCGTGCCTAAAATAAACAATTTTATTAAAGAAAATTACATGGAAAAATAAATGAAAAAGCCAAATAAATAAAATATTACAAATAAAGCAATTAAATATCTAACTCAAACGAGCCTTCAGGATTTCCTCGTGTGCTCGCAAAAATGCCCAAAAAGGAAAATAAGATGTGAAATAAAAATAAAACACAAATGAAATAATGTTAGTAATTAAAATAATAAAATCAATTAAACATATAATATAATGAATAACTAATTAAGATAAAATAAGATGACATGAAAGATGATAAATGAATTAACATGTTAACTATTTAAAATAAATGAGAAAATTGTATTATGAATGACAAATGAATTAAATGACGTGATTGAAATAAATAAATAATGTTAATGAATTAATACATAAAAATATGAACATGATAATAATAAAGAATAATGAAAATAAACAAATAAATGAATAAACAATAAATATATGACAATGCAAAAGAATGATAAAAAAATGAATAAAAGAATGATGAAAATAATTAAATGAGTGACATGATTAATTAATGTTATCCCAATTAACATAAAATATTTACATGGCAAAAAGATCAATCCAAATGAATTAATTAATTACATTTTAAAATTAATGAGAAATCAAAGCAAAAATAGATTATTTACATGTTAGCAATAATAAGAAATCAATATTGACATGAACAATAATAAAATAATATATGAACATAGTAAATAAAACAATACAAAATAATAAAATAAATAAATAAATAAAAACAATAAAAATATACATGAATAAATTAAATATGAATAAAAATAAATAAAGGAAAATAAAAGCATCAAGCCCGGAATGTTTACCCTTAGAGTTTTGGATTCGATGAAGGTAAAAATGATGATTGATTTCCTTGTTTTGTTTTACAAGATTAGAATTGAGATATAAAAATATTGGAATTTTATTCCAAGAAAAAAGATTAAAAAAATGATTAAAAATTTTTTAAGAACAAAGAATTAATTTCTTTGTCTAAAAAATTATTTTTATTGATAAAAATAAAAGTGATTCCAAGAACAAACAATTATTTGTTTGTCTTAGGAAACAAAACATATGATAAAAAATCTTATTTTTAGAAAATCAAATGAAAAAATTAGATTTTGATAACAAATAATTGTTTTGTTTGTCTCAAAATTATTTTTTCATCAAAAATAGACTTAAAAATCATTGAAAAAAAAGTTTGATTGGAAACAAATAACAAGTAGAAAAAATGAATTTTGAGAGCAAATAATTATTTTGTTTGTCTCAAAATTGAAATCAATCAATAAAACTACTTCTAAAAAATGTTTAGAAGAAATTCTATTGGAAGAAGAAGAAGAATAATGAACTTTTCTTTTGATTTTTATTGGGAAAAATTTCTAGCAAAAAGTAGAGAATTTTGAGAGGAAGAAGAAGAGAAAAAGTTAAGAAAAAACCTAGAAAAATCCCCCCATTTCTCTTTCCATCTTTTTCTTTTTATATGAAAAAAAAATTAAAACCTAACTAATTAATGGAAAAATCTTAATTAAATAAGATATGAATTATTTTAAATTTTAAAAATTGAAAAAAGCCTTTAAAAATAAAAAAAAGGGGATAAAAAACGGATTTTTGGGTGAAAAATTGGAAAAAACTGATTTTGGGGCGAAATTGGGCAATTTCGGCGAAACATGTGAGACGGATGCCCGTTGCTGGCGAGCGACGGATTGCCAGCGCGCGTGCTGCGCGCTGGCAGGCGAGATGGGTGACGCGCCGATGCTCAGAAATATTTTTTTTATTATTATTAAAGATTAACTAAAAATACTACAATTTCTAAATCCCATTTTTCAAATCTAATTTTCAAAACATTTTTTATTATTTTTTACTTTTTCACTCTAAAATACAAATTTAAACAGGAAATCACCACTTTCAACCTATTTGCCTGTGACAGGGCATCTTATCATCATTGGGTAACTTTGATCTGCGCTGTCTCAGGACCCGGTGTCTACAGGTTACTTCGGTTATGTATTGATTACAGACAGTTGAATAAAGTTACCATAAAGAATAAGTACCCACTGCCTCGCATTGATGATTTGTTTGATCAATTGAAAGGTACGGGCATGTTTTCCAAGTTTGAATTAAGATTTGGCTACCATCAACTAAAGATTAAAGAGTCATATGTGCCTAAGACAGCTTTCCGCACCAGGTATGGTCACTATGAGTTTATGGTCATGCCTTTTGGATTGACAAATGCTCCTGCAGCTTTTATGGATCTGATGAATAGGCTTTTCCACCCTTACTTGGACCAGTTTGTGGTTTTTTTTATTGATGATATTTTTGTGTATTCGAAGACCCTAGAGGAGCATGATGAGCATTTGAGGGTTGTTTTGCAGACTCTAAGAGATATGCAACTTTATGCCAAAATTAGTAAATGTGAATTCTGGCTGAATGAGGTATCATTTTTGGGTCACGTAGTATCAAGAGATGGTATTAAAGTTGATCCTAAAAAGATTGAAGAGATCCTTCAGTGGAGTGTTACCGAGGTTAGGAGTTTTCTTGGCTTGGCCGGTTATTACAGAAGGTTCGTGAAGGGTTTCTCTTCGATTGCATCTCCATTAACCAAGTTATTACAAAAAAATGTTAAGTTTAAATGGTAAGATAAATGTCAGGAGAGCTTTCAGAAGCTTAAGTGTATACTGGCTGAAGCTCTAGTGTTAGTGCAACCTGAATCTGATAAGGACTTTGTAGTCTTCAGTGATGCTTCCAGAAATGGTTTGGGTTGTGTATTGATGCAGAAAGGCAAGGTGATTGCTTATGCCTCTCGACAGCTTAAGACTCATGAGAAGAATTACCCTGCTCATGATCTGGAGTTAGCAGTAATTGTATTTGCATTGAAGATTTGGAGACATTATCTGTATGGTGAGAGATTGTAACACCCCCTACGTCCCCGTTGGAAGGACGCGGGTGCGCTACCGACGTTCACTCACACACATGCACACATGCACTGAGCGGAAGCATACATTCATACATAAAAATATACAGAGATACAGCGGAAATTAAAACTTTAAGGAAACAATAGCTGAAAATACATTAACTCACATACATACATATAATCATTCAGCGGAAGCATAAAACGAAAGATAAAGCGAAGAAATAACTGAAAGCTTAATTACAATAAGATCCTTACATATAATTACATATACATAAGACTAGGGAAAAAAACAAAAGCCAAAATACAAAGGTTGAGCAAAATACAAAACTTCTAACTCCTATGTGGCTGACCTTGTAGATGCATGACTTGAACGGAACCAAACCTGCCACCTGCACGGGAAAAGAACCCATGCTAAGCGATAAACGCTTAGTGGGGAGAACACACAAGCAATATGACAACCATTTACAATGGTCGTTAAGGCATAACACATTCGAATGGCAAAAGCACACAGTCCTAACAGATAGATATGCATCCTTGCGTACAAAGGCCAGGCATTCAGAAAATCATATCCACATTCAAAACTTGTGTCGATCAAACCAAAGCAGGCAGAGTACTATGCAAGATACAAGTATATCATGCAATTACACATACAAATTAACTTTCACTTATCGAACTCACGGGCATCAGATGTCGGAGATTTCACAAGCATAGCTATTAATTATCATGCAGAATGTACACCATCATCACACAATATCCCTAGAGGTCTAATCATACAAATATCATGCCGTAATGCATTCACCTTCCCCGAGAACCGAGGGACAACGTCAAAACACCACACTTCCACTGCGCAACACTAATACATAAATATCATGCTTTGAAATATAAACACATGACCACACGCCGAAATCACTACAATAGGAAAAACTAGAGGGAGAGCACGTAACATAACACAATATTAATAACATTCCATGGTCAAGAGCACATTTATACATATCTTGATTCACATACTTCACCATAACAGTCAATAGCACAAAATCACGTTCATATACATACTTATTAACCATAGCATTCAGTAATTCAAGTTTGCATTCATATACCTATTAATTCATATGATTATAAACATAACTAATCGGATTCACACACTCATTAGCATAACATAATAAACTATAACCATGGCATTCAAGAGATTATGATCGCAGTTGTACACATTTCAATTCACATACTTATGTTCATAACTGATTGTATATGAACACATTCTCAATATGATATACGTTGATAATTATGCACAATACACATGCTTGAGTCACATTCAACCCATTCTGAGATTCATAATCACATTCGAGTACATAACTGATTCATATGTCCAGAATTATGCTCATCCGAATATCACATTCTCTTAATCATATCAGATAAAACAAACAGGATACTTGCTGACTCAAAATAGTGGATAACAAATGAACTAACAGTACCTTAAGGGTATGAATCGAATACTGACATCACCTTACGGGTGCAAATCGAATACTGACATCACCTTACGGGTGCGAATCGAATACATTAAAGGGTTCGAGATGAACCAAACAGGGACCTGATCAGGGTCCAAACGTCCGAAGGTGCTGCAGCTAAAGAGACTCTATTAGGCATGCCTAACTATCCACTAGATTGACTCTCGCACGTCATGCATAAAACAAATCATGTTTCGAGTCACATAATATAGTTCAAAATGTCAGTCATGCAATCCATTCAATCCATTCTATAATATCCCAAAATCATATATATATACATATATGCATATTTGTATCATGGATTCACATTCATATAACTCATAAGTTAACAGGTATAGGACTTATAGGCACTAAAAGAAACTCGAGTTCAAAACCAAACACCAAGAGAAAACTCATTCAGCAAAACAAGGCTGTTGCGCTCGCGACATCTGTCGCGCTCGTGACAGAGACCATAGTCCCTTCGCTTGCACGCGCATGATGGACCTTGCGATCGCGGGGAGGAGAGAAAGCCCGGCTCTGTCATGCTCGCAACATTATCACGGTCGCGACAGAGAGCATAAGCATCGCTATCGCAGGCTCGCGACAGATTGCGTGCTCACGATAGCACAGCCCAGCAACAGGATCACCGGTCTCTGTCGCGCTCGTGACAGTGTCGCGATCACGATAGAGTCGTGATTTCCAGACTCTGCAGAATTCTGCAGATTTCTTCTCCTCCCAACTCACACACAAACACATAAAATCACATCAAATGGTCTCCTACCTCAAATCCAACCACCCTTCAGAATCAATACCCATAATATAACATTATCATCAAGTAATTCCACACCAAACTTCAATTTAAGCTCAAAATCTCAATAATTATCAAAACCTAGAAATTTACAGCAAAACTATATCAAACCACACAATCACCACAATAAATTCACACTCATGCATAATTACTCTTCAAAATTAAAAGCCCGTAACATACATGCCAAAATAAGTCCATTTCACAACCCAATTTCCAGAAATTCATCAAGAACACATATGGACATTTTCACATTCAAGAGTAGAAAATTCCCGAACTCATGCATTTTAATACCAACCCTCATACACATCTATCTCAATCAATAACATTGATTACTAACGTATTTCCCAAATTAATTCATGCATAAACTCATATGAAATAAACTAAAGGCAATTCTGGCAAGGGAAGTAAGGCAGCTCCAGGATAAATAAATTCCACTTGTGAAAGTGCTTTGGAAACACCATGAAGTGGAAGAGGCAACATGGGAGCCTGAAGCTACTATACGGAAATAGCATCCTCACTTATTTCACTCAGGTATGAATTTCGCGGACGAAATTCTTTTTAGGAGGGGAGAGTTGTAATGGCCAGAAATGTACCCTAGTTGTAAATGGTTGAATTGGGGGTGTGTGTGAATTGATTGTGTGATTTGGGACTTGATTGTAATAAAATAAGGATCTAATTGAAAAGTTAAAGGAAAGTTTAGTGGCTAAGCTGTAATTTTACAGGTTTAGGATAATGGTGGATTAACTAACATTTAATTGGAGATTAACTGAATTAATTGAGAGGCAGAAATGTGAGAGGAATTCGGGTGGCACATCATTGTGCTGCCACCACCACCATCTACATGCATATATATTGTGTTGACGAGAGAGAAAGGACTATGAGTGCATATTTCCAGCCATTTCCATTTTCTACAATTCAGTTCTCTCTACTTCTTCTTCTCGTGTGATTTCCTTGGAAGTGTTAAGTTGATTTTATGAATTGTTGCTTTGTGGACTAGGACTAAGTGGTTAAAATTTGAAGGTAAGTGGTTTAGTAATTAATTTCTTTTCATCTTCTACTCTTTCTTGTACAATGAAATGAGAAAGAGTGGAATTGATGGTTGTGTTCAATTCTAGAAATTGGAATGGTATTTATAGAGGAAGGAGTAAAGAAAGACAAGGAAAAAGCAAAAATCGGAGAAGCAAGTGCTCAGTGAATATTAGGAGCATAGGTGACGAGGTTTGGGAACTAACCCTATGGTGTATTGGCATGATTTGTATTTGTTTGTGTAATTTGATTGAGCATGAACTTAATTGGTAATTGGAACCTCTAATGATATAAATGAATAAGTTGGTTAGATCTGATAGGTTATGTGACTAGTCTTGTAATCATGATATCTTGAATGGTGTGATAAGTATTTAGTTTATACATGTGTTAAATTACATACATTTGGATGAGATTGGCTTAGTGGAAATCAGGTATGTGTTGGTTGATATATTGTTGAAGAATGTGTTGGCTTGAATGACAAAAAGGGAATTGGTTTTGAGGTCTTGAAAAATGATATGAGAATTGAAAAAGGGAGCACAGCTGTGCTTTGGTAAAACACAGCTGTGTTTTAGTGTTTCTGCATAGGTCACGGTGACAACCAAGGAGATTGCCACCGTGAGGTATGCAGGACCTCCAAGTTGCCTGACTGATCATGGCATGTCACGGTGATAACCAAATTGGTTGTGACGGTGAGGTGCAAAATTTTGCATTCTGCATGCAAGTGTGATGTATCTCACGGTGACAACCAAAATGGTTCTGACGGTGAGGTACCTCATTTTGCATTCTGTTTTGGGAGTCCTTGGTATGTCACGGTGACAACCAATTGGTTGTGACTTTGAGGTACCTTGGCTTGTATTCTATTTTGAAGACCTCAATATGTCATGGTGATAACCAAATTGGTTGTGATCGTGAGGTACTCTATTTTGGCAATTAACCCTAATTGATTGTGGATTGTTAATTAGGTGGCTTTTAGTCAAGCTTGTTGGCATGTTATATGAGCATGATATCAAGGTTATATGAAGTAAATATATGTATATATAAAGGTGATTAATAAATTCAATTACTTGTGAATTAATGACTGATACAAGTTGTTCAAGTGTTATATGTTGTGCAAAAGAGTAATGTGAATTTGTTAATGGCTTGGAAGTATGTGAAAAGGAGAACTTGGTGTTGGTTTATGAATGTGCTAATGGAATTTTTAATTGTGGAATCAATAAAGAAATTAATTAACTTTAGCCTGTGAGTCAAGTAGTGGATAGATAGGCATGCCTATAGGGTCAAAGTGCTGCAGCCCAATCCAGCCGATTCCTCCGCAATCACAATGCGAAATAATCCTTGCTGGATTCTAAAATGTGGAATATTGATATTAATGAGTTTACTGTACCTTAGGGTACAAATGCGTATAGTGTATCCACGGATATACTGAAATTATAGTGGAATTATAGTACCTCTGGGGTACCAATGCGACACCCGTCATCCGCGTCTTTGAATTGCAGGCAAACCTAAATATAAAAGATAAAGATAATCTTAATGCTTAAGTTGATGTGTGAATGCTTTTTATTTGATGAATCTATGCCAAACCTATGTATGCTTTTTAGACATGTAATTAAGTAGTTGTATATGCCAATCAATGCATGCTTTATGAAAATATGAATTAGTGACAATGCTGTGAGTGTAATGAATATAAATGTTTTAGACTTGTAGGCCTAAGCATGATTCTAGCATGATGCATGTTTAATATTAATGCTAGGTTTGAGCCTGTATGTTATATATGCGTTCCCCACTAAGTGTTATCGCTTATCACGGGTTCCTTTCTAATCCATGTAGGTTCGAATGCGAGGTGATTTTGGAAGGACAAATCCACGTTAGCAACGGTCAACACTAGGGATACATCTTTAGAAAGCGATAAACGTGCAAGCACGCAATTAAAAGAGAAATAGGGGCGGAATACAACCCCAATAAAAGGAGGTTAAAAATATAAATGCGGACGGAATACAATCCCCAAAATTAAATGAAGTTGCCCCAAAATTAATTACAAGGGCCCGAAAGCAAATGAACATAAATTTAAACACTCACAAAAGATCAAAATAAAAGGACATACATAAATCGAGGCATTATTTTAGGAACATTGGTTCCTTTACGCTTATTGAAGGTTTAGGAACATTGGTTCCTTCGCGTTTATTTGAAGCGGGTTCGAAGAGTCGTTTGGTTGTTGGATGAAAACGGGGATGAATGATCCCATTTTTTGACAAAATTGACTCTTTGTTTTAATTGTGATGTTTTTATTGTTGGGCTAAAACAAGGGACATTGGCCCCAATTTTATTAGTAAAAAAACCAATTTAGTTATAGAAATATTTTTGGTACTTTTAATCCCACGCGTGTGTAAATAAAATAAATATTTACAAATAAACACAAACACATAAAGAGAGGGTTGAAAGAATCTCACCAAACTGAAGTGTTCGTCCACGTGTTGCGACCCATCCGGGGGAGTCGCGACGACACTCACATATCCCGACTCAAATGAAATCTCAGATAGAAAAAAATTAGTAATAATTCTAGAAATTAATCAAATGAAGACAAAATAATGACAATAGTAAAAATTATAGTGATGGTGACAACAAATAATCATGGCATAGTAACAACAATAAAATAATAATAATAATAATAACAATAATAATAATAATAATAATAATAATGGTAATAATAATAATAATAATAATAACAATAACATAGTAACAATGATGGTAATAGCATAATACTACTAGTAATAACAATACCATAGAACAACAACAACAACAACAACAACAACAACAACAACAACAACAACAACAACAACAACAACAACAACAACAACAACAACAACAATAATAATAATAATAATAATAATAATAATAATAATAATAATAATAATAATAATAATAATAATAATAATTATAACACCCCAAAACCACCTTAGTAGTCTGAGCCTGACTGAGTCTGAATGTGCCCGTCTATATCTATGTGTGTGTGTGCTTGTGTGCATTTGATGTTGCATGCATGTTAATTTATTTAAGTGTGTGGGTTTATGTGAGGAGAGGGGTTTGTTAATGTGTGTTCATAGGATAGGGAAGTAGGATGTGAGTAAGTGATGTAAATTGTGTGTAAGTGAGAGTATGGGAGTAGGGTATGCTTGTGGGATCATTTCCTATGAGAGAGTGACACATAGCAAGTGGATAGGGTTGAATTTAGTGGGTGATGAGAGAGGGGACAGCTGTAAACCACTTTAGTTCTTCTTCCTTTTTCCCGTTGCTTTCCTCTCCCTCACGCCAATTTCATTCTCTTTTCCTTTTTCTCCATCTTTCCATCTCCTTCCTTGCTTATTTCTGCTCTTCTCTTCTTCCTTGGGTGAGTGTTTAGCTGGATTGCGTCTCATAAGTTCAAAGGGTGAGTTTAAGTTAGTAATATCTTAGATTCTTCTTTTTCTCCTCTCTAGGTTTGATTTTCATTTATGAGTTAATGGTTAGAATTAAATCGGGTTGTGTTTGATTTTTTGTTCAGAGGAGCTTCCTCGAACATCTAAGGGGAAAGAGAAAGCGAGTGGAAGCGGAGCTCAAGATTAGGAGCGAAGGAAATCATGTTTGGGAATATTTGTATATTTTGGGTATTTGGTGTATTTCGGTGAATTATGCTTATTGATGGGAATTGACGATATGAATTGGTTGTTTTAACTTCTATGAGTTATGGGTATTGTTTAATTTGAGTTGAAATGCATGGGTTGTGAAGAATGGAGTTTAAATGTGGAAATTTTGCATATTTCTAAAAAAATTACTGGTTTGAGAACTTTTGGTTTTTTGATTTTGTAATTTGCTGGTTTTGATGACTTTATTGAGTTTAAAGGACATGTTTTGAGTTGTATTTAATGGTTTGATTGAATGATTTTACTCAGAATTGAGTTTGGAACCAAATGAGTGAGTGGGTGGAAGTGGAGAATGAAATTCTGCAATTTTAGGCATTGGGAGTGGAAATCCCGACTCTGTCGCTGGGAGTGGAAATCCCGACTCTATCACGAGGTCGCGACAGAGCGCAGTGATTTCCATTCCACCGCGCTCGCTGAACTGCGAGCGGCCGGGCATGCGCAGTAGGAACTCAATGTCGCGGGCGCAACGATGTCGCGATCGCGACAGAGAGCTCCGTTTTGGCCAAGCTTCTGTCGCGAGCACGCGCTTGGTCGCGAGCCCGCGACAGCTCGAGCGGGTACTCACTGTCGTGAGTGTGACAAATATCGCAAGTGCAACAGTTAGATCTGTTTCATCTCCACGTGAGCGCGAGGTTCGCCGTGAGCACGACAGGAGGCTAACTTCGCCTCTGTCGCGAGCGCAACACCCTCTGGATTTTCTTTTGATTTCTTTTTCTTTCGTATGATTTCAATGTTTAACCGTCCAATTTGTGTCACCTCTGAAAGTGTGGATAATATATATATGTGTGAATGCATTATATGTTTTATACCATGCATAAAACAGGATGTAAACATATGTTGTGGAAGGAAATGTGCCTTGGATTATGCATGACCTGCTAGAGTCGAATAAGTGGATAGTTAGGCATGCCTAATAGAGTTATGTGTAGCTGCAGCCATGTGTACGATTTGGACCCTGATCAAGTCCCCCATATGGATCTTTGTGATCTTTCTGTTGAATCTTACCTAAGATTCTATGTGAAAATATTATGGAACAAGAATCAAAAAGATTGCTTTGATACCCTCGGGTATCTATGTGTTAGGGGAATATTTCTGGTACCTCCGGGTATCTATGTGTACTCGTTATCCACTGTCTTGATATAGCAGGTGCAAAAGTGTTATTGGATGTTTTGTATAAGTTCTGAATTATTGCTTTTTGAGAATGATGTAATTACAGCAATATTATGCGTAAGGTGAATTGATAACACCTTATCAAATAACTGTGCCACTCGCCTGTGATTGTTTGTTAACGCCACTGTGAGTGGCGGTACTGCATTTTGTGTTTTTCCCCACTAAGCGATTTCGCTTAGCACGGGTGTTTTATCCATGCAGGTGTGGAAGATTTTTGTATTAGCGGTCGAGGCGTGCCGCATCGAGAAGGCCATCACAGCTAGGAATCGAAGTTTTATAGTATAGGCTTTTCTGTCTTTTTGTACAAGATGTAATATTTTGCGTGCCCTATGGAACAGTATTCTTTGGGCCTTGTATATGAAATCTTTTGTAATATGTACAGACTTCGTTTATGAATATATATATATAATAGAAAGAAAAGAATTTATCCTATACAGTACCGCTGTGCTTCTCTTTTATAAGCTTTATATTATTTTTATACTATCTGTTTACTTACTATGATTGTATATTTTGGTATGCGTAATGTGACACTCCTATCTATCAGGACTCTTCTCCCCCTACCGAGGTTGAAGTCTCCTTAGTATAGGTTGGGGTGTGACATTTGGTGGTATCAGAGCATTTGGTTTGGTTGTTTCTGGGTCTAAGTATGTTAGTGAGTCTGTTAGAGCTGTGTTGGCCTGATGCGCATTGCGTCTATGTTTTGTAGTTGATGGAGTCCTCGCATGAGACGCCGGAGGGTTCAGCTGGGAGTGTGAATCCTCCTGAGCAAGATCCATCAGTTGGGGGTCCGGCTCAGCCTCCTAGGGGACAACCTGAAGTGTCTATGGTTCCGTTGGAAGCGATGCTTAAGGTATCACAGGATATGGCTAGAATGTTTGAAAGAGTGACAGCACCGGTAGCACCTATTGAGAAATTGAGAAAACATGAAGCGGAGGATTTCTTTGGTACGGGTTTGGATGAGTCTGATAAAGCAGAGATGTGGATTGAAAAGATAAAAGGAGTGTTAAGGGAGATTAAGTGCCCACCTGACCAAGAAGTGGAATGTGCCGAGTCCTTGCTGCAAGGCTCTGCTTATGATTGGTGGAGGTTAGTTATTAGTCAACCTCGGATTGCTGAGCCTATGACCTGGGAATTCTTTGAGAACGAGTTTCAGGATCAGTTTGTGACAAAGGGATACAAGGACGCCAAGTGGGCGCAGTTTCTAAGTCTGAAGCAAAGGATAATGTCAGTGGCTGAGTATGAGAATGAGTTCACTAAGCTTAGCAAATATGCACCTCCAAGGGTTCTTACAGATGAGTTCAGGTGTCAACACTTTGAGTTAGGTCTGAATGAATCTTTGAAAGTGATGCTGGTTTCTCTGATGTTGGCCCCGAATGTTAGGTACTATCAGTTGGTTCAAGCATCCTTGAGGGCGGAGCATTCAGAGACCATCTTGAGAGAGAAAGCTCAGAGAAAGAAGTCTTCTAGGGGTGGATCTTCTTCCAGTAAGAGACCAAGGGAGTCCCAAGGAAACCCTATTGATGAGTCTGTTGCTAGTTCGACCTCTAGAGGGAGAAGACAGGGCTCTTTTAGGGGATCGGGCGCAGGTAGAGGTGAAGGAGCTCCCTGATGTACTCATTGTAATAAGCTACATTGGGGTGAGTGTCGGTGGTTAACGGGAGGTTGTTTTAGATGTGGCTCCACAGACCACTTCCTGGCGAATTGTCCAAGTCGGTATGAGAGTCCTATGGGGCAATAAGAAGTTAGTCGAGCTGGGTCCAATGTACCCCAAGGCAGCCATAATAGAGGTAGAGGAAGGGGTCGTAGTGGTCGGTCTCGTGATAGAGAACCCTCAGAAATAGTGGATCGTCTTGTACCGGTATCTGGGAGGGCTTATGCTATGAAGGCCAGAGAGGAACAGAATGCTCCAGAAGTGATTGCCGGTAAGTTCTCTTTGCTTGGCTCTGAAGTTTATGTTTTGATTGACCCGGGTTCTACCCATTCTTATGTATGCTCTAGTAAGATATGGGATAGTTTGGGAAATGAGGAGAAGTTGGGATATGAGATTTGTGTATCTAGTCCGTTGGGACAAAGTGTTATGGTAGATCGAGTGTGTCGGGCGTGTCCTTTAAAGATTCAGGGTATAGAGTTTGCTGTGGATTTGATCTGTTTGCCATTCCATGAGTTTGATGTCATTCTGGGTATGGATTGGTTAGATAAGCACCGAGCCATAGTGGAGTGCCATAGAAAGGTGATGGTACTGCATGGTAGGGATCAACCGTCTATGATTGTGAAGGGTATTGGGAGCAGCTCTTTAGATAACGTGATTTCGGCAATGAAAACAAGAAGGTTTATTAGAAAGGGATGTGAAGCATTTTTGGCATTGGTGTTAGATTCTCGGAGGGGACAAGTGAAAATTCAGGATATTCCTGTGGTCAGAGACTTTGTGGATGTTTTTCCGGAAGAATTACCTGGGTTACCCCCTGAAAGAGAGGTTGAATTGTCAGTAGAGATCGTGCCAGGGACAACTCCAGTTTCTAAGGCTCCCTACCGGATGGCTCCGGTGGAATTAAACAGTTGAAAAGTCAGTTGCAGGAATTGTTGGATAAAGGGTTTATTCGGCCTAGTGTATCACCGTGGGGTGCTCCAGTGTTGTTTGTCAAGAAAAAAGATGGAACGTTGTGGATGTGTATTGATTATAGGCAATTAATAAAGTGATTGTAAAGAATAAGTATCCCTTACTGAGGATTGAGGATCTTTTTGATCAGTTGCATGGAGCTGGTGTGTTCTCCAAGATAGACCTAAGATCGGGTTATTATCAGTTGAGGGTAAAAGAGGTAGACGCGGCGAAGACGGCTTTCCGGACGCGTTATTGTCATTATGAATTCCTAGTGATGCCTTTTGGTTTGACCAACGCGCCTGCAGCGTTTATGGATTTAATGAACAGAGTTTTTCGACCGTATTTGGACAAGTTTGTTGTGGTGTTTATCGATGATATTTTAGTGTATTCAAGAGATAGAAAGGAACATGAGGAACATCTTCGACTAGTGTTGCAAATGCTAAGGGATCATCAGCTTTATGCGAAACTAAGCAAGTGTGAGTTTTGGTTAAAGGAAGTGGCTTTTCTTGGACACGTAGTTTGTAAAGATGGTATCCGAGTGGATCCAAGTAAAATTGAGGCAATTGTTAATTGGATACCTCCGAAGAGTGTGCCAGAGGTTAGAAGTTTTCTGGGTTTGGCAGGTTATTATCGACGTTTTGTTAAGGGATTTTCAGTGTTAGCCTCTCCCTTGACCAAGCTACTTCGAAAAGAAGTTAAGTTTGTGTGGTCTGAAAAGTGTCAAGCCAGTTTTGATCAGCTAAAAGAGATGTTAGTTAAAGCTCCTGTGCTTACACAGCCGGTTTCGGGTAAAGATTATATCATGTACAGTGATGCTTCCGGGATTGGTTTGGATTGTGTTTTAATGCAAGAGGGTAAAGTTGTAGCCTATGTGTCGAGACAGTTAAAGCCTCATGAGCAGAACTACCCGACCCACGATTTGGAATTGGCGGCAGTAGTATTTGCACTTAAGGTGTGGCGGCATTATTTGTATGGGGAAACATGCCGGATTTTTACCGATCATAAGAGTCTCAAGTATTTGTTGACACAAAAAGAATTGAATTTGAGACAACGAAGATGGTTAGAGTTGTTTAAAGATTATGATTACATCATCGACTACCATCCAGGCAAGGCTAATGTGGTGGCAGATGCCCTCAGTAGGAAATCTATGTCTGCATTGCTCTTTCGTCGAGGTAGATGGAGGTTTGATTCTGAAGGTGCTTTAGTTGCTCAGCTTAAGGTTAAGCCAAGTCTGAGGCAAGAGATAGTGAAGGCACAATTAGAAGATCACGTGTTACAGCGGGTATATCAAGCAGTGAAAGATGGCAAGCAGTCCGAGTACCGGGTTGATAGTGATGGGGTACTTAAGCAGGGAGACCGTTTATGTGTACCCGATGTAGGCGAGTTAAGGAAAAAGTTATTACAAGAAGCTCATTCATCGGTCTTCACTATGCATCAGGGAGGTGACAAGATGTACAAGGATTTGAAACAATTTTATTGGTGGCCAGGCATGAAAAGAAGTATAACGGAATTTTTTTCAAAGTGTCTTACTTGTCAGCAAGTGAAAACCGAGCATCAAGTACCGTCGGGATTACTTCATCCCTTACCCATTCCTCAGTGGAAGTGGGATGATATCACGATGGATTTTGTGTCTGGTTTGCCAATGACACAGCGTAAGCACCATTCTGTGTGGGTTGTAGTGGATCGGTTATCCAAGTCAGCACACTTTTTGCCAGTTCGGTTAGACTACTCCATGGACAAGTTGGCGGAGCTTTATGTGAATGAAATAGTCAGACTTCATGGGATTTTGCCATCCATTGTATCTGATCGAGATCCCCGTTTTACGTCCAAGTTTTGGAAGGAATTCCAGGCAGCATTAGGAACTCAGCTAAACTTCAGTACTGCATTCCATCCGCAGACTGATGGGCAGTCGAAAAGAGTTATCCAGGTGTTAGAAGATATGCTTCGAGGTTGTGCTTTAGAGTTCTCGGGAAGCTGGGATCGATATGTATCTTTGATGGAGTTCGCATATAATAACAGTTACCAGGTGAGTATTGGTATGGCTCCTTACGAGGTTTTGTATGGACGAAAGTGCAGAACACCAGTTTGTTGCACTGAACTGTCAGAAAAGGCTTTGATCGGTCCGGATATAGTTAGAGACACGGAAGAGAAAGTAAGGGTTGTTCGGCAGAATTTAAAAGCAGCTAAAGATAGACAGTGTTCTTATGCCAATCTGAAACGTAGAGATATTCAGTATAAGGTAGGTGATAAGGTGTAAGCACCGTGTCCCGGAGCGGTCCGGATCAGAGATTACCCCGTGATGAAATCAGTATCCAAGCCTGTATAAATGATTTGGATTTAGTTCCATGCTCCACGAGAAATGAGTCTTTTCACCTTTCATAGGCAGAGGGGGAGAAAACAGGGAATTTTTGAGTCAAAAAGGTTTTTTTTCTTCCACAGATGGCCAGCCCATCTGTGAGGGCCAGCCCGTCGCTTAGGGTCACAGACGGCCTGTGGTATTTTCCGATGCCCGTCGGAAGGCACCGCCTCTGCCAGAGCGCCGCCTGATTTCCCGGAGCACGTAACCTTTTCCACGCCCGTCGATGGAAGTGGCAGGGCCGTCGGATGAATCCTTGTTTCAGAAGGATTCTTCCGACGCCCGCCTCCATACACCGACGCCCGTCGGTCGTGCCTGGCCTACAAAAACTCCGAATTTCCTCTTAAAAAGGGTTCCAAAAATTTTCAAGAGGGAAAATTCTGCCAAAATTCAAGCACATTTTCTCTCTCTTCCAGCAAACACAATCACAAAGAATCTCTTTTAATTAGAGGATCAAATCATTAAAAAGAAACTAAAAAACTAATTAGTTTTCTTTAGATTTTGATTCCAAAGTCAATCTTTTGAGGGGTTAAGGAGGAAATAATCCATTTTCCTTTTTTGATCCTTCATTTTGCTTCTCGTGCAACGCGCGGGGCTCTAATCGACACAAGAATCTCACTTAAGCATTATATGAGGGTAAATATTTCGGACTCATTCTCCATATCATTTCATCTTTGCTCCTTATTTTATTGTTCTTCCAATTTTAGTCATTATTTTTCTTTATTTTGACTCTTTTCATCTCATTTTGGGATAAAACCCTTTTTTTGGCTTTAAAAAGATGTTTTTTTACTGTTTTTTCGGAGACAGTGGTGACCGACGGGTCATCCTCATCACCGACGCCCGTCGGTCACCCCCCCCTCACAGACGCTCTTCCTCTTGAGTGAGCGACAGACAATGTCGGTCGAATTGACTGACGCCCGTCGGTCACCTAAGAAAGGCCGTCGCTGGGTCCTATTCTCACGTTTTCAAATCTTTTACATATCTTTCAAGTTCTTTTGGCTTTATTCATGTTGAGTTTATATATATTGACATCATTTAACTTTCTGTGAGTGTATATTGATTTTCTTGGACCATCCTGAGCTCGAGAGGCTATCTACCATATTCGAAGGATTTCGTCCGGTTTAGTTTCCAAACCTTCTTGGTAATTTTCTTTATTCGTTTATTCATTAATTGCTTCTATGTATATGAGTATGCCTTTTTCTCTCCCGCTTAAGTATAAAAATTGATAAAAGTTTTATATTCAATAAAATGATATTTTCATAAATGTAAGGACCAAATGTCCTATTTTTATCCAATAAAAATCCTCACAATAAAAACATCCAATTTTAATAATGATGCATGCGAGGACCAAAGTCCTCAAAATAAGCAATGCCCCGATTCGTGTATGTATCGCACATTTACAAAAGGGAGTTGTATTCCGCTCCTTGTATTATTGTAATTTATTGTTTTTGCTATTTACTTGCCCATTTACGGCTTTCCAAATATGAATAAATGCACATTCGATTAATTACATCGCGTGGAGAGAGAGCGAATTAATGATAATTAAAATTTGATCAAAAAATAATCGAGGTAGAAATAGATGAGAAATCCCGGACCCAGCTCTAGTCTTTGGGCTCAAAGAGGCTAGAGGTCTACCCTCTAAGACACCTTTTTGTGCCACGAGACTTTAGCGCTAATCCTAGGCTCCTTAGGGCGAGAGGTTTACCTTCCAAGACCCCTCTGTCTGGCCCAAAATGGATACTAAGCGCAGTCTTAGGCTCTCCGAGGCGAGAGAAACTTTTCCAATGTTCTATTGGGTGGCGACTCCATGAAACCTCCTTGTTGCCCAACATAGACGCACTTGCGATTTATTGCAAGCTGTCAACGGACCCACAAGTGCCCCGATCGCCCTCAAGCGAGCGGTCCCATGGGCGGCCGCGGGGATCTGGCGCGCGTCACAATGGCGACTCCACTGGGGACGAGATGGTTCAAGATTTTGATTTGAAAATACCTCGTTTAACATTTATGATTAAAATTTAATTCATAAATTTGCTTTCTCTCAAATTTGCATTCGCATCTCATTAGAGCCTTAGAATATGCTAGTTTGGTCCCTCTTTTAGCCCCGATGCGTTCCTGAAGTGCGACCCCATTTTTACTCAATTTGGGGAAGTGTTAAGGATAATCACCAGCCCAAGCCTCATACCTCAATGGTATATGAAAATGATGACCCGATCGGTCGTTATGCTCGTGATGAGCTAGACCTGTCAGCAGGGATCATGCTTGGGTAGCCTTAAAGAAACATCTCCCTTGTCCAAAGCTCATGTAATGGCCGTAGTCACTTTTCACAGGTGATATGAACTCTAATTCCATGCTTGCTGTATGAATCCTCATATATTGGGTGAGTCCAGATGTCTCGCTTGGTAACCTGGCAAAAGGCTTTCATGCCCCGGTAGGGCCATATCGAAATTTGTGGAACGTCTAAATACATGACGATCATTATCCATCCGCTTGTACATTAGCATAGGAGTGTCATGCTGCCGGTTTTTCGCCGTGCACCATGCATGTCCATTGGGTCCCTCGTTGACCCTTGGGCCAATCCCGCCTAGGAAAGAGACTGTACGACCACGTGTGTGGGAGAAATAAGGGTGGAAGGACCTACTTGCTTGCTTGTGCTCTGTGAATGTTGCATATCACGACCATGCATTACACCTGCATTTCATGCATCATATCTAACGCCTTGTCCCTGTAGCCATCATAGATCTGCCCAAGTGGACTAGATCACCTACCGGACGATTGATCTGAGTTCCCGCATCTGAGCTGTTAGATAGAGAGGGCCTACTAGAAATCTTATCAGAAGTCAGTTATACTATGTCTGAGATGGCAAACTCGCCTAGGGGGATGACGCCACCAGGACCATGATCGCGAAAGAAGTGGGCCGGCGATTCAAGGAATTCGAGGGTAGAATGATGAATATGTTGACTGCTCTAGCACAACAGAATGCTCCGCAGAATCCTCCTCCTCCTCCTGTGAGACAGAATGAGCCAGAGGAAGAAAGAGTTGAGAGACGAGAAGAGCCCGTTCGGCCGCCGCTAGTAGAGTTGAGGTCGGTAGCTTCGGGAGAGTAGAGAAGAAGGCCTGTACTGAGGATTGATGATGATAGGGATATCGAAGATGATAAGATGAGCATTGCATATGAGAGAGGGAAGGCACCTCAGACTGATGATTTCATTTTAAAAAAGATGGAAGAGAGGTTTGAAGCCATGGCTCGTATGCTGAGCAGGGGTCAGGGGATGAACCCAGAGGACAAGGAATTGGAGGGAGAAGACTCGATTCCTTACAACTTCAAGATGCCAGACGTGCCGAAATTTGATGGTACTTCTGACCCGACTGCTCATGTGAAGCAATACTCTCTGGTCATAAAAGGGACCACGTTGTCTAAGAAATAGAAGGTGAAATACTTTTGTCTGAGTTTGACCGCTCATGCCATCGACTGGTATCATAGTCTCGATCATCGCACTAAAGAAGATTGGGATCTGCTCACGGAGGAGTTCTTGAGACAGTATGATTGCAACACCAGGATGGAGGTGACTCTTAAAGATCTTGAACTGCTCCAGCAGAAGGCCGACGAATCTTTCCATGATTATCTTACCCGCTGGTGAAACCGAGTAATGGAAATGCGGAGAAAGCCAGACACCCAAGACCAGATCCGTTTGTTTATCAAGAACGCAAGCCCGTACTTGAAGGATGGTTTGAAAATGAAAGGGTTGAAGGACTGGGAGTCTCTCAAGGATATATCCATCGAAGCAGAGGGAGAGTTCTTAGCTCGAAAAGCTAACAATGATAATTTTGCTAAAAGGGCTAACCCCGGTCAAGGAACCAGTAGGCCAACGGGTCCCAGTAGTAGCACCAGAAGAACAGTTGAGGTGTCTGCTACTGAGGCAACCACCGAGAGGAAGTTTTCAAACATAGGGAGACCATTATCTTTGGCCTTGAGAAGGTTAATGAAGGAAGGGAAATTGCAGCCCTTAGCTCTTAGGCCTGCTATGTCGCAAGGGAAGCCTGGGCACAAGGACAATGAATTCTGTGCGTTTCATCAACACTCAGGCCATCTAATCGATAAGTGTAAAGCGCTGCGACACTCTTTTCAAGACTTGATTGATAGCAAGCAAATTTATAACCCTGAGAAGAGGGAGTCTGAGAAGAAGCCTGGTTATAACGCCGTGCCACCACCAGTGTTCATGATCGGATCTAGCTTGCCAGAATGGTATGTGCTGCAAGATTTATATGGGAGCGAGAATATTGCTGATGTTTGTTCCGAGGATAGAAAGGAGAAAGCAGTCGTGGCGACCCTTGATTGTTGGTCAAGTAGCGAGAGCGGTGGAGAGGCCGAAGAGGAGGAAGAGATGAATCTGGCTTTGTGGAGATATGATGAGGATGAAGAAGAGATAGGGGCTGTAACAAGAAGTGGGAGAGTGGTCCCTGAGATTACGAGGGTACCGGAACCAGCGCAGATGCCAACGGAAAAAGTGCCAGAGGAGGATCAGATTGTTAAGCAGTTGAAGAAGACTGCAGCTTAAATATCCATCTGGGATCTCTTGAGACAGTCCCCTTCTCATAGGCAGAAGGTAGTGGAGGCTTTGGTTGAGACCACTGTTGCCACCACAATTTCCCCATCAGAGCTTTTGGGTCTAGTTAAGGGAGGATCCGAGGAGAGATTGGTTTTTTCTGACGCCGACCTACCGGTCGAGGGCCGCAATCATAACCGACCCCTGTACATCAAAGCACAGATTAACGATAAGCACACCGCTTGCGTTATGGTGGACGATGGGTCTTCTATTAATGTGTGCCCTCTGATAGCTCTTCAGGCTTTTGGTTTAAATGAGGATATGCTCAGTGGATCAGATCTGACTATCACAGCCTATGATAATTCAAGGAGGCAAGCCTCGGGAACATTTAAGACCCTGGTCAAGATAGGACCCATTGAGGTCGAAGTAGAATTTGTGGTTCTGCCCATTCAAGCTAACTTCTCAGCCCTGCTCGGGAGACCCTGGTTTCACAAGTTAAGAGGAGTGCCATCCACGCTGCATCAAATGATAAAGTTCCCACATGAAGGGGAGGTGGTGACTATCAAAGCAGCCAGGGAGAATCAGGTTTCAGCGCTTGAAATTGCTAATCAGCCATTTAGTGGCTTCCACGTGTCCATGATAAGAGAAGAGCACGGGCCGGTGGATAACCCAGCTATGGTTAATATGATGAGAAAGATGCATTATCTCCCTGGGGCTGGTTTGGGTAGAAACTCTCAAGGGCTGCAGACTGCGATCACCACTCGAGGTCAGAAGAACCGGAAAGGTCTGGGGTACAGAGGTGGTTTTGGCAAGAAGAAGACGGCAAATAAGATCCCTCATATTTTGGAAAGCTTTGTACCAGCATCCTCAGTATGTGCTTATACTGGCGAAGATGAGCCGCAATGGGTGAAGGGGAGGATTGTCCCTGGATTCGAGATCTTTAACGATGTATTTAACTGGCATGTCGGGTTTATCAAGACCGCTGAGAACTTCTGGGATGAAGAGGTCATGACTCAGTGTATTACTTGGGACAGATGCGAGCCTGAAGAGGTTGTCACCGAGAATATGTTGGCTGCCAGGCTGAAAGGGAAAGAAAAGATGGCAGAAATAGAAATGAAGATGGGGGATTTGAAGATTTCCTCAGATATACCTGAAGGGCCTCTGCTGAATCAGGAAGCCAATGAACAAGCTGCAGCAGCATCGACCTCTGGAGAGGCAGAAGAAGACTCTAGCTTAGACTGTCTTTTTATTCCAGAACTTTTTTATGATGTAAATGACAATTATAATATTATTAACAAGGCGAATTATTTCTCTTACTTGTGCGATGTTTCTAATGATTTCAACATGCATGAACATGATCATATTCCATCAATTTTTAACATTGATTCCACCGATACAACGCCTTTTAATCTTGGAAGCTCGGAAAATCCGAAAGAAATTCTAATAGCATCAAATATAACTCCTGATGAGAGAAAAAATTTTGAGAGAATCATAAGAAAACATGAAAAAGTCTTTGCCTGGACCTATGAGGACATGCCAGGGATCGACCGAGATGTAGTAGAACATTCCCGACTTATCCAGACTATAAGCCTGTGAAACAGAAGTTAAGAAGGCTCAGGCCAGAATGGGCTGATAAGGTCAAGGAGGAAATTCGGCAGCAGATTGAGGCCAAGTTCCTTGTTGAAGTGCAATATCCTACATGGTTGGCAAATGTGGTCCCTGTAGCGAAGAAGAATGGGAAGGTCAGGGTGTGTGTGGATTATCGAGATCTGAACAAGGCCTGTCGTAAAGATGATTTTCCACTACCCCATATCGATGTGTTGATAGACAGTGCCGCCAACTGCGCGATGTACAGCTTCGGAGATGGTTATGTGGGCTACAACCAGATCCTGAACAAAATAGCTTACCGAGTTAAAACCGCTTTCATCAAAGAATGGGGGACCTACGCTTACCGAGTCATGCCTTTTGACCTGAAGAATGCAGGGGCCACATACCAGAGGATGGCGACCAAGATCCTAAGCGACCTGATCCACAAAGAGTTAGAGGTGTATGTCGATGACATGATGGTCAAATCAGCCACCCGACACTACAAGAAAATGATAAATTAGCGACGAAAATTTAGCGACGGAGTCATTTCCGTCGCTAAATAGCGACGGATATTAACCTAGCGACGGAATTTAATTTCCGTCGCTAATTAGCGACGGAATTTAATTTCCGTCGGTAAATAGCGACGGACAATAAAATCCGTCGCTAAAAATGGCGCCAAGATTTCCCACCAAAATTGCCGACCGATATTTGCGACGGTTTTTAGGAACCGTCGCTAAAAATAGCGACGAAAATTCTTTTCCGTCGCTGAAAAAAATAAAAAAAAAACTTAATTATATTTTTAGCGACGGAATAAAAATCCGTCGCTATTGTAAAAAAACGGTCGCTAAAATTAGCGACGGTTTGAATATTCCGTCGCTATTTTTAGCGACGGAATATGCTTTCCGTCGTTAAAGATAAAAAAATTTAATTTCCCTCTCTTTTTAGCGACGGAATATTCTTTCCGTCGCTAAAGATAAAAAATTTCCATTCCCTCTCTTTTTTTAGCGACGGAAGATGCTTTCCGTCGCTAAAGTTAAATTAAATTTAATTTTCCTCTTTTTTCTCTCTCTCTCTTCTCTCTCTTTCTCTCTCCTCCCTCTCCTCACCCCGTCTCTCCTCCCTCTGCCCAGCCGCCGACGACCACCGCCCCTCCCCCTCCCTCCGGCGCCGATCGGCGCACCCTCCCTCCCCTCCCTCCCTCTTTTCCCGCTCCTCCTTTCCTTCTCTCTTTCTCTCTCTCTCTCTGTCTCTCTCTCTTTCTCTCTCCTCCCTCTCCTCTCCCCGTTTCTGCCCTCTGCCCAGTTGCCGCCGACCACCGCCCCTCCCCCTCCCTCCGGCGCCGATGGGCCTCCCCTCCCTCCCTCTTTTCCCGCTCCTCCTTCCCTTCTCTCTTTCTCTCTCTCTCTCTCTCTCTCTCTCTCTCTCTTTCTCTCTCCTCCCTCTCCTCTCCCCGTTTCTGCCCTCTGCCCAGTCGCCGCCGACCACCTCTCCTCTTCCTCCGGCGCCAGGTACAGATCTGCCTCTCTCTTTTATTTATTATTATTATTATTATTATTATTATTATTATTATTATTATTGTTAATTGGGTATGCTAATTGGGTGTAATAAGAATTATTATTATTATTAATATTATTATTATTTTATTTATGTTAGATGAATATTGGTAAATTTTAATTATTGTTTAAATTTATATTTCTTAAAACTTTATTGTTATTAAATTTATTAATAGAAATTTTCATATTATGATTATTATTGTTAATTAGTGTTAATTTTAGTTATTATTATTATTCAACATATTATTATTAATAAATTATTATTATTATTATTCAACATGTTATTATTATTATGTTAATTTGTATTGTTATTATTATTATTTATTTATAATTTGTATTGTTATTATTATTTTTTATTTATGTTATTTGTATTGTTATTATTATTATTTATTTATAATTTGTATTGTTCTTATTATTATTTATTTATGTTAATTGTATTGTTATTATTAATTTTTTTTTTAATTTGTAAAATTTCCCGACGGAAAATGATTTTCCGTCGGTAATTACCAATGGAAATTTAATTTCCGTCGGGAAATTTGCCGACGGAAATTGATTTTTCGTCGGTAATTTTACCGAGAAAATTTGTTTTTCGTCGGTAAAATTACCGAATTTCTGTCGGCAAATTTCCCGACGGAATTTTTTTCGTCGGGAAATTTGACTATGACTAAATTGCCGACGGAATAAATTTCCGTCGGCAATTTAGTTTCCCAACGGAAATTCCTTATTTTTCGTCGGGAAATGCTATTTTTCTTGTAGTGCGAGAGGGACACTTCGAAGCTCTAGAGAAGTTCTTCACCAGGATTGATAAGTATAATCTGCGGCTTAACCCCAAGAAGTGCATTTTCGGAGTGACTTTAGGAAAACTATTGGGACACGTCGTTAGCCAGAGGGGAATAGAAATTGACCCTGACAAGGTGAAGGCCATCAGAGAGATGCCTGTGCCGCAAAAAGAGAAGGATGTAAGGAGTTTCCTGGGCAAGCTACAATATGTCAGCCGATTTATTACCAAGCTCACTTCAATATGCGAGCCTGTTTTTAAACTGCTTAGAAAGAATCAACCTGTGGTCTGGAACAAAGACTGCTAGAAAGCCTTTGACAACATCAGGGAATATCTTTTGAATCCGCCAGTACTAAGGCCGCCGCAACCGATCAAACCGCTTATTCTATATCTGGCGGTAGAGGGCAGTTCTGTGGGCGCCATGATGGCTCAAGAGGATGAATTTGGGGTGGAATTTGCAATTTATTACCTCAGCAAGAAGTTCTTGGCTAACGAAATAAGATATGCTGAAGTAGAAAAAATCTGCCTCGCAGTGATTTGGGCATCAAAGAAACTGAGACATTACTTCCACTCATACAAAGTTCAGGAAGTAGCCAAGCAGAATCCGTTAAGATATTTGCAGGAAGCACCGTCTTTGCTTGGTAAGATGGGGAGGTGGCTGCTTTTGCTACAGGAGTTTGATGTGCAATACATCACTCACAAAACCATTAAGGGGCGAGCCGTAGCCGAATTTCTTGCTGAGCATCCTATTCAAGGAGACACTCCCGAGTTCACCTTTGTGGATGAGAGCATAGTCGTGATTTCTGTCCAAGGGTGGCAATTGCACTTCGACGGGGCAGTGAATAACAGAGGGGATGGAGTTGGAATAATTTTAACAACCCCAGATAATGAGAAACTCCCCTTGGCCAAGAAGCTGAGGTACAAAGCAACCAACAATGAAGCCGAATATGAAGCATGCACTTTCGGCTTGGAAGCTCTAGCTGCATTGGGGGCAAAGAATGTAGAAGTCTTTGGTGACTCATCCTTAGTGATTAACCAAGTCCGAGGTGAGTGGGCTATAAAAGAGGAGCGGCTGATACCCTACGTTGAATATTTGAAAGAGATATGTGGGCAGTTTGAAACCTACGCTTTCCACTTCGTGCCGAGAGATGAGAATCGTCTAGCTGACGCATTGGTAACCCTAGTGTCAATATGGGATAATCCTGAAGGGGTAGCTATGAAGCCAGTACTAATTTCGAGTTCTGAGAAGCCCAGCTTTGAGATCAAGCCTGTAATGGAGGTAGAAGTGGCGGATGGGAAACCATGGTACTTTGACATTATGAATTACTTGGAAAACAATAAGTTTCCAGAGGAAGCTACGGAGAAAGACCAGAGGATGATCCGGAAACTATCTGCTCAATTCATATCCTTAGAAGGGATGTTGTACAAAAGACAGTCAGACGGGATTCAACTCAGGTGCTTGAATGAAAAAGAAGCCCGCAAAGTGATGGAGGAGACCCATGCAGGCGTCTGTGGGGCTCACATGAATGCTTTGACCTTGGCTAACAAGATCATGAGACAAGGCTTCTATTGGCTTACAATAGACAATGACTGCTCGAAATATGTCAAGCAATGCCAGTTATGCCAACAATACACAGACTTGAGACACCTACCAGTATCAGAACTACACAACCTGACATCACCTTGGCCTTTCGCTGCTTGGGGGATAGATATCATTGGAGAGATTCGCCCTACGGCATCCAATGGGCACAGATACATCATAGTCGCAATTGACTATTTTACCAAATGGGTAGAAGTAGAATCCTTCAAAAAGATTGACGCAAGGGATATGGCCAAGTTCATAGAGAGGAATCTGATCTGCAGATATGGCCTCCCTCACCACTTAGTGTCTGATAATGGGGTGCAATTCATGGGGGAAACCAGGAAGCTCCTCGAGAAGTATGGCGTCGAGCATCATAAATCTTCTCCCTACCGACCACAAGCAAATGCAGCAGTAGAGGCCGCTAATAAAAATATGAAGAAGATCCTATCCAAGATGGTCCAAACCTATAAAGACTGGGCTGAAAAGCTACCCTTCGCACTGTGGGGATATAGGACAACGGTAAGGACATCTATGGGCGCTACGCCGTTTTCCCTAGTATACGGGACGGAAGCACTATTTCCAGTTGAGATAGAGCTCAAATCACTGAGGGTGGTCATGGAAGCCCAAATTCCGGAGGCCGACTGGGCGCGGCAGAGGCTACAGCACTTAAACTTACTGGACGAAAGTAGGCTGAAAGCTTATTATCATAAACAGATCTACCAGAAGAGATTGGCTAGGACATTCGGAAAGAAGGTGAGAAGGCATCCGCTGAAAGAAGGGGACTTGGTGTTCAAGCAGATGAGGCCAGGTATACCAGATATTAGAGGGAAATTCAGACCAACCTGGGAGGGGCCGTATATCCTTAAAAAGCTGTTGTCCAAAGGAGCTCCAATCTTGTCGGATAGTGATGAAAATGAGTTCAAAGAGCCGATCAATGTCGACAGACTCAAAAGGTTCCATGGCTAAAGACCAAAATAAAAAGAAGAGAATAAAATACCCCACAGGTCGAAAACCGAAAAAAGGCGGAGCCCACAGAGGGGAACACACCCCGATGGCCCATCAATGACCACATGAGACAGTGGGAGACAGACAGACGTGAAACTGATATCGTCATCTGATAGCTCGCCAAATCTGGTAATGCCTTCACCAGTGGTGGCACCCCCATACAGTCGTCCACGCGAAAGGAATTGGTTCGGCGAGTACAGTGGGGTAACTCGAGGAGGTGGCTTGGACAGCATCCTCAGTTTCTCTTGCAGAAAAATCTGAAAAAAAAAGAAGAAAAAAAAAGAAGAAAAGAATAGAAAAAGCTGCTGGAGTAAGTAGGGTTTACTTCAGGAAAAAATAAGGCACAGGGTTGTGTGAAAATCCGAAAGGACGCACCTCCCGCTAAGAAAAGCTAGTGTGAAAATCCATAAGGGACGCACTACCTTTAAAATAATGACGTACCTGGAGCAATAAGGGGCTGCCGGTAAAAGTGGTAGTGGATCCAGAGCTCACAGCATCCAAGCCCAGAATGGTCTCAGCCAGAATAAGTGGTAAGGGTGATAATCCCAAGTAAAAGTCGCTCAGAACTCCGAACAAGCGGGGGTCACCTGTCAAACCCCCTGGAACAACGGTGAGGAAGTTCACCATGCAAAACAGAAATACGGTGCTTACCCGGTAGGTGGGGATGTCAGTAAACTGATCCAAAGCCTCGATCAGTGGCCCTAGAGCAAAGGAAGAGCCCGGAGAAATCAATCGGACGGCCTCAGAGGAAGGTACGCCCAGGGCCATAGCTATGTCCTGGGTCTGGGGTAGGCCGCAGCGGGGGATGCAAGGCATAGCGCTAGGAGGGAACTAGGCTCCGAGAATGGCAGCTAACTCTTCAGGCAGAGGGCACAATTCCTGGTAGGTGAACCGAAAGACGTGGAATCGGGGATTCCGGATGTGGGTCGCCGCCAGAAGGAGGTTCTGATCGACTTTGACCCGACACAGGTATTTCAACCCGGACAGAGAGGAAAGGGCGCCTTCTTCCCAAGTGTGCTTGTCAATTAAGATACGGTGCATTCTTTGGGCTAGAGAGGAAGACATGCTAAGAAAAGTAAAAGGCTCAAGATATTGGAAAATGGAGAGACACAAGAGGAGCAAAATTTTGTAAGAATTTATAGAAAGGTGTCACCGACGGCCTACCCGCCTCTCCTAAGAGACGGCTTGCCCATCGGTAAAGATCCACCTGGCAGATGCATACGTCAGCATTGCATTCGTCACGCGCATTAACTCGCATTTATTGAGAGACAGACGGCCAGCCCGTCGGTCGCTCCTATAGGCGCCCAGCCCGTCGGTCACAAAACTCTATATAAGGGCGAGTGACAGGCGGATTAACGATGCTGTCACTTTCACTTCCCCTCTCCAAAACGGTTTTTTTCTTCGTTTTTTCTGCATTTTCAAGCTCTCCTTCTCATTTTCTTTGCATTTTCTTCGTTTTTTCGCATTCTTCACTCACCGGACGCTCAGACATTCATATTTCTTCAGTTTTCTACACTTTTCGCGACTTCAAGTAAGTAAAATAACTGCCTTTTTTTATTTAATTTAATTTATTTATTCTTCATTTCTTCTTCCTTTAACCTTAGAAATGATTAGAATGCTTTAGATGCCTTAAAAAATTTAGAGAGGATGCTGCCCATTTTCTTTATTTATTTATTACTTTTTATAGTGCAATTAATCTGAATTTTTGCATGATCACATAGGAATAAAATTTTTCTATAACTTTGTTGCTTTAGAATTATACTTTCTAAGCGCGTTATTCTGTATTGTTGAGGCCTGAGGCCATTATCTTGTGTTGTTGGGGACACACTCTTGCCGGGGTGCGTCCCATTTATGCACATATATTGTTGTTGAGGCTTGAGGCCTATATTATGCCTTTTTATGCAGGAGGTTGGGCACACCCTTGCCGGGGTGTTGCTCAAATTTTTATTTTTCTGAAATTGAATATTTTTGTGTATAATGCATGACTTGGGGCCCAGGAAGCCCATTTTTATTCGCTTTGAATATTTCCATGCCTATTGCATGTTTCTTTTGCTTTGATATGTGCGAAGCATGTTGGGCAACTTCCTTTGACAGGACGTTCGCCCCTTTTTATTTATTATCAGTTTTTTTAATCTCATTTTCGGGCCGCCATTGCCCTGGTGAGGCCTGAATGGGCTTTCACCTTCAAAGAAAGTCTAAAAATGACTGTTTTGTCAAATTTTCGCTATCTAATTTTTTCTTTTCTTTCTTTATAGGATGCCTCCTAGACGCAGAGCACCGCAAGCCCAGCCTGAGGTCGTAGTTCCTGGTTGGATGGACGATGAGTCAGCTCAGAGATATAGAGCGTTGGCTCAGGTAGAGCTTCGAGCTAGCCGCTTCGTGTTCTCACGTTTTTAAATCTTTTACATATCTTTCAAGTTCTTTTGGCTTTATTCATGTTGAGTTTATATATATTGACATCATTTAACTTTCTATGAGTGTATATTGATTTTCTTGGACCATCCTGAGCTCGAGAGGCTATCTACCATATTCGGAGGATTTCGTCCAGTTTAGTTTCCTAACCTTCTTGGTCATTTTCTTTATTCGTTTATTCATTAATTGCTTCTATGTATATGAGTATGCCTTTTTCTCTCCCGCTTAAGTATAAAAATTGATAAAAGTTTTATATTCAATAAAATGAGATTTTCATAAATGTAAGGACCCAATGTCCTATTTTTATCCAATAAAAATCCTCACAATAAAAACATCCAATTTTAATAATGATGCATGCGAGGACAAAAGTCCTCAAAATAAGTAATGCCCCGATTCGTGTATGTATCGCACATTTACAAAAGGGAGTTGTATTCCGCTCCTTGTATTATTGTAATTTATTATTTTTACTATTTACTTGCCCATTTACGGCTTTTCAAATATGAATAAATGCGCCTTCGATTAATTGCATCGTGTGGAGAGAGAGCGAATTAATGATAATTAAAATTTGATCATAAAATAATCGAGGTAGAAATAAATGAGAAATCCCGGACCCAGCTCTGGTCTTTGGGCTCAAAGAGGCTAGAGGTCTACCCTCCAAGACACCTTTTTCTGCCCCGAGACTTTAGCGCTAATCCTAGGCTCCTTAGGGCGAGAGGTTTACCTTCGAAGACCCCTCTGGCTGGCCCAAAATGGATACTAAGCGCAGTCTTAGGCTCTCCGAGGCGAGAGAAACTTTCCCAATGTTCTATTGGGTGGTGACTCTATGAAACCTCCTTGTTGCCCAACATAGACGCACTTGCGATTTATTGCAAGCTGTCAACGGACCCACAAGTGCCCTGATCGCCCTCAAGCGGGCGGTCCCATGGGCGGCCGCAGGGATCCGGCACGCGTCACATAAGGTTTTCTTGAAAGTGTCACCGTGGCGAAAGGTTCTTCGTTTTGGAAAGAAAGGCAAGCTAAGCCCGTGCTTTATTGGACCATATGAGATTTTAGGAAAGGTAGGTCTAGTAGCGTATCGGTTAGCTTTGCTTATGGAGTTAGCCAGATTGCATAATGTCTTCCATATGTCAATGCTTCGTCGATATCGATCAGACCCTTCTCATGTATTATCAGTGTAAGATATTCGGGTTCAATTAGATCTTTCGTATGATGAAGAGCCAAAGAGGATCGTGGATAGAGAAATTAGGCAGCTTCGGAATAAGCAGATACCATTGGTTAAGGTCCTATGGCAGCATCACGGTGTTGAAGAAGCTACGTGGGAATCGGAGGAACCTATGAGACGGCAGTATCCTCAGTTATTTGGAGCAGGTGAGAATTTCGAGGACGAAATTCTGTTAAGTGGGGGAGTATTGTAACACGCCAAAACCACCTTAGTAGTATGAGCCTGACTGAGTCTGAATGTGCCTGTCTGTATCTATGTGTGTGTGTTCTTGTGTGCATTTGATGTTGCATGCATGTTAATTTATTTAAGTGTGTGGGTTTATGTGAGGAGCGGGGTTTGTTAATGTGTGTGCATAGGATAGGGAAGTAGGATGTGTGTAAGTGATGTAAATTGTGTGTAAGTGAGAGTATGGGAGTAGGGTATGCTTGTGGGATCATTTCCTATGAGAGAGTGACACATGGCAAGTGGATAGGGTTGAATTTAGTGGGTGATGAGAGAGGGGACAGCTGTAAACCACTTTAGTTCTTCTTCCTTTTTCCCGTTCCTTTCCTCTCCCTCACGCCAATTTCATTCTCTTTTCCTTTTTCTCCATCTTTCTATCTCCTTCCTTGCTTATTTCTGCTCTTCTCTTCTTCCTTGGGTTAGTGTTTAGCTGGATTACGTCTCATAAGTTCAAAGGGTGAGTTTAAGTTAGTAATATCTTAGATTCTTCTTTTTCTCCTCTCTAGGTTTGATTTTCATTTATGAGTTAATGGTTAGAATTAAATCGGGTTGTGTTTGATTTTTGGTTCAGAGGACCTTCCTCGAACATCTAAGGGGAAAGAGAAAGGGAGTGGAAGCGGAGCTCAAGATTAGGAGCGAAGGAAATCAGGTTTGGGAATATTTGTGTATTTTGGGTATTTGGTGTATTTCGGTGAATTATGCTTATTGATGGGAATTGATGATATGAATTGGGTGTTTTAACTTCTATGAGTTATGGGTATTGTTTAATTTGCGTTGAAATGCATGGGTTGTGAAGAATGGAGTTTAAATGTTGAAATTTTGCATATTTCTAAAAAAATGACTGGTTTGAGAACTTTTGGATTTTTGATTTTGTAATTTGCTGGTTTTGATGACTTTATTAAGTTTAAAGGACATGTTTTGAGTTGTATTTAATGGTTTGATTGAATGATTTTACTCAGAATTGAGTTTGGAACCAAATGAGTGAGTAGGTGGAAGTGGAGAATGAAATTCTGCAATTTTACGCGTTGGGAGTGGAAATCCCGACTCTGTCGTGAGGTCGCGATATAGCGCGGTGATTTCCATTCCACCGTGCGCGCTGAACTGCGAGCGGCCGGGCGTGCGCAGCAGGAACTCACTGTCGCGTGCGCGACGATGTCGTGATCGCGACAGAGAGCTCCATTTTTGCCAAGCTTCTGTCGCGAGCACGTGCCAGCTCGAGCGAGTACTCACTGTTGTGAGCGCGATAACTGTCGTGAGCGCGACAGTGAGATCTGTTTCATCTCCACGTGAGCGCGAGGTTCACCGTGAGCACGACAGGAGGCTAACTTCGCCTCTGTCGCGAGCACGACACCCTCTGGATTTTCTTTTGATTTCTTTTTCTTTCGTATGATTTCAATTTTTTACCATCCAATTTGTGTCACCTCTGAAATTGTGGATAATATATATATGTGTGAATGCGTTATATGTTTTATACCATGCATAAAACAGGATGTAAACATATGTTGTGGAAGGAAATGTGCCTTGGATTATGCATGACCTGCTAGAGTCCAATAAGTGGATAGTTAGGCATTCCTAATAGAGTTATGTGTAGTTGCAGCCATGTGTACGATTTGGACCCTGATCAGGTCATCCGAATGGATCTTTGTGATCTTTCTGTTGAATCTTACCTAAGATTCTATGTGAAAATATTATGGAACAAGAATCAAAAAGATTGCTTTGATACCCTCGGGTATCTATATGTTAGGGGAATATTTCTGGTACCTCCGGGTATCTATGTGTACTCGTTATCCACTGTCTTGATATAGCAGGTGCAAAAGTGTTATTGGATGTTTTTTATAAGTTCTGAATTATTGCTTTTTGAGAATGATGTAATTACAGCGATATTATGCGTAAGGTGAATTGATAACACCTTATCAAGTAACTGCGCCACTCGCCTGTGATTGTTTGTTAACGCCACTGTGAGTGGCGGTACTGCATTTTGTGTTTTTCCCCACTAAGCTATTTCGCTTAGCACGGGTGTTTTATCCGTGCAGGTGTGGAAGATTTTGGTATTAGCGGTCGAGGCGTGTCAGATCGGGAAGGCCATCACAGCTAGGAATCGAAGTTTTATAGTATAGGCTTTTCTGTCTTTTTGTACAAGATGTAATATTTTGCGTGCCCTATGGAACAGTATTCTTTGGGCCTTGTATATGAAATCTTTTGTAATATGTACAGACTTCATTTATGAATATATATATATAATAGAAAGAAAAGAATTTATCCTGTACAGTACCGCTGTGCTTCTCTTTTATAAGCTTTATATTATTTTTATACTATCTGTTTACTTGCTGTGATTGTATGTTTTGGTGTGCGTAATGTGACACTCCTATCTATCGGGACTCTTCTCCCCCTACCGAGGTAGAAGTCTCCTTAGTATAGGTTGGGGTGTGATAATAATAATAATAAATATTGAAGACAAATAGTAATAGTGGCATCATAGATTAAGACAAATAACCACAATGACAACATAAAAGCAAACATAATACTAATAATGATGATGATAATAACAGTGAATGGACATAAAAATAAAATTAAAGCAAGCAAATAATATATTAATAGTGATATTAACACCTTAAAATGCTAAAAATAAATAATAGACATGGTAATAATAGCAAAAATAATAATATTAACAACAATAAATATTATGAAAAAAAATAAATGAGAACGAGTCCAAAAATATTTACCCTTAGAGTTGTATCAATTGAAGAGTGAGGTGTCTAAATATTGCTCTCCTTGCCGGTAGGAAAAAAGGCAGAAAATGTTTGAAATAAAAATCACAGTTAAAAGGGTAAACTTGAGAAATTATAAGTGAAGATGATGAACAACCAAAGAAATTGATTTTCTTGGTGTAAAATAAATCCCCAACTGAAGATATCTTTTAGAAACAATCAAGAAGAAGAATAAAAATCATGACTTGAAAAGACTTGAAAAAAGACTCATTTTTTTGAAGAAGCTGTGTTGTTCTTGAGAGAAAATTAGAGAGTAATTTCTTGGATTAAAATTGCCGTCCTTTGAAAATGAAGGGAAGTTCCCCTTTAATTTTCAGTCTTGGCCAAAAATAGGGAAAGACAAAACGAGCTTTTTTCTTTCGTTAATCAAAAATAGAATAAAATGGTGAAAGAAGACCGGTCAATTGGCTGAAAAACAGATTGGAAAACGTGGAAAATGCAGGAAAACGACGGGTCGAAGGCAAACAGGCCCTCGTGGAGAGGGAAGACCATGCGCGCCAAAGAGGTGCGCGAGCGGTGAGGGATAACCACGCGCGCACACGCGCGTGCGGTGAGGAGAAACCGCACGAGCCTGCGCGCGCTGTGAGGAGAAATAGTGCGAGCCTGCGCGCGCGTTGCACAGGCGCGGAGCTCCCTCGAAGCGCGAGCAGAGAGCCTTCTCTATACGCGATACTGCGCGTGCGGAGACCCCTGCACGCTTGGGGGGACCTGCCGCGTGGGCGCCCCTGCAAGCTAGGGCGGGCGCGGGCGCACCCGCGCGTTGCCGTAGGTGGAACTCGCGATTTTTTTTTAAAAAAGCTTTAAGGACACAAAATTAATATTTTCTGCCCTATTTTAATTTTTAATTTCTAAAATGTATATTTTTAATTATTTTTCTAAAAAAACACAATTTTGACAAGGGAACAATCGATTCTCACTTTTCTTGCCGAAAGTCGGTCTTTTGTTTTCATCATCGGGTAATCCTGATCTTGGACCGCCTTGGAAACCGGTGTCTACAGTTACGCCAAATTTTTGGGAAACTTAGAACCTAGGTGCCTAAGTGAGCCAAAATTCAAAAAAGAAAGGAAAAAAATGCGTACCTGAGGCGGTTGCTTGGTCTTGCCAGCTTGTCGGCCTTATGGAACTATTATTGGTTATGTGATTGATGAAACACCGGCTTATCGGTGTGTGAAACCACGGCTGAGTGACTGATTAACACCAGCTTATCGGTGTCTGAAGGCGTCAGACTTAGAAGGACGTGATTGATGGAACACCAGCTTGTCAGTGTGGGAAACCATGGCTGAGCGACTGATAAACACCAGCTTGTCGGTGTGTGAAGGCGCCAGACTTAGAAGGACGTGATTGATGGAACAACAGCTTATCGGTGTATGAAACCACGGCTGAGTGACTGATAAACACCAGCTTGTCGGTGTGTGAAGGCGCCAGATTTTGAAGGACGTGGTTGATGAAACACCAGCTTGTCGGTGTGTGAAACCACGACTGAGTGACTGATAAACACCAGCTTGTCGGTGTGTGAAGGCGCCAGACTTTGAATGACGTGATTGATGAAACACCAGCTTGTCGGTGTGTGAAACCACGGCTGAGCGACTAATAAACACTAGCTTGTCGGTGTGTAAAGGCGCCAGACTTAGAAGGACGTGATTGATGGAACAACAGCTTATCGGTGTATGAAACCACGGCTGAGTGACTGATAAACAACAGCTTGTCGGTGTGTGAAGGCGCCAGATTTTGAAGGACGTGATTGATGAAGCACCAGCTTGTCGGTGTGTGAAACCACGACTGAGTGACTGATAAACACCAGCTTGTCGGTGTGTGAAGGCGCCAGACTTTGAATGATATGATTGATGAAACACCAGCTTATCGGTGTGTGAAACCACGGCTGAGCGACTAATAAACACTAGCTTGTCGGTGTGTGAAGGCTCCAGACCTTGAAGGACGTGATTGATGAAACACTAGATTATCGGTGTGTGAAACCACGGCTGAGCGACTGATAAACACCAGCTTGTTGGTGTGTGAAGGCGCCAGACTTTGAAGGACATAATTGATGAAACACTAGCTTGTCGGTGTGTGAAACCACGGCTGAGCGATTGATAAACACCAGCTTGTCGGTGTGTGAAGGCGCCAGACTTTGAAGGACGTGATTGATGAAACATCAGCTTGTCAGTGTGTGAAACCACGGCTGAGCGACTAATAAACACTAGCTTGTTGGTGTGTGAAGGCGCCAGACTTTGAAGGACGTGATTGATGAAACACCAGCTTGTCTGTGTGTGAAACCACGGCTGAGCGACTGATAAACACCAGCTGGTCGGTGTGTGAATGATGAACCACCAGCTTGTCGATGTGTGAAACCACGGCTGAGCAACTGATAAACACCAGCTTGTCTGTGTGTGAAGGCTCCAGACTTTGAAGGACGTGATTGATGAAACTCTAGCTTATCCGTGTGTGAAACCACGGCTGAGCGACTGATAAACACCAGCTTGTCGGTGTGTGAAGGCGTCAGACTTTGAAGGACGTGATTGATGAAACACCAACTCCTTAATGTGTGAAACCACGGCTGAGCGACTGATAAACACCAGCTTGTCGGTGTGTGAAATCACGACTGAGCGACTTATAAACACCAGCTTGTCGGTGTGTGAAGTCGCTAGACTTTGAAGGACATGATTGATGAAACACCAGCTCGTCGGTGTGTGAAACCACGGCTGAGTGACTGATAAACACTAGTTTATCGGTGTGTGAAGGCACCAGACTTTGAAGGACATGATTGATGAAACACCAGCTTGTTAGTGTGTGAAACCACGGCTAAGCGACTGATAAACACCAGCTTGTCGGTGTGTGAAGGTGCCAGACTTTCCTGTGAAATCAAAAGAAACATGCATGCAAGGGTGAGTTATGCATGTGCACGTGCATATGTATGCAGTAATGCAAGATAAGGATACACCTAAGTGGATTCAGAGGCGATAGCCGATTTGGTCATAACATGCCGCATGATTGATGCCCTCTACGATTGCTTTTGAGTCTCATGCCTTTGTGGGATTATGAGGTACTCTTTTGATACCTGTAGTCATTATTTGAAGGTAGTGCATCCCTCGTGGATTTTCACACTAGCTTTTCTTAGCGGGAGATGCATCCTTGTCGGATTTTCACATAACCCTGTGCCTTATTTTTTGCCTGGAATGGACCCAACCCAATCCATTTATTTCATTTTTTGTAGGGCAGACCGCCTATTGCCAGGTTTTCACCCTGCCCTTTGGCCTAACTTTTGCTTAGAGCGCCAGTCACGGTTTTTATCTCTAACGGCCTTTTTTTTTCTCTTTTTTTTAGAGAGAAGTTGGAGTTGTTGCGAAAGATCTTTCGGGTGTGATTGGCATGTGCTTATGTCTCAGATTATGGTTGTATAAACTTGGTTCTTTATCGGAGAGGTGCCGTAGGATTGGCTTCACAGTTGATAGCAGAGGAGTTGACTGAAGTGCCTGAATGGCGAAAGTGGCAGAGGATCGATAGTACCGATGCGCTCATTTTACGCTGGAACCAGACAACTTTGAGTGTGCAAAATGAACTGTCCTGATCACTGACTACACCCTTGCCTCCATAAGTACATGTAAGAGGAGGGTACTTAGCCCTGCAGTAGATAATAGGACCCCCCGGCTTAGGCACTGGTTGGTGAGAGCAGGAGTAAAGTAGCCATTTAAATTTTACTTTTTATAAAAGAACTAGGAAATGATGAGTTGAACTGCTTTTGCTTTATGTATTTGCAAAGACTGTGTGCATTTCAGCATGATTTCGCCATACATGATCACCATTTAACATGGATTCAGAGTGCAAAATTACATCTAATCTCGTAGTGGATCTTGTAAGCATCAGACTCATGTTTCCAATCAAACCTCGCGGGTTTTCTTGATTGAATATTTTCTCTCTTGTTTTTTTTTTTAGCCTCTGCCATGGACCCTCCTTTATTTCATCGGTGTTGATTGAATTTGCTTCGCTTGCTGTCTGTCGGGATGTTGCTTCCTTGGATAACAACTTTTCAAGAACGAATGGGTCTTAATATGTTGGTCTGTATTCATCTCACCCGTCTGGACCACGCGGAGCTATTTGCCCAGACACCCAATCTTATTCTTCCGGTGGGTGCTTTCTGACTTTCTTCCCAAATGATTGGATAAGGTGTTTTTCGATAGATCCGATAGCAATAGCAATCTCGAAACCCTTTTCCGTTTGCAATGTTTAGATGCTGCAGCTGTTGCTTCCATGATTGCCCCTTAAGTATTTGACGTGCTTCAACGGGCAGTAATGTTTTCGCCTCATGCACCAAGGTATAAAGCGTGACTCTTGAAAAGGTTCTAATTGCAGACCCCAGAATGGGTCTACTCTGTGACCTTCTTGGTCTTCCTCTTGTTTGTATGTCATCTGTATGTCATTAGCTCATCTCTCATGCAGCACATCCTTTATACTTATGGATTGGGCAGATGGCTTATGGATTAGTCTTCAGGTCCTTTCAGTGGTAGGCGTGAGCAGTAACAACACAAGAATATGCCTCGCATTGTGCATCCTCTATATTAATGAACTGATTGGGTGGCTTGTGGTTCAGTCTTTAGGTCCTTTTCAGTGGCTAAGAAGAACGGCAAAACGCAGATACATGTAGATTAATGGGACTTGAGCAAAGCTTGCCCCCAAATAGCATTCCCTTACCCCCTGATCAATTCTCTCTTTTCTTCTCTCTCTCTCTTTTTTTTTTATAACCTAATTTTTTTAATTTTTTTTTCTTCCTTTTTTTTTTGATTTTTTTTTGCTTCCTTTTTTTTTGAATATTTTTTTTCTATTTCAGCTTGAGTCTTCTGAGATATGTAGGCATAGCGTGCTTGGCGGCTTCATAATTATCTTCTGGCATGTCCTCGTAGGTCCAAGCAATGACTTTTATTTCTTTTTTTTTTCTTTTTTCATTCTCTCTTTTACTCTCTGTTTAAGAGTCATAACAGATGCTATCAAGATTTTCTTTGGGTTCCCCCAAAGTTTCGAGATTAAATGGAATGGCATCGTTTGAATCATTATTAAATATGAATGTGTCATGATCATGCATAATGAAATCACGAGAAAATGTCACACAGATAAGTAAAACATCCATTCTACATTAGAGTTAAAGAGTTAAAACATCATCATTAAATAGTTCAAAAATATTTGAGAGCATCTAAATAGCTAACATCCTCCCTTCTTGCCAACACGGATGTTGTAGTCGACAGTCTACTATCACTTTCGGGAACCATCCTCCACACCTCTCAGCTCCTCATCAATTAAGTATAGAACTTGCCTTCTCAAAATTCAGCACCCATCAGTCTCATGCCCGGTATGCTGGTGGTCGGCACAATATAGATCTGTTCGGTGATTGGGACGCCCTTGGCTCCTAGCAGGTTGGGCCGGCATTGGTCGTATTTTCCCCTTGCTAACAAAATGAGTGAGGTGTTTAGACAAGGGCTTCTCCAGTATGGCATAGTAACATTGAGTCTTTCCAAAGGTCGGGGTCCTTGTGGCTCCAAAGTTCTTTCCATCACTACTCAAAAAACTTAAGCTCTCATGACCACCCTGCCGGCATTCGGGATCTGTGATCTGGTTATTGTCGATCAAATCCTGAATCTTATCCCTCAACCTAGCACAATTATCTGTCATATGCCCAATATGCTGGTGGTACGCGCAGTACTCGTTCTCCTTATGCCCAGGCCGCCCCTGGGTTTTAGCCAGCCTAGGTTCTAAGGGTTTTAGCTTTCCCTCTTCCTCAAGCTTCTTTAAAAAACATGACAAAGGTTGGCCTAGGTTGGAAAAGTATCTCTGGCTTGCCCCTTGATCTCTAGCTGGCCTAGCCGACCCTAGTTGCGATTTCTTCTCCCATGTTTGAGGCAAAGATCTATCTAAGCCGAAATAGTATTTTCGGGCCATTCTAGTCGCCGATACTCCTTTCCTTCCCCAAGTACCGACACAGCCATTACACCTGTACAACTGACCTCTCATGTTTAAGTTCATAGCAACTTTTTTGCGAGCAGCCATAGTAGTTGCTAGCCTGGACTTTAAGATTTCTTCTTCGAGAACGTCCACACTTCCTTTCAGGCTTCGTGTCATTATCAGAAACCCATCCTTCGAGACCTGCCTCTTGCCTTTTCGTTCAAATGACGGAGTGAAAGGTGGCTTTCCTCTAGACTCAGTTGGTTGCAGGTATACTCCCTTAGTCAGATCATGCTCTTTTTGCAACATTGTAAGAGCAGTAGGCTGTTGTTCGACAGGTGGCACCACGGCAGCGACTAAATCCTCCTTAGTAGTCGTTTTTTGAGCTTTAAACTTTCCAACCCTACCTTTTATCTCCTTTACAGTGCTATCCTCTCCCTTGGGGACTTCATTCACCACAGTCTAAGGAGTTACCTGCTCATCCTCTTTCTCCACCATGAGATTATCTTTTAGACCAAGAATTATTTTCGGCTCAAGAGGTGTCGCTGCTCTGGGCTCAACATCTCGTTGTCGTACGGTAGGTAATGCTATAGGAGCCTCTCCCATAATAGGCAATTCAACTTGTTCAACATCTGGGGCCACAGGTTATTGGCTGGCTTTTGGTGTCATTTACGCAACAATGTTTTCTATCATGGCCAATATCCTCCTTTCAAAATCCCCAAGCCTCTTATCTAGATCTTGCATCGTCAAAGCACCGGTCTCCCGTGGTAGTTCTGCCATTGAAGATAATTCACTAGTCGTTGAGAGTGGCTCAAAATCCCAAACAGGCACTAATTCTAGCAATTCAAAGGGCGAGTCTGTCGTCACTAGTCGATCGTCAGAACCTCTAGTCCACTTGGATGAATTTATGATGGCTGAAAGGTCAAGTTGTTAGAATGATGCATGAATGACATGTATAAGGCATGATCGTGCTGGTGCAGCATAGACAAACACACACAAACAAATAAACCCTTCCGACCTTATTTCTCCCACACACGGGGTAATGTGGTTTCTTTCCTAGGTGGGCTTTATCCAAGGGTTAACAGCAAACCCATCGGACACGTATGGTGCACGGTGGTAAGCCGGTACCATAATAGTCGTAATCTAATGCACATTCGTATGGGTTTTGGCCATTACGTATTTGGACAATTCAATTAAGTTAAGGTGGGCTCACCGGGGCATGAAAGCCTTTGAGAAAGGACCACTTAACTATCTTGATTTTGTTTAATACGTGATGGCCCACATCACAAGCATCGTATTAAGGAGCATACCACCTAGTGGCAGTTTTTATTTGTCATTACATGGGCTTTGGTCGATGGTGATTTTTTTTTGGGCTACCCAAGCGTGGCCCCTACCAACGGGTCTAACTCATCATGAGCATAACGACCGATCGGGTCTCCATTTGATATACCAAAAGGTACTAGGCTTGGGCTGGTGATTATCCTTAACACTTCCTTACAATGAGTGAAAGTAGGGTCGTGCTTCGAGAACGCACCGAGGTAAATAGGGGACCAACTAACATAAGTCTAAGGCTCTAGAATGATATGATGCAATTTTGAAAAGAGATATAATTTTAAGTTTTAAAAACTCAATTATATTTTTAACCAAAACACTTTCAAAGAGAAGTCTCAAACAAGTCTCCAATGGAGTCGCCACTGTGACGCGCGCCGGAACCCAGCAAGGGCCCTCGCTTTGAATCTGCCTTCGGGATTCGAGTGACTGGTTCGCATCTTTTGATCATGGGCGCCATAAGACATCATAGATGTATCCCTCCCAATAGGACATTGGAAAGAACCACCTAGCCTAATGGCACCTATAGGCACCTTTGAGGTATCATGGAGTCGCCACCCAATTCACAAGAAATTGGGAAAAGGTCTTTCACCTCTATTGGTCAAGACCAGAGATATAGTGTTCGGAACTTCACTCTTATTTATTCTTTGGTTAATTATAAGTGAGCTTTTAACTTCTTAAAATTATTTCTCTCACCTCACGCGATTAATGCATTAAAAGTAAAAGCGCATCTCAAGCATCCAAAAGCGGTGAAAGGAAAACAATAAATAAAGCGATAAACACGCAAGCACGCAATTACAAGAGAAATAGGGGCGGAATACAACCCCAATAAAAGGAGGTTAAAAATATAAATGGGGACGGAATACAATCCCCAAAATTAAATCAAGTTGCCCCAAAATTAATTACAAGGGCCCGAAAGGAAATGAACATAAATTTAAAACACTCACACAAGATCAAAATAAAAGGACATACATAAATTGGGGCATTATTTTAGGAACATTGGTTCCTTTGCGCTTATTGAAGGTTTAGGAACATTGCTTCCTTCGCGTTTATTTGAAGAGGGTTCGAAGAATCGTTTGGTTGTTGGATGAAAATGAGGACGAATGATCCCATTTTTGGAGAAAATTAACTCTTCTTTTTAATTGTGATGTTTTTATTGTTGGGCTAAAACAAGGGACATTGGTCCCAATTTTATTGGTAAAAAAACCAATTTAGTTATAGAAATATTTTTGTGACTTTTTATCCCACGCATGTATAAATAAAATAAATATTTATAAATAAACACAAACACATAAAGAGAGGGTTGAAAGAATCTCACCAAACTGAAGTGTTCGTCCACGTGTCGCGACCCATCCTGGGGAGTCGTGGCGACACTCACATATTGCGACCCAAATTAAATCTCAGACAGAAAATAATATCAAAAACATTAGTAATAATTCTAGAAATTAATCAAATGAAGACAAGATAATGACAACAATAAAAATTATAGTGATGGTGACAACAAATAATCATGGCATAGTAATAACAATAAAATAATAATTATAATAATAACAATAATAATAATAATAATAATAATAATAATAATAATAATAATAATAATAATAATGATAATAATAATAATAATAACAATAAGATAGTAACAATGATGGTAATACTATAATACTACTAGTAATAACAATACCATAGAACAATAATAATAATAATAATAATAATAATAATAATAATAATAATAATAATAATAATAATAATAATAATAATAATAATAATAATTATAAATATTGAAGACAAATAGTAATAGTGGCATCATAGATTAAGACAAATAACCACAATGACAACATAAAAGCAAACATAATACTAATAATGATGATGATAATAACAGTGAATGGACATAAAAATAAAATTAAAGCAAACAAATAATATATTAATAGTGATATTAACACCTTAAAATGCTAAAAATAAATAATAGACATGGTAATAATAGCAAAAATAATAATATTAACAACAATAAATATTATTCAAAAAAAATAATTGAGAACGAGTCCAAAAATGTTTACCCTCAGAGTTGTATGGATTGAAGAGTGAGGTATCTAAATATTGCTCTCCTTGTTGGTAGGAAAAAAGGCAGAAAATGTTTGAAATAAAAATCACAGTTAAAAGGATAAACTTGAGAAATTATAAGTGAGGATGATGAACAACAAAAGAAATTGATTTTCTTGGTGTAAAATAAATCCCCAGCTGGAGATATCTTTTAAAAACAATCAAGAAGAAGAATAAAAATCATGACTTGAAAAGACTTGAAAAAAGACTCCTTTTTTTGAAGAAGCTATGTTGTTCTTGAGAGAAAATTAGAGAGTATTTTCTTGGACTAAAATTGTCGTCCTTTGAAAATGAAGGGAAGTTCCCCTTTAATTTTCAGTCTTGGCCAAAAATAGGGAAAGTCAAAACGAGCTTTTTTCTTTCATTAATCAAAAATAGCATAAAATGTTGAAAGAAGATCGGTAAACGGGTTGAGAAACAAACTGGAAAATGTGGAAAATGCAGGAAAACGACGGGTCGAAGGCAAATAGGCCCGCGTGGAGAGGGAAGACCGCGCGCGTACGTGCTCGCGGTGAGGGACAACCGCGCGCGCGCATGATGCCTCGGCAATGCCCGCGTTGCGCAGGCGCGGAGCTCCCTCTGCGCGCTCGGAGACACGCGCGCAGAAACCCTTCTCTGCGTGCGCCGATGAGCGCACGGAGACCCCTGCGCGCTGGGGCGGCCTGCCGTGCGGGCGTCCCAGCGCGCTGCCGCAGGTGGCACTCGCGATTTTTTTTTTAAAAAAGCTTTAAGGACACAAAATTAATATTTTCTACCATATTTTAATTTTTAATTATCTTTCTAGAAAAACACAATTTTGACAAGGGAACAATCGATTCTCACTTTTCTTGCCGAAAGTCGGTCTTTTGTTTTCATCATCGGGTAATCCTCACCTTGGACCGCCTCGGGACCCGAAGTCTACACATGTCATGTTCAATAAGCTTATATTGTAACAACCCCTACGTCCCCGTTGGAAGGACGCGGGTGCGCTACCGACGCTCACTTACACACGTGCACACATGCACTAAGTGGAAGCATACATTCTTACATAAAAACATATGGAGATACAGAGGAAATTAAAACTTTAAGGAAATAATAGCTGAAAATACATTAACTCATATACATACATATAATCATTCAGCGGAAGCATAAGACGAAAGATAAAACGAAGAAATAACTGACAACTTAATTACAATAAGATCCTTACATATAATTACCTATACATAAGACTAGAGAAAAACAAAAGCCAAAATACAGAGGTTGAGCAAAATACAAAACTTCTAACTCCTATGAGACCGACCTTGCAGATGCGTGACTTGAACGGAACCAAACCCGCCACCTGCACGGGAAAAGAACCCGACATTCACTTACACCGGAAAGAATTCCCAACATTACATTCCATGTCTCCAATAAACTCATACACTTCACTCTCAAACTACTCACTCGCTTACACTTATTGCCATCATTGTACTCTTAAATCACTTTCTTATATTCGAATCAAACATATTCATCAGAATGATCATTACTCAACTGCCCGTCAGAAATCAAAGCCCAAACACTTTACACATAAACCAATTAACTTTTACCGATTGCTGCATAAATCCTTCAATACTTAAAAGATGTCCGTCATATCTACGTTTCTCCTTACTAATAACACTTCTGTCAAACTCCAAAATCCTTTTTACCTTCACTTGTATAAGATCCCGAAATACTCTTTCTGCTCAACTTTAACCAAACACAGAACACTTTCCTTAACAATTGCTGAGCTCGTCATTCTTACCCTTAATCTTAATATCAAATACTCCATGTACACCCTGTCAGCTTTATCTCAAGCAAAACACAAATGCAAATGCTACTCATGTATGCTCAAAGGGATGATAATACAATGAGATTGTGATATCTCAAGTATGCAGAGTGATGCAGAAGAAATGCAATCGATGCTATAATGACACACTTTGTCCCATCCCCATGATCAATATGCTTTCTATTCAAACACTTTTCTGGAGAGAGCTGACAGGTATACAGAGTATTTACCAAAACCTTACAAAATCCAAGTGCCCTTCTTTCTCAAAGTACCAAAACAATCTTCACTCAAACGGCTCTGCAGACTCTGTCACTTCACTGCGGTGCGCAACAAATCCTGATGGTACACGGGCAGCTCGAAGTAATTCCTCTACATCCTTTCTAGCTTGCCGAGCTAGATTCTCACTTGTCTTTTTAGGACAGACGTCAATCTAGTGTCCCATGCTGCCACATCTAAAACAAGCTCCAGTCATCAGCCGATACAAATCCCGATGTTGTTTCTGACAGTGCTGGCATATCGATGGTATACAATTCTTCTTACATTTCTTACACTTGTGCCAATGTTGCTTCTGACATTGTTGACACATCGGAGGTCCTCGAATTTTCTTTCCCATTGACACTTCTCTACCCGACACCTTTCTTTTTTGAGGTACACTCTGAACAAAACCTTGAGAAATCCGAGGAGCAGTTAGCCTATCCGAAATCTGAATTAACCCTTGTACTAACGTCCTATTATCGAAAGCAGGACCAAAATTTCCAACTGAAGGATGCTCAAAAACACTTTGGTCAGCACTAATTGGGTTCACACTTTCCGTTGTCTCGCCCACATTCTCACTAGGATCAGACTCCATCTAGGCATGACACAAGACAAGACACATCTGCATTAGGCTACGACTCAAAACCGACTCACATGTAAAGACACGACACATAACAAACAAAGACAACCAGAACCGCTAAATCTGGGCTCTGATACCACTAAATGTAACACCCCCTACATCCCCGTTAGAAGGATGCGGGTGCACTACTGACGCTCACTCACACACGTAGGCACATGCACTAAGCGGAAGCATACATTCATACATAAAAACATACGGAGATACAACGGAAATTAAAACTTTAAGGAAATAATAGCTGAAAATACATTAACTCACATACATACATATAATCATTCAGCAAAAGTATAAGACGAAAGATAAAACGAAGAAATACCGGACAACTTAATTACAATAAGATCCTTACATATAAATACCTATACATAAGACTAGAGAAATACAAAAGCCAAAATACAGAGGTTGAGCAAAATACAAAACTTCTAACTCCTATGTGGCCGACCTTGCAGATGCGTGACTTGAACGGAACCAAACCCGCCACCTGCACGGGAAAAGAACGCGTGCTAAGCGATAAATGCTTAGTGGGGAGAACACACAAGCAATATGGACAACCATTCACAATGGTCGTCAAGGTATAACACATGCAAAGGGTAAATGCGGACATTCATAACACATATATAGTCAGGCTTGCATAGTAAAGGAATTCATTCGAAAACTCACATCCATATACTTACTGAGGTATCAAGTATCAGAACCTTACCGTGTACAGTCACAAGAGATATTACGCATGCAACGATCATGCTAAAGTACCCATGCATTAATGGAAAACCCATTCACTTGTAACACAATTACCATATAATAACGTACCCAGCTATCATGCTAAGAACACTAGCTATCTAACAATACATTTGTCATGCCATAACACACATTAGCCGAACCCAAGGGAAGACGTCAAACACCACACTTCCACTGCACAACTCTATCACATAAAATATCATGCCTTGAAATGTAAACACATGACCACACGCCGAAATCACTACAATAGGAAAAACTAGAGAGAGAGAACGTAACATAACACAATATTTATAACATTCCATGGTCAAGAGCACATTCATACATATCTTGATTCACATACTTCACCATAACAGTCAATAGCACAAAATCACGTTTATATACATACTTATTAACCATAGCATTCAGTAATTCAAGTTTGCATTCATATACCTATTAATTCATATGCTTATAAACATAACTAATCGGATTCACACACTCATCAGCATAAAATAATAAACTATAACCATGGCATTCAAGAGATTATGATTGCAGTTGTACACATTTCAATTCACATACTTATGTTCATAACTAATTGTATACGAACACATTCTCAATAATTATCAAAACCTAGAAATTTACGGCAAAACTATATCAAACCACACAATCACCATAATAAATTCACACTCATGCATAATTAGTCTTCGAAATTAAAAGCCCGTAACATACATGCCAAAATAAGTCCATTTCACAACCCAATTTCCAGAAATTCATCAAGAACAAATATGGACATTTTCACATTCAAGAGTAGAAAATTCCCAAACTCATGCATTTCAATACCAACCCTCATATACATCTAACTCAATCAATAACATGGATTACTAACACATTTCCCAAATTAATTCATGCATAAACTCATATCAAAGCACTCAAATTTCCGAAAATCAAACACAAATACACACTCATGATCCAAGGAGAATTAGGCAATGACAACTCCAAACTCAAATGCAGAAATCAAAGCTCCCAAACCTCTTTGAAGCACAACCCAGCTGATCTTCACTCTTCAATCTTCTCCTTGCCTTTATTCTTCTTCTTGCCACCCAAAACATGCCCAAACAAAACCCAAAACTTCTTAATCCAAACCCTAACTCAAATAAAACTAGAAAAATAAGAAGAAGAAGAAGAACCAGATGTAGGATCAAAACCCAAACACAAACCTCTTTAAGCTTGTTCCAAAATTCAATCAAAGCACCCCTTTGCAAGCACCAACATCCGGCCAAAAGTGAAGGAAGGGAAAAGCAGAGAATGGAGAAGAGAAGAAGAAGAGGAGGCGTGAGGGGGAGGGGAGAACGGGAATGCCAAGTTCTGTGTTCTCTCTCTCTCTCTCTCTCTTTTCTTCTTTTCTTCATTCACTGTTCACCAACCATGCCACATGGCAAGTTCTCATTGGACCAAAATCCCTCTTATTGACTCCTCAAACCATGGCACCATACTCCTACCTCACTTGATAATTCTTAACTAGATATTTTCCATCCTTAGTACAATAGACACAATCCACTAGATAGAAACACAACCAAAACACTCGACATCCATACACCACATGCACACCAAATAATTTCCCCCACTTAACGTATTTAATTAATTACTTTGCAATTAAATCCTTATCATCAAATTCCCTCATGCATAAATTACCAAAATACCCTTCAATTATCCGACTTAGCTTGCCGATTCCGACTAGGCCCAATTTGGGGTGTGACATGTATACATTTAATTCCTTTATTAAACTACTATGCCATAGCATCAATTACATATAGTTCACTTGACAAACATTCATATACTTATTTCATAATGTTAGGCATGAATTGGAAAAGTTATAGGAACTTGTAATGAAGTTCGGATGCATTTCGAGAAGGAAAAATGCACAAAAACACAAAATCTAGAGGAGGGTAAAGGTAGTCAATGATTCATGCCAACCATGGGATCAAAATAAGTAGGAAAATTCATCATTTAACTTGTTCTGTCGCGCTCGCGACAGTAGCCTCCATCAGGAGCCCTACGAGACTGCTTTTCACCTCAAACTTGTACTGCATAAACCAAAGTCTAAAAGTAATTTTTAAGCAAATAGTTCTTAACAATTGTTCCCTAAAATGTTAAGTTTCCAATGGGACAAATTTCAGCTTATTAGGAAATCTCAAATGTCCCATATGACCTAAACAAGATAAACAGTTCCAATGACCCGCCATAATAGAGACACTTAAGTTTTAGCAACTTTTAGGCGTCTTAGAGAAAGAATTAGTTCATAGTCATTTCTAGGACGTCTATAGGTATTGAAGTCATGGTTCTAATGGAGCAACAATCACTTAATGTGGAGTTCTCAAACTCCACTTATGATAAAAACATTACACGGAGGTCTAGGACAATCTGAGCAAAGTTTTTCCCTAAAACTAGGGTTCATGGTCATAAACTCATGGCAATTCAATTAAAAATTTCGACACATAACAACTTATAACATTTATCAATTATCACACCAGTACAAATAAATTCAAAACTAATCAATCATGTATTTAATCAAAGATTAACACAAAATCTAATCCCAAACCTCTTGAAGCTCTCCTTCACTTCACTACTCAATTTGCCTTCTCTTTTCCCTTAGCTTTTCTACTTGCTTCTTCAACTTACCAACAATATATCATACACATGTAAAATACAATTAGAACTATACTCATAAATTGAAATTCAAATCAAAAGGGGAAGTACACTTGTCTCAAACTTACCCTTTCTAACTTTTCACTTGATCTTCTTAATCAATGCAACTCAAGACTTATAAAAACAAATGAAGAAAATGAAGATAGCAAGAAAGGGACGAAGGATAATGAGAAGCAAGAAGAAGAACTACAGAAATGAGGAGAATGGCCTGACCAAAGGAGATAAAAAATGATAGATTTTACCACTATCCATTACTTATATATGCATGCAAATATGAGGTGTCAAAACACAAGCTCTTCATTTACTAGGTGGCAGCTCTTGCAAGAACACACGTATCCCACTATCCACTTCATCTAATCACACTTAGGTTAATTAATCCACTTAATTAATCTTAATTAATCCTCTCTTATCTCTTAATTATGCAATTTACACTTTGGTCACTATAATACTTTTATTTCTTGCAATTAAGTCCCTAATTTCTTATTTTTAATTTAGTCCAAAATCAAAAACCCTAATTTACACTAACTTACTTACGCTAATTATGCTCGATACTATTAGGGTCAATTTTGAGCTATTACAGTATGTGTTAGGGAGAGAAAAAGTTACATGATGCATGATATACATGTTAGGTTGAATGGGTAACACATGAAAAGGCATGATTTTTTTGTGTTTTGATGTGAATTCATGGCATGACTATATTATTTGGCATGTAATTGATCTAATGGTATGTGTTAGAGCATGGAAAAATGTCATGGTGTAAGACGTGCATGTATGGCCGAATGATTATCATACATAAAGGTATGATTTTGATGTATTTTTATGAGAAATAATGGTATGGCTATGTTATACAACATGAAAATGACCTAAATAAAGGTTAAAATTGATGAAAAGAATTAATAGTGAAAAGTTAGTATGTTGGCCGAATGGTATGTATGAGGTTATCCATGTGTGCCATGATGAATTCATGAAATTTATGACATGTGATGGTAGATGGATGTGAATTACATGTATAATGATGTCATAGTATGATGAAATATCATAAAATATATGTATGATAACTTAAAAATGTAAAAAAATGGAATAATGTTGTCCTATGTGATGTTCTGGTAGTCAAGTCTAGTTCAAGATATGTTGGCTAGCCATAAAACATAAGACCCTGGGTGTGAGCATGGTGTCTCACTTATTATAGGCCAATGACGGTCCTACCTCACTGTATCTGAAAGTTTTTAATGTTCTATAGTGTATCTAAAGACAAGGGCGGTTCCGTAGGATCCCTCTAGTATTTCTGTGAACTTCTAGAGTTCATGTCTCGTTTATCCTGCTCATAGAGTCTGTCAGTGTTTTACAGGGGAAAAATGGTAAAACGAGCTTAAAATACGTAAAATGTGATTAAAATAACATTTATGTGAATAATGGGCATAATTGGAATTATATAAAAAGTTTACGGGCAAAATGGTAATTTTATTCATATGTATGTTAATAATGCTTAATAAGGGTAAAAATGTTAATAATAAGTTAAATGTGAAAATTGGTCACTTTTTAGGGACTAAAATGTAATTTGGTATGAAATTGGTAATTGGAGGGTAAAATAGTAATTTGCATGTAAAATAATGTAAAATGGTAAAATAAAATGAACTAGTGGCATAATTGTAAATTTGGTGAAGTTTAAGGACGTAATTGTAATTTTGCCAAAATTAAGGGTAAAATGGTGATTATAGTCTTTTATATGTGTTCATTTTATAAATGCCTTTAATTATGTTATTTGATGATAAATAAATGCGGTATTGCATGCATAACTGATGAATGAAATAAATAATGTTTAATTATGATTATTTTATTATTTTATTGTATTGGTAATATTATTATGCATGATAACTTAGTTTTAGTGAAAATACCTAGAATTGCAATCACCACTGGGCATATTTAATGCTCAGCACGTAATTTTATTTAACTGCGTGTAGGTACTCCTCAGGATGTGGAGCAGTGCATACCTCACATATTTTGGAAGCCAATTGAAGAAGTTATTTTGGAATATTTTAAGTATGTTAAGAAATCATGGCATGTATATGAACTTTATATTTAGTTTTGGGTACTGTTTTGTAATAGACTGTATAACTGGCCCTAGTTAATGATGTGGGTGTGATGATTTTTATTATGTGTCTGGATGTCTGTGAAAGTATGTTTTGGCATGCCTAATAATCTGTAGAAGTTAGATTAATAGAAATGGAAATGATAAATGAACGATTGCATGTTATAGTAAAATTGATCAAATGAATAGTAACTTAGACAGTTTTAGGTCAATCGGTAAAGTTGACAATAAGATAAAATGTGGTTAGTAAGTTCATAAGTTAGTCAGAATATGTCTTTTAACTTAGCTAGTTAAGTATTATTATCATTAGTCAGTAAAAAAAATATACCGGTTTTAATTAATTGACTATTTAATAATCTAGTTACTTAATTAGGTTAACCGGCATAGAATGAATAGTTAATTAATGGAACATAAGGTATTAGAGTGTTACAATTGTTTTTCGTATTAGAGCTCTAGTTTAGGCGATTCTAATATCGGAGTGGGTCAATAGGATTAGGATAAGTGCATGTAAATTCCCAATTATTTTTGGACAGTATAGTATTGTGACGCTAATGTATGCCTGCTTCTTATCCTAGATTGTGAGTATGGCTTTGGATGAAGGTCGACGTAAGAGTGATGTTGAGAGTGCAACATCTGCTAGTTTTGCTCCGTCGGAGTCGCCACAACAGCAGTGTACTCCACCAGTTGCACCTCCCCCTCCGCAACAGCCCAATTTTATAGTTGTGATGGGGAATTTCTTCTAGTAGCATGTGCATTGTAATGCCTTTATTATCGTGTTAGCCAGGAATAATTTTTCCCGATAGTGAATAGTGATACAAGGCAAATAGTACCTACCGGAGTCGAAAAATATTTTATTTGATTATTGGAAAGTATAAGTTACAATGAGTTTGAGGTTAAAATTTGGAGTGAAATCGATATCAACTATGGTCTCAAAAGTCAAAAATAAGAAAAAGTCATGGATTCGGTATGAATAGTAACTAGTTTGACTGGGTGTTTAACCGGACAATAGAGGATGCTACGGATCTTAGAAAAATAATTTAAAAATATGGACGCACTCGTATGAATGAGTAAAATGATATGGTAATGAAAATTAATTTTTGGTGACACTGAAAAATTGGGTTATCGGATTGATAAATAATTACCGGACTAGAAAATAATTTTCGATTGACGCTAAAATATTATTGGAGTCTAAATAATATGTGTTAAGAATCATGGAGTCATTTTTATGAGGAATTAAGATTAGAAAGTAAGGAAAAATAAATGATTTCGGTTTTAAATAGTACTCAATTGACCGAAAGTTTGACTGAGACTTTAAAAATAGCAAATGATATCAAAAATTGATGAAAATTTTTAGATTGGCTATAAATGATATGTAAAAAATTTTGGTAGTAAAAAGAGAATTTTTCGAGGATGTTGAAAATTTAATGATCGGACTGATTTGAGTGAACTGGACCTATAACGGACTCCGATTGAGGTCAAATTTGGTGTACAACCTAGCTTTTATAAGATATGAATTAGGAATTAATTTTGGGAGAATTTGAGCATGGTAAGAGAGAATAATTAAATTAAGAGTGCAAATTGAGCCATAAAGGTGGTTTGAGTTTGGATTGGTTGGCTCAACTTGGTTGGACCTTAAACCCACCCAAAACCTCACTATATAAACCCAAAAAACTGTTTATGAATCCAGAATTCATGCAGAATCCCGTTCTCCTCTCTTTTCTCTCAAAAGAAACATTTTCCTCTTCTTTTCTAAAGGAAATTCTTCCATTTTTCTTTCATTCAAGCATTAAGAGTTATAATTAGCCCTTCATGAAGGTAGTTCCAGCCCTTAATTTCTAGATTTAATGAAGATTAAGTGAGGAATCGAGAATTCTTAGTTTTGGGCAAATATGAGGTAATTTATAATTAAAGGATTTTAATTGATTTCTTTGGTTCTAATAATTCAATTAGGTTGTATATTATTGATTTACAAGGTTTAATAGAGTTATTAATGGATGATTTTCTTGGTTGTTCTACATGGGCATTTTAGCCATGATTGTTTTAAGGTGAAGAAGGTGATTCTTCTAAGTTAAAAGAGTGAGAAAGCAAGAAAAAAAGCTAATGAAGATGAATGAGCCATCAAATGATGTTTGGGAATTGGTTTGTTAATTTGTATGTTAATGATTCTTAATTGCTGAATTGAATATTCTGAAGTATTAATTTATGTGTTATGTTGGTTTGAATTAAATTTGGTGAATTGATTATGTCAAATGAGTTGGTTTGAAGCTTGTTGAATTTCAAAGTGTAAATCTGCCTAGGTGGGTCTGATTGACCTTTCATCATTGTTTTTAACATAAGTATATTTTTACAACTCTAAAATGAATGATTCTAGTTGGGTTATAACAATAATATATTCCCCTAAAAATATTGTAGAAATAGCTATATTTTATTTCTAACTCCAAGGACCACAAAATTGCCCATTACAGTAGATAAATTTGTCAGGTGTGTCTTTGGAGTAGTGTTGACACATTTGGATATATCTCCCAGATTTCAGTCCAAAACTACTTAAAATTTTGTCATTAGGAAGTTAACATCCTGGGAATTAAATATTATGAGACCATTTAGTCTAAAAATGTCATTTATTAGTTCAAAAATGCAGGTAGAATCAGTAAATGAATTATGCAATGTGCTGTGAACTTAATTTTGGTAGCTTTCGGTGACTGGTTGGAAAGCACAGCTGTGCTTTTGCTAGAACATAGCTGTGTTTTCGGCAATCAGATTGACGAAATAGTTAGAGAGCACAGCTGTGCTTTTGATAAAACATGGCTGTGTTTTAGAGTAATTTTTCCCTCTTCACCAATTCATCATAGAATCAGTTCCGCAGCTCCAAATTAGCTCCAAAGTGTTTAGAAACGCCTGGAAATTAAATGTTACTTATTTTATGATTAGGCAATGAGGATATGTAATTAAATTACATGCGAATTGAATAAATTCTTATGATGAAGAATTAATTAATATGATGATTATTTAGCAATAATAAATTATATTTGTTAAGTTTTTGTGTTATTTTATGAATTATTCGTATGATTTAGTTTTCGTTTTAAATCTGCTTTTAACTTGAACTCCCTAAAACTTGTTTGGTATATTCGAATGACTTGTGATTAAAGGATTGACCAGGAATATATTGGATTATAATATAAATAATATGATAGGTATTAAATTGATGATATGCAAATAACATTATGCAGAATATTATTTAATAAATATTTAGCAATATTAAATAATATTTATCCATACCTTACACTATTAAATAGGGAATTTCAGGAAATATACAGATTATTATTTTATGATGTATAATTTATTTGTTGATCTATTTTTTTATCTGCTACCTGATTATATGTGTATTATGTTTTTACACAGTAGATTAGAGTATGTAAAACTACGTGATTCTGATTCCCAATTCTTGAGATACGTAGGAAACTCAGAATATTTATTCCAAGTCCGAACCAAATTATGAGAAATGGATGTGTGTAACGCCCCCCCCCCCCCCCCCCCCCCCCCCGGTGCCGCCCCCGTTGGAAGGGAGCCGGCGGGCGCCCTACCCGACGCTCACTCACGACATACATACATACATACATGCGCTAAGCGGAAGCATTCACTACGAATAATAGGGCATAAAATAAATCTCATATAATCAAAATATAGAGTTAAATACAATCCCAAAAGATTACATCATTCCTTTACAAAAAGTTACATAAGCCACTATAGAAAAATATTACATACAAAGAGAATTACAGGAGTAGATAACAAAAATAAAGACTCTACTCCTATGTGGTCGACCAGCAGATGCGCAACACGAGCAATCTCCCAAAATCCTGTCACTTACACGGGACAAGAACCCGTGCTAAGCGATAACTCTTAGTGGGGAGGAACAACATAACAGAATACTATACAAGATATTGAGCATAATATTCAGAATTCATAAAGTACCAGAGAACAAAAATATATATATATATTAAGAAATAACGAATCACTATATAAGATCAGAATTAGAACAGAAAGCACGAAGTAAAACACAACAATCGAGATCACGCCAGAATCAAAATACTTCACTAAACCAATACCAGACACTCGACACAATAGCCTGAATTCAATGGTGGAGGATACGGGAACACTACACGGGAGACCAAGTCTCAAAATAGCTTTTATACCCGAAGGTAGCGCGGGAGACCCGAATCTCAAAACATTTTATCACTACACGGAAGATGACCATCTCGGAGGTCAACCGCTTCGCCCAAACGGGGCGGACACGGGCAGCTGCACTCACTAACCCTTCTTAAGCATGCTTAATTATCCAATACCTTGACACTTCAGGATCGACAACTCATTCACTCAAACGACAATACAAAATCAAAGCAAGGTTCGACACATGACTCTAACATCAAATAAATTCAAAACTAAGACACTAATACCATGAGGTCATGGATCATAAGCACAATCATATTCCATGCAATAGTGAGAAGCCATGCAAAGTAGAACAAAAGAAACACACTCGGAAAATAGGGCAAGCAGGAAGGGCCTCTGTCATGATCGCAACAGTGTCACGCTCGCGACAGAGCACGAGGCACCTCCTCGTGAGCTCGCACCAGAAGGCCTGCTCGCGACGAAGCCCGCTAGGCAGATTCGCGCAACCGAGCTCTGTCGCGCTTGCGACAACGTCTCGGTCGCGACAGAGACCAGTTCCTTCCTCCTCGCGTGCACACACAGCAGCATGCTCGCGTGGGGGACTCGGCTACCGAGCTCTCTGTTGCGGTAGCGACAGAGGGCTCTCTAAGAACAAGAGGCCAAATTCGCATTCTGTCGCGATCGCAACAGAACCCAGAATTGCCCAAAATCTGCACTTTTCCTACTCTTTCACACACAATCCTTCATACATGTAAACAACATATGCAAACACCTACCTCAAGCCTCCTGCACATTACCGCATCACTTTCAAGCCACATAAACACATTTTACACAATAATCAAACATCAATTCATCATGGATTCACTCACAACTAAACTCAAAAATTCATTAACATAACATGTTCATGTTCCAAAAACACATACTATCCTCACTATATCACTAACATTTCACTATAAATCATTACATAATTTAAACATGCATTCATCAAACAAAACACTCAAGGTTACAAGTGACATGCAATCACAAAATAGAATTGATCCAATTAGAAATTAGGGGAAAAGCATGATCCACAACCACTGCTCCCAAACACAATTAAATTAAGCTCCCAAACACATACACACACTCAAAAATGCAGCTCCCAAACCTGGAAATTGCAGCTTCAAACCGAGCCCCTCACGAGTCCGCTTTCTCATTTCCCTTGCTCTTTCTTCTAGCTTCCGATTCTTGCACAAACCCAATCAAAACTCACTCAAATCAAACCCAAATTCCACAATCAAAATAAGAAAAAGAAGGAGAAGAGAAGAACCGAAATAACCAGAGAACTCCAGACCGCTTACCTTCAAAAACCCAGCTCAAAACTCAAGATTCCCACTCAAAGCTCAAAGAAAACACAAGAAAAGGAGATGAGAGCAGAAAAATAGAAGCAAGAGAGAGAGAGGACGGGGAAAGAAGAAGAAAAGAGAAAGAGAGAGCTAGCTTCCACGGGAAGCTAGGCAAAATTCTGCCCCTCCCTTCCCTCTCTCCTACTTTACCATTAATGCTCACCTACCCTAGCCACTTGTCACAATCCTAGAGAAGCAAACCATCCACTTTGACTTATCCACTCTTGGCACCATACACTGCACACACACAAACTTCTCTTACACAAATATCTCCAATGCACCAAACTTCACTCACACCATAATATTTCTTATAACCCACTTACATCCAAGGCACCATGCACAAAAACCACACAATAAAATCACTAAGTCCACTTATATCCTACTCCCATACACTACAAACACACCATAACATTTCCTTCACTTAACTTATTACTTAATTAATTAATTCCTTAACAAGTAATTTCTTATTATCCAAATTTCCTCTTACTCAATTACGAAAATACCCTTACTTCCCTTACTTACAACGCAGATTCCGATCAAGCCCTTTTTGGGTTGTTACAATCACTCCCCCTTTAGAAATTTTGTCCTCGAAATTTCCCCGCTAACCACTAATATCCAACAACCCAAAACTCAAAACGAATTAGCAAAGGCTAGAAACACAACTTACCAGAAGGTCCAGCTCGATCTGCTGCATCCTCTCCTAGCATGGCATACACTCGCGGGCGCGCATACACTTCTTCGGTTTGTGGCTTTTGCACTGTCTCTGACGGCGCTTGAGAAGGTCGTCCACTGGCTCTTCCACTCTGGTTTCCTCTTGCTCTTTGACCACTAGCTCTACTCTCGGGTTGACCCTGAAGCTCTCTTCGATCCGGACAATTAGCCACCATATGCTCTTGGCTGCCACATCTAAAGCACGCTCCAGAGATCCTTCTGCATTCGCCCCAATGGCGCTTATGACAATGCTCGCACTCCGGGATCAAACTTCCCTTACTAGAAGGTGGCGCTACACTCCCAACTTCCGAACATACCGGAACCGAACTCTTCCCACCTTGGCCACTCAGAACTCCTCTCGACTTCTTACCACTTCCTATCCCACCATCCGGTGCTTTCCTCTTGCTCTCGATTCTCTGCTTGATTAGCTCAGATTCCTCTAACTTCATTGCCGCTGCCACAAGCTTATAATGCCCCACTGGTTGCAAGAACGTCATTGCCGACAAAGGACCTCTGATCACCTCACGCAGTCCCTCTTGGAAATGCCTACTTCTAAACTCATCCGTCAACAAAGGCTCGGGAATATACTTACTCAATCGGCTGAATTCCTTATCATACTCACTCACGGTCATACCCCGCTGCTTCAGACTGATGAAATCTCTCCACTTGGCTTCCTGATATGCCTTCGTCATATACTTCTGCTCAAATTCTTGCTTGAAGAATTTCCAAGTCAACTCGGCTGGTCGCTGAGGATTTTGCATCACAAGTTCCCACCAATCGTACGCTGACACTTGAAGCAACGACACTGCACAAAGCACCCTCTGATCTGCAGGACATCTAATCTCTTGCAAAATCCGGCCTACCCTCTTAATTCAAAACTCGGCCACACCAGATTGATCCATAGCAATCCCATGAAAGTCTTCTGCTCCTCTCTTTCTTAATAACTCAGTCGAGGCCTTAGGAGCAGTTAACCTTTCCACTAACTGAAGCAAACCTTGCACTAAGACCGGATTCTCATGACCTAAACCCATACCAGGAATCTCTTCTTGCTGACGCTGCAGAGCAGGTTGCCCACCTCTCACTACACTCACACTACCAGCCGTCTCACCCACGTTCTCACTTGGATCAGACTCCATCTAGACACTACACAAGATAAGACACATCTGCATTAGGCCACAACACAAAACTGACTCTCATGCAAGGACTCGACATACAACAAACAAAGACAACCAGAACTGCCTAAACCGGTGCTCTGATACCAACACCTGTAACATTTCCTTCACTTAACTTATTACTTAATTAATTAATTCCTTAACAAGTAATTTCTTATTATCCAAATTTCCTCTTACTCAATTACGAAAATACCCTTACTTCCCTTACTTACAATGCAGATTCCGATCATGCCCTTTTTGGGTTGTTACAATCACTCCCCCTTTAGAAATTTTGCCCTCGAAATTTCCCCGCTAACCACTAATATCCAACAACCCAAAACTCAAAATGAATTAGCAAAGGCTAGAACTCTCTGTCACACCCCAAAATGGCCCTAGTGGGATTTGCATGCGAAGTCGGGATCGGAAGGGTATTTCAGTAATTTGTGTATGAGAATTTGGATAATAAGGACTTAATGGTAATTAATTAGTTAAGTGTGTTAAGAAGAGAAGTGTTAGTGTATGCTTGTGGTGTATGGAAGTAGGATATGAGTGGGTTATTGGAAATGATTGGGTATGACTCAAGTATGGTACCATGGTTGGAAAGTTTGAGTGGAATTTTGTGATCCAATTGGATGTTGCCAAGTGGCTTGTTAGGTGGGCATTGAAAGAAGAAAAAGAAGAAAGGAAAGAGGAAGAGAGAGGGAACACAGATTGTATTCCCGTTCGTCCCCTCCTCTCACGCTCCTTCTTCCTCTTCTCTTCTCCTTTCTCTGCTTTTTCCTTTCTTTCTCATTTGGCTTGGGTTGTGTTTGGCTTGGATTGTTCTTTGTTTGAAGAGGTAAGTTGGTTTAAGGTTTTCTACGTGCTCCTGTTCTTCTTCATCTTCCTGGTTTTGTCTTCAATTAGGGTTTGAACTAAGGAATTGTGGGTTTTGTTGTGCAAGCTTTGGATTGCATGAAGAAGCAAAGTAAAGGCAAGGAAAGGATTGAGGACGGATCTTGAAGCTGATTTTGGATCATCATTTCCAGGTTTGGGAGTGTTTTGATTGCATGCAATGTGTGGGAGCTCTCTGTTCTTCAATCCCAGTTTGTGTATTTTGATGAATGTCTCTGCCCTATTCTCACGTAGGATGTAAATATATGTTTTGTTTAGTTTATGGAATTTGGTGTGTTTTAGCATGAGAATACGTATGATTTATGTGATTAGATGTGTTAATAATGCATGTATAGGATTAAATTGGAAGTACTGTGTTTGGGTTTTGAACTTTCTGTTATTTTGTTAGGGTTTATGTTCTTGAAGGAATTAAATGTGTCTATGCATGATTTTGGTTGATTGGATTGTTGAATTAAGTTGCAATTATCTTGTTTATGCTGTTTGGGACATCGATTCAAAGGTAAGATGAGTTTTGTTGGTGTTTTGAATTAGATTGAAAATGGTTTTTATCGAGTTCTTTGAAATTCTGGAAAATGATGGAAATCTGCATGTCTGCAGGTTTGCAATAGCGGGGAAGAAGAAGGAAGCGGCTTACGCGACGTGAGCTATGCTCACGTGACGTGAGCCATGCTCACGCTACGTGAGCTATGCTCACGAGGCGTGAGCAATTGCTCACGAGGCGTGAGCTATGCTCACGCGACGTGAGCAATGCTCACAAGTCGTGAGCTATGCTCACGCGACGTGAGCAACCTTCACGTGACGTGAAGGTTGCTCAGGTCTCCCGATTCTTCTGTTTTGCTTCTGTTTTTCTTTCCCTATTCGACCAGTTTTGTATAAAATGATTTCCAAACGCTTTTTATGGTATTTTTCTTTACTGTGTGCTATGTTACCTTGCTGATATGATGGATTATCCCAATTTATTTGGTATTAGTAATATGTTATCTATGGTAAGTTATATGTGGTATTTTGGAATAAGTTTTGGATTATAGTGATCCTGTTAAATGATTGTGGGATTTCAACGGTACGGTTTGGACTGTGATATGCTTATTGTTGTGATATGTATTGCACGTCATATTTTGAATGCGAAGGAATTATGAAGGCTGACTTTCTGATTGTTTAGTCCCAAACATGTTCTGTCTTAATGTGAATTATGTTATGCATATCTTTAGTCTGTTTCTTCTTTAAGAATAATTTGCCATGCTTAAGATTATGCTGTATCTTTCCCCGATTATGATGATGCGTCTTTGGTCATTGGCATAATATGATTCCACATGTATTCCTGACATGCATTAGTAGGATGAGTATTGTTAAATTATGATTGATGGAATTTTCGCATGCTCCAGAATATGACTTGAATGAGGTATGATTGATATTATGCTATGCTATGTTTATTTGAATAATATGGTTAATGTCTGAATGCATTGTTATGTTTTAGCTTTGGAACTCATTGTGTTATGTTAAATGTAATTTGGATTATGCATGATTTATACTTAGTTATCTTCACCTAACGCATGATTAGGATTTTGTATCGATAATCATTGGCAAGATAACGTTCCTATACCTGATTCTTGTCATGCTTTAGAATATTGTTTAATGTTAAAAAGGTGTAGACTGTATTATGTTTTGCAATGATAATTGAATGATATATGACCAACTTTATGAGCATATTTAAATGTCTATCATTCTCTAGTTTATGCATGATGTATATATATTTATGCGTTATGCGATTTGAAGCGTGGATTGTTTTATGCATGACCTGCGAGAGTCAGTCTAGTGGATAGTTAGGCATGCCTAATAGAGTCTGTTAGCTGCAGCCCATCGTTCTGTTTGGACCCCGATCAGGTCCCCGTTTGGTTCCTCGCGAACCCTTTTCTGTATTAGATCTTGTTTAAGGTCCCTTTCGAAAATATCTGTGAAAGTTAAAGTATAATGGTTTAATCGATTCGTACCCGTAACGTACTGTCTGTAATCGGCTCGTTCCCGAAAAGTACTGTCTGTATACTCGTTATCCACTACCTAGAGTCAGCAGGTGTTCTTTGAATGTTATTTGAATTGCTCTGATCTGATTTGGCTATAAATGGATTATCTGAAGGAGTATATCGATGTAATGTATATTGGATTATTTCTGAATGAATATGATTATGAAATACTGATTGTATGGCTTTATTATATGAGCATGTTTATATGGATTATGTTTTAGCCTTTGCGTATTATCCTTGTTATTTTGAAATAACCATCAGAATGTGATATCCGTTTGAGCATGATAATGATTTCAGGAATCAGTTTATATGTATATGAATGTGACTATGGGCTTCAGAATGTATGTCTGTATTAAGTAAGCATGAGTTTATATCTAACATGATTATCCGTACTTGTCATGTGGTTTGTTATAAGTTTCTGAATGCTTTGAATATGATTCGACTAGAGTATTTATGTATGTGACTTAAACATGTTTTGTTAGTTATAAGCATGTGAACCGAAGTAGTTGTGATGGTAAGTATGTGATGTTTACTGTACTTTCTGCATGTTGATGATATGAATGTAATGTTATGTGTTTATGATTTCAGTCTCCGTTATTAGAGTGTTTTCGCTTGATACTTAATATATTAGAGTTGCGCAGCGGTATTGTGATGCTCTAAATGTTATCCTTTGGATATTTGACTAGTGTATGTGTTTGGCGTGTCTAAGTATGTTAAATAGCTAGCACTCTCAACATGATGATTGGGTTGTCAGTTCCTGCATAGGTACTTAGTTATGTCAATTTTGCATGTGTAAAGCTCATGTGACTCCGCACGGTAAGATGTTGATATTTGCTACCCATGTAGGTTTATGCATGAGATATAGCATGTAGTTCAGCATGTTGATGCTTGTAACGTGTATTGTATTATGTCTGTTTTGGTCTATCCTGGACATGAGTTTATGGTTTGATTGTGAGTATTGAAATGAATGCCTTTTTTATGCAAGCCTAATTATTTATATGTTATGAATATCCGCATTTGCCATTTGAATGTGTTTTGCCTTGGCGACCATTGTGAATGGCCGTCCATACTCTTGCGTGTTCTCCCCACTAAGCGTTTATCGCTTAGCACGGATTTCCTTTCCGTGCAGGTGGCAGGTTTGGTTCTGTTCGAGTCGCGCTTCTGCAAGGTCGGCCACATAGGAGTTAGAAGTTCTGTATTTTGTTCAGCTTCTGTACTTCAGCTTTTGATTTCTGTAGTTTTGTATATGTAATTAATTATGTTTGATCTTGAGTTTTCTTTTGGGAATGTAATAGTTAGTATGTTTTTATGTTTAGTTATTCCTTTGTTTTATTATTTCGCTTATGCTTCCGTTGAATGGTCATATGTATGCCTCTGTGTTTGCTTCAGCTTAGTGTCCGCGTGTGCGTAAGTTATTGCATGATCAATCCGTGCCTGCAGGTAAGGTAAGTTTTTAATTAACCCGTATTTCTGTATGTATGTTATATATGAATGCATGCTTCCGCATTGTGCATGTGCATATCTGTGTGAGTGAGCGTCGGGTAGCGCGTCCGTCGGCGTCCTTCCAACGGGGACGGCGATGGGGGTGTTACACTCTCTCCACTTGGCTTCCTGATATGCCTTCGTCATATACTTCTGCTCAAATTCTTGCTTGAAGAATTCCCAAGTCAACTCGGCTGGTCTCTGAGGATTTTGCATCACAAGTTCCCACCAATCGTACGCTGACACTTGAAGCAACGACACTGCACAAAGCACCCTCTGATCTGCAGGACATCTAATCTCTTGCAAAATCCGGCCTACCCTCTTAATCCAAAACTCGGCCACACCAGATTGATCCATAGCAATCCCATGAAAGTCTTCTGCTCCTCTCTTTCTTAATAAGTCAGTCGAGGCCTTAGGAGCAGTTAACCTTTCCACTAACTGAAGCAAACCTTGCACTAAGACCGTATTCTCATGACCTAAACCCATACCAGGAATCTCTTCTTGCTGACGCTGCAGAGCAGGTTGCCCACCTCTCACTACACTCACACTACCAGCCGTCTCACCCACGTTCTCACTTGGATCAGACTCCATCTAGACACTACACAAGATAAGACACATCTGCATTAGGCCACAACACAAAACTGACTCTCATGCAAGGACTCGACATACAATAAACAAAGACAACCAGAACTGCCTAAACCGGTGCTCTGATACCAACACCTATAACGTGTATTGTATTATGTCTGTTTTGGTCTATCCTTGACATTAGTTTATGGTTTGATTGTGAGTATTGAAATGAATGCCTTTTTTATGCAAGCCTAATTATTTATATGTTATGAATATCTGCATTTGCCATTTGAATGTGTTTTGCCTTGGCAACCATTGTGAATGGCCGTCCATACTCTTGCGTGTTCTCCCCACTAAGCGTTTTTCGCTTAGCATGGATTTCCTTTCCGTGCAGGTGGCAGGTTTGGTTCTGTTCGAGTCGCGCTTCTGCAAGGTCGGCCACATAGGAGTTAGAAGTTCTGTATTTTGTTCAGCTTCTGTACTTCAGCTTTTGATTTCTGTAGTTTTGTATATGTAATTAATTATGTTTGATCTTGAGTTTTCTTTTGGGAATGTAATAGTTAGTATGTTTTTATGTTTAGTTATTCCTTTGTTTTATTATTTCGCTTATGCTTCCGTTGAATGGTCATATGTATGCCTCTGTGTTTGCTTAAGCTTAGTGTCTGCGTGTGCGTAAGTTATTGCATGATCAATCCGTGCTTGCAGGTAAGGTAAGTTTTTAATTAACCCGTATTTCTGTATGTATGTTATATATGAATGCATGCTTCCGCATTGTGCATGTGCATATCTGTGTGAGTGAGCGTCGGGTAGCGCGTCCGTCGGCGTCCTTCCAACGGGGACGGCGATGGGGGTGTTACACTCTCTCCACTTGGCTTCCTGATATGCCTTCGTCATATACTTCTGCTCAAATTCTTGCTTGAAGAATTCCCAAGTCAACTCGGCTGGTCGCTGAGGATTTTGCATCACAAGTTCCCACCAATCGTACGCTGACACTTGAAGCAACGACACTGCACAAAGCACCCTCTGATCTGCAGGACATCTAATCTCTTGCAAAATCCGGCCTACCCTCTTAATCCAAAACTCGACCACACCAGATTGATCCATAGCAATCCCATGAAAGTCTTCTGCTCCTCTCTTTCTTAATAACTCAGTCGAGGCCTTAGGAGCAGTTAACCTTTCCACTAACTGAAGCAAACCTTGCACTAAGACCGTATTCTCATGACCTAAACCCATACCAGGAATCTCTTCTTGCTGACACTGCAGAGCAGGTTGCCCACCTCTCACTACACTCACACTACCAGCCGTCTCACCCACGTTCTCACTTGGATCAGACTCCATCTAGACACTACACAAGATAAGACACATTTGCATTAGGCCACAACACAAAACTGACTCTCATGCAAGGACTCGACATACAATAAACAAAGACAACCAGAACTGCCTAAACCGGTGCTCTGATACCAACACCTGTAATGCCCCCGCCCCCCCACCACCCCCCCCCCGGCCCCCATTGGAAGGGCGCCGGCGGGCGCGCTACCCGACGCTCACTCACGACATACATACATACATACATACATGCGCTAAGCGGAAGCATTCACTATGAATAATAGGGCAAAACATAAATCTCATATAATCAAAATATAGAGTTAAATAAAATCCCAAAAGATTACATCATTCCTTTACAAAAAGTTACATAAGCCACTATACAAAAATATTACATACAAAGAGAATTACAGGAGTAGATAACAAAAATAAAGACTCTACTCCTATGTGGCCGACCAGTAGATGCACAACACGAGCAATCTCATAAAATCCTGTGACCTACACGGGATAAGAACCCGTGCTAAGCGATAACGCTTAGTGGGGAGGAACAACATAACATAATACTATACAAGATATTGAGCATAATATTAAGAATTCATAAAGTACCAGAGAACAGAAATATATATATATATTAAGAAATCACGAATCACTATACAAGATCAGAATTAGAACAGAAAGCACGAAGTAAAATACCACAATCGAGATCAATCCAGAATCAAAATACTTCACTAAACCAATACCAGACACTGGACACAATAGCCTGAATTCAATGGTGGAGGATACGGGAACACTATATGGGAGACCAAGTCTCAAAATAGTTTTTATACCCGAAGGTAGCGCGGGAGACCGGAGTCTTAAAACATTTTATCACTACACAGAAGATGACCATCTCGGAGGTCAACCGCTTCGCCCAAACGGGGCGGACACGGGTAGCTGCACTCACTAACCCTTCTTAAGCATGCTTAATTATCCAATACCTTGACACTTTAGGCTCGACAACTCATTCACTCACACGACAATACAAAATCAAAGCAAGGTTCGACACACGGCTCTAACATCAAATAAATTCATAACTGAGACACTAATACCTTGAGGTCACGGATCATAAGCACAATCATATTCCATGCAATAGTGAGAAACCATGCAAAGTAAAACAAAAGAAACACACTCGGAAAACAGGGCAAGCAGGAAGGGCCTCTGTCGCGATCGCGATAGAGCACGGGGCACCTTCTCGCGAGCTCGCGCCAGAAGTCCTGCTCGCGACGAAGCCCGCTAGGCAGATTCGCGCAACCGAGCTCTGTCGCGCTCGCGATAACGTCATGGTCGCGACAGAGACCAGTTCCTCCCTCCTCGCGCGCACGCGCAGAAGCATGCTCGCATGGGGAACTCGGCTACAGAGCTCTCTGTCACGGTCACGACAGAGGGCTCTCCAAGAACAAGAGGCCAAATTCACATTCTGTCGCGATCGCGACAGAACCCAGAATTGCCCAAAATCTGTACTTTTCCTACTCTTTAACACACAATCCTTCATACATTTAAACAACATATGCAAACACTTACCTCAAGCCTCCTGCACATTACCGCATCACTTTCAAGCCACATAAACACATTTTACACAATAATCAAACATCAATTCATCATGGATTCACTCATAACTAAACTCAAAAATTCATTAACATAACATGTTCATGTTCCAAAAACACATACTATCCTCACTATATCACTAACATTTCACTATAAATCATTACTTAATTTAAACATGCATTCATCAAAGAAAACACTCAAGGTTACAAGTGACATGCAATCACAAAATAGAATTGATCCAAGGAGAAATTAGGGGAAAAGCATGATCCACAACCACTGCTCCCAAACACAATTAAATTAAGCTCCCAAACACATACACACACTCAAAAACGCAGCTCCCAAACCTGGAAATTGCAGCTTCAAACCGAGCCCCTCACGAGTCCGCTTTCTCTTTTCCCTTGTCCTTTCTTGTAGCTTCCGATTCTTGCACAAACCCAATCAAAACTCACTCAAATCAAACCCAAATTCCACAATCAAAATCAGAAAAAGAAGGAGAAGAGAAGAACCGAAATAACCAGAGAACTCTAGACCGCTTACCTTCAAAAACCCAGCTCAAAACTCAAGATTCCCACTCAAAGCTCAAAGAAAACACAAGAGAAAAGGAGATGAGAGCAGAAAAATGGAAGCAAGAGAGAGAGAGGACGGGGAAAGAAGAAGAAAAGAGAAAGAGAGAGCTAGCTTCCACGGGAAGCTAGGCAAAATTCTGCCCCTCCCTTCCCTCTCTCCTACTTTACCATTAATGCTCACCTACCCTAGCCAGTTGTCAAAATCCTAGAGAATCAAACCATCCACTTTGACTTATCCACTCTTAGCACCATACACTGCACACACACAAACTTCTCTTACACAAATATCTCCAATGCACCAAACTTCACTCACACCATAATATTTCTTATAACCCACTTACATCCAAGGCACCATGCACAAAAACCACACAATAAAATCTCTAAGTCCACTTATATCCTACTCCCATACACTACAAACACACCATAACATTTCCTTCACTTAACTTATTACTTAATTAATTAATTCCTTAACAAGTAATTTCTTATTATCCAAATTTCCTGTTATACGAAAATACCCTTACTTCCCTTACTTATAACGCAGATTCCGATCAGGCGCTTTTTGGGTTGTTACAATGTGTGCCTAGAAATGTACAAGTTCCTCAAAGTGTTAAAATGTGAAAGACCTTATTTTTGATGTGTTTTGATGTGAATTAATGGTATGTCTATGTTAATCAACATATAATTATGCTAAATGGATGATAAATGATATAAAAAGAATTTATGGTGAATTATTGACATGTTGGCCGAATGGTATACATATGTTTATCCATGTATATCATGATGACATGATGAGTTAATAACATGACATGGCATAAGAATGAAAAGTAATGGAATAGTATGATAAAATTTCATTGTCACCGTGAGGTAAAGTAAGTTACATTCTGTTTTCAAACTGGCTTATGTCACGGTGACAATGAAACTCATTGTGACCGCGACATAATGCACAACCCATTCTGTTTTCAAATTGGGTTATGTCACGGTGACAATGAAACTCATTGTCACCGTGACCCCATGGCGGTTCAATTCTGGATTGAAATTTTGGGGTATGTCACGGTCACAATGAGTTTCATTGTGACCGTGACCCTGGAAAAAGAACTTTTAAAATCCCAGTTTTTCGCTTGTTATTTTTCACTTTCCCACACCTCATTCACTCGCACCCTGCACTATTTGATCTTCTCTGCATTCTCTGTGTACCTTTCTCTCTTTTAGACCACCATTCCGGATAATCTACAACAAGTAAGTATTTTTCTCTTCCTTTTTAATTTTATTTCAGTTCATTTATTTTTATTTTTCTCCTCCCTGCGTTCCTTGTTCCCATTGATCTCCATGGCTGTGACTCTTGCGATTCCTGTGCCGATGCTTTTGTTTTTCTTCTTTGATAATTTTCGATTCTAGCTGTGCATCCCTTAAATTCTTACTTCCCCATTTAAATCTTTATCTTTATTGAGAACGATAATGGGTGGGGAGTAGACATTTAGGACTTTATGTGCATTTAACGTTGGGTTGATGATTTTACTCGAATTTGGGATTGGACTGGACTTTTATTGATCTTAAACTGTTTGTTATGCACTGTATGGTTGTTAATTGCCAATTTGGGGGATTGTTAGTGCCGTTGGTTTTCAATTCTAGTACGTTTAAATTCTTGCTCACCAAGTGCTTGATAAAATGTCTCAATGAATTGATTTTCCAGCTTCTACAATTTTTAACATGTTGACATGCAGAATTTTAGTTACCCTTATGTTTAACTGAGCTTTAAGGTTGTCATTGCACATTCTAAACCTACTTATGAGTTGATATCACCTTGATAAATTAAACTCAGTTGGAGGATGCATAAGTTTGGATAGAATGGATTGTTTATTGCTGAGTAGATTAGTAGCCATTATTGTTTCAACTTACATTGTTATTGATCTTGGCTGTTTGCTTTCGTGCAGTGGCTCCAAAACAAAAAAGCTCTGCTCTAACTTCGAGCTCTGGCAGCTAACCCCCCAGCGCAGATTCAGTGGATATTTCTAAGGTGCCAGCCTGGGTTCCAAGTGCTAAAAAGGTTCCGTATGCTCGATTCACCAAATGCTCGTTCATCCCAAAGAGTTATTTGGATTTTGGACTGCTGGAGAAACTTGGCATCAAAAATGAAGTCCAGCAGCTTATTACCAACATTGGCTGGGAGCGGGTGTTCATGCTCATTGAGAAATTGTATCCTACCTTGACAAGGGATTTTGTGTCCACTATCACTTGTAGACCAGGCCGCGATCTCATTAATGATCCAGGTTTTGTTTCATTTTTCTTGGACACTATCGAGTATAACCTCCCTTTCCATGAATTTTCAAAATATCTTGGATTTCCACACTTGGTGCCGGATTGGTATGATGATTACTCAAAAGACGGTGCGTGGGCAATCATTCGAGACACTGGGACTGCCACACAGTATGTCTCAGGGAAAACGAAGGCACATCATTTGCACAGCCATGTTCTGCGGATCCTCCATCGATTTTTTTCGTTGTCTTTGTTAAGCCATGCGGATTCAGCGGGCCAAGTAAACTTACCAGAAGCCCTGTTTCTCGCGTGAATGATCTAGGGTGTCCGAATAAATGGCGCCACTCATTTCTGGCACAAATTAGAGGAGATGCAATGGAAGTCGAAAAAAGTGACCAAAATCGCACTTGGGGGATTTGTCACCACCATAGCAAAGCGTGTCCGCCACCCATTGAAAAAGTACAAATCACTGCCTTCCATTGCCATAATTGATCAAAAGATGCTTACCAATATGAAGGTAATAGTGAAGGATGTGACAATGGTTGATGGCTTCCGGTTGTCCACACGTGATGAGTATTTACACGGAGTTGAGCGGGGTTTAGGCGGTTTACCTCATGAGCATGAGGATGACCCTGAGCCACCGGTCCCTCCTGCACCAGAGCCTGCGCAATTATCATCGCAGCAGTACGACGCTCTGATGGCACGCATGGACATAATCGCCGCATCAGTGCACACCATCTCCACCTCTCAGGCAGCCATTCAGTCCCAGATGGACCAGATACTCTTGGCATTTTCCTCCTGGTCTGCGAGGTTTGATGCCCATTTCCCACCGCCACCACCACCACCAGAACAGTGATCAGGGAGACTTCTTATCTTTTGTTTTGATATTTTTTGTTTATTTTATTTTTATTTTTCTTTTGATATGTAATATTCTTACTTGCTGGGGATAGCAAGTTTTTGTGTGGGGGCTAGGAGACATTAACTTCATATATATATATTTAATTAACAGCCATTGATGTATGATGCATGTTTATTTCTATTTTCATTTCTTTGTACTTTATTGTCGTTGCCTAAATATCTTTATCTCAGCTTGGCTTAACCTCAGTTATTCCTGTTGTGAATGTTTTGAACTTTAATTGGAGAATAGTCTATCTTAAAAACTGATCTTAGCAAATGAGTTGTTGGAAGTTTTAGAAGCAAATTGAATCTCAATCAGTCATATATCTTATGATTTCCAATCTTTTATGCACTATAGGCTTGTTTGTAAAAATTTGAAAAATCCAGTGCGTAAGAGTTTTTGAGTGAAGGAATGTTAGGATAGTTAGAACCTTCCTCATCACCCTTCGAAACATGATAACAACTTAAAAAAGTTTAGGACATGATTAAGGCAATTTGTTTCTTTGATAACCACTTTTAAATAGCTTTAGACCTACCTGTTTACGTTATTTCCATTGCTAGCCCCGTTGAGCTGATTTAGTATGCTAAAAGCGTACTACAGAATTTTCTTGTTACACTATTATTTTACCATTTAGCCTAAATGCCTTTGCCTACCCGTTTCTAAGAATTGGCCACTCTAGGATCGGGTTGGAATGTCATTGAAAGTTGAATAAGGGTATCTATTGTTGAAATAGTGGAAGTGTGAGAAGAATTGTTGAATTTTGTGGGTATTATTTAGTATGGTATTAAACTTTCCCTTATTAGAAGAAAAAAAATGGGTATAGGAAATTCTAGACTTTGGGTACCCCAGCAAAAAAAAAAGAAGAAAAAAAAGAAGAGAAAAAAATCATGAAAAAAAAGAGAAAAAAATCATAAAAAGAAAAAAAAAAAGAGAAAGAGAAAAAATCATAAAAAAAAATGAAAGTTTAATGAGTTTTGTTGTTTCTTTTAGTCAATTTTGATGTATTGAATATAGAAAAATTCAAGTGTGGGGTACCTTTGAGTAGAGGAAGACATACTCATATTTACGGATAATTGGGTTTAAAAAAAATGAATAAAAAAAGGGAAGTTCATCACTTTGTTGTTTGGAGTTCGATGTACTTTATGTATCGGGAAGTTTAGACAACATTGGAAATTATGGGTGAATTGAAGGTAGGACGTGGACAATCTTGTTCAGTTTTGGGTAGTTGAAATTTTAGGTAGAGTGGCTAATTATTTGTTTGAATTCTTTAACTTTTCTTGTTAGCCAATACCTTAACCTAACATTACAACCCTGGAATAAGTCCTTTTGATTCTGTTCTTGATTTGAGTTGTTTAAGTGGAGATGACCCTTGTGGTTCCGGTGCTAAAGGAGAGGCGTATGATTATCCTGAGTTTTAAGTGCGAAACCTGTATGCAAATTCATTTGCATATTTAATTTCTTTGCTCAATTGCTGGAATGCATTGGTTGTTTTGAATTCTTTGTTTGAATTCTTTAACTTTTCTTTTTAGCCAATACCTTAACCTAACATTACAACCCTGGAATAAGTCCTTTTGATTATGTTCTTGATTTGAGTTGTTTAAGTGGAGATGACCCTTGTGGTTCCGGTGCTAAAGGAGAGGCGTATGATTATCCTGAGTTTTAAGTGCGAAACATGTATGCAAATTCATTTGCATATTTAATTTCTTTGCTCAATTGCTGGAATGCATTGGTTGTTTTATCTTGAAAAGAGAAAATTTGTTTTGAGCCTAGCACACACACATGAGAAATTATTTGATATAAATTGAATTGAGGATTTGTAACTAAGACCCTTCTGCTTGGTGCTAAGACTGTTGTTAAGTTTTCGTATTCTGAGTTAGAGTTTGAAATTTCAGAAATGTGAATACTTCATTTACTCGAGGACGAGCAAAGTCTAAGTGTGGGGTATTTTGATAACTCCAATATAGTACTCAGTTTTGATGGTGTTTTTATATGAATTTTGGGTGTTTAGTTGTGTTTTTGTGTCATGTTTTGTTTCCTTTAGGTTAATTTTACTAATCTTAGTCAAATTGGAATTTTGATGCATTATAGATAGTTTTTTATGAATTTTTATTTGTCTTTTCAGGTGTGGTTCTAGGTACCTCACGGTCACAATGAAACTCATTGTGACCGTGACATAAAGAGAAGTTGAAGACAGGAGCAGACTTAGAGGGGTCACGGTCACAATGGATTTCATTGTGACCGTGACATAAAAATCATTAGGGCAGAATGCAAGGGATGAAGACCTCACGGTGACAACAAAGTTCATTGTCACCGTGACATAAATTTTTCCTGGACAGAAGCGAAACTTTGAAGACCTCACGGTGACAATGAAATTCATTGTCACCGTGACCCCTCTCCTGTGCATGAAAGGAAATTGAAGATCTCGACACCTCACCGTGACCCCTCTGGAACTATAAAAATGCACTTTTCTGTTTGGCTAGGGTTCCGAAATTTTTAGTTAGTTTTTGATATTAGTTTTGGCGGCTGAGATTTTCTGAGTTATTCTTCTGTTCTAAACTTCAGTTTTCAATCTTGTTTTGAGTTTTCAATTAGAAATTGAGAGTAATTTTCATTAGACACATAGTTAATTTCCAGAGATTGTTATTTTTAGTTTTCCAGAATTTTAGTTTAATTCTCCATTGAAGATCTGAAGAAGAAGACTGAAGAACGCGAAATTCAACCAGGATTTCTACCTCAATGAATTTCTGGGTTTATTCTTTCCTTTATTCTTTTGATTTTGTAATGGATTGTGAGTAGTCTTTTAGTTGTTTGGGGGATCTCTAAACCCCCTATCCTTGATGTGCATTCTAAACATATTTTGATATTCGATATATGAATGAAGGTTTATTTCACTGGTTATTATTGTCAAATCATGAGATGTATATTTTCAAGTTAATTTCCTGTTTTGATGAATGAATTAATTCATGTATCTTAATTGGTTATTGAATTGTATGATTGAATGTCATGATAAATTATCTTCAGATTTTCTATCATGTTTGCTGTATCATTTGGACTGCTCCGGAATGGGAATCCATATGTGCAGGTTTTCATGGTTTAAGATTGGATGAGGAGTGAAATAATTAGATTTTGGGTTGTTTGGCTCCGGAATGGGAAAGCAAACCGAATCTAGCATTTTAGACCCGTGATTAGGCTAGTTGTATGACTTGCTCCGGAATGGGACGTCATGTAATTAGAATAGCTTGCTCCGGAATGGGACGCTTGGGTTAAGAGGGTTATCCCGATTTCGTTCATATATGTTTCCTTTATGTGTTTTGATTCATATTTGGATATGGGGTGGATGAGTGAACCTGAACAACACTTTTCTATATTGAGATCTTTGCTTGTTATTAATTTTAATCTTTGCTAGTTTTTACTGTCATCTTAATTTGTTTTTGCTTTGTTAACTCATTATAGTTGATTAATTTATTTTTTTTAGTAGTCATAATTAAATCAATTCAAATAATTGGGAATTCTTTAGCATACATTTAAGTGTCATAACTTGCATACACAGTCTCTTGGGTACGATAACTCGGAGTCTTAAAAATACTCCATTATATTACTTGCCGATTCAGTACACTTGCTGAGGTCGCGTCATTTAGCACATTTTTGTTGCATAATAAAAGCTATCTCATGTCCATAATTTTTATCAGAGCCACTCTATTTTAATTTCTGTAATATTATGTTGAGTTATTCTATGGGAAGAAAATTTCTAACTCATGGAAAAACCCTCATCTTCAAAGCTTTCTACCATTTGTGATTATAAATATTCTCCTTCCACTCCCGATACTCTCACCTTATCTCCAACCACCATAGTAAGAACTCGCTCCTTATATGAACTCTCTTATCTTCTATAAAATTTGGAGACACTTATGCTCCACTTCTCAATCCTTATGATGCTTTCACTAAGTCCTATGTTAAGCGGATGAGAAAAATTAAACCTCTTATCAAGAAAATAGAAAAGGCTATTAAAGAGTATGTTCAATGCTCTAACTTTAGCCAACACACAATCACTATAGAAAAAATGAACAGTTTGTTACCTTGGAGCCACCACCAAAAGTCATCAATAAGGCAAAAGCTCAAGGCTACTCTCATATCCATTATGGTGCAATTCATCTTGGCCTTACCTACCATGGTCGTCAAGGTCTTCCTGTGTTTGCACGTAATTCCCTATTGGATTCAAGGTATTCACAGTACCAACATGCAATAATTGGTACTGTTGAAACATCTCTTAATGCAGGATCTGCCATGTTTAACCTTTATCCAAATTACAACCTATCACTGAAAGACGCGAATGTTTTGACTGCCTTAAAGGCACATATTCAAATAATTGGTGCAGATCAGATATCAGACTCGATAGTGGAAACCTTGAACTATCAGATGGCCTATCGGATCCAAAATTATGCTCTCAATATTACATTGCCTGGTGAAAATAACAATGCTTTGCTAATCCGTGCAGATTCTATGAATATGCAGCATTGTATTCATATTCCTGATTAGATCTCAAGAAAAAAATTGCTTCAATATTTCCTAGACACTTGGATTACAAACTATGAGCGTATGAGGGAATCTCAAGAGCCTGTTCAATCATTTCAGCCTACCTTTGTCAAAAAGGCAGATGGAACGGTAGAGACAACTTTTAAAAAGGAGAAGGTAACTTGTGACGTGCGCCGAACCTAGCAAAGGCCCTCGTTGAACACATCTTGGATGCTTCCTTCCCAATAGAACATTGGAAAGGATCATTTAGCCTCATGGTACCTTTAGGCACCTTTGAGGTATTTTGGAGTCGCCACCCAATGTACTACAAATTGAAAAACTCATCGAACCACTACGGTCTAAACCATAGATGGTGCTCGAAACTTCACTTTTATTTATGCTTTGGTTAATTATAAATGAGTTTTTAACTTCCTAAAATTCTATCTCTCCTCTCACACGATTGATGCATTTAATTAAAAGCGCATTGCAAGCATTCAAAAGCGATAAAGGAAAGCGATAAAGAAAGCGGTAAATAAATAAAAGAAAGCAATAAACATGTCAAACACACAATTAAAAGAGAAATAGGGGAGGCATACAACCCCAAATAAATGAAGATTGAAAAGCGTAGATTAGGACGGAATACAATCCCAAAAAGAAAACTAAATGATATTGCCCCAAAATTATTTACAAGGGCCCAAAATGTATGAACACGAATTTAAACAAACAAACATAAGAAAAATATACATAAACCGGGGGATTCATTTGGTTTAGGAACATTGGTTCCTTCGCGCTTGTTTGAAGGTTTAGGAACATTGGTTCTTTCATACTTATTTGAAAAGGGGTCGAAGAGTTGTTTGATTGTTGGGTTGAAAATCGAGATGACTAATCCCATTTTGGAGAAAAAGAAACTCTTCATTTTATCGTGATGTTTTACATTCCTTGGCTAAAACGCGAGACATTGGTCCCAAATTTCTTAGTGAAAATTCCAGTTTAATTACAGAAATATTTTCGTGACTTTTTTATCTCACACGTGCATAAATAAAATATTTATTTTACAAGTAAACACAATAAAAAGGAGGGAGATAAGGAAGGTCTCACAAAACCAACGTGATCCTCTACGTGTCGTGACCCATCAGGGAAATCACAGGGACACTCACATAACGCAACACAAATTAAATCTCAGACAGAAAAGTAGCATCAAAAATATTAGCAATAATTCTAAAAATTAAGCAACCAAAGGAAAAATAAATATGTGACGTGTTAATTTAATATAGCTAGTAATTCACATGCAAAAATAAATTAACAGAATCATGCAAAGACCAAAAATAATAATAATAGCTAATATCAAAGTAATAGAATAACAATAATAATATCAACAATGGAAAACAAACATGGAACTATAATATTAATAATAACAATAAATGACAATAATAATATGACGCAGTAGTAACAATAACAACAACAACAACAACAACAATAATAATAATAATAATAATAATAATAATAATAATAATAATAATAATAATAATAATAATAATAATAATAATAATAATAAATATGATGGTGATAATAACAATAATAATAAAATCATAATGACAAATAATGATGACACAAAATATACATAGAGCAATAATACTAATAATATTAATAATAATATCACAAAATAACAATAATAGCATAATGGAATAATAATACTAATAATAATAGTAACAGTGACCAAGTTGACTACAAACAATAATAATAAGAATGAGGGCAACTGGGATATTTCAATAATAATAATAATAATAATAATAATAATAATAATAATAATAATAATAATAATAATAGTAATAATGAGAGGAAGAAAGGCATGTCGACAACCAATGAAAGAATGGAAAACCAAAATCTCAACGGTTAAACTGAAACCCACAAGAAAATCAAATAAATAGCTACATAAACATGTTAACAGTGGCAAAAATACCTCAAAAATATTAGGTAATAGACATGGTATTAATGGCAGAATGCAAAAATATTAATAACAATAAATAATGTACACGAAAAATAAATAAATAAATGAGAATGGTTCCAAGTGTTTACCCTCAGAATTTTATAGATTGAAGAAAATGGTGTCTTGATCCGTCCCCCTTTTCGAATTTACGGTGATAAACACCCGAAGAAAATATACAAATCTATGTTTTTAAATAAATTAGCCCAAGAAAATATTTTTGGTTGGATGAATAAGCAAAGAAAATTATTTTTTTCTTGCTCAAATCAAACCCAGGATGAAATGTTTTTTAGAGAAGAAAAGATTAAAACTTCAGAAAAAAAAGCTTAAGAATTTTTTGAAGAAGAAACAAAATGTTTGCTGGCGAGAAAATTAAAACTGTTTTTTCCAATTGCCATTCCCTGAAATGAATCCCAAAAACCCCATTGGATTTTCTGTCTTTGTCACAAAATAGGAAAAGGCAAGTTGTTCTTTCATTTTTGGTTACCCGAAAATTACACAAAATCGTGAAAGAAACGGAAAAATACACTGAAAATTGTAGGTGACGCAGACCGAAAACGACAGTGCAAGGGCAAAAATGCCCGCGTGAGGAGGGACGCGAGGCGCACCCTAAGGGGGCGCACGCGCGCACGAGTGTGGCAAGACACGCTGCAGGTGTGCACTGCAGGCACTTGCTGCCTCGGCAGCGTGTGCTCCCGTAGGCGCACGCTGCTCCCGCACGGGCGCGGCCCGCACGCGTGGCACGCAAATAAAATAAAAAAGAAAAGCAAAATAAAAATAAAATAAAATAAAAAAATAAAAATAAAAATAAAAGTGAAAATAAATAAAAATAAGAGTAACAATGTGATTTTTTTTTTTTGGGTTGAAATTTTTAGCAGAACAAAGGGAATTCTCGACAAGGGAGACATTATTTTTGACACGTTTATTTGCGGCAAATATCACTTTCATCATCGAGTAATCCTGATCTTGGACAGCCTCGGGACTCGGTGCCTACATAACTGCTAAACCTTCGGTTCTTCTTTTCTCTACATAGTTTATGATCTGTCCAATCAAACCAGAAAAGAATATTCCTGTTGAAGGGTTTGACAATCAAGGTAGACCAATTCATGCTTTCAAAAGAAATGCGAACTATTACTTTGATGTTTGTTTCTTTGAAGATTGTTGTGAGGATGATGAATATGTAGAACAGCAAAAGCAAAAGAAAAAAGTTGTTTCTGAATGAGTTTTCAAGAAAAGGTATGATGATGATGATGACTCTATTGGTCATTTGGGACAACCCTCTAGTAAATTATAATTATTTGGTATCTTGTTCCTTTACACAAAACTGGAAACCCTTATCTCCTCCACCAACTTTGTACAAACCTTGTAAACCCTCTCTCCCTCCAGGAGAAAATTTACCTCTATGACAAATTAAAAATTCACCTATCGCATAAAAAAAAAACCTTTGCTTTGTTATAAAAAAGCCTTGAAATGGATAAGAAAGAATCTCCTTGTAATCATTCACATTTAACCCCTTTACCACAAGCCTCTATGTATCAACCTACTTCTTTTGAGGAAGATTTGCCTCCTCTTAAGGAATTCACCAATCCTAAAACCTCTACTAAAATAGCTTCTTTTGTAAAAAACCCAAATACTATAGAACCGAATGGTCAGCAAAGATAGATCTCTCAGGCAGAAGCTGTACTTAATTGGCAAAAAGAGAATTTTTTGGCACAAAATAAAAAATTACAGCATATTAAGAAAAAAGTTGATCTTGTGTCAGAAGATGTTTAATAGCTTTCTAGAAGAGATCAATTACTACTTAATTATATAAGTAGTCTTCAATTACAGATAGAAAAATGAACTCAAGAGATGATGAATTTGATTAGGCATCATGAACAAATCTCTCAGATAAACTAGAAAAAAACAGAGGCTATATCTCTTAAATAGCATATTAAACAACTTAAAGAAATGCATCAACAGCAACATCCCAATCGATATTCCATACCACCCAAACCTTTTAACCTAACTGATATGTTCACTTCATCTTTTGATAGACAACCTTATTCCTAACTGTCAACCCTACATATGGCTTAAAACCTTTATCACCTAGACAACTTGATATTTTTAAGACTCCTCATCAATTCTTTTTTGCCTCGTTTCATAAAAGGGTAATTTCCAGCCCAACCATCCACAAAGCCACCTAACCCTAAACCTCTGAAGCAAACATCTCAAACCTTTATCCCACCTTATTTATTTTATTTATTATGTTTCTAATAATTTATTTTCTTGTCTTTTTGGCATAAACACCTCGTAATACATGCATTTCCTTATGAGTGAAGATCTGGAGGCCTGGGATGTACGGGTCATAATAATCTTTTTTTGTGCTTTATTTATTTTTCTTTCTTTTACTTTGCCTTTATTTTAGTTTAATTTGTAATATAATTGTTTTATCTTATGCGCAATTAATAAAGAAAATCACAAAATATTTATATTAATAAATTTGGGATTTTTCTAATACAATGAGACCAATGTCCTCATTTTAGCTAATAAAATGTCACTTTCAAAAAGGAGAGTTACTTTTCATAAAATGGGATCACTCATCCCGGTTCTCTCAATAATTCCCAAAAATTACTCTTCAATTTTTAAGTGAACATAAAGGAACTAATTTTCCTATTCTAAATAAATACCTCATTTTATGTATGTTATTTATTTATTTAATTAATTTTATATTTTAGGAGATTGTATTTTTTGTCCCAACTTCATTTTGTAATTTATTTTTGTATTTTATTTATCGCTTTCTTTCAATATTTGATGTGCACTTTAATTAAATTGCATGACATGTAAGAAAAGGAATGGAAAATTAATTATTAAAGGCTCACTTATAATTTAACCAAGGCATTAATAAGAGTGAAGTTCCAAACCATTCTCTGGGTTACGCCTCGGAGGTTAGATGAACTTTCCAAATTTTTTTAAATTGGGTGGCAACTCCAAAATACCTCAAAGGTGCCTAAAGGTTTCATGGGATTAGATGAACTTTCCCAATATTCTATTGGGCAGAAATTCCAAAATATCTCATGTCACCTAAGATTTAGACGAGAACCCTCTCGGACCATAAAAGCGGGCCTTTTGGGTACCACGCGGGTTGGGTGCACATCACATCCAGTCGATAAGCTACTGGTCCCACATGTTCTACTATCTCATAGAGGCCAATAAACCTAGGACTCAGCTTACCCTTCTTGCCAAATCTCAAAACTTTCTTTTAGGGAGATGCCATCAAGAACATTTTCTCCCCCACTTCATACTTAATATCCTTCCTTTTTAGCCTTTCTTTGATCACTCAGACCTTTTCTTTTGTTTCTCGAATTAAATCTGACCCGATTAACTTACTTTTACTGAGCTTCGTCCAACACAAAGGAGTCTTGCACTTCCTTTAATAAAGAGCCTCATAAGGCACCATTTGTATGCTGGTCTGGATGTAACAACCCAGATTTACCCTAGTAGGATTTGTGATGTTTTGGTATGGATATGATTGTGTATTTGTAAGAAAGAACATATTTGAATGTTTATTTGGGTGAGTGGAAGAATTGGTTAGAAGATTAGTCAAGCTTTGTTTTTTGAATTCCTGGTTTTGGCTCTGTTGCGAGCGCGACAGGATGCGCCTGATGAATTGTGTTATAAGCAAGAATTCAAGTGGATTTTGAGTTGGGTTTGGACATGTGGCAGTCATGCAAGAAATTTGGAAGGGTTTGGGCCACATGTCTTAAGATAGACATGTGGCTTTGAGAGGATGTGCCAAGTGGACTTGTGCATGCAATAAAAGTGATGTGAGTGGGAAAATCTATCTTCATTTGTTCCTTGCATGCAGTTTTTCCCTCTTTCTTTCTTCATTTGTGTTCCACGGGTTCCCTTCCTCTCCTTTATCTTTTGGATTCTTTGATTGTTTGTGGATTTCTGCTTTGGATGGTTTGAAGAGGTTATTAAGGGATTAAGAAGGTAAGTGTGACTAAGCTTTGTGTTGGGTCTTCTTCTTCTACTCCATTTCTATTTTGGGTTTGAGTTGGTTGTGTAATGGACTAAGAGGTGTTGTATTGGTGTTCTTTGTTGTGTTTGAAGTTTCGGATAGAAGGATTGAGAAGGGCAAGGACAAGATTTGAGATTGGGTGTTTCGGCTGCACTTCAAGAGGTTGAGATCGTGTGCCCTTTGATTTTTGCATGTTTAGTGAATTATGATGTTATGTCAATTGATGCATGTTAATGTGTTTAATTGATATTTGATATAATTGAAATGTAAAAATGGATGTGTATTGAAGTGTCAATTGAAATGCCATGGGTATAATCTAGTGATAATGTATGAACCCTAGTTGTAGGGGGAAACTCTGCCCAGATTGTATCAGACCTCCATGTGATGTTTTGGTGATAAGTCAATTTGACAACTTCAAATTAAGTGATGGTTGTGCCATTATAACCATAACTTCGATATCTATATAAGTTCCACAAATGACTATGATCGAATTCTGGCTCTAATTGTCCCAAAAATAGCCATAACATAAGTGTCTCTATTCTGGCGGGTCCATTGGAATAGTATTTTTTATTTAAGTGATATCTTATGTTTTATTTGTCCAAATGACCTGTAATTTGTCCCATTGGAAACTTAACATCCTAGGGAACTTTTGTTAAGAAGGACATTTTGCCTAAAAGTGATGTTTAGAGGTTGGTTTTTATGGCTCAATTTTGAGGTGAAAAGTAGTCTCGTTGGGCACCTGTGGGAGTCTACTGTCGCGAGCGCGACAGGGGTCGTGAGTGCAATAGAACCAGTTATTTGATGGACTTTCCTTCACATTTTGATCCCTTGGTTGACATGAATGATTTCCCACCTTTACCCCTCTCTAGTTTGAGTATTTTTGTGTGTCGAACTTCTTCATAAGTTCCTATAACTTATCCAATTCATGTTTAACATTATGAGATGAGTATATGAATATGTTTGAACATGCATATTATATATCATAGGTATTACTTGCTAGTAGGAATTGTACATGATTTGAGTGATATGTGATTGTGATTGGATATGTAAATATGTGTTATAGTAATTAGAGTGTTAGCGAGCCTGAAGTGTCAAGTTAGTGGATAGATAAGCATGCTTATAAAGGGTTTAGTGCAGTTGCTCAGTAGACTCATATGGGTCTTTTGCTTAGAGATTTTTGTCTCTTTTGTTACCTTCGGGTATTTGTATATTTTGAGACTTATATCTTCTGTGTGTTTATATACTATGTCCAACCAATATCTTCAGTACCCGTATCCACAATTTATAAAAGTTCAGGCTCTTTGCTTTCCATTTGGATCTGTTATGTTTAAGCTTATGTTAGTGATTGAATGATTATTTTGAGCATTTCATATTAATGCTTTTGGATCGATTATGTTTGTCAAGTGGACATGATATTGTTAAGATTCAGTTATGTGATATGTAATTAAGAATGTTATGGTGCTTTGAGCATGTTAGGTTTGATAAGATTGATTTGTACATATTATAATTTTGTAATTGACTTTGCATTTACGCCTTGGCATGATATGTATATACTGTTAAGCATGCTTGTGCAGTCCTTTGTTTATGTATATCCCCACTAAGTGTTATCGCTTAGCACGGATGTTTATTTCCGTGTAGGTTTGCAGGATTGGTTTGGTTTTGGAGTCGCGCATCTGCTGGCCACTAGGAGTTGAAGTCTTCTTTTTGTACTAGTATAGGGATTAGTTGTATAGTCCAGATTTTGGCTTGTACGTTTTGTAACATTTTGCAAGGCATGTAATTCTGATATGTAATGTAATGACTTAGTATTTGTATACTTTATAAGTTAAGTTATGCAAGTTTATATGGTTTCTCATGAGTGCTTCCGCTTTAGCTCTTGCTTGAATGTTTATGTTGTGTGTGATATCTCGATATTCCTTCCAAGGGGTATTGGGGTGTTACACTGGAAGTTGTTATTGTATGCAAACTCAGCTAAAGGAAGATATTTCTCTCAACTGCTACCAAAATCTAAGACACAACCTCGTAATATATCTTCAAGCACTTATAACATAACTTATGCGTTAATATCAATTTTTTTTCTATCTATTCATTTTCATTTATTAAAGTTTACTAGGCTACCTAGATCACCCTTTTTGACTGATTGTCTGTCTATGGATGAAAGACAGTGCTGAAGTGAAACTTAGTACGCAGTGATTCATGCAGTTTCTTCTAGAATCGAGTAATGAATCGGGGATCTCTGTCTAATGTGATTGAGGTAAGCGCACTATGAGGTCAGACTACTTCATTAATGTAGATCTTTGCTAGCTTCACCAGTGGATAATCAGCCTTCACTGGTTAAAAGTGTGTAGACTTTATCAATCTATCGATAATCACCCAGATGGAGTTATGTTTCTTCTTGGCGAGGGGAAATCCAGTGACAAAGTCCATTGTAATTCTATCCCATTTCCACTCTGGTAATGTAAGTGGCTAAAGTAAAGCAGAGGCAACCTAGTATTCTGCCTTTACTTATTAATATGTTAGACATCTAATGACAAATTCGGCTATATCTATTTTCATACAAGGCCACCAATAATAAGTTGTCAAATCTTAATACATCTGGGTGCTACCTTGGTGCATTACATAGTTGCTGCTATGAGCCACTGTTATAATGCTCTTTTTCAGATTGGCATTCTTCGATACATAGACCATCCCTTTGTAGTATAGGCAATCATCACTACCAAGGGAGTAGTCACTATCTTTACCATCTTGAATTTGCTTGATAATAGAGACCAACTGCTCATCTTACTTCAGGGCGGCTTTTACTTGTTATAGTAAGTCAGGTTTAAGCTGTAATTTAGTTATAATTATTCTAACTTGAGCCATGGATAACCTGACATTCATAGCCCTTTGTAAACACCATGTCCTGAGGCAGCCCAAATCAAAGTTACCCGATGAAGATAGCAGTACCTATTTCGCAGGACAAGGAGTGAAGTCATAGGTTGTGGCCCTTGAAATTCGCAAAATTCAGGGATATTAGTGACTAAAAATCCTTAAATTTCTCTTTTGCTTTGGAGAGGGCCTTTTTGTTTAAGGTTTTGCTTTTTTTGACATTAGACGACCGTCAGTGGGCCAGCGACAGCCTTTGCTCGTGCTTGAGGGGCGCATGTCCCTCACGAGAGTAGCACCCGTCGCTCGTGCTTGAGGGCGCCCCTTCCCTTACGCAAGCAGCACCCGGTGCTCGTGCCTGTCCCTCACGTGGGTGCTAGCTGCTTTAAAGTCGGCATTGCCCCCATGACTGATGCCGGTCGGTGGGCCGAGGGGCGCCCGTCGGTTGGGTCTTGGCGACAGTTTGGTGAAAAAATTCTAATTTTCTTAATGTTTATCCTTAAGATAAATATCAAAGATTTGATTTTATCTTTTAAAATCTAATTGAATTCAAAAATATTTGATTTTATCTTCTAAAATCTAATTTAAATTCAAATAAATTTGATATCTATCTCTAAGGATAATTTGAATTTTAGAAAGATTTGAATTTTTATCTTTATCTCCAGTTAGCTTGTAAATAGCAGGCTAAGAATCGAGATTTAGGGCTGGAAAAATTTCCTAAGAAATCAAGACATTTTTTTATAAAGAAAAAGTTTTCGTTTCATATTGGATTTCTTTTTCTTTTCAAAACTTTTCAAAATGAACTAGGAAGAGCTCGAGAATGAGAAATAAATTCTTTGCTCTTGATTTACCTTCTCAGAATTCCAAATTATTTGAAAAGAATAATTTTTTTGGTAAAAGAAATTGTTTTTAATAGTTTTCTTTGGTCAACATCCTTGTAGAATTCAAGGGAACTCCACACAAATTCGCCTTTCGAAAATTAATATTCTGAGGGTAAAAATTCTGGATTAGCCACTTGATAACATGAATTAATTCATTTTAATTAACCAGTTTTTATAGCTTTATTTGCTTTATTGGTAATATATTGCATGAAAAATGAAATAAAAATGTGAAATGTTGAATTTTAATTGATTTTTCCATTTTTTTGAGGCCTGGAGATGACCGACGGGTTGAACGCTCCACTAACGGCTATCACTCAGGTGAGCGACGAGTCATCGCTGGAATTCCTCCTGCCCGTTGGTCACCCCAGAGACGACCGCCGCTCGGACGATCAGGCCGTCCCCGGTCCTCTTTTCTTCCTCTTTTCTTGATTTTTTATTCCTTTCTCTTTAATTCTTTGATTTTCAAGTCTTTTAAAGTAATTCATTTCTACTTTTCTTACTATCTCAATTATCTGCTTTACCTCTGATGTTTCCTTTTATTATCTTATCTTTATTTTGTTAACGCGTTTGTATTTTTTTGGGTTTCTTTATTTTGTTTAATATTGTATTCCGAAAAAGGGGAACTAATTAGAATGGCTCTAGGATGTCAATTTGGTTCATTTCTTCTACCCTATTTCTCTCATTTGTTTTTCTTAATCCTTATTCATATTGAATGTTATTTCCGCACTTGTAAACATAAAAAGTGACAAAGAATTTCTACAAGCGAATAAGATTGTTCTTAAATAAAATAAGACCAACGTCCTAGTTTTCCCATCCTAATAAAATTTTCACCTTTAATATTTGTTCTTTTAAGCATGCATGCAAGGATCAATGTCCTCACCTCAAATTGAATATCGTGCTTTATGCATAATTTACATGTCCTTTTCATTGGGGATTGTATTCCGCCCCTAGTTTTATTGTAAATTATTGTACTTTTATCTTTTTCTTTCTAAATTTATATTATTTACAACTTTTATTATATGGAAGATCTGTGCTTTAATTACTGCATTCAAATGTATAAGAATAGGAATGAAATTTTAATTGCAAGACTCACTATAACTTTAATCGAGGTATGAATAAGAGTGGAGTCTCGAACTCTCTCTGGACTTTGGCTTCATGAGGTTATATGAACCTTTCCAATGTTCTATTGGGAAGGAAATTCCAAAATATCTCCCGTTGCCCAAAATAGACTAACATGCATCGTCTTAGGATTCGAGAGATTATATGAACAATTTCCAATGTTTTATCAAAATGGAAATTCAAAAATATCTCTCGCTGCCCAAAATAGACTAATACGCATCATTTTAGGCTTCATGAGATAAGATGAACCATTTCCAATCTTTTATTGGAATGGGAATTTAAAAATATCTCTCGGTGCCCAAAATGGACTCACATGTTTTGTCTTACGCTCAACGAGGCTAGATGACCTTACCCAATGTTATATGGGGTGGCGACTCCAAAACACCTCTTGTTGCCCCGAATAGAAGCCCTTGTAATCTCTTTCAAGTTCTACAAACCTCTCTCGAATACCTTAAAAGCGAGTTTCCGGGTTGAGACTTCGCTTCGAAAGTACCTTGGTTAAGATATATAATTGACTTTTAATTTAAAACTTCATCCTTCTTCGAAACTGCATAGCATTTCATTAAAGCCTTAGATCTACGCTAGTTTGGTCGACGACCCTATGTTCACTCAATATAGAGAAGTGTTATGAATAATCACCAGTCCAAGTCTAGTACCATTCAAAATATCAAATGATGACCCAGTCGGTCGCTACGCTCATGATGAGCTAGACTTGTTGGTAGGGATCATGCTTGGGTAGCCTGAAAGTATCATCACCCTAACTAAAGACCATGTAATGAAAGTATATACTTCCCCTAGGTGGTATAAACCATAATACCATGCCTGTTGTATGGATCACTTTGTCTTAGACAAACCCAGATAAGCTGGTTGGTCACCCAATAAAAGGCTTTCATATCCTGATAGGCCCATGCTAGTTTATTCTGATTGCCTGAATACAAAATGATCAAAACCCATACGTATGTTTATTAGATAAGAGATGTCATGCTGCCGATTTTCCACCATGCACCATATGCGTCCATTGGGTTGCCCGTTAACCCATGGATTAAGCCAACCTAGGAAAAAGACCACGTGATCTCGTGTGTGGGAGTAACAAGGTTGGAAGGATCTACTTGTATGCATGTGGTTGTGGATGCTTCATAAAGCACAACCATGCATCATATGTCCTTCATGCATCATCTGGACTATATTTTGCAGCCAACATAGATCCATCTAGGTGGTCCAGAGGTCCCGATGGGCGACTGCGTAGAAATCCGTTCTTGGAACTACCAGAAAAGCTAGAATACTCAGAATCACTCTCCGAAAGAAGCGAAGCTACCTCCTCCCAGTTTTCGATAGTTAACGATATGGCAAACCCACCGAGAGAAGCAAACGCCACTCGTGCCATGATAGCCAAGGAGTAGGTAAGAGGTTGGAAGAATTTGAGAATAGGATTATGGCCATGATGGTAATTTAGTTGCAGCAATGGCCCGGTCTACTGGACCAAACCCAATCGCTCTCCCTGTAGGATAAAATGAGTGGGAGGCAATTAGGGAGGATGTCACACCCCGTTTGCCCCCTAGTAGAATGAGCCTGTCTGTGTGAACATGCATGTGCATGTGTTTGGCATAGCATAAGGGTATTTTGGTAAAAATGCATGTTTTTGGGTTTTGTTAGTATGTGGGTGCATATATGGCTTTAGGGTGTGAATTAATTGGGTAATAGTTGTGTGCACTTGAGCATATCATATTATAGTGTTTTAAGTTGGGATAAGTTTGTGTGTGTGTGTGCGCATACCATTGTAGGGTGTTTTTAGTTTGGAATGCATTAGGTGTGTGTGGTGCATGTTAGTTTAGTGTGAGTGGTTAGCTTCACCAATAGGAAATGGACACATACTTAGGACAAAGAAAAGAAAAAGAAAAAGGAAAGAAAGAAGGGAAAGATAGCAGATTCACGTTTTCCCCTTCCCTCACCTTCTTCTTTTTCATTTTCTTCATTCTAAGAATTATGGTGTGTATTCAAGCTTTTATTGGTGAAGTTAATCATCTCTTTTGCATTTTCTTGGTAAGTCACTGCATTCCTCATCTTATTCTTCCATTTGTTTTCATCTTCTTCTTTCCTTCTTTGGGTTTAGATTTAACTTAGGGTTTGCATTGTTGGGTGTTCTTTGATTTGTTGTATTTAGCTGAGGCCCCTCGCGATCCCAAGGTCAAGGAGGTTGCTGGGACGAGTGGAGCTAAGTGATTGAAGATTAAAATCTCAGGTTTGGGATTTTTGATTGTGAATTGTGTTTGATTTGAACTTACTGTAAATTTCTAGGGTTTATGTTCTTGAATGTGGTTATGTATGATTTTGGCTGTGATGAGTGTTGAATTAAGTTATTTATATGTCATTTTGATGCTTGAATAATTTTCTGGAAGGTAAGAATTGATTTATGTGATTTTGATTCAAGTTTGGAGTTGAATTATGTGTTCTGGGAAATTCTGGAAATCCGGTTACTGTATAAAATTCCCTTTTGCTATGTTTGTCGCGTGACTAGCCAAGAAGTGAGGCAGGTCACGAGATGTGACTTCCAGTCACGACTCGTGACCTACCAGAATGAAGCCAGTCACGAGTTGTGACTGCCTGTCATAACTCGTGACCAGCCGAGGAAGCCAGTCACGAGGCGTGACTTCTAGTCACGACTCGTGACCGGCCAGTGTAGGCAGTCACCGGTAGGGACTCCCAGTCACGACCCGTGACCAGCCAAAAGAAGGAAGCCAGTCACGACTCGTGACCGGCGAGAGGAAAGGGGCAAGTCATGTTACGTGACCAGCAGTAGAGAGCCAGTGAAGAGACGTGACACCCAGTCACGACTCGTGACCGGTATGAATGAAAGGCGTGACCAGCCTTGTGAGGAGGCCAGTCACGAGTTGTGATGCCGGTCACGACTCGTGACCAGCCAACCTCGTCGGTCACTCCGTTCGGCTTATTTTCCGAGATTTTCTGGTTTTAACTCAGTAATGAAGTCTGTAATGCTTTCGAATGGACTTATACTGCTGTATAATGTATGTCATATTTTTATATGCTTGGATGTGAGTGATACCATGATTCTTCACATGAATTTTATGTTATCTTCTGAAATATGGTTTGAATGACGCATAACCTACTAGAGTCAAGTAAGTGGATAGTTAGGCATGCCTAATGGAGTCTTTTAGCTGCAGCCCTTTGTTTCGTTTGGACCCCGATCAGGTCCCCGTTTGGTTCCTCGCGAACCCTATTGTGTAAGAATCTTGCTTAAGGTCCCTTTTGAAAATGATTTATAAAAGTTATAAGTAAAATGGTTTTCTCGACTCGTACCCATAAGGTACTGTCTGTAATCGGCTCGTACCCGTAAAGTACTGTCTGTACACTCGTTATCCACTACCCAGAGTCAGCAGGTGTTCTTTTGGTGTTCGATTGGTTTGCCCTACTCTTATGACTATATACATGTGATATCTGTATGAGTATATTGATGAAATGTATGTTCTACTAATCTGAAAATGGATATGAATCTGAGATGCAGAATGTATGGCTTTAAATTGTGAGCATGTTCTTATGAATTATGTTATGAGCTATTGCATTTTGCCATTGTGAATGTGTTATGCCTTCACGCCCATTGTGAATGGCCGTCCATATTTTATTGTGTTTCCCCACTAAGCGTTTATCGCTTAGCACGGTGTTTTTACCCGTGTAGGTGCGGGAGGAGTTTTGTTTGTGAGAGAGTCGCCGCCGTCAAGCCAACACAGAAGGTTTTAGTGTGGGGCTCAGTTTTGTAATCTGTAATGATTCTTTTTGTATTGAACTCTCTTGTATCAGTTTTGTTTCAGCTTCCGCTTTTGTACTTATATTTTGGAATTGTAACATCTTTTGTTTCAGCTAGTTGATCAGAACATTATTGTAATGGTTTTGTTATATTAATGTATGATCAGCTATTGCTTTCTTTTCCTTTTAAAGTTTTTAATTATCCTGTATTTCAGTATGTATGATATGAATGGATGTATGTTTTGCTTTGTATCTATTTGGTGGCACCTTTGCTCATACGGCATCTCATTCCTTAACGGATGGGATCGCCTACGTATGGGTAGGGGGTGTTACAGTTTTTGGTATCAGAGCCTAGGTTTAGGCGTTTCTGGGTGTTGTTTGTTTTGTTGATGTGTTGAAGTGTGTAGATGAGTATGTGTCTAGATCTGTGTTGGCTAATGCGGTTTGTAGACACCGGGTCCCGAGGCGGTCCAAGATCAGGATTACCCGATGATGAAATAGAAGACCGATTTTCGGCAAGAAATGTGAGAATCGATCGTTCCCTTGTCAAATGTGTGTTTTTCGGAAAATAATTAAAAAATATATATTTTTTTGGGGAAATTAAAATTAAGATGGAGTAAAAAAAAAAATAAAAAAAAAAATAATAATAAATATATTAATTTTGTTTCAAAATTTAAAATTTAAAATTTAAAATAAAAAAAAAAAAAAATAATAAAAATAAAAAAAGAGGGGGAAGTCGCGAAGGCCGCCTGCGGCAGCGCGGGGCTGCCTGCGCGGCAGGCTGCCCCAGCGCGCAGGGGCGCCTGCGCAGCAGGCCGCCCAGCGCGCAGGGGCGCCTGCGCGCCAGGCAGGCGCCTCGCGTGCAGGTCCCCTGCGCGCGAGGCGAGGGGGCCTCGCGCGCAGCCCCTGCGCGCGAGGCGGGGGGCGCCGCGCGCCCCTCCCTGCGCGCGAGGCAGGGACCTCGCGCGCAGCCCCCTGCGCGCGAGGCGGGGGGGGCGCGCTACGCGCGAGGCGGGGGCCTCGCGCGCACCCCCCTGCGCGCGAGGCAGGGGGCGCCGCGCGCCCCCCTGCGCGCGAGGCAGGGGCCTCGCGCGCACCCCCCTGCGCGCAGGCAGGGGGCGCCGCGCGCCCCCCCCTGCGCGCGAGGCGGGGGCCTCGCGCGCACCCCCCTGCGCGCGAGGCAGGGGGCGCCGCGCGCCCCCCCCTGCGCGCGAGGCAGGGGCCTCGCGCGCACCCCCCTGCGCGCGAGGCAGGGGGCACCACGCGCGCAGCAGCTTGCTGCCGCGCGCGCCCTTGCCCTCTCCGCGCGACCTGTTTCGCCTGTCCACTTTTTTCGCAGTCTGATTTTTTTTCAGTCTGATTTTCTTCAGTCTTTCACCATTTCATGCTTTTTTGGGTGAAACAAAAATAAAAGTTTTTATTGTCTTTTGCCATTTTTGGCCAAGACAACCTTAAATGAGGTTTTTGCCCTCATTTGGAGGAGGACGGCAAGAATTTCTAAGAGGCTTTTTTCTTTCAATTTCTCCTCTCCAGCAAAGGGTTTTCTTCAACCTTTTTTTCTTCAAAAAATTCTTAACTTCTTTTTTTTCTTTCTCAAATTTTAATCTTTAATTACTCTTCAAAAATACATAATCCATTTTTCTTGGGTGATTTGGGCTTAGGAAAACTAATTTCTTTTTGCTCAAAATCATCCACCAAAAATATTTTTACCAAAATATTTTCTTGATTTTATTTCAAAACATTAAACTCTATATTTTCTTTAAGTGTTTATCACCACAAATCCGACAAGGAAAATCGATCGGGACACCGTTTCCCCAATCTAAAAATTCTGAGGGTAAACATTCCTGGACTTGTTCTCTTTTATTTTTTCTTGTACATTATTTATTGTTGTTAATATTATTTTTGTTGCTATTATCATATTTATTCATGGTTAATAGTTTTTATTTTTTGCTACTGTTGACATCCCCTAGTCTTATTTTGGTTCAATTCTTCTATGTATATTAAGTTTGATTTTTATGGTTTAATTCTTACTTGCTTTGCCGTTGGCCACTATTCTCCTTTTATATTATCATTATCCTTGCTATTTGGATATTAGCATCATGTAGCAATATTGCCCTTATCATTATTACCATCACTATTTGGTTCATTTATTGATATCATTATTATTATTTATTATTATTATTATTATTATTATAGGTTGTTGCCAACGTTTATTATTATTATTATTATTATTATTATTATTATTACTATTATTTCGTTGTCATTGTTTGTCCTAGAATTGGTCATCATTATTATTCTTGCCATTATTTGTTTTATTCACTATTTCTATATCATTATTGTTAGTAAAGATTTCATTTGTTTTATTATTATTATTATTATTATATTTATTATTATTATTATTTTGTTATTGTCGCCATACCATGATTATTTGTTATGATTTTATTATTGTCATTATATTGTCTTCATTTGATTAATTTTTGGAGTTGTTACTAATATTATTTTTGACGTTAATATTTGTATGAGTTTAACTTGAATCGAGTTATTTGGGCGTCCCCGCGACTCCCCGGATGGGTTGCAACGCGTAGGCGGGCCCTCCATTTTGGTGAGATCTTTTCAATCCCCCTTTTATGTGTTACGTGTTTACTTGTAAGTACTTGTTTTATTTTTGTACGCGTGTGATAAAAAGTCACAAAAATATTTTTACAATTAAATTGGAACTTTTACTAATAAAATTGGGACCAATGTCCCTTATTTTAGCCCGACAATAAAAATGTCACCATTAAAACGAAGAGTCAACTTTTCTACAAAAATGGGATCACTCATCCCGGTTTTTCAATTCAATCAACCAAAGCGACTCTTCGAACCTTATTCAAGTAAACGCGAGGAATCAACGTTCCTAAACCTTAGAATAGGCGCGAAGGAACCAATGTTCTTAAATAATGTCCCGATTTATGTATGTTATTTTAATCTTGGGTGAGTGTTTTAAATTCAAGTTCTTTTCTATTCGGGCCCTTGTAATTAATTTTTGGGGCAACTTTATTCGTCTTTTGGGGATTGTATTCCGTCCCACTTACATCTTTAATCTCCTTTTATTGGGGTTGTAATCTGCCTCTATTTCTATAGTAATTGCGTGCTTGCGTGTTTACCGCTTTCACTTATCGCTTTCTTTTATTGCTTTAATTTTTTCCTTTTACTGCTTTTGAATGCTTGAAATGCGCGATTTAAATTAAATGCATTTATCGTGTGAGATGAGAGATATAATTTTAAGAAGTTAAAAACCCATTTATAATTAACCAAAGCATAAATAAGAGGGAAGTTCCGGACACCATATCTCTGGTTTAGACCAATAGAGGTGAGAAACCTTTTCCCAATTTCACGCAAATTGGGTGGCGACTCCAAATACCTCGAAGGTGCCTTTAGGCGTCAATAGGCTAGGTACTTCTGCCCAATGTTCTATTGGGAGGGATACACCGATGATGCCTCATGGCGCCCATGATCCAAAAGACGCGGACCTCCATACCTCGAATCCTAAAGCGGATTCAAAGCGAGGGCCCTTGCTGGGTTGTCCGGGTTCGGCGCGCGTCACAGTGGCGACTCCGCTGGGGACTTGATGTTTGAGACTTCACTCCGAAAGTGCTTTGGTTAAAGTATAATTGGGTTTTTAAAACTTAAAATTCTATCTCTCGCCAAAATTGCATCATATCATTTTAGAGCCTTAGACTTACGCTAGTTGGTCCCTATCTTACCTCGGTGCGTTCCCGAAGCACGACCCTACTTTCACTCATTGTAGGGAAGTGTTAAGGATAATCACCAGCCCAAGCCTTGTACCTTTTGGTATATCAAAATGACGACCCGATCGGTCGCTATACTCATGACGAGTTAGACCCGTCGGCAGGGATCATGCTTGGGTAACCAAAAATTCATCACCTTGACCAAAGCTCATCTAATGGCAAATAGAAACTTCTACTAGGTGGTATGCTCCTTAATACGATGCTTGTGATATGGGCCATCACGTATTAAGCAAAATCAACCAAATCAAATGGTCTTCATCAAAGGCTTTCATGCCCCATTGGGCCCACTTTGGTTTAATTGAATTGTCCAAATACGTAATGGCCAAAACCCATGCGAATGCGCATTAGTTTAAGAGTGTCATGCTGCCGGTTTTTCACCGAGCACCATACGTGTCCAATGGGTTCCCTGTTAACCCTCGGATGAAGCCCACCTAGGAAAGAGACCGCACGACCTCGCGTGTGGAAGTGATAAGGTTGGGAGGATTTATCTGCTCGTATGTGGTTGCGAAATGCTGCATAACTCATGATCATGCATTATAACTGTCATTCATGCATCATGCTAACCATTTGAGTTTTTCAGCCATCATAGATTCATCTGAGTGGACTGGAGATTCTGACGATCAACTAGCGACGACAAACTCGCCCTTTGAATTGCTAGAACTAGTGCCTGTTTGGGATTCTGAGTCATTCTCTACAAGTAGCGAATCATCCTCAATGGCAGAAGAAGCTGGAAACTTAACCACCCAAGACCTTGCCAGGAGACTGGAGGATTTTGAACGAAGAATGCTAGAAATGACGGGAGCAATGGCCGAAAGATTTGCACAGCCTCCTGCTCCCCAAGCACCAGTTGCTCCACAGCCACCAGTAGCCCCTCCTCGGGGGCAAACCGAACCACCTGCTGGTGGGGAGGCTCCCCTCGCTGGAGTTATTGCCCATCAACCTGTAAATGAGCCTAAAGCTACGGTTGTGCCAGATGAACCCGGAAGACCAAACCCTGATGAGGATTTCGCAGTGGAAGAAGAGGTTGAGGAGATAGCAGCCCATCAAGCCGTGAGGGGTGGAGCACCCAGGGTAGAAGACGAGGCTATGAGGGGTATGAGACAGCAAATTGAGGCAATCACCCGCATGTTGACAGCTGGCAAGGGAGTGAGCCCTGAAGATGTGGATTTGGATGATGGAGAGCGGTTGCCCCAGAGGTTTAAGATGCCAGACCTGCCAAAATTTGACGGTACATCGGACCCTTCTGCACATGTTAAGCAATACACCCTGATCATGAAGGGTACAGGGTTGACTAAGAGGCAAAAAGTGGACTATTTCTGTCTCAGCTTAGCTGGCCCAGCAGTGGATTGGTACCATGGGCTGGATCGAAGAACGAAAGAAGACTGGAATCTGTTAACAGAAGAATTCCTTGGCCAGTATGATTGCAGTACCAAGATTGAGGTCACATTGAAAGATTTAGAAGTGCTGAAGCAGAAGTCAGGGGAATCATTCCATGAGTACTTGACCCGATGGAGGAATCGAGTGATGGAGATAAAGAGAAAGCCTGATACCTCAGATCAGATCAGGTTATTTATCCGAAATGCTAGTCCATATTTGAGGGATGGGTTAAAAATGAAGGGACTCAAAGATTGGGAGTCACTTAAGGACATAGCCATTGAAGTTGAGGCTGAGCATTTAGATAAAGTGGCTAGATCTGCAGATGTGGCTTCAGGCAAAAACAAGGGAAGCAGCAGCGATAACGGGGGCAATGATAAGGTGGCAGAAGTTTCTACTATAGGGATGGCTCCCAAACATCTCACTATCTCGGGCAGGCCATTATCTTGGCACTTCACCCGTCTCATCAAGGAAGGAAAGTTGCAACCCTTGCCAGCTGGGCCCGCCCCAAGTCAAGGGAAGCCAAAGCACAGGACGGACTGGTATTGCGCATATCATCAGTACACAGGGCATAGAACAGACTACTGTCGTCCTTTAAGGGACCGAATTCAAGCCTTGATCGATGGCAAACAGGCTATTAATCCTGGGCAGAGAGAAAGTCAAGAGAAGTCAGCCCATTGTGCCATGATTGGTTCAGGCTTACCGGAATGGTATGTACTGCAAGACTTGTATGGAAATGGGCATGCCACCACTACTGGCCCTGAGGCAGATGAAGGAGAGACTTTTGTGGCAATGATAGGCTGTTGGTCCAGCAGCGGAAGCGGAGATGAAGAGGAAGGTGAGAAACAAGAGGCTTCTAACCAAGAATTGAGTATGGCCGGCCTTTCACGACAGATTGAGGAGACTCGTGCATCAATGGCCCAAGAGATGGATACACGGCTTGAGGAGCTCGAAAGGAGGTTGACAGCTATGATTAAAGCTATGATTAAGGAGAGAATAGACGCCCTCGCGCTAGTCCTACAAGCCCGATTGATGGCGGCTACCTTTAACCGAGTTGAGTCGACCCCTGTCGAGATAGCCATACAGCGAGAACCACGGCATCTCCTAGTGCCACTAAGCCCCGAGGCAAGGAACCGTTTGATTTACCAGTGGGACAAGGAGGTGGTAAGAGGCCTACTCTGGAACATGACAATATGCTTGAGGATGATGGAGATCTGGTGAAAGAGCATGCTCTGAAGAATGCAAACCTAAATATCCGAGATGGCTGTAAGGGCAATGTTAAAAAAGCGGGAGAGTCATCAGTGAGAAGGAATCAAAGATATTACTCTGAGTTGGGAAGGCCCTTGTCGTGGGTTTTTGAGAGGCTAGTGAAAAGGGGGTTACTGCAGCCATTACCGGCGAAGCCTGCCAGCAGTCAGGGGCAGCCCCACCACAGAGCAGATCAATATTGTGCATTCCACCAGCACACTGGACATTTGACAGACTACTGCCGAACTTTGAGAGACCGGGTTCAGGACCTCATTGATTCCAAGCAAATCCCGGATCCCGAGAAAAGAGAGAAGAAGAAGGGAGTAGACTAGAATGCAATCCTTCCACCATAAATGTGATCGGGCCAATCCACTTCATCGGCATGTTCCTCCAAAGCCACAAGCAGAAGATCATGTTTTTAATGCTTACTGCTTTTCAATTCCAGAACTCTTTTAGGACAATTTGGTTATTGTAACATGTTGAACAATTTCTGTTTTATTTATGCGATATTTCCTTGATTTCATTTCTCATGATCACGATGCATCCATTCATTTTGACATTAACCCAATTAATACGACTCCATCTAGTCTCGGAATTTTGGTGAATCCAAATAAAATCTTGATGGCATCTGTTATGACTCCTGAAGTGAGATAAAAATTTGAGAGATAATAATAAAAAAAAGGAAGCCTTTGCCTGGACCTGGTGTGACATGCTAAAAATTAATAAGGAAGTTCTTGAGATCAGTACTACTTTCGCCTGCTAGCACGACGACGAACCGAATTTTGAAAGCCACTTCTTCGCATCCACAACATCCAAGTTGCATATGGTGCCGCTGAATAAAATCAAACTTCAAGAGCTACACCAGGAGTTAGACAAATAAAACTCAAAACCATCATGAGAAATATATGACCCATCAGAACCAAACCGTATGACCCTCTTCTTCATGACTACTTGAAATGTGCACCCTCAAAACCAATTATGATTGACCCTTAACTATCCGAAACCCTCATTGCCAAATTTCTTACCAAAATTTAATATCCGACCAAATTGAACAATAATGGTCCCAGTGGTTGAGATGAAAAGTGCACGTATGTGTAAACTTCAGGATTCGAACAAAGTTTGCTAAAAGAAAATTGGGGTGCAAAAAAAAAATTAAATAAATAAATAAATAAATAAAATAAAATAAAAAAAAAATGAAGAAAAGAAAAGGAAAAAATTTAGAAAAAAAAAAAAAAAAAAAAAAATTAATAAAAAAAAGAGAGAAGAAAAGAGAGAATTGATCAGTGGGCAAGGGAATGCCATTTGGGGACAAGTTTTGTTCAAATCCCGTTGATCTACACATGCCTGCACATCGTCATTCTTCTTAGCTACTGAAAAGGACCTAAAAGGATAATGCACAAACCATCCATCAAATCCCAGCCATTGAAAGCCATTTTGGAGCTTAAACCACTAGAATCGATAAAAGTACCCCAGATCATTCAAGCTGAACCGCCAAAGGCAATAAAAGCCAACCATGAAACTTCACATTTAAGCCCCAAATAAGGAACCCATCACCTCAACCAGTCTGCACAAGGGTTAAGACCAAGACTTTGATATCAAGAGGAACCACTCCCGGAAGCAGCGGTCTCTCCGACCAATAGAGATGAAAGAAATTCAACTGACGTTGACGGACTGAAAGAGGGTCCATGGCAAAGGCAAAAAATAAAAAATAAAAAAAAAAAAAAATATTCAATCAAGAAAACCCGCGAGGGCTGATTGATAACAGGAGTTTGATGCTCCCAAGATCTATCCCGAGATTAGATGATGTCCCATATTTTTCGAGTTAATGCCAAATAGTGATCATGTGATATGAAATCATATCGAAATATATGCATTTATGCAAAGATGTATTGATGTAACCAGGGCAGTTCATCTTGCATACCCAAAGTCGTTTGGGTCCAGCAATAAAACCAAAATCTACCCTCTGCCACTCTCGCCGCTCAGGCATTTCAGTCATCTCATCCTGCTATCCACTGTGAAGCCAACCCTACAGCACCTTCCTAAAAAAGAAGGCCAAGCTCATACAACCAAAATCTGGGACATAAGCACATGCCAACCATACCCAAAAGACCTTTCGCAACAACTCCAACTTCTCTCATAAAAAAAAAAAAAAAAAAAAGGATAAGGCCGTTAGAGATGAAAACCGTGACTGGCGCTCTAAGCAAAAGTTAGGCCAAAGGGCAGGGTGAAAACCTGGCGACAGGCAGTCTGCCCTACAAAAAAGATGAAATAAATAAAAGCCGCTGGATTGGGTTGGGTCCATTCCAGGCAAAAAATAAGGCACAGGGTTATGTGAAAATCCGACAAGGACGCATCTCCCGCTAAGAAAAGCTAGTGTGAAAATCCACGAGGGACGCACTACCTTCAAATAATGACTACAGGTACCAGAGGAGAACCTCATAATCCCCCAGAGGCACGAAATTCAAAAGCAATTCCAGGGGGCACCGATCCTGCTGCAAATCAGCTGACGCCTCCGATTCCACTCGGATGAACTCTTATCCTGCATTATTGCATACATATGCATCTAACGGGTATGGCAATTGATGGTGCCTCAACATGCATTCACGCATGCATGAACTTTATATATATCTTGCACAATAAATTCTTCGCACACATTTCGTGCCCATGATCTTTGCGTACTTGCAACGCGTAATCCTTTGCACATGCTTAGCACAAGCACTTATCACGTGCATCTAATCTCCCCATTATCCTTAAGTCCTTATCTAACAGGCATCCTCAATCTCTTTAAAACACTATATTTAAGTCCTTCTTCAAAAGGCATCTTCAAAACTTTACCTTCAAGTCCTTATTCACAAGGCATTCTCAGTCTCTTCGGAGCATTATCTCTAAGTCCTTATCCAACAGGCATCCTCAATATCTTCAAAACACTACCTTCAAGTCCTTATTCACAAGGCATTCTCAGTCTCTTCGGAGCATTATCTCTAAGTCCTTATCCAACAGGCATCCTCAATATCTTCAAAACACTACCTTCAAGTCCCCCTTCACGGGGCATTCTCAGTCTCTTCGGAGCATTATCTCTAAGTCCTTATCCAACAGGCGTCATCAATATCTTTAAAACACTATCTTTAAGTCCTCCTTCACGGGGCATTCTCAGTCTCTTCGGAGCATTATCTCTAAGTCCTTATCCAACAGGCGTCCTCAATATCTTTAAAACATTATCTTTAAGTCCTTTCTCAAGGCATTCTCAGTCTCTTCGGAGCATCATCTCTAAGTCATTTTTTCAAATCATTCCCAGTCTCTTCGGAGCATTCTCAGTCTCTTCGGAGCATTATCTTTAAGTCCTTTTTCAAGGCATTCTCAGTCTTTTCGGAGCATTATCTTTAAGTCCTTTTTCAAGGCATTCTCAGTCTCTTCGGAGCATTATCTTTAAGTCCTTTCTCAAGGCATTCTCAGTCTCTTCGGAGCTTTGTCTTTAAGTCCTTTTTTCAAGGCATCCTCGGTCTTTGCGGAGCGTTATCCTTCATGGCATTGAGCTCTTCCCAAAATATTCTAAATCCTTTCAATCCATGAGTATATCCGCATCAACGGGTTAGATGCCAAGGCAACGGGGGTTAACACGTCGACAAACAGACGATAACTACCCACAGTAACTCCAGCCAGTTCGGGAAGACAACCGCCTCAGGTACGCGCCTCTTTCCTTTCTTTTCTGAATTTTGGTTCACTTAGGCACCTAGGTTCTAAGTTCCCCAAAATTGGGGGCAATTGTAGACACCGGGTCCCGAGGCGGTCCAAGATCAGGATTACCCGATGATGAAATAGAAGACCGATTTTCGGCAAGAAATGTGAGAATCGATCGTTCCCTTGTCAAATGTGTGTTTTTCGGAAAATAATTAAAAAATATATATTTTTTTGGGGAAATTAAAATTAAGATGGAGTAAAAAAAAAAAATAAAAAAAAAATAATAATAAATATATTAATTTTGTTTCAAAATTTAAAATTTAAAATTTAAAATAAAAAAAAAAAAAAAAAATTAATAAAAATAAAAAAAGAGGGGGAAGTCGCGAAGGCCGCCTGCGGCAGCGCGGGGCTGCCTGCGCGGCAGGCTGCCCCAGCGCGCAGGGGCGCCTGCGCAGCAGGCCGCCCAGCGCGCAGGGGCGCCTGCGCGCCAGGCAGGCGCCTCGCGTGCAGGTCCCCTGCGCGCGAGGCGAGGGGGCCTCGCGCGCAGCCCCTGCGCGCGAGGCGGGGGGCGCCGCGCACCCCCTCCCTGCGCGCGAGGCAGGGACCTCGCGCGCAGCCCCCTGCGCGCGAGGCGGGGGCCTCGCGCGCACCCCCCTGCGCGCGAGGCAGGGGGCGCCGCGCGCCCCCCCTGCGCGCGAGGCAGGGGCCTCGCGCGCACCCCCCTGCGCGCAGGCAGGGGGCGCCGCGCGCCCCCCCCTGCGCGCGAGGCGGGGGCCTCGCGCGCACCCCCCCTGCGCGCGAGGCAGGGGGCGCCGCGCGCCCCCCCCCTGCGCGCGAGGCAGGGGCCTCGCGCGCACCCCCCTGCGCGCGAGGCAGGGGGCACCACGCGCGCAGCAGCTTGGTGCCGCGCGCGCCCTTGCCCTCTCCGCGCGACCTGTTTCGCCTGTCCACTTTTTTCGCAGTCTGATTTTTTTTCAGTCTGATTTTCTTCAGTCTTTCACCATTTCATGCTTTTTTGGGTGAAACAAAAATAAAAGTTTTTATTGTCTTTTGCCATTTTTGGCCAAGACAACCTTAAATGAGGTTTTTGCCCTCATTTGGAGGAGGACGGCAAGAATTTCTAAGAGGCTTTTTTCTTTCAATTTCTCCTCTCCAGCAAAGGGTTTTCTTCAACCTTTTTTTCTTCAAAAAATTCTTAACTTCTTTTTTTTCTTTCTCAAATTTTAATCTTTAATTACTCTTCAAAAATACATAATCCATTTTTCTTGGGTGATTTGGGCTTAGGAAAACTAATTTCTTTTTGCTCAAAATCATCCACCAAAAATATTTTTACCAAAATATTTTCTTGATTTTATTTCAAAACATTAAACTCTATATTTTCTTTAAGTGTTTATCACCACAAATCCGACAAGGAAAATCGATCGGGACACCGTTTCCCCAATCTAAAAATTCTGAGGGTAAACATTCCTGGACTTGTTCTCTTTTATTTTTTCTTGTACATTATTTATTGTTGTTAATATTATTTTTGTTGCTATTATCATATTTATTCATGGTTAATAGTTTTTATTTTTTGCTACTGTTGACATCCCCTAGTCTTGTTTTGGTTCAATTCTTCTATGTATATTAAGTTTGATTTTTATGGTTTAATTCTTACTTGCTTTGCCGTTGGCCACTATTCTCCTTTTATATTATCATTATCCTTGCTATTTGGATATTAGCATCATGTAGCAATATTGCCCTTATCATTATTACCATCACTATTTGGTTCATTTATTGATATCATTATTATTATTTATTATTATTATTATTATTATTATTATAGGTTGTTGCCAACGTTTATTATTATTATTATTATTATTATTATTATTATTATTACTATTATTTCGTTGTCATTGTTTGTCCTAGAATTGGTCATCATTATTATTCTTGCCATTATTTGTTTTATTCACTATTTCTATATCATTATTGTTAGTAAAGATTTCATTTGTTTTATTATTATTATTATTATTATATTTATTATTATTATTATTTTGTTATTGTCGCCATACCATGATTATTTGTTATGATTTTATTATTGTCATTATATTGTCTTCATTTGATTAATTTTTGGAGTTGTTACTAATATTATTTTTGACGTTAATATTTGTATGAGTTTAACTTGAATCGAGTTATTTGGGCGTCCCCGCGACTCCCCGGATGGGTTGCAACACGTAGGCGGGCCCTCCATTTTGGTGAGATCTTTTCAATCCCCCTTTTATGTGTTACGTGTTTACTTGTAAGTACTTGTTTTATTTTTGTACGCGTGTGATAAAAAGTCACAAAAATATTTTTACAATTAAATTGGAACTTTTACTAATAAAATTGGAACCAATGTCCCTTATTTTAGCCCGACAATAAAAATGTCACCATTAAAACGAAGAGTCAACTTTTCTACAAAAATGGGATCACTCATCCCGGTTTTTCAATTCAATCAACCAAAGCGACTCTTCGAACCTTATTCAAGTAAACGCGAGGAATCAACGTTCCTAAACCTTAGAATAGGCGCGAAGGAACCAATGTTCTTAAATAATGTCCCGATTTATGTATGTTATTTTAATCTTGGGTGAGTGTTTTAAATTCAAGTTCTTTTCTATTCGGGCCCTTGTAATTAATTTTTGGGGCAACTTTATTCGTCTTTTGGGGATTGTATTCCGTCCCACTTACATCTTTAATCTCCTTTTATTGGGGTTGTAATCTGCCTCTATTTCTATTGTAATTGCGTGCTTGCGTGTTTACCGCTTTCACTTATCGCTTTCTTTTATTGCTTTAATTTTTTCCTTTTACTGCTTTTGAATGCTTGAAATGCGCGATTTAAATTAAATGCATTTATCGTGTGAGATGAGAGATATAATTTTAAGAAGTTAAAAACCCATTTATAATTAACCAAAGCATAAATAAGAGGGAAGTTCCGGACACCATATCTCTGGTTTAGACCAATAGAGGTGAGAAACCTTTTCCCAATTTCACGCAAATTGGGTGGCGACTCCAAATACCTCGAAGGTGCCTTTAGGCGTCAATAGGCTAGGTACTTCTGCCCAATGTTCTATTGGGAGGGATACACCGATGATGCCTCATGGCGCCCATGATCCAAAAGACGCGGACCTCCATACCTCGAATCCTAAAGCGGATTCAAAGCGAGGGCCCTTGCTGGGTTGTCCGGGTTCGGCGCGCGTCACACGGTTGTCCTCTTGTTTGTTAGATGGATTCTGATTCTGCTCATGGTGCGCTTGAGGAGTCCGCCGAGAGTGTGAATCCTCCAGCTGTAGATCTGTCTGTTTCTGTTACTGTGTCGGCTCAGCATGCTAGGGTCCAGCTCGAGGCCGCAGCCATGCCTTTTGAGGCTATGTTCAGTTTGCATCAGGACATGGCTAGGGTTTTGGAGAGAGTGACTGCTCCTAGAGCCCCTATTGAGAGTTTGAGAAGAGCTGGTGTTGAGGATTTTTATGGGACTGGGCTAGATGAGTCTGAGTTAGCTGAGAAGTGGCTTGATAAGGTAAAGAGAGCTTTGAAGGAAGTCAGGTGTCCTCCCGATCAGCAAGCTGAGTGTGCTGTGGCATTGCTTCAGGGGTCAGCCTATGAATGGTGGGAATTGGTTAGTAGGCAACCTCAGATGCCTGATCCGGTTACATGGGATTTCTTCAGTGAGGAGTTTACTAGGAAGTTTGTGACTCAAGCTTATAGGGATACAAGATGGGCACAATTTCTGAGTTTAAGGCAGAGGACTTTGTCAGTATCGGATTATGAGAAAGAATTCAACCGGTTATCTCGCTATGCTCCGCGTGGGTTTATGACAGATGATTTCAGATGCAAGCACTTTGTAGCCGGGTTGAATGAGTCATTGAAGATTACCTTGATTTCTTTGATGTGTATACCTGGGATAAGTTATTATCAGATTGCAGAGGCCGCCATGAGGGCAGAGAAGACAGAATCATTGCTTAGAGAGAGAGCTCAGCGAAAGAATTCAGCTAGAGGTGGTTCTTCCTCATCTTCGAGTAAGAGATCCAGGAACCCGCAAGATGAGCCAGCAGCTGGTTCAGCTTCTAGAGGTAGAAGATAGGGTTCTGCAGCAGTATCTGGTTCTGGCAGAGGTGGTAGGTCTGATGTTGTACCTGTTTGCACGAATTGTAGCAAGGCTCACCGGGGTGAGTGTAGGTGGCTCACTGGTCGATGTTTTAGATGTGGGAGCACTGAGCACCGTGTGGCTAGTTGTCCCTAGATGAGTAAGGATTCAGGACCTTAGGGAGGAGCTAGCAGAGTTCGATCGAATGCTTCTCAGGCTGCTAGAGGTAGAGGTAGAGGTAGAGGTCGAGGCGGTCGGCCTAGAGATGGAGCTGCTTCTGAGACTGTTGAGCGTCCTCCTCAGGTTGCCACGAGAGCTTATGCTGTGGAGCCAGAGAGGATCAGGATGCGCCTGATGTTATTGCTGATAAGTTCCTACTCCATGACACTGAATTATATGCTCTAATTGACCCTGGTTCCACACACTCATACTTGTGCACAGATAAAATTGTTGATAAGTTGCATGTGGTTGATCAGTTAGATTATGAGATTTGTGTGACCAGTCCATTAGGGCATAGTGTCAGTGTGAGTAGAGTCTTTAGGAGTTGTCCTTTGATGGTTGAGGGAGTTGTGCTTCCAGCAGATTTGATTGAGTTACCTTTCAGAGAGTTTGATCTGATTCTGGGTATGGACTGGTTGGGTAAGCATCGGGCTATAGTTGATTGCCATAGGAAGACAGTTGTTCTTCGGGATAGATGTCAGTCTCCTGTGTTTATGAAAGGTTTGGGCGCTAGTTCTTTGAATAATGTAATTTCTACGATGCAAGCCAAGAGGTTTATCAGAAAAGGTTGTGAGGTTTTTCTAGCAGTCGTGTTGGATTCCAAGAGAGATCAGGTTCAGATTGAGGACATTCCTGTAGTGCGGGAGTTTAGTGATGTGTTCCCGAGCGAGTTGCCTGGTTTGCCTCCTGAGAGAGAGGTTGAGTTGTCCATTGAGATTATGCCGGGTACCACACCCATTTCGAGAGCACCGTATTGGATGGCTCCTGTAGAGTTGAGGGAACTTAAGACTCAACTACAAGAGCTATTGCATAAGGGGTTTATTCGACCTAGCATATCTCCTTGGGGAGCTCCAGTTCTATTTGTCAATAAGAAAGATGGATCTCTATGGATGTGTATCGACTACAGGCAGATAAATAAGGTCACAGTGAAGAATAAGTATCCGTTGCCTAGGATTGAAGACTTGTTTGATCAGCTTCGGGGTGCAGGTGTTTTCTCCAAGATAGATCTTCGATCAGGGTACTATCAGCTTCGAGTTCAGGATGCAGATGTGGTTAAGACTGCATTTCGGACTAGGTATGGCCACTATAAGTTTCTTGTGATGCCGTTTGGTTTGACCAATGCTCCAGCGGCTTTTATGGATTTGATGAACCATGTGTTTAGGCCATACTTAGATCGATTTGTAGTAGTGTTCATTGATGATATCTTGGTGTATTCCAAGGATGAGAGTGAGCATGAGGAGCATCTCAGATTGGTTTTGCGGATGTTGAGAGAGCATCAGTTGTTTGCCAAGCTTAGCAAGTGTGATTTCTGGCTTCGAGAAGTGTCATTCTTGGGTCACATTGTTTCAGCTAGGGGTATTCAAGTTGATTCGGCCAAGATTGAGGCGATTGTTGATTGGAAAGCGCCTAGAAATGTTCAGGAAGTGAGGAGTTTCCTTGGTTTGGCAGGTTACTACCGTCGGTTTGTTAAGGGCTTTTCTGTGATTGCCGCTCCGATGACTAGATTGTTGAGGAAAGGGGTCAGATTTGAGTGGTCAGATAGATGCCAGGCTTCTTTTGATCAGTTGAAGTAGTTGCTTGTTGAGGCTCCTATTCTTACTCAACCCATTTCGGGTAAAGAGTTTGTCATTTATAGTGATGCTTCAGGTGTTGGCCTTGGATGTGTTTTGATGCAAGAAGGTAAGGTTGTGGCTTATGCTTCTCGTCAGTTAAAGCCACATGAGAGGAACTATCCGACGCATGATCTTGAGTTAGCAGCTGTGATCTTTGCTTTGAAGATTTGGCGCCATTATTTGTATGGAGAAAAGTGTAGGATCTTTTCGGACCACAAGAGCTTGAAGTACTTCCTCACACAGAAAGAATTGAACATGAGACAGCGCCGTTGGCTTGAGTTGTTTAAGGACTACGACTGCATTATGGATTACCATCCTGGTAAGGCCAATGTAGTCACAGATGCTTTGAGTCGAAAGTCAGTTTCAGCCTTGTTTTTGAGACGGTTCAGATGGAGGTTTGGTTCAGATGGGGCTTTGCTTGCTCAGTTGCGTGTGAAGCCTACCTTGAGACAGAGGATTGTGGATGCTCAGAGGGATGATGTGAGACTTCAGCGGATTGTGCAAGAGGTCAGATCGGGTAAGCAGTCAGAGTTCTCAGTTCAGGATGAGGTGCTTATGTTCAGAGATCGCTTGTGTGTGCCAGAGTCTGAGGATTTGAGGAATCAGCTTATGAGGGAGGCGCATAGTACAGTTTTTACTATGCATCCGGGCAGTGAGAAGATGTATCGGGACATGAAAGAGTTTTATTGGTGGTCTGGTATGAAGCGTGATATAGTGGATTTTGTGTCCAAGTGTTTGACTTGTCAGCAGGTAAAGGCCGAGCATCAGGTTCCCTCGGGATTGCTTACGCCTTTATCCATTCCTGAGTGGAAGTGGGATGATATCGCCATGGACTTTGTTTCTGGTTTGCCTTTGACTCAGAAGAAGCATGACTCAGTTTGGGTTATTGTGGATCGGCTTACGAAGTCAGCTCATTTTCTGCCAGTTAGAGTGGACTTCTCGATGGATAGATTGGCCAGTATCTATGTGGATGAGATAGTTCGGTTGCATGGGGTGCCTTTATCCATAGTTTCAGATCGGGATCCGAGATTCACTTCCATGTTTTGGAAGGAGTTGCAGAGAGCTTTGGGCACTAGGTTGAACTTCAGTACAGCATTTCACCCTCAGACAGATGGTCAGTCAGAGCGGGTCATTCAGATCTTAGAGGATATGATGAGGGCTTGTGCTTTGGATTTCCCGGGTAGTTGGGACAGATATGTGTCGCTTATGGAGTTTGCCTACAACAATAGCTTTCAGTCGAGTATCGGTATGTCACCATATGAGGCTTTATATGGTCGTCAGTGTAGGACTCCGGTTTGTTGGACCGAGCTATCCGAGCGATCTGTGATTGGGCCAGACTTGGTTAGAGATACTGAAGAAAAGATTAGAGTTGTGCAGCGAAATTTGAAGGCAGCAAAGGATCGACAAAAATCTTATGCCAATTTGAAGAGGAAAGACGTGCATTTTGAGATCGGGGACAAAGTTTTCCTTAAAGTTTCACCTTGGAGGAAAGTGCTTTGATTTGGAAAGAAAGGCAAGCTTAGTCCACGTTTCATTGGTCCTTATGAGATTTTGGCTAAGGTAGGACCTGTAGCCTATAGATTGGCATTACCGATGGAGTTAGCAAAGTTGCACGATGTGTTCCAGGTTTCGATGCTTCGTCGGTACAGATCAGATCCCTCGCATGTTCTTTCAGTCCAGGATATTCAGGTTCAGCCAGATTTTTCCTATAATGAGGAACCGCAAGCCATTCTAGCCCGAGAAGTAAGATAATTAAGAAGTAAGCAGATCCCTTTGGTAAAAGTATTGTGGATTCATCATGGAGTCGATAAAACGACTTGGGAACCAGAGGAATCGATGAGAGCTCAGTATCCGCAATTGTTCAGTTCAGGTGAGAATTTCGAGGACGAAATTCTTATTAGTAGGGGAGAGTTGTCACACCCCGTTTGCCCCCTAGTAGAATGAGCCTGTCTGTGTGAACATGGATGTGCATGTGTTTGGCATAGCATAAGGGTATTTTGGTAAAAATGCATGTTTTTGGGTTTTGTTAGTATGTGGGTGCATATATGGCTTTAGGGTGTGAATTAATTGGGTAATAGTTGTGTGCACTTGAGCATATCATATTATGGTGTTTTAAGTTGGGATAAGTTTTTGTGTGTGTGTACGTATACCATTGTAGGGTGTTTTTAGTTGGGAATGCATTAGGTGTGTGTGGTGCATGTTAGTTTAGTGTGAGTGGTTAGCTTCACCAATAGGAAATGGACACATACTTAGGACAAAGAAAAGAAAAAGAAAAAGGAAAGAAAGAAGGGAAAGATAGCAGATTCACGTTTTCCCCTTCCCTCACCTTCTTCTTTTTCATTTTCTTCATTCTAAGAATTGTGGTGTGGATTCAAGCTTGTATTGGTGAAGTTAATCATCTCTTTTGCATTTTCTTGGTAAGTGACTGCATTCCTCATCTTATTCTTCCATTTGTTTTCATCTTCTTCTTTCCTTCTTTGGGTTTAGATTTAACTTAGGGTTTGCATTGTTGGGTGTTCTTTGATTTGTTGTGTTTAGCTGAGGCCCCTCGCGATCCCAGGGGCAAGGAGGTTGCTGGGACGAGTGGAGCTAAGTGATTGAAGATTAAAATCTCAGGTTTGGGATTTTTGATTGTGAATTGTGTTTGATTTGAACTTACTGTAAATTTCTAGGGTTTATGTTCTTGAATGTGGTTATATATGATTTTGGCTGTGATGAGTGTTGAATTAAGTTGTTTATATGTCATTTTGATGCTTGAATAATTTTCTGGAAGGTAAGAATTGATTTGTGTGATTTTGATTCAAGTTTGGAGTTGAATTCTGTGTTCTGGGAAATTCTGGAAATCGGGTTACTGTATAAAATTCCCGTTTGCTGTGTCTGTCGCGTGACTAGCCAAGAAGTGAGGCAAGTCACGAGACGTGACTTCCAGTCACGACTCGTGACCTGCCAGAATGAAGCCAGTCACGAGTTGTGACTGCCTGTCACAACTTGTGACAAGCCGAGGAAGCCAGTCACGTGGCGTGACTTCTAGTCACGACTCATGACCGGCCAGTGTAGGCAGTCACGGGTAGTGACTCCCCGTCATGACCCGTGACCAGCCAAAAGAAGGAAGCCAGTCACGAGACGTGACTCCCAGTCACGACTCGTGACCGGTGAGAGGAAAGGGGCAAGTCACGTTACGTGACCAGCAGTAGAGAGCCAGTCACGAGACGTGACACCCAGTCACGACTCGTGACCGGCATGAATGAAAGGCGTGACCAGCCTTGTGAGGAGGCCAGTCACGACTCGTGACCAGCCAACCTCGTCGGTCACTCCGTTCGGCTTATTTTCTGAGATTTTCCGGTTTTAACTCAGCAATGAAGTCTGTAATGCTTTCGAATGGACTTATACTGCTGTATAATGTATGTCATATTTTTATATGCTTGGATGTGAGTGATACCATGATTCTTCACATGAATTTTATGTTATCTTCTGAAATATGGTTTGAATGACGCATAACCTGCTAGAGTCAAGAAAGTGGATAGTTAGGCATGCCTAATAGAGTCTTTTAGCTGCAGCCCTTTGTTTCGTTTGGACCCCGATCAGGTCCCCGTTTGGTTCCTCGCGAACCCTATTGTGTAAGGATCTTGTTTAAGGTCCCTTTTGAAAATGATTTATAAAAGTTATAAGTAAAATGGTTTTCTCGAATCGTACCCATAAGGTACTGTCTGTAATCGGCTCGTACCCGTAAAGTACTGTCTGTACACTCATTATCCACTACCCAGAGTGAGCAGGTGTTCTTTTGGTATTCGATTGGTTTGCCCTACTCTTATGACTATATACATGTGATATCTGTATGAGTATATTGATGAAATGTATGTTCTACTAATCTCAAAATGGATATGAATCTGAGATGCAGAATGTATGGCTTTAAATTGTGAGCATGTTCTTATGAATTATGTTATGAGCTATTGCATTTTGCCATTGTCAATGTGTTATGCCTTGACGACCATTGTGAATGGCCGTCCATATTTTATTGTGTTTCCCCACTAAGCGTTTATCGCTTAGCACGGTGTTTTTACCCGTGCAGGTGCGGAAGGAGTTTTGCTTGTGAGAGAGTTGCCGCCGTCAAGCCAACACAGAAGGTTTTAGTGTAGGGCTCAGTTTTGTAATCTGTAATGATTCTTTTTGTATTGAACTTTCATGTATCGGTTTTGTTTTAGCTTCCGCTTTTGTACTTATATTTTAGAATTGTAACATCTTTTGTTTCAGCTAGTTGATCAGAACATTATTGTAATGGTTTTGTCATATTAATGTATGATCAGCTATTGCTTTCTTTTCCTTTTAAAGTTTTTAATTATCCTGTATTTCAGTATGTATGATATGAATGGATGTATGTTTTGCTTTGTATCTGTTTGGTGGCACCTTTGCTCATACGGCATCTCATTCCTTAACGGATGGGATCGCCTACGTTTGGGTAGGGGGTGTTACAGTTTTAGTAGCCTAATGGTAGTGGGATTCTAAGAATTAAAGGACTTATCCCCAGGTCCTTGGTTCGAATCCCATGGAAGGCAAAAATGCACAAGGGGGGTGTAAAGTCCGTGAGTACGGCTGTTAGGTGAACCGACTCCCGACGGGATATGTTCCGGGGATGGAACCACCAGGATGGAACCACCGGCCGTTACAAAGGACCCTCCTGAGTAAGTACGTCCAACACTAGTGGACCTCAGATCTACTACATCCTCAGGCCAGGCAAGAAGGGGAGCTTACAGACTAGAGGATGATTATGTAGAGGATGAGTGTGAGGAACCTGTAGGGGTGAGAGGGAAGGCACCTCAGATAGAGGAGGTTATGTGGAAGAAGATGGAGGAGAAGTTCGAGGCGATGTCTCGGATGCTAACTATGGGAAAGGGGATGAACCCTGAAGATAAGAAGTTGGAGGGAGAAGATCTGATCCCTCAGAATTTTAAGATGCCTAATGTTCTGAAGTTTGATGACACATCAGACCCCATTGCACACATTAAGTAGTACTCTGACGCGACCTCAGCAAGTGTACTGAATCGGCAAGTAATATAGTGGAATATAATTAAGACCACAAGTTATCGAACCCAAGAGACTGTGTTGTGCAAGTGTTTGACAATTAATTATATGCTAAAGAATTCCCAATTATTTTGATGTGGTGATTGTTTAACTCAGAAAAATTAATAATCTAACTGATGATATTTATGTCTAAGAATATTAACGATTTAATAATACAACAACTTGATAAAATAACTAAGAGATCTTGCTAAGGAATACCCATTCTCCCCAATAATATCATGTGAATACTTAATCCAACAATTTCATATACAATCAGTGAATAACCTTGCCTATACCATAGCTTGCCTTTCGGATCCAGCTTTTCTAAAACATGCACTTACCAATCCGGATTCAGCACATAAATTAGCATTATTACAGATCTTAAAGTTCTAAGTTAAATAATCCTACCATTCCGGATTCAGATATCAAACTCATTTATCTTCTACCATTCTGAACCTATTGAAATGAACATTCACAGATTTTAACTACCAATTCGGATTCATCAAATCAATGAAAGTTGATTAAAATCGAACAGAACATGTGTATATATTTATGGGCTGATTGCAATCAAAGTTTATCTTGGTAGATCTCCCCTTAACTTGCATTCAAACCAGCAACAACAGATAATTTCAGAGAAGATAAAACTGAAGTATATTTGTATGTATTTATGAACTGATTACAATTAAAGTTTATCTTGGTAGATCTCCCCTTAACTTGTACTCTATTCAGCAACAACAAATAAAATTAGAGAAAATACAACTGAGTATATGCATAATACAATCCATACAAAATATTCACATGATTTACTGGGGAATTAAGGCATCCCTTAACAAGAAATAAAATTACTCACTCATACTTGAAATAAAGACTGAATTAAATAGAGAGAAGTTGATATTACCCATTTGAGATCTGAAAATAAAATTCTTACAATAATAAAATTGATGTTCTTCCCGTTCAATCTGTTCTCAAAACTTCAAAAATAAATAATAACCTTCAACTATCTCTGATTATTCCTCTCAGATTTAAATAACAACAGCTTAAATTAAATCCAAAACTATATGAAAAATCCTAACTTAAGTTGCAGAGAAAATAAATTTTCTTTTTGTTTCCAGGAAAAATCGATCCCCCTTAACTTTCTAACTTCAGTCCCTAAATAACCGTTCAAAGTTCAAAGTCAAAAGGTGGCCTTCAAAGTCTTCGATTTTGTGCAGATTTGGTTCACAAATAGGTTACACGGCGGTATGAGAGTCTTTCACCGCCGTGTAACATTCCTCTGGTCAACAATCTTAACATTTTGCTCCCCTTGTCCAGTGTCGTATTTGTTGGGATTTTTATGCTTCACACGGCGGTATGAGGTTTCCTCACCGCCGTGTAACCTGTTATGTAAGTGATGATCTCCGTTGTACACGGCGGTATGGACATTCCTTACCGCCGTGTAATCCCCTTCTGCTGCTCTCAGTTATTTTTATTTCACATGGCGGTGAGGAATAACCTTACCGCCGTGTGAGTTACCTAAAAATGCCAAAAACAACATAAAATCTTACTTTAGTATACCAGACAACATCTAATAAAATTTTAACAAAAATATACTGAAATAGGAACTTCTAAACTCAAAAGTAAACTGGAAATTCGTATAAAAACAACATACATTTTGAACTTATCATACTCATTGGTAATGAAGGGTACAACTTTAATGAAAAGACAAAAGATAGAGTCTTTCTGCTTGAGCTTGATAGGTCTTGCGGTGGACTGGTATCATGGATTGGACAGAAGGACTAAAGAGGACTGGGATCTGCTAGTAGAGGAGTTCCTTAGGCAATATGACTGCAGCATGAGGATGGAGGTAAATTTGAAAGATCTAGAGTAGCTACAATAGACCCAGGGAAGTCATTCTATGAATATCTGTCCCGATGGAGGAATCGAGTGATAGAGATGAAGAGGAAGCCAAACACTCCGGACCAGATTAGGCTTTTTATCAGGAACTCTATCCCTTATCTGAAGGACGGATTAAAGATGAAGGGGTTGAAGGACTGGGAGTCCTTGAAGTATATAGCTATTGAGGCTAAAAGTGAGTAACTAGCGAGGAGGGCAAGTAGTGAGGCCTATGCCAAGAGGATCAATAGTAATCAGGGAGCTAGTGGACCAGCGGGCTCTAGCAGTGGCAATATAATAGGCAAAAAGACTGAGGTTTCAGCCGCATGAGTCAATCAGTGGCATTTTTCAAACCTAGAGAGGTCCCTCTCTTGGGTGCTAAAAAGGCTAATGAAGGAGGGAAAGTTATAGCCTTTAGCACCTAAACCTGCCAAAGGCCAAGGACGATGAATACTGTGCTTACCATCAGCACACCTGGCATACTACGGACAGTTGAAAGACACTGAGGCACACTATCCAGGATCTGATTGATTCTAAACAGATCGCAGATCCCAAAAAGAGAGGCAACTAGAAGAAGCCTGGTTACAATAATGTGCCCCCGCCTGTTTTTATGATTGAGTCAGGATTACCCAAGTGGTATGTGTTGAGAGAGTTTTATGGAGACGAGAACGTTGCTATCACTTACCTTGAGGAGGCAAATGAAAAAGGGATTCCTGTGGCAACGATTGACTGTTGGTCTAATACTTATAGTGGAAATGAAGATTAAAATAATTATGATGAAGGATGTACTAACCTGGGGGGTTCAGTGGATGAAGAAAAAGAGATGAGAGTAGTGACCCGAAGTGGAAGGGTAGTTCTGGAGGTAGAGAAGGCACAAGATCCCGTGGCGGCACATCTAGAAAAGGAACCGGAGGAGGGTCAGGTAATAAAGTAGTCAAAAAGGATGCCGGCTTAGATATCGATATGGGATCTATTGAGACAATCTCCTTCGTATAGGCAGAAGTTGGTAGAAACCTTATGCAAGTCTACGGTGGCAACCACCATCTCCCAATAGAGCTATTGGAAATTATGAAGGGAAGTGCTGGAGAGAATGTGTTGTATTCAAGTGCTGATTTGCCGGTAAAGGGCTGTGACCATAACTGTCCTTTATAAATAAGGGCACAGATCAATGAAAAACACACCGCTTGCATTATGATGGTTAATGGTTCTTCCATAAATGTATGCCCTTTAGTGGCAATATCAGCTCTTGGGGTGAATAAGGACATACTGAGCAACTCAGATCTTACGATCACCACCTACGATAACTCCCGAAGGCAAGCCTCGGGGACCTTCAAAGCAATGGTCAAGATTAGGCCAATAGAGACGGAGGTTGAGTTTGTAGTCCTCCCTATTCCAACAAATTTTTTAGCACTATTGGGTAGACCATGGTTCCACAAGTAAGTAGGGATGCCATTTACCTTGCATCAGATGATAAAAATCCCACATAAGGGATAGGTAGTGACAATCAGAGCGGCTAGGGAAAATCAGGTATCCATACTAGATATTGCAAGGCAACCTTTCAATGGATTTCATGTGGCTATGATAAGTGAGGAAGATGACATCACAGGGAGCCCTCGGGTGGTGAACATGATGAAGAATATGCCTTTCCTTCTTAGTGTTATTTTGGGTAAGAATTTCTAGGGACTGCAGGCTGCCATCCGAATGAGAGGTCAGAAGGATCGAAGGGGGCTTGGGTATCAAGGCACAACTATGATGAGTAAGAAGGCAACTCGTGAGATCCCTTACATTAACGAGAGTTTTGTGCTAGCCACCTCAGTATGTGCTTTTGCTGAAGAGGTTGAACCTCAGTGGGTAGACGAAAGAGTCGTATCGGGATTCGATGTTTTTAATGATGTCTTCGAATGGGACACTAGATTGATCAAGCCAGTAGAGGGCTTTTGGGACGAATAAATCTTGACCAAGTGGACTGTATGGGACCGAGAGGCACCTGAAGAGATCGTCACTAAGAGGTTGATGACCACCCGAGTGAAGGGAAAGGAGAAGGTGAGAGATGAAGCTTTAGAGAAGCAAGATGAAGTTCCACAGGAGGTTACTGCAGAGCCCCCAAAATGCCAAGATGATACTCAACTATCGGCTGCAACCACATCTGCATCGGCAGAGCAAAAATATGATAGCCATTTAGATTTTCTTTTTGTTCCAGAACTATTTGATAATGTTTGTGACGTTTCCAATTCAATCAATAAGATGAATAATTATGCTTACTTGTGCGATGTTTTTGATGATTTTACTATGCATAATCATGATCATGACTCATTTATATTGACATTGATTCAACTGATGCCACTCCATTTAATCTCGGAACTTTGGAAAACCCAAAGGAAATCTGCAGACACCGGGTCCTGAGGTAGCCCAGATCAAAGTTGCCTAATGATGATAAGATGCCTTGTCACATGCAAGAAGGTTGAAAGTGATGATTTCCTGTTTAAATTTGCATTTTAGAGTGAAAAAGTAAAAAATAATAAAAAATGTTTTGAAAATTAGATTTGAAAAATGAGGTTTAGAAATTGTAGTATTTTTAGTTAATCTTTAATAAAAAAAAAATCCGAGCGTCGGCAGTGGCGGCGCCTTGTAGCAGCGCGCAGGCGCTCGCGCGCAGCGCCTGTGAGCGCTGCAGCGCGCGCGTTGGCAGCCCGTCGCTCGCCTGCGACGGGCGTCCGTCAGCCCTGTCAGCCGCAAATGGCAAATTTCGCCCCAAAAATCATTTTTTCCGATTTTTTTCCACAAAATTCGATTTTTATCACTTTTTTAAGGGATTTTCAGGTTTTTTCACTTTTTAAAATTTAAAATTGTTAATATCTGATTTAATTCGGTCTGATCCCTTTAATTATTTTTCTTTTCCTATTTTCTTCAAATAAAAAGAAAAAGATAAAAAAATGAAAGGAGGGAATTTTTTTTTTAGGGTTTTTTGAGGTTTTTTCTTCTTCTTCCTCTCAAACTCTCTCTAAAAGTTTTCAAACTTTTCCCACCAAAAAAGAACAAAAAATTTAGTTAATCTTTTTCATTTTTTTTTTCCAATAGAATTTCGTCTAAACATATATTTAGAAGGGGTTTTGTTGGTTGATTAAATTTTTGAGACAAAAACAACAATTATTTATTCTCAAAATTTATTTTTTAACCTTTTATTTGTGTTCAATAAATTTTTTTTCCATTAATTTTCTTTTGAATCTCTTTTTAATGAAAAGTTAATTTTGAGACAAACAAAATAATTGTTTGTTATCAAAATCAAATTTTATGAAAAGTTAATTTTGAGACAAATAAAATAATTGTTTGTTATCAAAATCAATTTTTTTCATTTGATTTTCTAAAAATAAGATTTTTTTATGTTTTATTTCTTAAGACATACAAATAATTGTTTGTTCTTGGGATCATATTTTTTTTTAATCAATAAAAATCTTTTTTTGATCAATAGTATTTCTTTAGATAAAGGAATTAATTCTTTTTTCTTAAAGAATTTTTGATCATTTTTTCTATCTTTTTCCTTGGAATAAAATTCCAACATTTTATCACTCAACTCTAATCTTGCAAATCACAAACAAGGAAATCAATTATCATTTTTATCTTCATTGAATCCGAAACTCTGAGGGTAAATATTCTGGGCTTAAATTTTTTTTTTTTATTATCTTGTTCATATTCAATTTATTAACATGTATATTATTTTTATTATTTTCATTTATTTATTCATTTGTTCTATTGCTTTTATATTTGTCTCATTTAATATGTTAATATATTATTTGTGTTCATGTAAATATTGATTTCTTATCATTTCTAACATGTAAATATTGATTTCTTATTATTGCTCACATGTAAATAATTTATTTTTTCTTTGATTTCTCAATATTTTTTACATGTAATTAATTAATTTGTTTTGATTGATTTTTTTTAACATATAAATGTTTTATGTTAATTGTGATAACATTAATTAATCATGTCACTCATTTAATTATTTTCATCATTCTTTTATTCATTTTTTATCATTCTTTTTCATTATCATATATTTATTGTTTATTCATTTATTTATTTATTTTCATTCTTCATTATTATTATTATCATGTTAATATTTTCATCTATTAATTCATTAACATGTTTTATTTATTTCAATCACATCATTTAATTCATTTGTCAATCATAACACATTTTTTTCATTTATTTTAAATTGTTAACATGTTAATTCATTTGTCATTTTATGTCACTTTAATTTATCTCATTTTATCATTTATTATATATTTAATTTATTTGATTGATTTAATTACTAACATTATTTCATTTGTATTTTGTTTTTTGTCAAAACTTATTTTCTTTACTTGGGCATTTTTGCGAGCACAAGAGGAGATCTAGAAGGCTCAATTGCGTTAGATATTTAATTGCTTTATTTGTAATATTTTATTTATTTTGCTTTTTTCATTTATTTTTCCATTTAGTATTTAATAAAATTGTTTATTTAGGCACGCTAGAAAGAAAATCACTAAAACATTTTTATTAATTAATTTGGAACTTTTTCCAATAAAAATGGGACCAATGTCTCAATTTTCTCCATCCAAAATAAAAATTGTCACATCAAAATTGTTTGATAATAAATATGCATGCTAGGACCAATGTCCTCATCTTTAATGTATACCCCATTTTATGTATGATTTTTATTTTATTTACAATGGGGGTTGTATTCCACCCCTAGTATTGTTGTATTTATTTTCATGTGCTTCACTTTGATTATGCTTTATTTACTGCTTTCCCTAAATGGACAACCTGCGCTTTAATTAAATTGCACCGAATTGAATGAGAAATGGGATGAAACTCTAAATTCAAAGTTCAATTATAAACTTAACCAAGGTATGAATAAATGGGAAGTTCCGAACCGACTCTGGTCTTAGGCTCAACGAGGTTAGAGGACCATGTCAGTGTTTCATTGGGATGGGGCCTTCAAAATATCTCTTGTGGCCCACCAAAAGGCTCAACTCGAATAATCCTAGGCTCTACGGGGTTAGAGGATCATTCTAATGTTATGTTGGGATAAGGTCTCCAAGATCCCTTTGGCTTGCCCAAAATGGATATATATGCGCCGTCTTAGGCTCACTGAGGCTAGACGACCTGTCCCAATGTTCTATTGGGTGGCGACTCTAAGAAACCTCCTTGTAGCCCAACATAGATGCACTTGTAATTCGTTACAAGTTTTAATGAACCTCTCTCGAAAGCACTAAATCGGGTCTTTGGGGCACCCCGAGGTTCGGCGCACGTCACAGTGGCGACTCCACTGGGGACAATACTCGAGACTTTGCTTCGAAAGTGCTTTGGTTAAAATTTACAATTGAGTTTTAATCTAAAAATTTCATCCTTTTTCGAAACTACATTGTATCTCATTAGAGCCTTAGATCTATGCTAGTTTTGTCCCTCTTTCAATCCCGATGCGTTCCCGAAGCACAACCCTACGTTCACTCAATGTAGGGAAGTGTTAAGGATAATCACCAGCCCAAGCCTCGTACCATAATGGTATATTAAATGGAGACCCGATCGGTTATTACGCTTGTAATAAGCTAGACCCGTTGGCAGGGACCATGCTTATGTAGACCTAGAGTATCATCACCCTGGCCAAAGCTCATGTAATAACAATAGATACTTCCCCTAGGTGGTATGAACCATAATACCTTGCTTGCTATATGGATCATTTTGTATTGGACAAACCTAAATAATTTGATTGGTCACCTAATCAAAGGCATTCATGCCCCGTTGGGCCCATGTCAACTTATTCGGACTGCCTAAATACACAATGATCACAACTTATGCGCCTGTGCATTAGTTAAGAGAGGTTATGCTGCCGATTTTTCGCTGTGCACCATACGCATCCATCGGGTTCCCTACTAACCCATGGACCAAGCCCACCTAGGACAGAAACTATATGACCTCATGTGTGGGGGCAATAAGGTTGGAAGGACCTATGTGCTTGCATGTGATTTGTGGATGTTGCATAGCACGATCATGCATCTTATATGTCATTCATGCATCATCCTAAAAAGTATTTTTGTAGCCATCATAGATCTATCCAGGTGGTCTAAAGGTCTTGACAGGCGACTAATCAGCAATTCATTTTCATTTTTGTTCTGAGGAGCAGAATATGTGGGCTCAAAGAACGGCAAGTCGTCCCCTTTTACGATATTCGACAGAAAGTAACATGGCCAATCCTTCAGGAAGACCTGGCGCAACCCATGAACTCATTATGGATGAAATGGATAGGAAAGCATAGGACTAAGAGAGGAGGCTGAAAGAGTTTGAAGCCAGGATGAAGACTATGAAGCAAGACTTTGCTGCCGCAATTACACCGTCTACCAAGGCACAACACACTAATTTTGCCATGCCACAGAGCAGACGTGACCCAGCTGCGATAGCATACAGGCCAGGAACTGGGTCTAGAGGAAAAGTGCCTTTTGTTCTGCAGTTGAGGTGCAAAGGCAAAGGACATGTTTTTAATGAAGAGTTCGGGATGATGACGATGGGTGGCACTAAAAGAAAAGTGGATGTCCTTGAGGAGGAAGTTCAGTGATCCAAACGCGCTACTGCCCAAGCTGCCAACAAGGGGCTCGCCTTTGGTACCGTGGACTCGGAGGGAGAAAGTGGTATGTCTAGATATGATAGTTACGTCGGCGCTCAGGGGGTCAAAAAAGTATCGGTGTCTGGAGTGGCCCAGAAATATCGCTTTGGCTTAGGTGAGTCTTTCCCTCAAACGTGGTCAGTTAAGCCAGCTGTGGGTTATAGGATAATGGATCCTCATCAGCATACCACATGCCTATTTGATGACTAGCAAGTCCTGAGGAAGCAAGTTTAAAATCTTGAGCTGCCTAAAATTACTAAAGGGTGCCCAAGTCATGGCAATGGCAGCAAAATAAGTGGTGGAGACATAAAGGTTCCGACTAGGGGAGCGACTCAAAGTGACCGCATCATCTTGGAAAAGCCTCTGTTGAAATATTTTGCCTATTTTGTTAACCAAGGGAAGTTGCAATCAAAACGAGCCAGAGCTTCCAAAAGCCAAGGGCGTCCAAGTCATCGGGCAGATCAATATCGTGCCTATCATCAGCAGGCTGGACATGACACTGATGAATGCCGAACTTTAAGGAAACGAGTTCAAAGCCTCATTGATAAGGAGCTCAAAGGAAGGGAGGATGGGTCCTAAGGATGATAATGGACCATCGACTGCAATGGATATAGGTTGCTCGAGCTTGGAAATAGACATCATAGGTGAGGTGCGCCCTACAGCCCCAATGGGCAGGGTCATGTCAAGATGGTCTCCCGCACCACGCAGGGTTCAAGGACAGAATGACACATTATTGTTATGGTTAGGGAGTTGCTCCAGATGTATGGCATTAAAGACCACAAGTCCGCTTTGTATTGCCCCCAAACCAATAGAACAGGAGAGACTGCTAACAAGAATATCTTGATCAAGATGGATCGAAACTACAAGGCTTGGGCAGAGAAATGGCCTTTTGCACTTTGGGTCTGGAGAACCACCATCGAAACCTCTATAAGAGTCGCCGCCCAGTTCTCAATACATAGGGCAGAAACAGTATGGCCGATAAAAATAGAGCTCAAACCTTTAAGAACAGTAATAGAAGCCCAGACTCCAGAAGCCGACAGGGCACAGCAACGGCAGCAGCAATTGAACAAGTCAGACAAGGACAGGCCATGGGATTATTGCCACAGTCATATCTATCAGAAAACATTCTGCTTGATCATTTGGAAAGACCGCCAGAAAGCATCCGATGAAAGAGGGAGATTCAGTCTTTAAGTAAATGATACCAGATGTTCCAGACGAATGAGGCAAATTCAGACCAGTATAGGAAGGCCCATTTGTTCTCTCGAGATTGTTATCCAAGGGAGCAGTATCAACAGCAATGAAGACTACTTCGAAGAACCGGTCAATATCGACAGACCCAAGAAGTTCCATGGCTAAAGACTTAAAAATCAAAAGAAGAGAATAAAAGCCCCGTGGGTTAAAAACCCAAAAAAAGCGGCCTTGCTAAAAATGGGCACCTCGTGAGGGTGAAAATCGAAAAAAGGCATCCTGGGCAAAAATTAGAGGCTTGAGAGAAAATGTCCAATCAAGAAAACCCGAGAGGGCTGATTAGAGACAGGAGTTTAATGCTTATAAGATATACTCTGAGATTAGATGTAGTTTTGCATTTTGAATCGATGTTAGATAATGATCATGTATAGAGAAATCATACCGAAATGTACATAATCTTTGCAAATACATGTGTTCATTATTTTCTAATTCGTTTATAAAAGAGAAACATCGTTCATTCCTGAATGTATGAAATCTAAATGAGCACACTCTGCTCCTGCTCTCACCATCCGGATATCTAAGTTGATGAGTTCTAGTATCGATTACGGGACTAAGCACCTACCTCTTGGATGCATTAGTGGGATTAAAGGAACAATCCCCGATAGATGGTACAATAGTCTTCATTGGCAGCTTGCCTAGAGACCATGATGTATGGAGGTCAAAACCGAAGATAAAGGTCCATCTTGGAAAGATAGGGATGCCTCGCCATATCATTAATCCCTCTGAACTATCGAGCACAATGGGCGGTAATGTAAAAGGCAGTCTCATGAAGCCTTAAGGAACTCAATCCTCATCTGCTACGTCAACCAATCTAGAAACACATTCATCAAGGGAGGCCATGAAATGCAACTAATGCCTAGAGAGAAATACCTCAGAGAATAACTATTGATTACCCTAGGAATGGGCTTTGATAGTAGCTTCAAATTTTCTTGCAGCCGTACCTGAAAGGCAAGAGAGTCTAAAAATAAAGGCCATTAGAGATGAAAACCGTGACTGGCGCTCTAAGTAAAAGTTAGGCCAAAGGGCAGGGTGAAAACCTGGGAACAGACAGTCTGTCCTTCGAAAATATGAATGAAAAAAAAGCTGCTGGAGTGGGTTGGGTCCATTCCAGGCAAAAATTAGGCACAGGGTTATGTGAAAATCACTAAAGGGACGCATTTCCTGCTAAGAAAAGCTAGTGTGAAAATCCACAAGGGACGCACTACCTTTAAAAAAATGACCTTTGACGCCTGGAGCGATAAGGCAGCATTACTCCAAATAAATTTCCTTTAGGTAGGTGGTGTATAATGCAGAATTTGGTTCAGAGTCCTGGGGCCAAAATGCTCATTGATCGGGGGGCAAAGATGCGCACGAGTCAGTTCTCCTTGAAAAGATTATGGGTCAGAGTATGTAAAGCCAAGACAACGCTTTTCTACATCCTTGGGAGCATCAGACAATGTGAGTAGCCGAGCAGTACCCTCAACGAATCCCTTAACCACTTGGCATGTGGTCTATTCATTTTTGCATATCACATGCATGTCACGTGCATTTAGTCTTTTACACGTATATATGCACACACAATTCTTGTATATTAATCCTTTGCATGTGCTTCTTATATATAGTTTTGTATGTATATTTCACACATGTAGTTCCATACGCACACACAATCTTTTGTATATATTACTGTGCACATGACTTAGAAGGAAAGGTCCGAATAGACCTCATGAGCAAGGATGATCCAAGGGATGGGTTCAGCTCAACATGATCGGCCACTGTATTCGGTGCAAAATTAAGTAAATAAGAGCAGAGGTGGAATGCCTAGAAAAAGAAGCCTATCCGGGCACACCATACTAAAGGCAATCAGACGCAAAAAAGGGACGTGGTACAGTTTCAACTCTACATCGGTGCTCATCCATACCGAGCAATCAGATCAAGATGAAGTCCTCACGAGAATGGAATCTCGCGGACCTGCACCCAAGAAGACATTTAAAAGAACAAGCCGATTCATGCACACCATGCCGGGGGCAATTAGGTAAGTTTTTCTATCATAAGAGGCACGTTCACACACATCACACAAAGAATACAACTCTCCAAACAAAAAAAAAAACAAAAACAACAGAATACAAATTCACAATAAAAAACAAAACAACACAAAACAAAAAGAAGAAGATATTTTCAAGGCCTTGAAAAACCAATATACTGTAAAAAGTCAAATACATCCAAAATGTAAGAATCTCAAAAACTTACAAGTAAAAGAAAAAAAAAACAAAAACAAAAACAAAAACAAAAACAAAAACAAAAAATCATTTTAAAGATCGCCAAAGACAGGGAAATCTATCCGCCTGTAGGCAAACAACCAAAACCTCAAATATAATTTTCCTCTCTGGAGGCTCAAATATAATTTTCCTCTGAGGAGGCTCAAACATAATTTTCCTCTCTGGAGGCTAGAAATCAAAGTCTCTCAGTGAGCATTAAAGTCTCTCAGTGAGCATCATAGTCTCCTAGTGAGCATCAAAGTTTCTCAGTGAGCATTAAAGACTCTCAGTGAGCATCAAAGTCTCTCAGTGAGCATCAAAGTCTCCCAATGAGCATCAAAGTCTCTCAGTGAGCATTAAAGACTCTCAATGAGCATTTAAGCCTCTCAGTGAGCACAGATTTTTAAAGTCTCCCTGCGAGCACAGAGCCCTCTCGAGAGGTATGCAGTTCTTTTTAACAAGGACGTTGGAGATGATAGAGGAATTGATATTTGGGGAAAAACCAACCGTCCTTCAGGGGGGCACCCGTCTGACATCTGCCATAACATGTATGCACTGCCACAGGTAAGCATCTCTTTTATATACCTTGCACATTTGCTTTTCCCTTTTGTGTAGAAAAAAAGAATAAGAGGCTCAGGATAAGCGCCAGCAAAGAAATCGACGAACAAGTCACCATACCGACCTAATGGGGGTTAGCAGATCAGACATTGTACTAGCCGGATGGGGGCTAGCAGACCAGAATATTGTACTAGCCGGATGGGGGTTAGCAGATCAGAGATTATACTAGCCAGATGGGGGTTAGCAGATCAGAGATTGTACTAACTGGATGGGGGTTAGCAGATAAGACATTATACTAGCCGGAAGGGGGTTAGCAGATCAGAGATTGTACTAGCCGGATGAGGGCTAGCAGATTAGAATATTGTACTAGCCGGATGGGGGTTAGCAGATCAGAATATTGTACTAGCTGGATGGGGGTTCGCAGATCAGACACTGTACGAGCCGAGACAAGGCCAGCAGAATACACGGCATAGAACATATTGCAACTGGGATTGTAGTTAGAGAACACTACATCTCACAGACACTGCGTGAGCCAAGACAAGGCCAGCAGAGCACATGCGGTAAAACAGATCGCAACCGGGATTATAGTTATAGAACACTGCATCTCACAGACACTGCACGAGCCGAGACGAGGCCAGCAGAGCACATGTGGTAGAACATATCGCAATGGGATTGTAGTTGGAGAACACTACATCTCACAGACACTGCGCGAGCCGAGACGAGGCCAGCAGAGCACATGCGGTAAAACAGATTGCAACCGGGATTGTAGTTGGAGAACACTGCATCTCACAGACACTGCACGAGCCGAGATAAGGCCAGCAGAGCACATGCGGTAGAATAGATCGCAACGGGATTGTAGTTAGAGAACACTACATCTCACAGACATTGCTCGAGCTGAGACAAGACCAGCAGAGCACATGCGGTAGAATAGATCGCAACGAGATTGTAGTTAGAGAACACTGCATCTCATAGATACTGCGCGAGCCGAGATGAGGCCAGCAGAGCACATGCGATAGAACATATCGCAAACAGAGGTTGTAGTCAGAAAGTACTGCATCTCACAGACACCGTGCAGGTCGGGACGAGGCTACCTGATCACCAGTAGTAGAACAGATCGCAAACAGAGGTTGTAGTCAGAGAGTATTGCATCTCACAGATACCGTGTAGGCTGGGACGAGGCTAGCGGATCACCGGCAATAGAATAGATCGCAACAAAGGATGCGGTTAGACAACACTTCACCTCACACCGTGCAGGCCGGGACTAGGCTAGCGGGACACCAGCCATAGAACAAATCGCAATAGAGGATGCAGTTAGACAACACTTCACCTCACACCGTGTAGGCCGGGATGAGGCTAGCAGGACACCAGCGATAGAACAGATCGTAACAGAGAATGTAGTTAGACAACACTTCACCTCACACCGCGCAGGCCGAGATAAGGCTAGCAGGACAGACCAGCCGCCGTGTAGACCGAGATGAGGTTAGCGGGGGACAGCGATAGAACAGATTGCAACGGAGGATGCAGTTAGACAACACTTCACCTCACGCCGTGCAAGTCGACCAGAGGCGAGCGGGACAATGCGGTAAAAAAGATTGCAAACGAGCCACAGTCGGATAGCACTATAGCTCAACGGCAACAAGTCGCAATATTCCACACGGCAAAAAGGTAAGGGCTGCCTCAGGTACGGATCTCTTTCCTTCTTCTTTGAATTTTGGCTCATCTAGGCACTAGTGGACTAGTTTCCCCAAAATTAGGGGCAACTATAGACACCGGGTCCTGAGGCAGCCCAGATCAGAGTTACCCAATGATGATAAGATGCCTTGTCACAGGCAAGAAGGTTAAAAGTGGTGATTTTATGTTTAAATTTGCATTTTAGAGTGAAAAAGTAAAAAATAATAAAAAATATTTTGAAAATTCGATTTGAAAAATGGGGTTTAGAAATTGCAGTATTTTTAGTTAATCTTTAATAAAAAAAAAATTAAATTCCGAGCGTCGACGCCTTGCGGCAGCGCGCAGCGCCTGTGCACGCTGCGAGGCGCTGCGGCACTCCGTGCGCAGAGAGCGCGGCGCGCGCGCTGGTAGCCCGTCGCTCGCCAGCGACGAGCGTCCGTCAGCCCTATCCGCCGTAAATGGCCCATTTCGCCCCAAAAATCATTTTTTTTCGATTTTTTCCACAAAATTCGGTTTTTATCACTTTTTAAGGGATTTTCAGGTTTTTTTCACTTTTTAAAATTTAAAATTGTTTATAACTGATTTAATTAGGTCTGATCCCTTTAATTATTTTTATTTTCCTATTTTCTTCATATAAAAAGAAAAAGATAAAAAAAAATCAAAGGAGGGAATTTTTTTTTAGGTTTTTTTGAGGTTTTCTCTTCTTCTTCCTCTCAAACTCTCTCTAAAAATTTTAAGACTTTCCCCACCAAAAAAGAACAAAAAATTCAGTTCATCTTTTTCATTTTTTTTCCAATAGAATATCTTCTAAACATATGTTTAGAAGGAGTTTTGTTGGTTGATTAAATTTTTGAGACAAATACAACAATTATTTGTTCTCAAAATTCTTTTTTAACCTTTTGTTTATGTTCAATAAAAATTTTTTCCATTAATTTTCTTTTGAATCTCTTTTTGATAAAAAGTTATTTTTGAGACTAACAAAATAATTGTTTGTTATCAAAATCAAATTTTTCATTTGATTTTCTAAAAATAAGATTTTTTTTATGTTTTATTTCTTAAGAAAAACAAATAATTTTTTGTTCTTGGGATCATTTTTTTTTCATTTTTTAATTAATAAAAATCTTTTTTTTATCAATAGTATTTCTTTAGGCAAAGAAATTAATTATTTGTTCTGAAAGAATTTTTTATCATTTTTTCTATCTTTTTCCTTGGAATAAAATTCCAACATTTTATCACTCAACTCTAATCTTGCAAATCACAAATAAGGAAATCAATTATCATTTTTACCTTCATTGAATCCGAAACTCTGAGGGTAAACATTTTGGGCTTAAATTTTTTTTATTTTTTTATTATCTTGTTCATATTCAATTTATTAACATGTATATTATTTTTATTATTTTCATTTATTTATTCATTTATTCTATTGCTTTTATATTTGTCTCATTTAATATGTTAATATATTATTTGCTTTCATGTAAATATTGATTTCTTATTATTTCTAACATGTAAATATTGATTTCTTATTAGTGCTCACATGTAAATAATTTATCTTTTCTTTGATTTCTCATTATTTTTTACATGTAATTAATTAATTTGTTTTTATTGATTTTTTTTTAACGTATAAATGTTTTATGTTAATTGGGATAACATTAATTAATCATGTCACTCATTTAATTATTTTCATCATTCTTTTATTCATTTTTTATCATTCTTTTTCATTATCATATAATTATTATTTATTCATTTATTTATTTATTTTCATTCTTCATTATTATTATTATCATGTTAATATTTTCATCTATTAATTCATTAACATGTTTTATTTATTTCAATCACATCATTTAATTCATTTGTCATTCATAACACATTTTCCTCATTTATTTTAAATTGTTAACATGTTAATTCATTTGTCATTCAATATCACTTTATTTTATCTCTTTTTATCATTTATTATATGTTTAATTTATTTAATTACTAACATTATTTCATTTGTATTTTGTTTTTTATCAAAACTTATTTTCTTTACTTGGGCATTTTTGCGAGCAAACGAGGAGATCCAGAAGGCTCGTTTGGGTTAGATATTTAATTGCTTTATTTGTAATATTTTATTTATTTGGTTTTTTTCATTTATTTTGCCATGTAATATTTAATAAAATTGTTTAATTAGGCACGCTAGAAGGAAAATCACTAAAATATTTTTATTAATTAACTTGGAACTTTTTCCAATAAAAATGGGACCAATGTCTCAATTTTCTCCATCCAAAATAAAAATTATCACATCAAAATTGTTTGATAATAAATATGCATGCTAGGACCAATGTCCTCATCTTTAACGTATACCCCATTTTATGTATGATTTGTATTTTATTTACAATGGGGGTTGTATTCCACCCCTAGTATTGTTGTATTTATTTTCATGTGCTTTACTTTAACTATGCTTTATTTACCGCTGTCCCTAAATGGACAACCTGCGCTTTAATTAAATTACACCAAATTAAACGAGAAATGGGATGAAACTCTAAATTCAAAGCTCAATTATAAACTTAACCAAGGTATGAATAAATGGGAAGTCCCGAACCCACTCTGGTCTTAGGCTCAACGAGGTTTGAGGACCATGTCAATGTTTCATTGGGATGGGGCCTTCAAAATATCTCTTGTGGCCCACCAAAAGGCCCAACTCGAATAATCCTAGGCTCCACGGGGTTAGAGGATCATTCCAATGTTCTATTGAGATGAGGTCTCCAAGATCCCTTTGGCTTGCCCAAAATGGATATATATACGCCGTCTTGGGCTCACTGAGGCTAGACGACCTATCCCAATGTTCTATTGGGTGGCGACTCTAAGAAACCTCCTTGTTGCCAAATATAGACGCACTTGTAATTCGTTAAAAGTTTTAATGAACCTCTCTCGAAAGCCCTAAAGCGGGACTTCGGGCCACCCCGGGGTTCGACGCGCATCACAAAATCCTGATAGCATCCAACATTACTCCTGGAGAGAGATTAAAATTTGGGAGAATTTTAAAGAAATATGAAAAAGTCTTTGCCTGGACCTATAAAGACATGCCAGGGGTCAACCGTGAAATCGCTGAGCATGCCATACCAATATATCCTGATCATAAACTAGTTAAGCAGAAGCTCAAAAGACTCCGGCCAGAATTGGCAAAGAAAGTGAAAGAAAAAGTCAACAAACAGATTAAGGCAAAATTTCTTATTGAAGTTCAATCCTTGACTTAGTTGGCCAACATCATCCCGATAGCTAAGAAGAATGGCAAAGTACGCGTATGTGTAGACTATCGGGATTTGAACAAAGCTTGTCCTAAATATGACTTTCCTTTACCCCATATCAACATTATAGTAGACAGTACAGCTGCTTGCATGATGTATAGCTTTGTAAATAGGTATGCCGGGTATAATTAGATCCTTAATAAGATAGTTGATCGAATTATAATAGCCTTCATCACCGAGTGGGGTACATTCGTTTATAGGGTAATGCCATTTGGGTCGAAGAATGTGGGGGCAACCTATCAAAGGATGGCTACTAGGATCCTTAATGACTTGATGTATAAAGAGGTGGAGGTATATATCGATGATATGATGAACAAGTCAGCCACCAGAAAATATCACTTTGAGGCTCTAGAAAAGTTCTTTCGAAGGATCGACAAGTACAATCAGCGATTGAACCCTAAGAAGTGCATCTCTAGAGTCACCTCTGGAAAGTTATTAGGGTACGTTGTGAGTCAGAGAGGAATTGAGATCGACCCAGATAAGGTCAAAGCCATTAGGGAGATGCCAGTGCCTTAAAAAGAGAAGGACATTAGGAGCTCCTTGGGAAAATTATAGTATATCAGCAGATTTATTGCCAAGCTCACTTCAATTTGTGAACTAATCTTCAAGCTGCTCAGGAAAGACCAGCCGATAATATGGAATGATGATTGTTAAAAGGCCTTTGAAACCATTAAAAAATATCTATTGAACCACCCAGTTCTGAGACCACCTCAGCTAGTCAAGCCCCTAATCCTATACCTTGCAATAGAAGATAGTTTAGTAGGTGCCATGATGGCTCAGGAGGATGAATTCAGAGTAGAGTTTGCAGTTTACTACCTTAGTAAGAAGTTCCTTTCTTATGAGATCAAATATACCGAAGTCGAAAAGATTTGCTTAGCGGTAATTTGGCCTTTTAAAAAATTGAGACATTACTTCCATTCTTACAAGGTACAAACTGTCACTAAGCATAATACTCTCAGGTACCTGCAGGAAGCTCCCTTTTCATTAGGAAAGATAGGGAGATGCCTATTGCTCCTACAAGAATTTAATGTTGAATACATCACTCTAAAAATGATCAAAGGGTGCGCAGTGGCAAAATTCTTGGCAGAACACCCCATTGAAGGAGAGTTATTTGAGTTTGAGTTTAACTTCCCAGACGAGGATGTTACAGTCATTATAGTACAGGTTGGCGGTTGCATTTTGATGGAGCAGTTAATAGCAAAGGGGCAGGAGTGGGGATCATTCTTACTACCCCAGACGGTGAAAAGCTCCCATTAGCCAAGGAACTAAGGTACAAGGCCACTAATAACAAAGTCGAATATGAAGGTCGAATATGAAGCTTGCACTTTTGGATTAGAAGCCTTTATAGCCTTGGGGGCAAAGAACGCAGAAGTCTTTGGGGATTCATCACTAGTAGTCTACTAGATTCGGGGTGAATGGGCCGTCAAAGAAGAACAACTGATGCCGTATGTGAAGCACTTGAAGATGTTGAGCAGTTAGTTTGAGACATGCACCTTTTATTTTGTCCCGAGGGATGAGAATCAGTTAGTAGATGCCCTCACATCCTTAGTGTCAATATGGGATAATCCAGAAGGGGGTAATCATGAAGCCCATCTTGATCTCAAGCTCTGAGAAGCCCAGTTTCGAGTCTAATCTAGTCATGGGAGTCAAAGTGGTTGATGGGAAGCCGTTGTATTATGACATTTAAAACTACATAGAAAAGACAGTATTCCCATAGGAGGCTACTGAAAAGGATCAAAGATTGATCCGCAAGCTATCTACTAAGTTTATCTATATAGACGGTGTGCTATATAAACGGCAAGTCGATGGCATTCAGCTAAGGTGTTTGGATGAGAAAGAAGTAGAGAAGGTCGTGCAAGAAACTCATGCCAGGGTCTGTCGAGCCCATATGAATTATTTAATGCAAGAAAAGAAGATCATGCGGCAAGGATTTTACTAGCTCATGATGGATACAGATTGCTCAAAGTACGTAAAGCAATGTCAATTGTGCCAATAGTATGCAAACCTGAGGCATTTACCAGTTTTAGAATTGCACAGCTTAATATCACCATGGCCGTCTGCAGCTTGGGGAATAGATATTATAGGAGAATTGCACAACTTAACATTGCCTCCATTTACAGCCTCTAATGGACATAGGTTAATCGTAGTAGCCATCGAATACTTCATTGAGTGGGTAGAAGCAGAATCTTTCAAGAAAGTCGATGCCCGGCATATGGCCAAGTTCATTAAAAAGAATTTAATATACAGATACAGTCTTCCTGTAACAACCTGATTTCCACCCCAGTAGAATTAGTGGTGTTAATTTCTATATTTCTATAAGATTAAGTGGAGTTAAGGATGTAATTGAAACAAATTATAAGTTGGTTGTAGGACAAGTGGTTCGGAGGGATTTAGAGAGACTTTTGCCATGGACTTAAGAGGAAACTTTGCATGTGAGTGGGACATAAGGTTGTGCTTGACTAGTGGCTTAATGTAGTGATACCACATGGACTTGGACATGCAATATAAGCTTGGATAGTGGGATTTTCTGTCCTTAATTGAATTGCATGCAGATTTATTCTTTCTTTCCCTCTTCCTCATTGTTTTCTTATTTTTATTTCTTCTATCTTTGGGTTGTTTGGCTTGATTGATTTCTGCTATTTGAAATGGATTAATTGAAGAGTACTAATAAGGATTAAGTCTGAAGGTAAGTGTTTTGGATTTGTGTTTCTGCTTCTACCCTTTTCTCTATTTTTCGTTTGTTGAATTTTGATTAAGAGCTTATTTTGATTTAGGTATTGCAAGAAGCTGAGGCTAGAAGAAGGGATAAGGGCAAGGACAAGGTTAGATTTTAGTGGTGTTTCAGCTGCTCCAACAGGTTGGGATCGTGTGCCCTTTTAGTTTGTGCATGTGTATTTGATTTATGTATATTTGATGCATGTTGCGTTATGAGTTAGAATTGTGTATATGCATGTGTTATTAGTTTTAACATTGGTAATCTTAGACCCTGTTTTAGAGCATGGTTTTTATGTGCATGCTTAGTTGTGTAATTGAAAGGCATGTGTTCATGATTGGTTGTTCATGTCTCTTGCTTGGATTTGGTATATGATTATGTGTTATTTATTAATTTAGAGCCTTGAAGTGTTATTGGCATGTTGTATGATAAGTCTTAGGAAGTATACTTGTGAGTGTCATTGTTAAAAGAGTATGTTGGTCAGTAATGACTTTTGAGATTGAGTTGTGCTTGGTAAGATAAAGCTGTGCTTTGGCATTTTTGCATAGGTCACGGTGACAACCAAAGTGGTTGTGACCGTAAAGTATGCAAGAAATGCTTCTGCCCGAAAAGTGTGTGCTTTATCACGGTAACAACCAAAGTGGTTGTGACCGTTAGATACCCTTGATTGCTTTCTTCCCGGTTAGTGTGAGGTATGTCAAATTGACAAGCAAAGTGGTTGTGATCGTGAGGTACCCTAGTTTGCTTTCTGTTTTGCACCTTTGGTATGTCACGGTGACAACCAAAGTTATTGTGATTGTGAGGTATTCTGTTTTGCACTTTGAGTTATTGTTCATCTATAAATGTTATGCACGGGTACGAGTATCACGTTAGCCTAGTTTAACATCATTCAATGAGGGTTGTTATATGCTAAAGGCTATGTTTTAGTATGGAGACTAAATGTGATAAATGCTCTAAATTATGTGTAACATTGCATTGATTATGAATGTACATGCATTTTAGCTTATGTATTTATATTTTTATATATGCATAAGCTATGTGATGATTTACTTGACTCATACATGAGTGGTTTGGTTTGTATCCTTAGTAGGATACTTGGATAATCATTGAGTGTGTGATATTGTGATTTGAATGTTATTGAGGCTGTTCAGTCAAGGTAGTCGATAGATAAGCATGCTTATTAAGGGCTAGAGTTTTGCAGCTACTCATGTCGACCCGTATGTGTTCAGTTTTAGAATTTGGTCTTCTGAAAACTTAGACTTTGGTCTTCTGTATTAAAGCTTTTAGACCACGGTCTTCTGAAAATCTAGACTTCGGTCTTCCGATTCTGCTCGCTAGTATTCTGTTACCCATATCCACCATTGTCATGACCTCAAGCTATATTTGTATTGTATATTTACGAAAGATAAGTGAATTTATATTGGTTATATGTTATATTAGTTCTAAATGTTAGCATTGGTTATTACTTCTATATCTGTATAAACTTTGAGTAAGTTACCGTTGCTTATGCCATGTTTATGCTAAGCTTCTGAATTATTAATGCAAGTACCTGTAAGTTATATGCATGCTTTGTATTGTTGTGATTTCTTTGGAAGTCCTTTTCTTTTGTTCGACCCATTAAGCGTTATCGCTTAGCACAGATGTTTGTTTTCGTGTAGGTATGCAGGTTTGGTTCTGGAGTGAGGGTCCCCCTCTGTTGGCCACTAGGAGTTATGATTTTGAAGTGTTTTCTTTTTGTATTGGTTATAGTATTTTTGTTTTTGTATAGGACTCTTGTATAGTGTTTTATATATGTAATGTATGGCATGTAATATTGTTTATGGCATTGTAATAGTTTTGTAATATGTTTATTTTATATGTTCAGTAAAGTAAGTATGTTTCATTTAATTGCTTTCGCTTTTGTATGTTTTATTATTTCTGCTTAGTTGTTCGCATGAGTGTATGTGTTTAAGTTTTGGTTTGCTTTGTGTGACATCCCGATATTCCTTTTGAGGGGCATTAGGGTGTCACAAGTTGTAGTATCAGAGCTTAGGTAGATGGTTTTGGTCTATAAGATGTATAGATATATGTATGTGTCTATCTAGAGTCGTGGCCTAATACAGATGTTGTCTTTTGTAGAGAGTTTAGATGGAGTCTGATCCGAGTGAAGTGATTGGTGAGGTGATGAGTAGTGTTAATTCTGCAAGGGTTAATCTGCCTACAGTTGAGAGACCTAGAGCTAAAGTGTTGGGTATTGTTTAAGGTGTGTCAGCATTGGTACAAGGATTAGTGCATCTGATTGAGAGGTTGACTGCCCCTAAGGCCCCAACTAATCTTATAAGAAGAGAAAGGGCAGAGGAATTCAGTGGTACGAGTTTTGATCAGTCGGATTCAACTAAGTATTGGTTAGAGAAGACGGGCAGAATTCTACAAGAGGTAAATTGTTCTTTGGAACAGAGGGTTAATTGTACAGTGTCCCTATTGCAAGGTCCAGCTTATAACTGATGGAAGCTGGTATTAAGAAACCCCCAGCAACCTATAGAGATGACATGGGATTATTTAGTGCAAGAGTTTGAGAAGAGGTATGTCACTAAGGCATACCGAGAGGCAAATTGGAAATAATTCATAACTTTGAGGTAGAAGGGTTTGTCAGTAAGTGAATATGAGAAGGAATTTCGTAGGTTAAGCAAGTATGTGCCAGATTTGTCAGCAAGTGAAGAGAAGGAATTCAGTAGGATAAGGTCAGGTTTTAGTGGTGTTTTGGCTGCTCCAACAGGTTGGGATCATGTGCCCTTTTAGTTTGTGCATGTATATTTGATTTTTTTATATTTGATGCATGTTGTGTTATGAGTTAGAATTGTGTATATGCATGTGTTATTAGTTTAAACATTGGTAATCTTAGACCCTGTTTTAAAGCATGGTTGTTATGTGCATGCTTAGTTATGTAATTGAGAGGCATGCGTTCATGATTTGTTGTTCATGTCTCTTGCTTGGATTTAGTATATGATTATGTGTTAATTATTGATTTAGAGCCTTGAAGTTTTATTGGCATATTTTATGATAAGTCTTAGGAAGTATGCTTGTGAATGTTATTGTTAGAAGAGTATGTTGGTCAGTAATGGCTTTTGAGATTGAGTTGTGGTAGAGTTAGCACATCTGTGTTTGGTAAGACAAAGCTGTGTTTTGGCATTTTTGCATAGGTAACGGTGACAACCAAAGTGGTTGTGACCGTGAGGTATGTAAGAAATGCTTATGCCCAGAAAGTGTGTGCTATTTCATGGTGATAACCAATGTGGTTGTGACCGTGAGATACCCTTGATTGATTTCTGCACAGTTAGTGTGAGGTATGTCACGGTGACAACCAAAGTGGTTGTGACTGTGAGGTATCCTGTTTTTCACTTTGAGTTATTATTCATCTATAAATGTTATGTATAGGTACGAGTATCATGCTAGCCTAGTTTCACATCATTCAATGAGGGTTGTTATATGCTAAATAATATGTTTTAGTATGGAGAATAAATGTGATAAATTGCTCTAAATTATGTGTAACATTGCGTTGATTATGAATGTACATGCATTTTATCTTATGTATTTATATTTTTATATATGCATAAGCTATGTGATGATTCACTTGACTCGTACATGAGTGGTTTCATTTGTATCCTTAGTAGGATACTTCGATAATCGTTGAGCGTGTGATATTGTTAATTCAATGTTGTTGAGGTTGTTCGGTCAAGGTAGTGGATAGATAAGCATACTTATTAAAGGCTAGAGTTTGCAGCTGCTCATGTTGGCCCCTATGGGTTCAGTTTTAGACTTCGGTCGTCTGAAAACTTAGACTTTAGTCTTCTGTATTAAACCCTCTAGCGATTCGATCAATGGTCCTAAAGCAAAATTGGAACCCTAAGGGGCCAGTCTAGCCGCAGCTGTGAGAGGAACACATAAAGTCAATGCGATGTCCCTCGCATGAATGAAACAACAACTCGGGAGGCAAGGTGGTGTTCTCGGAGGAAACCTCGTTCCAATAATAGCGGCAAGCTCTTTGGGCAGGGGTCATAATTCTTGGTAAGTAAACCTGAAAACGTAGAAAAAATGGTCCCAGAAGCGGACTACAGCTAACAAAATATTTTGGTCCGCTTTAACTCTCCTCAGGAATCTTAGACCAGAATAAGGGGCCAAAGTGATATTTTCCCAGGTTCGAGGGTCATCCAAAAGCTAGTGTATCTTATTAAGGGTTGATGATGACATTTTCCAAAATTTTGGGGCAAAAATTAAATATAAATAAGAAAGAAAATGAGAAAAGAGAAAAAAAAACCTAGAAAAGAGGGCTCTGGTTGAAATCCAAGTGGAAGAATGCATGCAAAGCAAGGAAAAAAGACAAGTATTTAAAGAGAGTCAAAAGTAATGGGCGTGCCTAGAGCAAGGCACGGCCAGCCTGTCTGTTAACCTTTGACCACTTGGTAGATTTTGTTCTGCATGGTTCAAGCATTTCACATGCATAAATATTTTAAGTATATTTGTGCCGTTTTAATTTTTCAGGAAAATAAATTTAATGGATGCAACCGTGCACTGAAGTCAAGGGGAAAAGTATTCAGGGAGTATTTTAAAATTTTGAAAAAAAAGGGAATGCGGAATGACTGATGGGCTTGCAGGGAGTGCCCATCATTCGGTACTTTGACGGGCAGCCCGTTGATCACAAAAATCTATAAAAGCTGAGCGGTTACATGCTGCTCAGTCTTTTCTTCTTCTTCTTCCTTTTTCTTCTCCCTTTCTTCCTCACACGAACTGAAGCCTAGTCTCAATTTTTCTTCCTTTTCTCCTTCATTTTACACTCGTTTTGTGTGTGGTTTATGCCAAAACAATCCCCTCGCCATCATGCATGTCCAGGGCTAGTTTTTTCAAAGTTTTTTCGAGTTATTTTTTAGTGCATTTTGTCAACTACCGTGTTAGTTTTATCGCATTTTACTCCTTTTTACTTCTTTTTATTAAAATTTTTGTTCTAAATGCATGATAGATGTGCATACTTCAAAATGTAGGATAGATTATGCCCATTTATTTTTTGTAAATATGGAACCTTGTACACTAACATAGAGGAGGGGGTCATACAATTCAGGATCAGAGGGGACCACTTCAGCATTACTCGTAGGCTTTTTGGCGAGGCCATGGGGCTCCCACATGAGAGATACATTGTGATACTATAGAGAGCCATTAGGAGGCAGCACTAGGAATCACCATGCTAGAAGCCCCGTACGATCACGATACGATGAAGAGCATTATGCCCTTATCGCTGGTGCTGAGGTATATTCATAGAGTACTCTACAGTTCATATTTGGGCCAAGCCGGCAACCTAGGGTCAGTTATTGGAGCAGAGATCTGGAGCTTGTGGGCGATGGTGATAGGCCAGCACCTCAACATTAACCATGAGATATTGGCTAACCTGGTGAGGTTAGTTAGGGGGACAACCCCTTTTATATGTGCTGGAGGCATCATCACCCAGTTGCTTGTACACCTGAGGGTTCCTCTAGCAGTGTTTGGGACTCCATTGGAGGAGGACATATATATAGACTTGGCTGCAGCCTAGACGATGGGGATGGTGGCCCAGATATAGGATTGTTCGGATGAGAACAGATTGCTCATAGTGGCCGAGACTAAATGCCTTTTCCACATCCCTCCACTCAAGCCTGTCGAGGTTGCTATGGGAGAGCCCCAAGAATAGTAGTAGCCACCACACTAGCCCTAAGAGGAGAAGCAACCACCACACTAGCCTCAGCCAGAGGAGGAGCAGCCTCACACCCCTTTCGACATTGATTTAGATATAAACTTGGATGATCTGCTGCACACTTCAGCATCACAGCGGGCTTAGTGCCTCACACCACCACTATCGCAGGTCCAGCACTCTGAGGCTCATGAGACCAGGAGGTTCCATCCCTAAAGCTGGTCGGGGCACCCAGGGGCATCTACATCCACAGCTCCTCCACCCCTGAGCCTCAAGCAGAGCCGTCATAGCTCGATCCACTGTCACCTTCTCAGTCGGCACATTAGGAGATCATTGCAGCGATGACTACTGCCCACAATGCCATGGAGCGATGGATGGAGGAGAGAGATAGGGCACTCGGTGAATGCCTGGATAGGCAAGAGAGGTTGATTGAGGAGCTGAGATAGGGGCTGAGTGCTTTGCAGGCAGTAGTGGCTCAGAGGATTGATGAGGCTGTACAGATGGTTGATGAGTCGGTCACTTCTTTCCGATTCCAGGTGGAGGTGCTAGAGGCTTCTATACCGACTGTAGGTGGGTCTATCAAGGAGTTGAGAGAGCAGATGGAGACCAGGCTCACTAGGATCAGAGACGAATCCAGACAGCAGATCTCAGAGCTGACTCAAGTCTTCACGCAGTTGGCCAGGGTGATTAGTGAGACTCTAGGATTCTTCAGGACATGTGCTCAGCCCTTCCTAGATGGGTAAGTTTTAGCAGGCCTCTCGGGCAGTGCCACGGTCTCTACCACCGATCGTCATTCCTCCGCAGCCAGCCATAGGGGTCGGACCGTCAGCACCCAAGGATCAGCCCCGCACATCCAGAGTTGGACCATCTACCTTCGAGGCCGGACCATCCTCATTGAGCGCTCTGTCGATTCATCTATCCAATAGCAAAGAGAACCCAGAGGAGCCTTCAAATTACTCCCCTCTATAGTGCATATTTAGGGAGATTTTGTATATGTATTTATTGATGTACAAACTTTGCATATTACTTAGTGAAATTTACATTCTGTTAAAATTTGATTGCATTTTAGTGATATGTATATTCTTGTTAAAATTTCATTTTCTGCTTCAGAACATTTGACACATCAAAATAATAAAACAAAAGAAAATAAGAAAAATAAAGAACGAGAAAGACAAATGATAGACGACAATACGAGAAAATAAAAGACGTAGAACTTACGCTTTAAAAAGGATCCGGTTGATGTAATAAATTAACAAGGATCTTTGAAATTATAGGAAATGTATTCCATGCAAGCCTGATAGTGGTTAACAAAATATTTAATGAGTTGTAAGTAGAATACGCTTACAGCCCACGATACAAAAGTCGAATTCATCATCAGAGGAGAGTCCTCTGCAAAATGAGTTGCAAGTAGTATACGCTTACAACTCATGATACGAAAGTCAAATTCAACATCAGAGGAAAGTCCTCTATAAAATCAGTTGCAAGTAGAACACGCTTACAGCTCACGACACGAAAGTCGGATTCATCATCAGAAGAGAGCCTTCTGCAAAATGATTTGTAAGTAGAATATGCTTATAGCTCACGACACAAAATTCAAGTTCACCATCATAGCAGAGTCCTCTGCAAAAGCAGTTGCAAGTAGAATACGCTTACAGTTCACAACACAAAAGTCAGATTCATCATCAGAAAAGAGCCTTCTGCAAAATGAGTTATAATGGCCTCAATACCAGGTTGGGAGTATTCAATGAATTTTATAGAGTCTATAGTGTGATTCGAATTTAGAGTAATGGGGTGAGTATCTTTTATTACTGTATAAGTAAAAAGATAAGTGTTCTTATGCTATAGCATTCCCGGGATGGGTGACCTCGGGGTAGCTATAAAGTCAAAAATAACAGCAGTTTTTGAAAAAAAAAATTATTTGATAAAATTGATCTGTGGGCTATCAGGAGTCTAGTGGTATAATTTGGAGTGAAAATGAGGTCAAATGGGTCCCCGAAAGTCAAGTTGAAGTTTGCCACTAGAACTAGTGTTTGACTGAACTTTGACTGAATTTTTAAAAATAGTAAATGTGTTCAAAATGGTGTAAAGTGTGAAGTGTAAGGGTTTCAAATAATTTTTAGTAATTTTTTACAGTATTAGAATGGTGTTTGACGGCAGAACCGAAAAGGGTTAAATCGGACCGGTATAAGTGAACTGGGCCTCAAATGGACTCCGATTGAGCTGAATTTTACAGGGAGGCTAGTTTTTATATTCTAAGAATGATGGAATTGGTTGGGAGTGAAAATAAGTTGAGGACCACATAGATACCATAGAATAGTGGAAATTGACCGAAAAATCGAAATTTTTGTTCAAACCGGTTGGAACATTTTGGTTGGACTGATTGGGTTCAATTTTAGCCTATATAAGGCTTCATAAGGCCAAATTTCTCTAGAGAAATCCAGCAGCCATTGCCTCTCTCTGCTTCCTTCTTGGCCAAATTGAAGTTCTCACCTTTTCCTCTATTTTTCTTCCATCGTCTCCTCATCTCACCTCAAATCTTAGCCCCCTAACTCCTCTACAACATAGTGATGTTGTTTGGGGTCCATTTGGAGTGATTAAAGTGGGAAAAACCAAGACTTTTAAGTTTAGGTGTGATTTTGAGGTAAGTGAGATAAGTGCTTTTAATTTTGTTTAAAGGTTCTAATAGATACTTTATGTTATGTAGAACATGTTTATGAATTTTTATTGCAAAAAGGAAGCATGAAATTGATGGGATCTTGTTGAATAAATTCGGCCAAGGTTAGGTTTACAAGGAGAGGAAGATCTCTCCTAAGGGTAAGCCATCAAAAGGAACATTTGAGATGTGCTAAGTAAGGATTTGAGGTTTGTGGTTACAAAATCCATTTATTTCCATTGAAAAAGCATGATTTTAGGTTATGTCTAAGTGTTAAGTATATGAATTATGCATGTATAATGGAATCTAACCTTATAGTCATGTTTAGGAAGGTAAATAATGATGATTTGAATGCTTAATATGAGAAGATAATAATTTGGTTAAGAAACTAAGATTGGGCCGAATGGTATACATAGGAAAAATAATGGTATACTTTGTTATTATGGCATGTAAATGTTATTTAGGTAATGTTTAACATGATATTTAGTAAATGAAATTATTTAAGGAAAGAAAAATAAACTTAAAGTGGAAGTGTATCATAGGCTGAATGGTATTCTTAGGGTAAACCATAGTAAACCTTAATAATTAATGTATATACATGATATATTTGTGATATATGACATAAGATTAATTAATTAAGTGATTAAATTAAAAAAAATAAAGATAAATTGTAATGAGTATTTTGACCGAATGGTAAACCTAGAATAAAAAATGTGTAATTTGATTATTTGTTAAGTATAATAGTATAAAATGAATAAAGAATGGAAAATAAGAATGTGTGAATTTACTTGAAGTTAAAAGTATATATTTGCATATGTATAAAGAGAATTAATGCATTATGTTTAAGAGGAAAACAATTGAAAGTGTATGTTTCAGTGAATTCTTGATATGAATGATGTTTACATTGAATATCAAGTAAATTGAAATGGAATTCATGGAAAAAGAATGAAAAAGAAGTGGTACTGTATTATATGGTTTAATATTGTGAAAATTATTCATTTTGTATGTAAAGTGTATAATGAAATTAATGATGAAGTGCCTTGCCCTTAGTGCTCTAGTAGTAAATCCAGTTCAGGATATAGATGGCTAACCATAAGGACATCAGTGTATGCCGCGGTAGCGAGTCATGGCGACTTGCAATTATATACCAATGACGATCTATTTATAAATGACAGTGTAGTGCAGAGTGTAAATGTAGTGTCATCGGAGTGTAATTTGACCCCCTAGTGGTCACTCCGATACTACCGAAGTGTAATTTGGTCTATTAGTGGCAACTTTGGTAGATTAGGGCTTTAGGGCCCAGTCCCACATATCCAGTGTAGTGATAACTACTGGGTGTTACTATGAGCAAATATAAAGAAATTGATTAAAAAGAGAATTGTTGGAAAAATATGGTGAAAAAGTGTAAACAAAGAATTAAATTGAAAGAAGACAAAAGATTAAGGACTAAAATGTAATTTATCATGAAAATGATTGGTTAGTGGGTTAATTGATAAGTTATAAGTTAATAAGGGATTAAATATGGAAGTATAGTTAATTAATGGTATAATTGTAAATAAAAGTAAGAAGAAGGGTAATATGGTTATTTGATAAAAGTTTAGAGACATTATTGTAAAATGCATTAAAATTTATTAAAATAGTGATAAATAAGAAAATAAGTAAAAATGGGACTAAATTGAAAGAAATTGAAAGTTTAGGGGTAAAATGGTAATTTTGTACTTAATAGTTAGAAATGGAGTAAATTAGGTGAAAAGTGTAACTGAAATGAAAATAGTATAAGGCAATTGACATATAGGGACCAAATGGTAATTTAACATGAAAATAGTAAATTAGGGACTTAAATGAAATTTTATAAATTAGAAAATATTTAAAGTGGAAAATAAGTGTAAATAAGGGCATTTTATTAATTAAGAGAAAATAAGGGACATAATCGTAATTATTGAAAAAGATGAGGTCCTAAATGTAAATTTTGAAATTTTAAGGTTAATTGAAGGACTAAAGTGTAATTAGTTAATGAATTGTTTGTGTAAATGAATAAGTGATTTTTAATGATGAATTTAGTGTTTAATTGAAATCAATGAGTGAGTATAAATGTAAAACAAGTGAAAAAACTGAATTAAATAAAAGAATAAAGATAGATAAGGGTATAAATGTAATTTTGAGAAAGTTAAAGATAGAATCGTAATTTGGTAAAAGTAGAGGGACAAAATTATAAAGTTTGATTGTAAAATAGTTAATTAAAAGATTGTAATGGAATTATGATTAATGACAGTTGTCAATTGATTTAGTAATAAGTATAAAGAATTAATGTATAAATATGGATAGTATATTGAAATGAATAATAGGTTATTTATTATAGTCATGTGCGTGAACTTAATTATTGTAGTGGAAATCCTTGGATTTGTAACCACCACTGCGCATATTTAATGCTCGGCACGCAATTTTTTTTTTACTGCGTGCAGGTTTGCGTTAGGAGTGGAGCAGCATAGCTCTGGAGTTTTTGGGAGCAAAGCAGAGAAGGATTATTGGAATTTTATTTTGAAACACCCCCATCGCCGTCCCCGTTGGAAGGACGCCGACGGACGCGCTACACGACGTTCACATATACAGATATACACATGCACAATGCGGAAGCATACATTCAGACACAACATACATAACAGGCATACAGAAATACGGATTAATTAAAAACTTACCTTGCGGTACAGACTGAACATGCAATAACTCACGCACACGCAGGCACCAAGCAAAAGCATACACAAAGGCATACATATAACCATTCAACGGAAGCATAATCGAAATAATAAAACAAAGGAATAACTAAACATAAGGACATACTAACTATTACATTCCCAAAAGAAAACTCAAGAACAAAACATAATAATTACATATACAATATTACCGAAATACGAAAGCTGAAATACAGAAGCTTCCTAATATTGCATGCATTCAAATGCTCCCAAACCTGGAATCGAAGGTCCAAAAATCAGCTTCAAAATCACTGCTCAATCCTTTCCTTGCCTTTGCTATGCTCTTTCTTACAATCCAAAGCTTGCACAAACAAAACCAGTAATTAATCTTCAAACCCTAACTCAACCAAAAACCAGGAGAAAAGAAGAAGAAGAACAGTACGTTAGTCCAACTTACCTCCTCAAGCAAAATCACAATCCAAGCCACACAAATCCAAGCCAATAGAGAAAGAAAGGAAAAGCAAAGAAGGGAGAAGAGAAGAAGAAGGAGGAGCGTGAGAGAGGGAGAACGGGAAATGCAATCTGTATTTTTCCTCTCTCACTCTCTTTCCTTTCTTTTTCTTCTTTCAATGCTCACCTAAAAAGCCCACATGGCAGATCCTAATAAGACCACAAAATCCACTTAACTTTTCCAACTCAAATATTGCTCTTTAGTCCTTAATCAAAATATACTTCACTCAATTACACATTCCTTTCCTTATAAACTTAATTAACTTTTCAATTAGGTCCTTAACACTCTAAATTCTCAAGTGCAAAATTACTGAAATACCCTTTCCGATCCCGACTTAGCATGCACATTCCAACCAGGGCCATTTTGGGGTGTGACAACTCTTCCCTCCTAAAAGAATTTCGTCCTCGAAATTTACAGCGAAACACTTACATCCACACAACCCAAACAAACAAAACTTACTTAGACAAAAACTTGCAGAGTAACTTACCAGAAGAACCTGCGGTCTCCTTCGAATCCTTGCTAGATGCTATAAACTCTGAAGACACTCGAGAAGATCTGAGCAAATCCTCCACATCCTTTCTAGCTTGCCCAGCTAGACTCTCATTCATCTTTTTAGGACAACTGGCAATCCGATGTTCCATACTGCCACACCTGAAACAAGCACCAGAAAGCTTCCGACATGGACCCCGATGTCGCTTCTGACAGTACTGACATACCGACGGTACCCACTTCTTACACTTATTCCCATGTTGCTTCTGACATTGTTGACACACTGAAGGTTCTCGAACCCTCTTCCCTGCTGACACTTCACTAACCGATCCTATTCTCTTCTGAGGAACATGCTGAACAACTTCTTGAGAAACACGAGGAGCAGTCAATCTATCCAAAATCCGAATCAACCCTTGTACAAGAGCCCTAACCTCGAAAACCCGACCAGAATCTTCAACTGGAAGATGCTCTGAAATATCCTGATCAGCATTAACTCGGTTCACACTTTCTGTTGTCTCGCCCGCATTCTCACTAGGATCAGACTCCATCTAGACATGACACAAAACAAGACGCATCTACATTAGGCCACGACACAAAACCGACTCTCATGTAAAGACTCAACACAAAACAAACAACACACCCAGAACCATCAAACCTGGGCTCTGATACCACTAACTGTAACACCCCCTTCCCATACGTAAGCGATCCCATCCGATAAGGAGTGAGATGCCGTATGAGACAAGGTATCACCAAACAAAAGCAAAGCAAAATATACATCCATTCATAACATACATTCAGAAATACAGAATAATTAAAAACTTACCTTGCGGTACAGACTGAACATGCAATAACTCACGCACACGCAGGCACCAAGCAAAAGCATACACAAAGGCATACATATAACCATTCAACGGAAGCATAATCGAAATAATAAAACAAAGGAATAACTAAACATAAGGACATACTAACTATTACATTCCCAAAAGAAAACTCAAGAACGAAACATAATAATTACATATACAATATTACCGAAATACGAAAGCTGAAATACAGAAGCTTCCTAATATTGCATGCATTCAAATGCTCCCAAACCTGGAATCGAAGGTCCAAAAATCAGCTTCAAAATCACTGCTCAATCCTTTCCTTGCCTTTGCTATGCTCTTTCTTACAATCCAAAGCTTGCACAAACAAAACCAGTAATTAATCTTCAAACCCTAACTCAACCAAAAACCAGGAGAAAAGAAGAAGAAGAACAGTACGTTAGTCCAACTTACCTCCTCAAGCAAAATCACAATCCAAGCCACACAAATCCAAGCCAATAGAGAAAGAAAGGAAAAGCAAAGAAGGGAGAAGAGAAGAAGAAGGAGGAGCGTGAGAGAGGGAGAACGGGAAATGCAATCTGTATTTTTCCTCTCTCACTCTCTTTCCTTTCTTTTTCTTCTTTCAATGCTCACCTAAAAAGCCCACATGGCAGATCCTAATAAGACCACAAAATCCACTTAACTTTTCCAACTCAAATATTGCTCTTTAGTCCTTAATCAAAATATACTTCACTCAATTACACATTCCTTTCCTTATAAACTTAATTAACTTTTCAATTAGGTCCTTAACACTCTAAATTCTCAAGTGCAAAATTACTGAAATACCCTTTCCGATCCCGACTTAGCATGCACATTCCGACCAGGGCCATTTTGGGGTGTGACATATTTTGTATGTATTGATATTGGCATGTATATGTATGAGTTAGTACGATTATGTATGAGTATGTATGACTAGTACTGGTATAATTCTGTGATGGATGGATATTTTGGGGATGTAATAGTATAGTTGTAATGGCCTGAACACCGGGTTAGTAGTGATCAGTGAAATCTGTAGAGTTTATAGTGTGAATTTCATGTGAAAATATCAGAAATTGGGTCCTAAAGTACAGTAGAGAAGAAAGGTTAAACATGCTCAAACCAGGAAAGCTACTGATGGGTGACCTACCGGGAAGCCTGTAAGGAAAAATATTTTATTGGACTATTGGAAAGTGCCTCTTAAATGGAGTTTATTGATGTAATTAGGAGTGAAAATGACGTCAAATAGGTCCCCGAAAGTCAAACTGAAGAAAGTCTTGAGTTCAATTCAAATAGTAACTATATTTGACCAAAATTTGACCGAGACTTTAAAGTTAGTAAATGACCTCTGAAAAGTTATCTGAAGGCAAAGATAGACTCAGGATAGTGAGTAGAACAGTTTGACGGTGAAAAAGTAATTTTATGGTGACATTGAAAAATTGGTGAATCGAACCGGATAGGGACCCTGATTGAGATGAAACCAAGGTTAAATGGGCTATTAAGAATGAAAATGATGTTAAGGATGGGAAGTGAACTGAATCGGTTCAAATAGTGAATCGGATTGATCGAACTAGTTGACTTTAGTTTGACTATTTTGACCGGACTCTAAATGGAGTTATAGACCTTAGAAAAATTATCTGAAAGCATGGATTTGCTTGAAATATTATGGAGAATCAAATGGTAATGGAAAATAAATTTTATGTTGAGATAGAAAATTGAGTTATAGGACTGGTAAGAAATTAGCGGAAAAAAAAACTGTCTCTGATTGAGCTAAACTTTTTTGTGGAGGCTAAATTGTATATTTTAAGAATTATGGAATTGATTTTGAGTGAAATTGAACTTGGAAAGTGGGAGAAATTATTTTTGGTTGGAAAATGGGTTTAAATTACCTAAATGGGCTTTTGGTTTGGCCCAATTGATTGGCCTATGATTTGGCCCATTAGGAGAGGCTATATAAAGGCCGGAATATCAGACTTCAATAAGGAAATCCCTAGAATTCCAGCAGCTTTCCTACTCTTCCATAAGGCATAATTGTTCATCTTGATTTCTCCTCCATTTTCTTCAATTCTCTCTTCATCTCTCACCAAATCCAAGCCTCCTAAGTAAAGTTTAGCCTCTCTAAAATCTGATGGTCATGATTAGAGTTCATTTGGTGGATTAAAAGTGGGAAAAAGGAAGTGACAAAGGTTATTCCCTAAAAATGAGGTAAGTGATTTAGGTTCTATAATTTGATTCAAAGGTTCCAATAGGTAGTTTAGGATATATAGATGATATTTATGTAATTATACTGCAAAAAGGAAGCAAATTGATGCTGATTTCCTTGGATAGTAAATTTTGTCACATGAAGAAATCTAAGGAAGTGATGGTTTTTAAAGGAGTAAAGGCATGAAAAGCATACTTAAGATGCGGAGAACAAGGAAATAAGGTTAGTGGATACAAAATCCTTCTTTTTCCATTTAAAAGGCATGATTTTAGGTTATGTTCATGTTACATGTATGTGATTTATGCATGTTAAATTGAAATAAACTTGATAGACATGTTTAGGAAGGTTAAAAATGGGATTTTGAATGATTAAAATGGAAAGAAAATAAATGGATGTAGGAACCCTAGGTTTGGCCGAATGATATTCATTGGGAATACTTGAACAACTTTGATGATTAAAGCATGTAGCAAGTGTATTAGTGATGTATAATATGTAATTTAATTAATTGAGTGATTAGAAGAAAGAAAGCTAAGTGAATTTAGCCGAATGGAATAAGTTAGGATGATTTAGTGAAATTTGATAATTGATTAAGTGTAATGGTATAAAATGACATTAGAATGATAATAGAGTGAGTACTAAGTTAATTGTAATAAATGGAATTTAATTGAAATTAATTTGGTATGATAAACTAATATGTATAAAGTAAAAATATTGACATGTATAATGAAAATTGTGTAAAATGTTATGTTTAGTGTTAATAGGGATTAATAAGTGAGATGGAAATGATTAATGTTTAAAATGAGAAATTTTAAAGTACAGAACAAGAGAGGGTTGAATGAGTATATTGATAATTTTATAGTTAATTTTGTGAAATTGGTAATAGAAGTGTTTAAAAATGAATGTATAAATGAAATGAAGTGTAAAATAAATTAATTCGAATTTTTTTAGTGTTTAATTGCATATTTTATTTGTTGAACACATATTATGTCAAAAGTGAATATTATTGATTATGATTAAATAAAGTGAAGAAATATCATAATTGGTATTAAAAAGAAATAATAAGTAAGAATATTTGGATATGTAGTGTAAAATGTGCATTTTGCTATACCTAGTGTTAAAGTGATTAAATAAGTGAAAGAAAAGTGAATTTATAAATGAGATGAAAATTTGGAAGTAAAGTGCTTGTGGTGGTAAAATGATGTAAATTAATGTTATATATTGTATAAATTGCAAATATGATTTTTATGTGCCCTTAGTGGTTTGGTAGTGAAATCTAGTCCAGGATAGAATTGGCTAGCCATAAGAATTCCACACCGCGGTCCGACTCATGGCGACTCACTAACAATAGGCCAATGATGGTCTATCTCAGTGCATTGTTTAGTGTTCACTGTGTTCAGTATATTGCAGTGCTAGTGTTGAATGGTTCCTTTGGGATCATTTTATAGTGTAGTGGATCTGTGGGATCCACATCCCGCATATCCGGTCAGTAAATTTTCTATCGAATTTATACTAGTGGCAAAATGGTAAGAGTAAAATTAAAATGATTAAATTGGAATTAATATGGATAATTACATGAATATAAGACAAGATAACTTATTACAAGAAAGATAAGGATAAAGATGAGATAAAGATAAGGATAAAGATAAAGATAAAGATAAGTTAAGATAAGGACAAAAATGAAATTTGACTTTAAAATAGTACTTTAAGGACTAAAATGTAATTTTGCCATTAAATATTTAAATAGAGAATCAAATGATAAATCATAAGTTAATAAGTGATTGGACATGGAGATATAGTTAACTAATGGTATAATTGTAAATAAAGTAAAAAGAAGGACAACATTGTAATTTGGTTAAAGTTGGAGACATTATGGTAAATATGTAGTTAAATTGATTGAAGTAGTGATAAATAAGAAAATAAGTAAAAGTAGAAGTAAATTGAAGAAAATAGTAAGTTTAGGGGTAAATTAGTAATTTATACTTAAAGGATAGAAATGAAGTAAGTTAGGTAAAAAGTGTAATTAAAAGGTTAATTGTGTAAATAAATGAAAATGTAGGGACAAAATGGTAATTTGGTGTAAAAGTGATAAAGTATGGACTAAAATGTAATTTTCTAAGATTATAAAGGTTAAAGATTAAAATGAAGAGTAAACAAGGGCAAATTGGTAATTTAGTGTAAAGAAGGGCATTTTGGTAATTAAGTGAAAATAAGGGACACAGACAGAATTATTGGAAAAGATGAGGACCCAAATGTAATTTTTGGAAATTGTAAAGTTAATGTAAGGAATAAAGTGTATATAGTTAACAAATTGATTTAATTGATTAATTTAGTGACTTTAATTGATGATTAATGCCTATTTAAATTAGTGTATGTAAAGTAGGAGGGATTTAATTGTAATCAACCGTAAAGTAGTTAATTAAATGATTGAAAGGTAATTATTGATATAAGATAGTAATGAATTGAATAAGTGGTTGATAGGAATGATTAAAGTGTAAATAGCCAATAATGTGGTTAAATAAATGAATAAGTGATTTTTAATGATGAATTTAATGATTAATTGTAATTATTGAATAGTATGAGTATAAAGTATGTGAAAAATGAATTAATTGAAAGAATTATAGTAGTTAAGGGCATAAGTGTAAATACAGGATAATTAAGGGTAAAATCGTAATTTGATAAAAGTTTAGGAATGTAATTGTAAAAGTACAATAATGAGGCTAATTAATGGATTAAAGTGGAATTAAATTATTAACATAAATATTAAATGCATAGTTGATAATTAAGGAATAAATAATTAATAAAAATGGGATATTAAGGTATGAATAATTATTAAGTGCATAATGGTTTTATTTAATTTAATGTATATATAATTGGGTATGTGTGTGTAATTTAATTATGTTTATATTGTGACATAATTGCAATCAAGAAATCAATAAATCTAACTAATAATAATAATAAAGTGACATGGAAGGGTATTAGTAAATATGAAGCATGTGAAAGACTTTAGTGAATCTAAATTAAAATGTATGAATATTTAAAGGAAATTAAAGAGATTAATGAGACTAATTGTATAGTTTGTCAAATAAAATATAATAAAAGTATTTAAATAATTATAATAAGGAATAATAAATGTAAAGATAATAGTATAATATGGTAGTGTAATTGTCAAAGTCGTAATGTAAATTGATAACATTGTGAATGTGTAGAGAATTGTTAGTATGTATAATAAGATTTATAATAATGTCAATAATGATGGTAATAGTTTTGATTAAGTGGAAAATATATTAGTGTAACTGTTAAGTGCTAGAGAGTTAGTGTAATTAAAGAAATCGTTAAGAACATAAAGAAAGATTTTTAATGAAATTAATTATTAATTAACAGATCGGACGTAGAGTTAAAATTATTAGGATTAATAGTACGTATAGTGATGATACTGATAATAGAATTAAATAAGTTAAGGTGTAGTGACAAGAAAAGACGACAAAGCATATAAGAATGATAAATGACTAAAGTGCATAATTAATGATTAAAAGATGTGATAATGGAAATATGTTTGTGTGTGCATGCGTGTAGTATTATATGGAAAACCAAAGATATGTATCCATCACTGAGCATTTTAATGCTCAACGTGTAGAATGTTACTGCGAGCAAGTTATAGTAGATTTGGATGTGGCCGAAGATGTATTGATGACCGAGGGAAGTTTCAACAACAAGGGTAGAAGTACTAGCATGGCATGTATACGACCGCAGTTGATGGAAGTAATGGCGTATGGTACGAGTATTTGAATTTCATGTTAGTGTACTGTTAAGTTTTTGCATATGTGTATGTTTGTGATTGTTAATACTGAAAAAAAAAATTAACTGAACTATCGGGTGCATTATAATATTTGTCAGTGCAGTGCTGTGACATTCGATATCCATATCATTTACGGGTATAAGGGTATTACAATAGTTGTGCTATAATTATTGTTGTGCCCTTGCCGGGGCTGCAGTTATTTGATTTGCAGGTTTGGGTAGTTAAAGTTATAAGCCATTATACTGCGAAAATTTGACTAGATGAATAGTAACATTAAACAGTTAGGTAAATCAGCGAGATAGATAACTAAGTGATAAATGGATAAGTGATTTCAATTGTAAGTGTGGAAAAAAAAATTACCCGAGTTTTCCATCAAGATTTTAAGACTGTATTTTCAATCTTGGAAATTTTACAGTATAGTAGGGAGTGTATGTATCACATAAGTGTGTTACATTTATTTTGGTATCACAATTGTAATGGCCTCAATACCAGGTCGGGAGTATTCAGTGAATTTTATAGAGTCTGTAGTGTGATTCCAGTTTAGAGTAATGGGGTGAGTATCTTTTATTACAGTAGAAGTAATGTCACACCCCGTTTTCCCCCTAGTTGAATGAGCCGAGTATATGTATGTGCATTTGCATTTGTTGGGCATAACATAAGGGCATTTTGGTAATTTTGCATGTTTTAAGAGTTTTGCTTGCATGTGGGTGCATGCATGGTGCCATGGTGTGAGTTAGTTGGGTTAGTTTTGTGTGTGCTCAAGCGCACCATTGTAGTGTGTGTTCATGAGAGTTTCATCATGTGTGGTTGAGTGCACCATAGTAGGATATGCACTAGTGGGATTGATTTAGTGTGTGGACATGCATATGGTTGTAGGGTGTGTTTAGGGAGTTGCACTTGTGTGTGTTGCTCACACATAAGTAGGGTATGCTTTAGTTGAGAGAATCTTGTGTGTGTGTAACCTAAGCATCTAGGGTGTGAGTGGCCAAATCTCACTAATTGGAGATTGACACTTGTCTTAGGTTAAGAAAAGAAAAAGGAAAAGAAAGGAAAAGGGGATTTCAGATTTTCATTTTTGTGTTTCACGTTCATCACCGCCCCTCTCTTCTCTTCTTCTCCTTCTTCTTCTCTTTTGGACCTTAGTTGAGATTCAAGGGTTACTAGTGGGGTTTGATCATCTCTTAGTGTTCATTGGTAAGTTTTATGCATTCATTTTGCTTTTGTTTCAGTTTTTCCCATCTTCTATTCTCTAGTTTGGATTTGGAGTTAGGGTTGATCTGGATTTTGTTTTGTTTGTATGTTTTGGTTGGGTTTCCTAGTTGAGCCTCCCCGGGATCCTAAAGGCAAGGAAGTTACTGGATCTAGTGGAACTAAGCACTAGGAGCTAAGGATTTTGAAGGTTTGGGAACTTTCTTACTTTTGCATGAGAAATGTTCATGTATGTGTTTTGATGAGTTCTTGGAATTTGATTGTTAAATGTTCTCTATCTTGATGTATATGATATGGGTATTTGCTTTGAAGTGTGAATCTTGCAAAAGTATGAGTTAATTATGGTAATTTTGGAATTGATGTGGTTTGATGCATAAATTGGGTTTTTGATTGATTCTTGAAATTGAATGTGTAAATTAATGGATTGGATGAAGTTTATTGTGAATAAATGTTGTATTATGGTTGTTGATGTTAATGGATGGCTGGATTTGAGGTACGTAGCCTTGGAATGAGTTTTGTGTGGTTGGATGAGGATTTGGAGGAGGAAAATCTGCAGAATTTCTGCAGATTTTCAAAGTCCCGACGCTGTCGCGATCGCGACAGAGAGCGATGATTGGGAGCTTCGTTGTCGCGAGCACGCGACGCCGTCGCGAGCCCGTGACAGCCGAAGTGTTGTGTGCCCTCTGTCGCGACCGCGACAACAGTCGCTATCGTAACAGAGCGTATTGTTGGCAAAGTGCTATCGCGAGCACGCGATCTGTCGCGAGCCCGCAACAGCACTGATTGCCCTCTGTCGCGAGCGCGACATACGTCGCGACCGCGACAGAGCCCGACCCTTCTGTCCTCCTCGCGGTCGCGAAGTCCGTCGCGCGTACGCAGCGAAGAGACTTTGGTCTCTGTCGCAAGCGCGACAGTCCCTGGTATGCTAATTGAGTTCTCTTCTTAGCATGAGGTTATGAACTTCCGTTTCTTTTGACAGTTATGAGAATTATGCTTAGTATTTTATGAACATGGAACATGATATGATTGTGCCCATATACGATGATAATTTTGGAAGTTAAGAAATGGATTGAATGGGTTATGTATGACCTGCTAGAGTCTAGTAAGTGGATAGTTAGGCATGCCTAATAGAGTCTTTGCTGCAGCTTCTGTTTTTCCGTTTGAACCCCGATCAGGTCCCTGTCCGGTTCCTCGCGGACTTCTGTAATATGTTTGGATCTTGTTTAAGGTCCTTCTGAAAGTGTTTGTGAATGAATATTTAAATGGTTTTCGATTCGTAATCGGTTGGTACCCGTAAAGTACTTTCTGTTCACTCGTTATCCACTACCTTGAGTCATCAGGTGTTTCAATGGTTAAAGTGTTTGTATGAATTGTTATATGAGAAAACATATGTTTTATCCTTATGGATTCAATGATGAAAAGTATAATCTGCTATGAGAATATGATTACTGTTATGAACCTTCTGATGAATGGCTATATGTATGTACGCTTGTGAACTGCCTTGACGACCGTTGTGAATGGTTGTCCTTATGCTATTTGTCCGTTTCCCCACTAAGCGTTTATCGCTTAACACGGTGTGTTTACCCGTGCAGGTGCGGAAGGAATCGCTTTTGGGAGAGTCGTCGCCATCAAAACCAACACAGCAGGGTCTTAGTGTAGGGCTTATTTTTGTACCTTTTGAGGATTCTTTTTGTATAGAACTCTCATATGATTTTGTAATAGCTTCCGCTTTTGTATATGTAATTTTGGGAGTTGTAATTATCTTTTATATCTCTCAGTTGATCAGAACAGTAATGTAATGCTTCTATTATATTAATGCATGATCAGCTTTCATGAATGATCTTGTAAAGTTTTAATTTACCCTGCATTGCGGTATGTATATTTACGTATGAATGTATGTATATTTCTGTATTTGTGTGGTGGCACCTTTACTCCTACGGCATCTCACTCCATTTTTGATGGGATCGCCTATGTATGGGTAAGGGATGTTACAAGTTGTGGTATCAGAGCCAGGTTTAGGCGTTTCTGGGTGATTGTTTACATGATGTTATGTGTGCATATGTCTAAGTCTAGGGCTGTGTTTGCTGATGTGGTTGTCCTCTTGTTTGTTAGATAGATTATGATTCTGCTCACGGTGCGCTCGAGGAGTCCGCTGAAAGTGTGAACCCTCCAGCGATAGATCCGTCTGTCTCTGTTTCGGAGTCGGCTCAACGTGCTAGGGTCCAGCCCGAGGCCGCTGCCATGCCTTTTGAGGCGATGCTCAGATTGCATCAGGACATGGCTCGGGTTTTAGAAAGGGTGACTGCCCCGAAAGCTCCAATAGTGAGTCTGAGAAGAGCTGGTGTGGAAGATTTTTATGGGACCGGACTTGATGAATCTGAGTTAGCCGAGAAGTGGCTGGATAAGGTTATGAGAGCTCTGAGGGAAGTCAGGTGTCCTCCCAATCAGCAAGCTGAGTGTGCTGTGGCTTTGCTTCAATGTCCAGCATACGAATGGTGGGAGTTGGTGAGTAGGCAACCTCAGATGCCTGATCCTTTGACATGGGATTTCTTTGATGAGCAGTTTACTAGGAAGTATATGACTCAAGCTTATAAGGACGCAAGGTGGGCGCAGTTTCTGAGTTTGAGGCAAAGGGCCTTGTCGGTTGCGGATTATGAGAAGGAGTTTAACCGGTTATCTCGTTATGCTCCGCGTGGGGTTATGACGGATGATTTCAGATGCAAGCACTTTGAAGCCGGGTTGAATGATTCTTTGAAGATTGCTTTAGTTTCTCTGATGTGTATGCCAGGAGTACATTATTATCAGATTGCTGAGGCTGCTGTGAGGGCAGAGAAGGCAAAATCTTTAATTAGAGAGAGAGCTCAGCGCAGGAATTCTGCTAGGGGTGGCATTTCCTCATCTTCGGGTAAGAGGTCTAGGAACCCACAAGATGATCCTGCAGCTGGTTCGGCTACCAGAGGGAGAAGGCAAGGGTCACCTGCAGTATCTGGTTCTGGTAGAGGTGGCCGGTCTGATGCTGCACCCGTTTGTTCGAACTGCAGTAAAGCTCACTGGGGTGATTGTAGGTGGCTTACTGGTGGGTGTTTCAGGTGTGGGAGCACCGAGCACCGAGTGGCTAATTGTCCTCAGATGGGTGAAGATTCGGGCCCTCAGGCAGGAGCTAGTAGGGTTGGATCGAATGCTTCTCAGGCTGTGAGAGGTAGAGGTAGAGGTAGAGGTCGAGGCGGTCGACCTAGAGATGGAGCTGGTTCTGAGACAGTTGAGCGTCCTTCCCCAATGGCCGCTAGAGCGTATGCAGTTAGAGCCAGAGAGGAGCAGGATGCCCCTGATGTGATTGCCGATAAGTTCCTACTCCATGACACTAAATTATATGCTCTAATAGATCCTGGTTCCACACACTCATATTTGTGCACGCATAAGATTATTGATAAGTTGCATGTGGTAGAACAGTTAGACTATGAGATTTGTGTGACCAATCCATTAGGGCATAGTGTCAGTGTGAGTCGAGTTTATAGGAATTGTCCGTTGATGGTTGAAGGTGTTGAGTTCCCTGTGGATTTGATAGAGTTGCCCTTCAGAGAGTATGATTTGATTTTTGGTATGGATTGGTTGAGCAAGCATAGAGCTGTGGTCGATTGTCATAGGAAGACTTTTGTGCTTCGGGATAGGAACCGAGTTCCAGTGTTTGTCAGAGGTTTGGGTGCGATTTCCATGCACAATATGATTTCTGCTATTCAAGCCAAGAGGTTTTTGAGAAAAGGTTGTGAGGCTTTTCTGGCTGTGGTTTTGGATTCCAGGAGGGATCATGTTAGGATTGAGGACATTCCTATTGTCCGAGGGTTCAGTGATGTCTTCCCGAGCGATTTGCCTGGTTTGCCTCCGGAGAGGGAAGTTGAGCTAGCCATAGAGATTATGCCGGGTACCACACCGGTATCGAAAGCACCTTATCGGATGGCTCCTGTGGAGTTGAGAGAACTTAAAACTCAACTACAAGAGCTATTGGATAAGGGGTTCATTCGACCCAGCATATCTCCTTGGGGAGCTCAAGTTCTATTTGTTAAGAAAAAGGATGGGTCCTTGAGGATGTGTATCGACTACAGGCAGATCAATAAGGTCACAGTGAAGAATAAGTATCCGTTGCCTAGGGTTGAAGATTTGTTTGATCAGCTGCGAGGTGCAGGTGTGTTTTCCAAGATTGATCTTCGGTCTGGGTATTATCAGCTTCGTGTTAAGGATGAAGATGTGGTTAAGACTGCATTCCATACTCGGTATGGCCACTATGAGTTCCTTGTTATGCCGTTTGGGTTGACTAATACTCCAGCGGCATTCATGGATTTGATGAATAGAGTGTTTAGGCCATACTTAGACCGGTTTGTAGTGGTGTTTATAGACGATATTTTGGTATTTTCCAAGAATGAAGCCGAGCATGAAGAGCATCTTCGATTAGTTTTGCAAATTTTGAGAGAGCATCGGTTGTTTGCTAAGTTGAGTAAGAGTGATTTTTGGCTTCGGGAAGTGTCGTTTTTGGGCCATATAGTTTCAGCTAAGGGTATCCAAGTGGATCCAGCCAAGATTGAGGCGATAGTGGATTGTAAAGCGCCTAGGAATGTCCAGGAAGTGAGGAGTTTCCTTGGTCTGGCGGGTTATTACCGTCGGTTCGTTAAGAGTTTTTCTGTGATTGCTGCTCCGATGACCAGGTTATTGAGGAAAGGAGTTAAGTTCGAATGGTCGGATAAGTGTCAAGCCTACTTTGAGAGGTTGAAGCAGTTGTTAGTTGAAGCTCCTATACTAACTCAACCCACCTCGGGTAAGGAGTTTGTTATGTATAGTGATGCTTCAGGTGTTGGTTTGGGATGTGTTCTGATGCAAGAAGGTAAGGTTGTGGCTTACGCTTCTCGTCAGTTGAAGCCGCATGAAAGGAACTATCCGACGCATGATCTTGAGTTAGCAGCGGTTGTCTTCGCTTTGAAGATTTGGCGTCATTATCTCTACGGAGAGAAGTGCAGGATCTTTACGGACCACAAGAGTTTAAAGTATTTTCTGACGCAGAAGGAACTGAATATGAGGCAACGTCGGTGGCTTGAGCTGTTTAAGGACTACGATTACATTGTGGATTACCATCCGGGTAAGGCCAATGTAGTCGCAGATGCGTTGAGTAGGAAGTCAGTTTCTGCCTTGTTTTTGAGGCGGTTCAGATGGAGGTTTGGTTCGGATGGAGCTTTGATAGCTCAGTTGAAGGTCAAGCCTACTTTAAGACAGCGGATAGTTGATGCTAAAAAGGTTGATAAGAAGCTTCAACGGATTGTGCAAGATGTCAGTTTGGGCAAGCAGTCAGAGTTTTCGGTTCAGGATGGGGTTCTTCTGTTTAGAAACCGTTTGGTTGTACCGGATAGCGAAGAGTTAAGAAGACAGATTTTGAAGGAGGCACATAGTTCAGTGTTCACCATGCACCCTGGCAGTGTAAAGATGTATCGGGATTTGAAGCAGTTCTTTTGGTGGTCTGGTATGAAGAGGGACATAGTGGACTTCGTATCTAAGTGCTTGACTTGTCAGCATGTCAAGGCTGAGCACTAGGTTCCCTCTGGATTGCTTACGCCTTTGTCCATTCCTGAGTGGAAATGGGATGACATCGCCATGGATTTTGTTTCCGGATTGCCTTTGACTCAGAGGAAGCATGATTCTGTTTGGGTTGTTGTGGACCGACTTACGAAGTCTGCTCACTTTTTGTTAGGATGGATTATACGATGCATAGATTGGCCAGTACTTATAGTTCGGTTACATGGAGTGCCTTTGTCCATAGTCTCGGATAGGGACCCAAGGTTCACATCCAAGTTCTAGAAAGAATTACAACGAGCGTTGGGTACCAAGCTGAAGTTCAGCATAGCGTTTCATCCTCAGACAGATGGTCAGTCCGAGCGTGTGATTCAGATCTTAGAGGATATGATGAGGGCGTGTGTTTTAGACTTTCCGGGTAGTTGGGACAAGTATGTGTCATTTATGGAGTTTGCCTACAACAACAGTTTCCAGTCGAGCATTGTTATATCACCATATGAGGCTCTATATAGACGTCAGTGTAGGACCCCTGTTTGTTGGACAGAGTTATCTGAGAGGTCAGTGATTGGGCCAGATTTGGTTAGAGATACAGAAGAAAAGATTAGAGTTGTGCAGCTAAATCTGAAGGTGGCCAAGGATCGACAGAAGTCTTATGCCAATCTGAAGAGAAAAGATGTGCAGTTTGAAGTTGGGGACAAGGCTTTTCTTAAAGTGTCTCCTTGGAGAAAAGTACTTCGCTTTGGAAAGAAGGGAAAGCTTAGTCCTCGCTTCATTGGTCCGTATGAGGTTTTGGCAAGAGTTGGTCCAGTGGCTTACAGATTAGCTTTGCCGTTGGAATTGTCGAAGCTTCATGATGTGTTTCACGTTTCGATGCTCCGTCGGTATAGATCGGATCCTTCCCATGTTTTGTCGATTCAAGAAGTTCAAGTGCAGTCAGATTTTTCCTACGATGAGGAGCCTAGAGCTATCTTAGCGCGGGAAGTGAGACAGTTAAGGAATAAGCAGATTCCTTTGGTCAGGGTTTTATGGAATCACCATGGGGTTGAGGAAGCAACTTGGGAGCCGGAGGAGTCGATGAGATTGCAGTACCCGCAGTTATTCAGTTCAGGTGAGAATTTCGAGGATGAAATTCTTATTAGTAGGGGAGAGTTGTCACACCCCGTTTGCCCCCTAGTTGAATGAGCCGAGTATATCTATGTGCATTTGCATTTGTTGGGCATAACATAAGGGCATTTTGGTAATTTTGCATGTTTTAAGAGTTTTGCTTGCATGTGGGTGCATGCATGGTGCCATGGTGTGAGTTAGTTGGGTTAGTTTTGTGTGTGCTCAAGCGCACCATTGTAGTGTGTGTTCATGAGAGTTTCATCATGTGTGGTTGAGTGCACCATAGTAGGATATGCACTAGTGGGATTGATTTAGTGTCTGGACATGCATATGGTTGTAGGGTGTGTTTAGGGAGTTGCACTTGTGTGTGTTGCTCACACATAAGTAGGGTATGCTTTAGTTGAGAGAATCTTGTGTGTGTGTAACCTAAGCATCTAGGGTGTGGTGGCCAAATCCCACTAATTGGAGATTGACACTTGTATTAGGTTAAGAAAAGAAAAAGGAAAAGAAAGGAAAAGGGGATTTCAGATTTTCATTTTTGTGTTTCCCGTTCATCACCGCCCCTCTCTTCTCTTCTTCTCCTTCTTCTTCTCTTTTGGACCTTAGTTGAGATTCAAGGGTTACTAGTGGGGTTTGATAATCTCTTAGTGTTCATTGGTAAGTTTTATGCATTCATTTTGCTTTTGTTTCAGTTTTTCCCATCTTCTATTCTCTAGTTTGGATTTGGAGTTAGGGTTGATCTGGATTTTGTTTTGTTTGTATGTTTTGGTTGGGTTTCCTAGTTGAGCCTCCCCGGGATCCTAAAGGCAAGGAAGTTGCTGGATCTAGTGGAACTAAGCACTAGGAGCTAAGGATTTTAAAGGTTTGGGAACTTTCTTACTTTTGCATGAGAAATGTTCATGTATGTGTTTTGATGAGTTCTTGGAATTTGATTGTTAAATGTTCTCTATCTTGATGTATATGATATGGGTATTTGCTTTGAAGTGTGAATCTTGCAAAAGTATGAGTTAATTATGGTAATTTTGGAATTGATGTGGTTTGATGCATAAACTGGGTTTTTGATTGATTCTTGAAATTGAATGTGTAAATTAATGGATTGGATGAAGTTTATTGTGAATAAATGTTGTATTATGGTTGTTGATGTTAATGGATGGCTGGATTTGAGGTAAGTAACCTTGGAATGAGTTTTGTGTGGTTGGATGAGGATTTGGAGGAGGAAAATCTGCAGAATTTCTGCAGATTTTCAAAGTCCCGACGCTGTCGCGATCGCGATAGAGAGCGACGATTGGGAGCTTCGTTGTCGCGAGAACGCGACGCCGTCGCGAGCCCGTGACAGCCGAAGTGTTGTGTGCCCTCTGTCGCGACCGCAACAACAGTCGCGATCGCAACATAGCGTATTGTTGGCCGAGTGCTATCGCGAGCACGCGATCTGTCGCGAGCCCGTGACAGCACTGATTGCCCTCTGTCGCGATCGCGACATACGTCACAAGCGCGACAGAGCCCGGCCCTTCCGTCCTCCTCTCGGTCGCGAAGTCCGTCGCGCGTACGTAGTGAAGAGACTTTGGTCTCTGTCGCGAGCGCGACAGTCCCTGGTATGCTAATTGAGTTCTCTTCTTTGCATGAGGTTATGAACTTCCGTTTCTTTTGACAGTTATGAGAATTATGCTTAGTATTTTATGAACATGGAACATGATATGATTGTGCCCATATATGATGATAATTTTGGAAGTTAAGAAATGGATTGAATGGGTTATGTATGACCTGCTAGAGTCTAGTAAGTGGATAGTTAGGCATGCCTAATAGAGTCTTTGCTGCAGCTTCTGTTTTTCCGTTTGGACCCCGATCATGTCCCTGTCCGGTTCCTCGCGGACTTCTGTAATATGTTTGGATCTTGTTTAAGGTCCTTCTGAAAGTGTTTGTGAATGAATATTTAAATGGTTTTCGATTCGTAATCGGTTGGTACCCGTAAAGTACTTTCTGTTCACTCGTTATCCACTACCTTGAGTCATCAGGTGTTTCAATGCTTAAAGTGTTTGTATGAATTATTATATGAGAAAACATATGTTTTATCCTTATGGATTCAATGATGAAAAGTATAATCTGCTATGAGAATATGATTACTGTTATGAACCTTCTGATGAATGGCTATATGTATGTACGCATGTGAACTGCCTTAACGACTGTTGTGAATGGTTGTCCTTATGCTATTTGTCCGTTTCCCCACTAAGCGTTTATCGCTTAGCACGGTGTGTTTACCCGTGCAGGTGCGGAAGGAATCGCTTTTGGGAGAGTCGTCGCCATCAAAGCCAACACAGCAGGGTCTTAGTGTAGGGCTTATTTTTGTACCTTTTGAGGATTCTTTTTGTATAGAACTCTCATATGAGTTTGTAATAGCTTCCGCTTTTGTGTATGTAATTTTGGGAGTTGTAATTATCTTTTATATCTCTCAGTTGATCAGAACAGTAATGTAATGCTTCTATTATATTAATGCATGATCAGCTTTCATGAATGATCTTGTAAAGTTTTAATTTACCCTGCATTGCGGTATGTATATTTACATATGAATGTATGTATATTTCTGTATCTGTGTGGTGGCACCTTTACTCCTACGGCATCTCACTCTGGGATCGCCTATGTATGGGTAAGGGATGTTACAAGTAAAGAGTTAAGTTTGCTTATGGCATAGTAATTCCGGGATGGGTGACCTCGACATAGGTATACAGTCGAAAATAATAACAGCTATTGAAAAATTTTTATTTGAGAAAATTGATCCGTGGGTTGTCAGGAGTCTAGTGGTATAATTTGGAGTGAAAATGAGGTAAAATGGGTTCCCGAAAGTCAAGTTGAAGTTTGCCTCTAGTTCAGTTCAATTGAACAAGGGTTTGACTGAACTTTGATTGAATTTTTAAAAATAGTAAATGAGCTCAAAATGGGCTAAAGTGGGAAGTGGAAAGGCTTAAAATATTTTTTAGTAATTTTTGACAGTATTAGAATGGTGTTGTACGGCAGAACCGAAAAGGGTTGAATTGGACTGGTTTAAGTGAACTGAGCCCCAAAAAGTTTCCGATTGGGCTGAAATTTTGTAGCAAGGCTATTTTTCATATTCTAAGAATTATGGAATTAGTTGGGAGTGAAAATAAGTTGAGGAACACATAGAAACCCTAGAATAGTGAAAATTGATCGAAAAAATGAAATTTTTGTTCAAACTGGTTGGACCACTTTTGTTGGACCGGTTCGGTTCAATTCTAACCTACATAAGGTTGCATAAGGCCATATTTCTCTAGAGAAATCCAGTAGCCACCGCCTCTCTCTCCTTCCTTCTTGGCCGAATTGAAGTTCTCACCTTTTTCTCCATTTTTCTTCCATCTTCACCTCATCTCACCTTAAATCTTAGCCCTCTAACTCCTCTACAACATAGTGATGGTGTTTGGAGTCCATTTGGAGTGATTGAAGTGGGAAAAACCAAGAGTTTTAAGTTTATGTGTGATTTTGAGGTAAGTGAAACAAGTGTTTTTAATTTGGTTTAAACGTTCCAATAGATACTTTATGATATGTAGAACACGTTTATAAAGTTTTATTGCAAAAAGGAAGCATGAAATTGATGGGATCTTGTTGAATAAATTCGGCCATGGTTAGGTTTACAAGGAGAGGAAGATTTCTCGTAAGGCTAAGGCATCAATAGGGACATTTGAGAAGTGCTAAGCAAGAGGTATGTTGTAGCGCCCCAATATCCCCTCGGAGGATATCAGGTCACCACAAACGTATACACATACAAACAGACATGCGAAAGAGAAAATAGTAAACATCCATGATACACACGTAGCAGACTATCTTTTAAACAGAAGCTATAGAACATGCCTTAAACAAAACCTTATAGTTAGTTACATTGCAAAAAATAGTTGTTCTTTATACATTACAAACATTCCCTTACATAAGCCTTTACATATCGATTACAAAAGCAATCTTTCCCTTTATCATTTACATAACATATACAAAATCGCTTTACATATATAAAGCTGAACATTTACAAAGCTATACAAAAGTTATATAACATATACACAAAAAGCTATGCCATATACAAAAGACTCCAACTTATACTCCTAGTGTCCTCGGCCTACAGATGTCCAACCCACACTGAACCTGTAAACCTACACGGGAAAACACCCGTGCTAAGCGATAACGCTTAGTGGGGATACAGCAAATACAAGACTTCTAACGAAGTCACAAGCATCAATCATCGAAGCATACCAATAGTGGATATGCTAATTAATTAAGAGCATATAAAAGTAATAAGCATTTATCATATTTGTAACATACCAAACATTTTATCAACATGCTTTATAACATATCTACTAATCTCACGTAACATATATCATGTTCATATTCTTCTAGCTCTAGCTAACGGCTCATATAACATGTATTCCATATCATAGCATCCCATAGACATTTATATACATTAAAGCTTAGCAGCGTACTTCTAGCCTATTCATGTACAATTATAACTTTACATATGCCCTTATAAGCTCATATAAGCATCACTAATGCAATAGTCATGTACCTCTATTAGCATTCTCTATAGCTCTTTAACATATATTAACATCTCATATACATTTATCAAGTAATTAATAGCCTGACTTCATAGTATAAGTGGATACGGGTAAACATATGGATACTGATAGACAGTATCAAACATCTAGAGACAGGATTCTCAAATCATCTGGAGACCGAAGTCTCAATTCATCTAGATACCAATAGGTACCAAAAATCTAGACACCCGTCGGTGCCAAACATCTAGCAGTTGCAAATCATCTAACCCTTTATAGGCATGCCCATCTATTCACTTCTATGAACAACTCAGGCTTAATAATAAACTTCAAGTACATTTCCATATACCATACTCTTATGCAATTATCATGTTATTACATTACTCATACAACTCAATAAATACATATATTAACTATACATATCTATAAACACATACATATAGTTCAACGTACAAGTACACAATTCATTATTAATTTCTATATTATATATATGTATTCATAAGTTTAACACATTAGAATCCTCAAATAATGTATTTAAACTAATTTAGATTCCATTTGGCATACATATATAACATTTGATAATGTTAGACAAAGAATTATGCAAGTTGAAGGTACCTCACGGTGGTAACCTTTTAGTTGTGACTGTGACATAATAAAATATAAAACAAAACTAAAAACAGGCATACCTCATGATGGCAACCATTTGGTTTTGACCATGAGGTCCAAAAAAATAGGCAATTCTTCCTTCTCTCGGCATTGGTCATGGTGGCAACCATTTGGTTGTGGCCGTGACATAGCAGAATAAGCAAAACAAAAGCAGAATCTCGGGACTTCTTAACTCCTCAAATTTGTATAGTCTATACCGATGTCTAAACCTCCATTTTAGGCAAAAGTCCCTCTTAATATTTGTTTCTTGGGATGTTTAGTGTCATATGGAACAAGTTTCAGGTGATTTGGAGTTAAAATGAAGGACTTATGGCCAAAGGAACACAACTAGTTCCAGGCGCCCTCCTTTAGAATTTTAACTACACTTATGGTGAATCTTGAAGACCTTAGAGTCCTTAAATCGACATAACTATTTCTACAACATTTATGGTCACAAATCTTATAGTTCTAACCCAATTCATATCACGCCATTTGGAGTTGTAAAACTCATTTTACACCATAAACAGTTCACATGGGTCAATATAGGCTTCAAAGACTGGTTGACACAATTAAGCTTGTCAAACTTGAAAAAAGCCAACTTGGCCCAAACCAATACACCCAATTCAAACTATAGTTAATATACACATATGTGAACATTTAGACAAAGTCAAATTCTCCATACATGCCATTATCTATAAATTACACAACCAATAATCACAAATCGGAAATTAGGGTTTTATTCATGGGTCAATGTATTCATATCAATCAAAGCAATATCATTAATATGCTACACAATTGTTTACTACAACTTATATCATCTATCAAGCATCACATAAAAACACATAAATTTCAAGCTAACAACATATGCACTTTAACCAAATATAGCACATAATCCCTAACCTCAAAAAGCAGGTTGCTGAACACTCTATCTCTAGCTAGACCTTCTCCTTGCCTTTAGCCTTCCTTTTGTCCAATAATTCTTGCACAATGAACCAAAATACAATCTCTTAGTCCATCACAAACCAATACTAACACACCAATAGAAAATGCGTAGAAGTAGAGATAAACACAGATCATCAACCCTTGCTTACCTTCACGGCTAACCTCTTCAAACAAATCCAAGGCTTTAGAATTCAATTAATGGAGAAAGGAAAGAATCAAGAAATTGAGGGAAAGGAAGATTGGAAGTGAGATTAAGGAGAGAATTCGGCCAGCAAGTGAGAATGAGGCCAAATTCTGCCTCATTCAAACCATTATATATGCATGTGGGGAGAGTGTTGGCACTGCCCTCTTCTCACACGTGGATTCCACTCCACAAGGCAATAGATTCTCTCATATAGTCCCTAGGAAAATCTTCTCTTAATCCCTCTCTTAAGTTCTGTCCTTCAATTGCCAACTTTCCTTTCAATTACACCCCTATAAGCATTAATCTTATATTTTTTCCAATAACATTTGTACCCTATTATGTAATTGACACTACTAATCCTTCTAGGGTACACTTTAGGGTATTACAATTCTCCCCTCCTTAAGAAATTACGTCCTCGAAATTTTCACGGTAATAAATAAAAATCATGCCAGTCAATACATAATATAAAACTTACCAGATGGACCAGCAGGATCATCGACCTCTTCCCCGATCATGGCAAAGACTTTACCCGGACCGCTAGTAGCAACGGGCCTCTCTACTGTCTCTGACATTACTTGAACCGCTATACCTCTTCCTCTGCCACTTCTAATTGATCCAGTCATATTCGCATTTCCTTTAGTCACTTGTGAACTCGAATTCCCTTTAATCTCAGGGCAGTTAGCATGCATGTGGTCCATACTGCCACACTTGAAACATGCTCCCGTGAGCTTCTTACATGTTCCCCAATGATTCCTTTGACAATGTTCACACTTAGGTATTATGCTACCCCTACTGGAAGGTGGTATAACACTACCCTTTGATACAGGCTCTCGAATCGAACCTCTAGTAACTTGTCCACTTGCAACTCCTCGAGCCTTCTTGCTACTAACTCTATCATTTTCTGGTACTTTCCTCCTCTGCTCTTTCCTTTGCTTTACCAATTCAGCATCTTCCAATTTCATAGCAGCCAAAACTAGCTGATAATAATTCACCGACTGCATAACAGCCATCACTGATAGAGGTCCTCTAATAGACTCTCTCAATCCATCCTCAAACTGTTGACATTTGAAGTCTTCTGTTAACAATGCATTTGGCACATACTTACTTAGTCGACTAAATTCCTTCTCATATTCTCCTATTGTCATACTCATTTGTTTCAGACGTACAAACTTCTTCCATTTTGCTTCTCTAAACGCTTTGGTGATATACGTCTTCTCGAATTCTTGGGCAAAGAAGTTCCATGTCAACTCATCTGGTTACTGGGGATTCCAAAACAGCAGTTTCCACCAGTCATAGGCTGGACCTTGTAGTAATGATACTAAACAAGTCACTCGCTAATTTTGTGGACAATTTATTTCTTTTAGGATCCTTTCCATCTTTTACAACCAAAATGCAGCCACATCCGATTGACCCAAAGTAGTTCCACTAAACTCTTATGCTCCTCTCTTTCTAACAAGGTCTGAAGGAGCCTTAGGAGCAGTCAATCTGTCTATGCACTACATCAACCCTTGCACTAACATCGGTTGTCTGGAGCTAGTCCCAGACCCTCAGCTGGAGGCTGCTCAGGGACAGGCTGATCAACTCTAACCGGATTTACACTTCCCGTCGTCTCTCCTACATTCTCGCTCGAATTCGATTCCATCTATACTCCACATAAGACAACATCTGCATTAGGTCATAACTCTAGACATATAAAAACATCTAATCAATACTCTAACATCTTATCGTCCTAAACCATCTACCTATGCTCTGATACCACAACTTGTAGCGCCCCAATACCCCTTAGGAGGATATCGGGTCGCCACACATGCATACACATAGAAATAGACATGCGAAAGAGAAAATAGTAAACATCCATGATACACACGAAGCGGAATATCTTTTAAGTATAAGCTATAAAACATGCCTTAAACATAACCTTATAGTTAGTTACATTGCATAAAATAGCTGTTCTTTATACATTACAAACATTCTCTTACATAAGCCCTTACATATCGATTACAAAATCAATCTCTCCCTTTACCATTTACATAACATACACAAAATCGCTTTACATATATAAAAGCTAAACATTTACAAAGCTATACAAAAGTTCTATTACACAAAAAGCTATGCCATATACAAAAGACTCCAACTATACTCCTAGTGGCCTCAGCCTGCAGATGTCCAACCCTCACTGAACCTGTAAACCTACATGGAAAAACACCCGTGCTAAGAGATAATGCTTAGTGGGGATATAACAAATACAAGAATTCTAACGAAGTCACAAGCATCAATCATCTAAGCAAACCAATAATGGATATCCCAATTAATTAAGAGCATATAAAAGTAATAAGCATTTATCGTATTTGTAACATACCAAACATTTTATCAACATGCTTTATAACATATCTACTAATCTCATGTAACCTATGTCATGTTTATAATCTTCTAGCTCTAGCTATCGGCTCATATAACATGTATTTCATATCATAGCATCCCATGGACATTTATATACATTAAAGCCTAGCAGCATACTTCTAGCCTCTTCATGTACAATAACAACTTTACATATGCACTTATAAGCTAATATAAGCATCTCTAATGTAATAGTCATGTACCTCTATTAGCATTCACTATAGCTCTTTAACATATATTAACATCTCATATACATTTAGCAAGTAATTAATAGCCTGACTTCATACAATAAGTGGATAGGCACTATCAAACATCTAGAGACAGGAGTCTCAAATCATCTAGAGACCGAAGTCTTAATTCATCTAGATACCAATAGGTACCAAACATCTAGACACCCGTCGGTGCTAAACATCTAGCAGCTGCAAATCATCTAACCCTTTATAGGCATGCCCATCTATTCACTTCTATGAACAACTCAGGCTTAATAATAAACTTCAAGTACATTTCCATATACCGTACTCTTATACAATTATCATGTTATTCCATTACTCATACAACTCAATAAATACATATATTAACTTTACATATCTATAAACACATACATATAGTTCAACGTACAAGTACATAATTCATTATTAATTTCTATATTATATATATGTATTCAAAAGTTTAACATATTAGAATCCTCAAATAATGTATTTAAACTAATTTAGATTCCATTTGGCATACATATATAACATTTGATAATGTTAGACAAAGAATTATGCAAGTTGAAGGTACCTCACGGTGGTAACCTTTTGGTTATGACCGTGACATAAGAAAATATAAAACAGAACTAAAAATAGGCATACGTCACGGTGGCAACCATTTGGTTTTGACCATGAGGTCCAAAAAATAGGCAATTCTGCCTTCTCTCGGCAATGGTCATGGTGGCAACTATTTGGTTGTGACCGTGACATAGCCGAATAAGCAAAACAAAAGCAGAATCTCGGGACTTCTTAACTCCTCAAATTTTTATAGTCTATACCGATGTCTAAACCTCCATTCTAGGCAAAAGTTCCTTCTTAACATTTGTTTCGTGGGATGTTTAGTGTCATATGCAACAATTTTTAGGGGATTTGGATTTAAAATGAAGGAGTTATAGCCAAGGGAACACAACTGGTTCTAGGCGCCCTCCTGTAGAATTTTAACTACACTTATGGTGAATCTTGAAGACCTTAGAGTCCTCAAATCGACAGAACTATTTCTATAATATTTATAATCACAAATCTTACGGTTCTAACCCAATTCATATTACCCCATTTGGAGTTATAAAACTCATTTTACACCATGAACAGTTCATATGGGTCAATATAGGCTTCAAAGACTGGTTGACACAATTAAGCTTGTCAAACATGAAAACAGCCAACTTGGCCCAAACCAACACAACCAATTCAAACTATAATTCCTATACACATATGTGAACATTTAGACACAGTCAAATTTTTTGTACATGCCATTATCTATAAATTACACAACAAATAATCACATCTTCGAAATTAGGGTTCTATTCATGGGTCAATATATTCATGGCAATCAAAGCAATCTCATGCTACACAATTGTTTACTACAACTTATATCATCTATCAAGCATCACATACAAACACATAAATTTTAAGCTAACAACACATGCACTTTAACCAAATATAGCACGTAATCCCTAACCTCAAAAAGAAGGTTACTGAACACTCTATCTCTAGCTAGACCTTCTCTTTGCCTTTAGCCTTCCTTTTGTCCAACAATTCTTTCACAATGAACCAAAATACACTCTATTAGTCCATCATAAACCAATACTAACACTCCAACAGAAAATGGGTAAAAGTAGAGATAAACACAAACCATCAACCCTTACTTTCCTTCATAGCTAACCTCTTCAAAGCAATCCAAGGCTTCAGAATTCAATTAATGGAGAAAGGAAAGAATTAAGAAATTGAGGGAAAGGAAGACTGGAAGTGAGATTAAGGAGAGAATCCGGTCAGCAAGTGAGAATGAGGCCAAATTTTGCCTCATTCAAACCATTATATATGCATGTAGGGAGAGTGTTGGCACTGCCCTCTTCTCACATGTGGATTCCACTCCACAAGCCAACAGATTCTCTCATATAGTCCAAATCTTCTCTTAATCCCTCTCTTAAGTTCTGTCCTTCAATTGCCAACTTTTCTTTCAATTACACCCCTACAAGCATTAATCTTATACTTATTCCAATCACATTTGTACCCTATTATGCATTTGACACTACTAATCTTTCTAGGGTAAAGTTTGGGGTATTATATATGTGGTTACAAATCCATTTATTTCCATTGAAAATCCATGATTTTAGGTTATGTCTAAGTGTTAAGTATATGAAATATGCATGTATAATGGAATCTAACTTTATAGTCATCTTTAGGAAGGTAAATAATGATGATTTGAATGCTTAATATGAGAAGATAATAATTTGGTGAAGAAACTAAGATTCGGCCGAATGGTATACATAGGAAAAATAAAGGTATACTTGGTTATTATGGCGTGTAAATGTTATTTAGGTAATGTTTACTATGATATTTAGTAAATGGTATTATTTTCGGAAAGAAAAATAAACTTAAAGTTGAAATGTATCGTAGGCCGAATGGTATTCTTAGGGCAAACCATATTAAACCTTAATAATTAATGTATATACATGATATATTTGTGATATATGACATGAGATTTAGTTAATTAAGTGATTAAATTGAAAGAAAAATAAAGATAAAGTGTAATGAGTGCTTTGGTAGAATGGTAAACCTGGAATAAGTAATGTGTAACTTGATTATTTATTAAGTATAATAGTATAAAATGAATAAAGAATGGAAAAGAAGAATGTGTGAATTTACTTGAAGTTAAAAGTGTATATTTGCATATGTATAAAGAGAATTAATGCATTATGTTTAAGAGGAAAATAATTGAAAGTGTATGTTTCAGTGAATTCTTGATATGAATGATGTTTACATTGAATATCAAGTGAATTGAAATGGAATTGACAGAAAAAGAAGTGGTACTGTATTGTATGGTTTAATATTGTGAAAATTATTCGTTTTGTATATAAAGTGAATAATGAAATGAATGATGAAGTGCCTTGCCCTTAGTACTCTAGTAGTAAATCTAGTTCTGGATATAGATGGCTAGCCATAGGGACGTCAATGTATATCGCAGCAGCGAGTCATGGCAACTTGCAATTATAAACCAATGACGGTCTATTTAGAAATGACGTGTAGTGTAGAGTGTAAATGTAGTGTCATCGGAGTGTCCCTAGTGGTCACTCCGACACTACGGAAGTGTAATTTGGCCCCCTAGTGGCCACTTCGATATATTAGGGCTATAAAACCCAGTCCCGCATATCCAGTCTAGTGATAACTACTAGGTGTTACTAGGGGCAAATATAAAGAAATTGATTAAAAAGAGATTTATTCAAAAAATATGCTAAAAAAGTGTAAATAAAGAATTAAATTGAAAGAAGATAAAAGATGAAGGACTAAAATGTAATTTATCATGAAAATGATTGGTTAGTGGATTAATTGATAAGTTATAACTTAATAAGGGATTAAATGTAGAGGTATAGTTAAGTAACGGCATAATTGTAAATAAAAGTAAGAAGAAGGGTAATATGGTTATTTGATAAAAGTTTCGGGACATTATTGTAAAATGCATTAAAATTTATTAAAACGGTGATAAATAAGAAAATAAGTGAAAATGGACTAAATTGAAAAAAATAGAAAGTTTAGGGGTAAAATTGTAATTTTGCACTTAGTAGTTAGAAATGGATTAAATTAGGTGAAAATTGTAATTGAAATGAAAATAGTATAAGGGAATTGAAATATAGGGACCAAAAGGTAATTTAACGTGAAAATAGTATATTAGGGACTTAAATGAAATTTTGTAAATTAGAAAATATTTAAAGTGAAAAATAAGTGTAAATAAGGGCATTTTAGTAATTAAGAGAACATAAGGGACATGATCGTCATTATTGAAAAAAGATGAGGTCCTAAATGTAAATTTTGAAATTGTAAGGTTAATTAAAGGACTAAAGTGTAATTAGTTAGTGAATTGATTGTGTAAATGAATAAGTGATTTTTAATGATGAATTTAGTGTTTAATTGAAATTAATGAGTGAGTCTAAATGTAAAACAAGTGAAAAAAAATTGAATTAAATAAAAGAATAAAGATAGATAAGGGTATAAATGTAATTTTGAGAAAGTTAAGCATAGAATCGTAATTTGGTAAAAGTAGAGGGACAAAATTATAAAGTTTGATTGTAAAATAGTTAATTAAAGGATTGTAATGGAATTATGATTAATGACAGTTGTGAATTGATTTAGTAATAAGTATAAAGAATTAATGTGTAAATATGGATAGTAAATTGAAATGAATAATAGGTTATATGTTATAGTCATATGTGTGTGAACTTAATTATGGTAGTGGAAATCCTTGGATTTGTAACCACCACTGGGCATATTTAATGCTCAGCATGTAGTTTTTTTTGACTGTGTGTAGGTTTGCGTTAGGAGTGGAGCAGCATACCTCAGGAGTTTTTAGGAGCAAAGCAGAGAAGGATTATTAGAAGTTTATTTTGTATGTATTGATATTGGCATATATATGTATGAGTTGGTACGATTATGTATGAGTATGTATGACTGGTACTGGTACAATTTTGTGATGGATGGATATTTTGGGCATGTAATAGTATAGTTGTGCTATAATTATTGTTGTGCCCTTGCCGGGGCTGCGGTTGTTTGATTTGCATGTTTTGGTAGTTAAAGTAATAAGTCGTTATACTGTCGAAATTTGACTAGATAAATAGTAACATTAGATAGTTAGGTCAATCGGTGAGTTAGATAACTAAGTGATAAATGGATAAGTGATTTCAATTGTATGTGTGGAAAAAAAATTACCTAAGTTTTGCATTAAGATTTTAAGATTGTATTTTCAATCATGGAAACCGTACAACGTAGTAGGGAGTGTATGTATCATATAAGTGTGTTACATTTATTTTGGTATCACAATTGTAATGGCCTCAATACCGGGTTAGGAGTATTCAGTGAATTTTATAGAGTCTGTAGTGTCATTCCAGTTTAGAGTAATGGGGTGAGTATCTTTTATTACGATAGAAGTAAAGAGTTAAGTTTGCTTATGGTTTAGCAATTCCGGGATGGGTGAGTTCGGGGTAGCTATACAGTCGAAAATAACAGCAGTTATTGAAAAATTTTTATTTGATAAAATTGATTTGTGGGTTGTCAGGAGTCTAGTGGTATAATTTGGAGTAGAAATGAGGTCAAATGGGTTCCTAAAAGTCAAGTTGAAGTTTGCCTCTAGTTCGGTTCAATTGAACAAGGGTTTGACTGAATTTTTAAAAATAGTAAATGAGCTCAAAATCGTATAAAGTGGGAAGTGGAAAGGCTTAAAATAATTTTTAGTATTTTTTGACAGTATTAGAATGGTGTTTTAAGGCAGAACCGAAAAGGGTTGAATCGAACCGGTTTAAGTGAACTCGACCCCAAATGGACTCCGATTGAGCTAAAATTTTGCAGGGAGGCTATTTTTCATATTCTCTGAATTATGGAATTGGATGGGAGTGAAAATAAGTTGAGGAACACATAGATACCATAGAATAGTGAAATTGACCCAAAAATCGAAATTTTGTTCAAACTGGTTGGACCACTTTGGTTGAACCGATTTGGTTCACTTTTAGCCTATATAAGGATGCATAAGGCTAGATTTCTCTAGAGATATCCAGTAGCCACCGCCTCTCTCTCCTTCCTTCTTGGCTGAATTGAAGTTCTCAACTTTTCCTCCATTTTTCTTCGATCTTCTCCTCAAATCTTAGCCCCTTAACTCCTCTACAACATAGTGATGGTGTTTGGAGTCCATTTGGTGTGATTGAAGTGTGAAAAACCAAAACTTTTAAGTTTAGGTGTGATTTTGAGGTAAATGAAATAAGTGTTTTTAATTCGATTTAAAGATTCGAATAGATATTTTATGATATGTAGAACATGTTTATGAAGTTTTATTGCATGAACGAAGCATAAAATTGATGGGATCTTGTTGAATAAATTCATCTATGGTTAGGTTTACAAGGAGAGGAAGATTTCTCATAAGGCTAAGGCATCCAAAGGGACATTTGAGAAGTGTAAGCAAGGATTTGAGGTTTGTGGTTAAAAAATCCATTTATTTTTGTTGAAAAAGCATGATTTTAGGTTATGTCTAAGTGTTAAGTATGTGAAATATGCATGTATAATGGAATCTAACTTCATAGTCATGTTTAGGAAGGTAAATAATGATGATTTGAATGCTTAATATGAGAAGATAATAATTTGGCAAAGAAACTAAGATTGGGCCGAATGGTATACATAGGAAAAATAAAGGTATACTTGGTTATTAATGGGTGTAAATGTTATTTAGGTAATGTTTACTATAATATTTAGTAAATGGAATTATATCAGGAAAGAAAAATAAACTTAAAGTGGAAGTGTATCATAGGCCGAATGGTATTCTTAGAGCAAACCATATTAAACCTTAATAATTAATGTATATACATGATATATTTGTGATATATGACATGAGATTTAGTTAATTGAGTGATTAAATTGAAAGAAAAATAAAGATAAAGTGTAATGACTTGTAACACCCCCCAACGACACCACGTAGCATATCGACGGATGAAGAGCTACAATGAACGGAGGGTGCTACCAGATAAAGTCACACATGGTAATACAAAAATCAGAGTAATAAAATTTCTAACATCATAACCTCAAGATATCTACATTCTAGACTTATCTCGCACACATCATCATTTGCACTAAAGATTATTACATCTCATTACAAATGCTAAATAAATAAACTTAATTACAAACCGACAATAAAGAAAAACATTCTATAACTTCTATCAACTCGTTGGCCAAAGTAACAAAGAACCACTGCGCGACTCTGATCTCCTAACCTGCATGGACAAACAACCGTGCTAAGCGATAACGCTTAGTCGGGCGAAACAAATAATGGGCAGCCACTCACAGTGGTTGCCGAGGAAAACACACGTAAATCAATATATATATATATATATATATATATATATATATATATATATATAAATACATGAACATAAAGTACTCCAGTTAAAGCTATCATAAATTCATATTCTTTTTCTCATACAAAACTTAAACATTTTCCAATATACATTTGTTTACCACTTTATTTCCCCTTTACTATTACACAATATGCAATAATCATGTCCATCAAAAATTAACAAACATTACACAAGGATTTCCTTACCGATATACATACATTGGTCATCAAAGCTAAAGTTCAGAAGACAAGCAAATACATAACATACCTATGTTCTCAATTCAAACATGTAAACGAATATATGTATACATAGAATTCATTCATTAATTATTCAACTATAGAAAACATGCATTTCACTTACTTCAATTATTCTTTACAAAAACTTCATACAGATAAGTATACTCTTAACTCTTGAACAGATTAATAACATGTATTATCCCCACGTGATCTCTTATGCAATTAGGACTTATGCATATATGCCTATCAGAACAAACAGTACATGTTTATTCTCTTCTCATTTAACAGATATTGCCTTATTACCCAAAACACATAGGTACCCAAAGTTACCGTACTTTTCCACATGAATGTCCATAAAGGATCCAAAACAGAGGAGTGCATAGAGCACAAGTCAAATGGCATTAATCACAAATGCATCAAATGCTTATTCACATATTCAATTTAAAAATCATCATAGAGCTTATCAACTAAATAACATTATTTCACTCTTTAATGTCCTGCTAAGTCATAGGGGTGGATAAGCGAGTGAACACATGGCGGTACCTTACGGGTATGAATCGAAAAGCAGCATCACATTTTCTCATTCAAAAACATTTTACAGAGGGGATCTTAAATAAGATCCATGCACATTGAGGTTCGCGAGGAACCAAATGGGGACCTGATCAGGGTCTAAAAAGAACAGAGGGCTGCAGCTAATAAAACTCTATAGGCATGCCTATCTATCCAAGACTCGACTAACACAGGCTAAATTTCCATATTATTATTATTATTGAATTCATCTCATTTCCACATATATACACATTCCACCAATACACATAACATTCTTTCATTTTTATTGGGCACATGAATTCATTTATGTATAAATACCTCATATAAACATATTAAACACATTCATGTTATTAGATATCATGTCCATATTTAGTCTCAACAATTACCTTACCGTTATCAGATTCATTTAGACTAACGGATAATTTCACATTTTGTTACACACATACATTGACAACATAATCATGGTAGATCAAATTCTAATTAAGCAAACTCATTCCATTTATTATACTTAACCAGTGTATAACTCAATCTAAACTCATAATTATGCATACTTGTTCATACTACACATCCTCATGTAGATTAAGGCATCATAATCCTTAAATGTTATTTAACTTGACTAAATTCTATTTCATATAATTATACATTATTAGTTCATTAGTCTACTACTAGTATTAATCATGTTCATGTGTATTTTCTTAGTGATATCTATTTTATAATCATTTCATAATCCTAAACATTCATTGGATAGACCCGTGAAAGTTTCGGTGCAGTACAGGTTCAATTCGGGAAGAGAAATACATAAAAATATACAAATTAGTTGAGGGTAAAGTGGGGAATTGATTCATGCCAACCATGGGCTATAAAACGAGAAGAAAAACCCTCATAAGTCTGGTTCTATTGTGCTCGCGACAGTAGCTACCCTCTACAAGATTGCTTTTTACATTAAACTTGCATCGCCTAAACTAACGTCTAACCCTCATTTTTAGGCAAATGTCCTTCTTAACAATTGTTACCTAGGATGTCAAGTTTCCAATGGGACATGTTTTAGGTAATATAGACATCTAAAACATAAGATATGACCTAAACAATATATACTGTTAAGATGAACCCGCAAAAATAGGAATACCTATGTTTTGCCCACTCTCTGGGACAGTTAGATCCAGAATTCGCTCATATTTATTGTTAGAAATTTTTACATGTGGATCTTAGGTTTCATCTCCATTTTTAAGAAATCCAATTAGATCATTGTAACTCGATCTATGGGCAAAAGAGTCACCAAAGGTCAAGAGAGACCAACATAGAAACTTACTCTACAAGCACACTTTTCCTACTACGTGTATATGACCTCTAAATTCCACTTTAATGACATTTTTAAACAACATGCTCAACTAATCATTTATTTATATATATGTTAACTTGCAGTAGGCACAATCCTCATCTTAATTTGATTAAAGCTCAAGGAGTTATGGCCCAAGGAACATAACATGCTCCAAAAAGACCCTCCTATAGAATTAGCTACGCCTAATTTCACTTTTGCTGACTTTTAAGTCCTCAATTCATTATGATCATTTCTAAGACTATTATAGACACATATTATAGGAACCTAAATCCATCAAATCCATTCATTTTATAGTCATTTAACTTAAGTTATAACACTTATAATTAAATCAAGTCAAATGGACCTCAACTCAATTTTTGCACTTCCAGCTAATTAACTACAAGCTAACCTATTTAGCATCATTTTATCATCACTCTCAGAATACACTTTCCTAACTTAATTATGCACATCACGGCACAAACCACAATTTACATACTTAATATACACAAGCAATCAATTGACACACACACAAATAATTAGTTCCCAAACCTCTTCTCCTTTGCTTCTCTTAAGCTTACATGGCACCTTGATCATTAATACTCTTCTTTCCCTTTCCTTTCTCAAAGCCACCATCACCATATGCACAATCAATTCCAGAATTGGAACACCATTATAAATCCTCAATCCCATCAATTTCAGAACAAGAAAAAATGGGAGATGAAGAACTATAATTACTCACTTACCTTTGTAATAATCAGCAATTTAATTAACCACTAAACACTTAATTAACCAGCATGATTTGTAGAGTTAAAAATGGTAATTTGGAGAAGAGCTTCACGTTGAAGGAGGAGGAAGGACAAATTTTTAAGAGAGGAAAAAAAATGGCTGAATACACAAGCAACTAGTGGGTTTCTCTCTCTCCACAAGGTTTATATTTCATGTAGGAGGACGAGGTGGCAAGAGCAGAAATCTACAGCTGGATTCCACTACCCAAACTCAACAATGCATACCAATCCACCTCTTTCTCCTCCAATGCATGCATCATCCTATTTGTCTCTCTCTCTCTCCCTAATGCACAATCCTAGGAGGCATTTACAGCAATGGATCATGGGCTCTACTGCAAATCTGTCCCACTAATGGACTTCAAGCCTTAAGCCCAACAAACCATCTTAATATAAACTAAGCCCACAGCCTCATTAGTGCTAATTAAGCCCATCCACAAATCTGATTTTATTAAGTCCATTAACCAATGCAATGCAAGTCCAGCCCTCTACCAATATCTAACCCAATAACACTTTAGTCACTTAAAAAATTTTCTTTATGTAATTGGGTCCTCAATCGCACTTTAAATCCAATTTTTACCAGATTTTCGCTAGACTGTTCTGTCACGCTCGCGATAGAACCCTCACTTTAACCAATTATTCCATGACTTGCTCGAACCTCCACGTAAATTCTTCGCTAAGCTGAGTTCTCATTCCAATGTGTCATCTCTTATTAATACACATCCTCATACTTATCCGGATGCCACAAATCCTACTAGGGTATAAATCGGTCTGTTATAACTCTTCCTTCCTTAAGAGAATTTCATCCGCGAAATTCAAATCCCAATTCATCAATAAAGGTTACTCGACTTCCTCTATCAAAGCTCTTCCAGAAAACTTTATCACTATTCACAACCCCAAACACCCACACTTCTCATTCAAACACTTCTACTTCTTATTATCTTATTACACAATCCTTGACACATCGATTTTATAGAGTAAACCTATCACATCCTTCACTCATGCTATTTATTCTTCATTCACAATCTTATTCACATTCTCTTATATAATTTTTGTAAATAACTTCCTCCTTTTACTTTGATTACTCATACTTTATACTTTCCTTAACAAACACTTCACCCCGCTTTAATAGTCCTCTTTCTACACCAACATTTTATATACATCCTGTCAGCTTTCTCTTCGCATGAGACACATACACAAATGTTTTGGACATATGATCAAGGGATGCAAATGTATATATGATGATGTATGTATGCAAAATGATGCAAAAATGCAGTTTATGCAATATTAATGCACTTTTCCCATCCCCGTGTTTTACATGCTCATGTTTAGATGATTTCATTGAGATAGCTAACAGGGGTACAAAATGTCACCACTTTATCTTATTCTCCAGATCATTCTTAATTCCAAACTTATTTATACCCAAAATTAATTCAAATTCATGGGATAACACTTTAGTCAAATTATCAGATAACTCTCTACTTCGAATCACTTAGCAACAGTTCTCAGGTGCATACACACATTTACACTATGTCCCGAAGAAGAAATCACATATGCATCACAATTAAGAAAATCAATACACACACATATTCTAGATTGCACATACACTTAACAATTCAAGGCAGGTAGATCGTGACCTACCGAGCCAACACTTAACTAAACACTTTATCAAATCAAAAGGTTTCCCTTCCCAAAACATATCTAAAGGACAAGGTCGTCCACTTTGGCCAACGCTAAACTATACAGACACACTTCAAAATACCTAGTTAACCAGAATCGACTAAACCGGAGCTCTGATAAAAAATTGTAACACCCCCAACGACACCACATAGCATATTGACAGATAAAGAGCTACAGTGAGCGGAGGGTGCTACCAGACAAAGACACATATGGTAATACAGAAATCAGAGTAATAAAATTTCAAACATCATAACCACAAGATATCTACATTCTAGACTTATCTCACATATATCATCATTCGCACTAAAGATTATTACATCTCATTACAAATGCTAAATAAATAAACTTAATTATAAACCAACAATAAATAAAAACATTCTATAACTTCTACCGACTCATTGGCCAAAGTAACAAAGAACTGCTACGCGACTCTAATCTCCTAACCTGTATAGACAAACAACCGTGCTAAGCGATAACGCTTAGTCGGGCGAAACAAATAATGGGCAGCCACACACAGTGGTTGCCGAGGTAAACACACGTAAATCAATATATATATATATATATAACTGAAGGAAGTTTTGAAATTTTTCCCAAATCTAAAGTACTTGTGGAAGAACCAGCATCTGAATATCGATGACTGGAAGCTCTGCTAAAGCTTATTTTTACCTTTTCGTCATTGTACTGGGTAATTTCCCTCAATTGGGTATTTGGTTTTGCCTGTTCAGGAGATTTTGGTTTTGAAATTTCTTCCAAGATCCATTCTTCGGGAAGACTGATATCCTTCCAAAGGATAGATTTTGGAATAACTGTGTTAGATCTAGACAGATCTGTTTGTAAAAATAGGGTTTCACCCTTTTTGGAATCAACATTTTTTGTTGCAGTAAAAGCTGAAACCATTGCCTTGTAATGCATTTTAAACATAATTGCTACTGGAATTGAACCTTCTAGCATTTTGTATTTATGGGTTTTGATTTGCAAAATCAAGGATTTTAAAATGTTTTTATCTCTTAGAGATAAAGAAATATCCGGATAACATTCAAAAGAGATTGGGCCTTGGTAAAGACTCGATTCTACTGATGCTATCATAGAATCCTAAAAATTTACGTGTCTGGCATCCCTCAATACGCAAAGAATTGAAGTGTTTAAGCCATCTTTTGTCAATGGTTTAATTCCCACCTGGACAAGTCCTATGTGTATGTAACCATATTTTCTGTCTAGGTGTTTTTGTAAAGTTTTTTGAGAAAGAAGTTGGATGGTTTCAAAAGGTTTTGAGATTTGAACATCCCTTTCTTCCGTTTTGATGACATAGTCAGTTTTGAAAATGTTTTGAAACAGACCAGTTTCATAAACCTGATCTTTTTTTATTTTTGGAATTTCCCAGTTGTTTAAAGATTTTTGAAAATCCTCAATAGTGATTTCTTCACTATTTGTTGGATGTTTGAAATTTGATTCCGATGAACCAGAAGCAAGAGAGCTTGAAAAAGAAGTGGATCTACAAAATAAATTATTCATAATTTCGAAAATTTTATTTTATTTTTAGACCCTTTGATCCTGCGGCGTCCATGGTATCAGAGCAATTGCTGAACTGCTCATTGCAGGATTTTCAGGACAACTGAAAGGATGGTGGGATTATCACCTCACTCCCAACAACAATTAGAAATATTAGGTGCAATCCAAACCTTAGAGGATGGAACACCCATTCTCGATGATATAGGTAACCCCATACCTGATGCTGTAGCAACCCTAATCCATACGATTAGTCTACACTTCATAGGTGATCCTTCTCATTTAAAAGACAAAAACGCAGAATTACTTTCAAACCTTAGGTGCAAAAAGCTTTCTGATTTCCAAAATTACAAAACTACTTTCTTAACTAGGGTAATGCTTAGGGAAGATTCCAATCAACCGTTTTGGAAAGAAAAATTCCTTGTTGGCCTTCCTACGCTTCTAGGAGAAAGAGTCCGTAATAAAATCAAAGAAGCTTTTGGAATTAACCAAATTCCTTATAACCATTTAACTTATGGGGAATTAGTTAGTTTCACATAAAAAGAAGGTTTAAAAATCTGCCAAGATTTAAAACTTCAAAAACATTTGAAATGGGAAATGAAGAAAACTAGGCAAGAACTAGGATCATTCTGTAAACAGTTCGAAGTCTCCACAGAAGGTCAAACAAAAACCTGTGGAGGTTCCTGTTCTAAATCCTACAAGAAGCCTCATAAACGATTTTCTTCAAAACCTAACAAATAGGAGTTTTATAAAAGATCCAAACCACAAAAACATTATAAGAAAAGATCTTTTAAAAAACCCTTCAAACCAACTTTCAAACAAGTCACTTGTTTTAAGTGTGGCAAACCTGGCCACACTTCAAAATATTGCAGACTTAACAAAAAACTTCATGAATTGCAAGTTGAGGAAGAAATGATTCAAAAAATTGAAGCCATCCTCCTTGAAACATCAGAAAGTGAGTCTCAAACAGAATCATGAGAAACAAAAGATTCTTTTCAAAATGATGAAGTTGCTGCCCTTGATTCCTCTAGCATTGAGTCAGGTAGTAGTTTCAAATCTTTAAATGTTTTGACAAAAGATCAAGAATTAATTCTTGATATCATCAAATAAGTGGAAGATTCAAAACTTCAAAAAGAAATCATTGAAAAACTTTTGAAGTCATTTGAACCAAAAACTCCAAAACCTTCCACTTCCAAACTTATTCCAAACAGTACTTATGATCTCACTAAAATCTTAAGTACTAAATCAAAAGAAAAACCTCCTGTGACAATTCAATCGCTTCAAGAAGAAATTAAAATTGTCAAAAAAGAGCTAAAAACTCTTAAAGAAAAATAGGAGAAAGATTCAAACCTTCTTCATGGTCTTTTATCACAAGACTCCAGTTCTAATGATAATGAGAATGAAGAAAAAATTGAAAACAAAACTGCCGATCTAGACTTAGAAAATGAAATTCAAAGTTTAGAAAATGCTCCAAATGATTTCTTGTTTATTTTGAGAGAAATTACCACAAGAAAATATTTGGTAAAAGTTTTCATTGTTTTTTCAAATGATTTCAAAATTGATACAGTTGCTCTTTTTTATACTGGAGCAGATTTAAATTGTTTAAAAAGCTGTATCATCCTAAAAAGAATTTTTGAGAAAACTTCTGAAAAACTTGTCGCGGCTAACAACTCCGACATGGGAATTAAATTTAAAACAGAAGCTTCCATCCAGAATGGTAGCATCTTTATCAAAACTCCATTTGTTTTACTCGAAAATATCAGTCATACTGTCATTCTAGGTGTCACGCCCAGTTCCACTCGCTAAAGCTGATGAGGCTATAACGATAGGAAGTGACCGCGCACGCAAAATTACTTACATATGCTGAACTTAAGGTGATCATAAAAACAGGTACAAATAAATTTTTATCTATACTTATTCATGCCATCCATATGCAGCACACATAAACATATATTTCACCATAAACATGCTAGGTTGTTATCCTTATAGTTACATGCCAACATACTTGTACGTTACACATAAACTTATATATCACATGAGCATACAGCTTTGCTTACTTTCCATTTTGCATATACTATGTTATTATCTTATGCTTACAAGCCAAAATATGCTTTGTACATACAACACGCATATCCCAAAGGATAACCCAACCTATACTAATCCTAGTGTTGACCTTTGACCTGCGGAGTCTTCCTTCGAATACCTACTTCCGTACCTGCACGGATTAAAGAAAACCCGTGCTAAGCGTTTTACGCTTAGTGGGGAACTCACACATAACAAGCAATATGGTATATTAACAAACGAATCAGCAACAGATAAGATAAGTATATTTAGCCATCTCAATTCATAACATATATTCATGCCAATTAAACTATGCGGTCATATTACCATTTATCACATAAGTTAATTTTTCATCCCATTATTACCACACACATTTATTTCCCTTTTTCCTTTATCCAGATTATTTTGCCTGCAGTTCAAAGTCATGGATAACGGGTAAATTTCAGACAGAAATATAGGTACCTCAAAGGTACTTCTTGTAAATAGAAATAGGTACCTCAAAGGTATTTGTTGTAAACAGAATTTTCAGTCATCTTAGTACCCCTCGGGTACATTTATTCTTGTAAATCAGGGAATCCCGCAAGGATTAATTCATAATGATTCCATCGGAATCAACTTACTTACTTAAGTTGCAGCACAGGGACCCTATAGGCATGCCTACCTATCCACTACTTGACTCGCAGGCTTAAGTTATTTGATTATGTCATCCATTTCACATTGATCAATCTTCATAACACATATATCATTCATCACTTGAGCTTAACATCGCTCTCATACACATATATTTGTCATTCCATTTGCTATCCTTCACATAATTATATATTATTACTTTATTAGTTAAATTACCAATCTTAATCATACTCATTTATACATATTCACATACTTGATTCATTACACTTAAAACACTTATAGCTCACACATATTTATACACATTAGCATGCATAGTTCATCATGCTTAAAATACTTATTTTATAATGATAAATATGTATTGGACAAGGTATGGGAACTCGTGGTGAAGTTCGGGTGCATTTCGGGAAGAAAAACACCCTAAATAGACAAAACAGGGGGGGTCACGGTGACAATGAATTGGTTGTGACCGTGACATATTAAATTAAGCAAAACAGAAGCTAACCTTCGACACTGGTTCACATCACAATTTTGTACAGCGCAAACCGATATCTTACACTCACTTTCAGGAAAAGATCCCTTCTTAACATTTCTTCCCCTATGTCTTATCTTTCAAATGGGACAAGTTTCAGGTCATTTGGATTCCTAAATTAAGAGATATGTATTAAACACTACAGACTGTTCAAACCAACCAAGCTGGTCAGATACATGTCCGGTTTTTGCCATTTTTGAGCATCTTCATGACAGAATAAAATTATGGTCATTCTTAGACTTTTGTAGGTACAGACGTCACGGATCCAATGAATCAAGAATTACTTTATTTGGATTTTTCAAACTTTATTTATGACAAAAACACTACCCGGAGGTCAGATCACATATAAACAGAATCTTTCCCTTAACCAAGGTTTATACTTTAATTGAGCTCATAACAACTCAATCATCAACTCCAATACAAATCAACCATATAATTCAACTATATCATCTTTCAAATCATGTACACCATAATCATATATAAGTTTCACAAAAACAAGCATACAATTCACACATTTAGATTAGTTCCCAAACCTCACACTCCTTAGCTCCTAATGGGGTTGTTGTTCACTTGTTTCCCCAACCTTAGCCTTGCCTTTGATTCTCTTCTTTTCTTCAGCTAGCAATCAGAAATCCATTACACACAACTCCACAACTTGTTCTCAAACACTAAATCCAGAAATCAGATAAAGAAGAAATACATATATCAAACCCTTTACTTACCTTCCCAACTTAATCTTAATTCCTGATTTCTTACAATTCTTTCTTACACACATCAAACTCCAGCTCACTTCATTCACTCTCACCACTCACTTCTCTCTCACGAAATGAAGAAGGAAGAAGGCTCAATATTGGAATAAAGATGCAGAAAATAATTAATGCTAAGTGATGATGAGTCCACCTCAAAAACCACTGAACTTTCCCTTTCCACTTAAACAATTAATGCTAAGTGATGATGAGTCCACTCATCACAAACCCACAGCAAAAGCCACTAAGAAAAACTGCTCCCCATTAGCTTCCACTATACTTATTTTATTCTTCTCAACTTCCAGCAATTCCCACTAAAAATCTGCTTCCATTAACTTATAATTATCCATTATTTTATGCCTTAATCCTTATTAATTAACTTAATTAGTCATCCACTTAATTAAGCATGCATAATATCATTTTAATCACTTACATACTTGTTATTTTAGCAATTAGGTCCTTTTGTAAATTTCAGATTAATCCACATTCATAATTAATTGCTTAAACACCACTTAAATCAGAAATTACCCCTTAACACATACACATACTTACTTCATATGTCATACAGAAACAACTAGGGTGTAATGCGGCCATTACACTAGGGACTCCATTTATCAATATGATTACTCCCTATTCTATCACATATGATGGTATTTCCTTTAAAGCAAATAGAGAAAAAATTGTTTTCCCTTTTGTTGAAAAACCCAGAACAAGAAATTTAAACCTTTTAAAAGCTTGTTCTGTTTACAAAAGTGAATTGAATTGTCTAATTCAAGGAAAACAAAAACGTCTACAATTTCTCAAACAGGATGTTTCCTTTTTCAAAATCCAGAAAGGATTAGAAAATGATTTGGTAAAACAAAGAATTTCCGATTTTCAAAAATTAATTGAAAATGAAATTTGCTCGGATTTACCAAATGCCTTATGGAGCAGAAAACAACATATGGTTGATTTACCATATGAGAATGAGTTTTCAGAAAAACAAATTCCAACAAAAGCAAGGCCAATCCAAATGAATCATGAACTCGAAGAACATTGCAAAAAAGAGATCCATGATTTAAAACAAAAAGGTCTAATCACAGATTCCAGATCTCCCTGGAGCTGTGCGGCTTTTTATGTCAACAAAAACTCTGAAATAGAGAGAGGCACGCCTAGGCTTGTAATCAATTACAAGCCATTAAACAAGGCTTTAAAATGGATTCGGTATCTGATTCGCAAAAAAAAAAGATCTTTTGCAAAAACTACATTCTGCATTTGTATTTTCAAAATTTGTTATGAAATCAGGTTTTTGGCAAATCCAGATTGAACCTCAAGATCGTTACAAAACTGCTTTTACTGTTCCGTTTGGGCAGTATGAGTGGACGGTTATGCTGTTTGGTTTAAAAAATGCTCCATCAGAATTTCAAAGAATTATGAATGAGATTTTTAATCCTTTTTCAAACTTCTGTGTTGTTTATATTGATGATGTTCTTGTCTTTTCAGAATCAATCGAACAACACTTCAAAAACCTCAGGACATTTTTCAATGTGGCAAAGAAAAATGGACTTGTTGTTTCAAAAACAAAAATCTCTCTTTTCCAAACAAAAATTCATTTCTTAGGTCATTATATTTCCCAAGGAACAATTACTCCAATTGAGAGATCTTTGGCATTTGCGGATAAATTTCCAGACAAAATCTTAGACAAAACCCAACTCCAGAGATTTTTGGGTAGTTTGAATTATGTTTTAGATTTTTGTCCCAACATCAACCGATTAGCAAAACCTTTGCATGATAGGTTGAAGAAAACCCCTGTTCCCTGGTCTGATGAACATAAAAGTATAGTTCAGCAAATTAAAAAACAGGTAAAAGAAATCCCATGCCTACATTTAGCTGATCCATTAGCACCTAAAATTGTTGAGACTGATGCGTCTGACTTAGGTTATGGAGGCATTTTGAAACAAACAGTGGGCGGGAAAGAATGCATAGTCCAGTTCACTTCTGCACATTGGAATGATTGTCAGAAAAATTATTCTACAATTAAAAAAGAAATTCTTTCAATTGTCATGTGCATTTCAAAATTCCAAAGCGATTTACTAAATCAGAAGTTTTTACTTCGGATTGATTGCAAATCTGCCAAGGAAGTTTTACAAAAAGATGTTCAAAACATCGTATCAAAACAGATTTTTGCCCGTTGGCAAGCTATCCTTAGTATTTTTGATTTTGAAATTGAATTTATTAAAGGAGATAAAAACTCGATTCCTGATTTTCTGACCAGAGAATTCCTCCAAAACAGGACCTAAAACATGCCCAGAAAATCAAAAGGGAAAGGGAAGGAGAAAGAGGTCCAGAAAGAGGACCCAAAAATTTCAAAACCTGTAGCAGCCTCTTCTGCTACAGAAATCAAATCATGGGCAGAAATCGTCGAAGAAGATGAAGAAGCCCTTGCCAAACAGTCCCAAGTCCAACAATGGATTGAGACTCTCAACAAACTGCCAGAACTTGGCTCCCTTTTCAAAATGATTGCTGAAAAGCAAACAGGTATATTATCTCAAACCATTTCAAAACCAGAGGAAGGATCTTCATCTTCAAAAACCTCCTCTAAACAAATTTCAAAACCTACACAAGAGTCATCTTGTAGTAGACAACTTATCAAACCCTCCCACCTCGGAGTTTCTACTTCAAAATCCTCACAAGAGGAATTTTCAAAAATTGTTTTGACACAAAATAGTTCTGAAATTATTTTATCTCAAACAAAAAATATTTTAAATTATTTTGTTAAAACAGATTTTTAATACATTTGGACCATGGAGGAAGGATTTTATTCTCAAAACCCTCAAATGGCCATTTCAAAAGTTTTCCCTAAAGGCTGGTTATTTAAACCATGGGATTTATCAAAACCCTAGCCTTACTACAGGGCAATTCTTGAATTAACGGGTTCTATGTCTATCATAGACAACCCTAAAATCGGACCTGTTAACTACTCAATGGGAAAAATCCATAGAGTTCTCTCTCCTCTCGAGTGGGGACAAAACCTTCACCAACCCAAAACCTTTCCCGTTGACTTCAAAACCACTTATAATCACTGCCGGACCTATTCCTACTGGGATTATCAACAGGCCTGGTATAACGACTTTCTTTTCCAAAATACAAATTTCACCCATACATGGTTGTTCTACTTCAACCCTAAACATGATACAGCCAATATCCCTTTTTGGTTTGCACATTGGTGGAAATTGTATGGAGCTTCTCCTGAAATCCTAAAACCTCAAATTTAGGAAAGCTATACCATTTTCAAAAATTCTTACAAACCTTCTGACAGAGAAAAAAGGTTTCATCCTTTAATGCTTTTTGCAATCAAGTTTTTCTTACCTTGGGTAACAGCTTGGTATCTGGACTACCACCAGCAAGAAGCACAAATTAACTTAGTCAGAAGATTCAAAACCAGATGGTGGACGAAATTTAACATTCCGGACTCCATCAAAAGACCAGCTGTAAGTCGGTATCTTCAAAGCCAAGGATTTCTCAAAGTAGAACATTCATCAACACAGTTTCTGGCCCAAAAATCCTTTGCTCAGACCCAACTAGCAGCATCAAAAACTGAAGAGGAATACTTTCAGATAATGGCCCAACTTTTACAAAGCAAGGCCTCTTCTTCGAAAGCCCTTCAGGATCTTCAAAAGCAAGCTCATCCTCTGGGACAGAGCCCACCTTCGATCTAGCAGATGAAGACTGTGATGTCTTCCCCAACTCTCGCATGGATCCATAAACAGAGGTGTTTTTCAAAACATGGGCTTAGCCCATTCATTTTAATATTTTGTAATTTTAATATTTTGTAAGCATGGGCTTAGCCCATTCTCTTTTGTGTTTAAATTCCCAAACAGGCTTAAGCCCACGCATGTGTTAAGGCCCAGCCTCATAAAAAAAAATAAATAAATAAATAAAAGAAAAAGAAAATAGTAAAAAGATATTTTTCTGCTTTCGGTGCTTGGCTTTTTCTTCTTTTCAAACAGCCATAATGGAACTACAGGATCAAAGCACGTGAAGTCTTCTTTTCCAGCTCATTCCATCACTTCCTGTCTCCACAAGGCTCCCTGAATTGATGGAAGACTTTCTATTTAAGGACCTCCTTCCTCCCAGTTGAAGGCAGAGACTAATTTGGAGAGGATTCCCAGTCTTCAAACTCTCACACTTAGATCAGATCTTAGGAAGCTCATGTGCTGAGCAACAAAACCCCTTTGTAATCTTGAGCTGAGTGTTTATCTCTTGTAATTATTTTCTTTTCTTGCAAAACCTGTAAGTGTAGCTCATGTGTTGAGCCTTTGTACCTTACAGTTTATGTAATTTTAATTATTTCAAATTATAATATATATAATTTTCAAAACAAGTGTTTTGCATTCATAAGTATGCTCTGTACCTGCGGTTTAAACTGATCTGGTACATCAGAAATACTGTTTACATAAAATTTTCAAACAATCTTGAAAGTATATAGGCTGAAACAATACGAGCTGCGGGCTACTGGTTTCCAAAGGATAACACTGTTATCGTGCTTGTTCAGTGCCACGTACTTTCCTGATTTAATTTTCTGCATTGCACTTTCATTGCATTTTATTTTCATTTTAGTTTTAGGTTGTGAAATCCACTTGTGGATGGTTTTGAGAATAAAATCCTTCCTCCATGGTCCAAATGTATTGAAAATCTATTTTAACAAAATAATTTGAAATATTTTTTGTTTGAGATAAAACTATTTCAGAACTATTTTGTGTCAAAACAATTTTTAAAAATTCCTCTTGTGAGGATTTTGAAGTAGAAACTCCGAGGTCAGAGGGTTTGATAAGGTGTCTACTACAAGATGACTCTTGTGTAGGTTTTGAAATTTGTTTAGAGGAGGTTTTTGAAGATGAAGATCCTTCCTCTGGTTTTGAAATGGTTTGAGATAATATACCTGTTTTCTTTTTAGCAATCAATTTGAAAAGGGAGCTCAGTTCTGGCTGTTTGTTGAGAGTCTCAATCCATTGTTGAACTTGGGACTGTTTGGCAAGGGCTTCTTCATCTTCTTCGACGATTTCTGCCCATGATTTGATTTCTGTAGCAGAAGAGGCTGCTACAGGTTTTGAAATTTTTGGGTCCTCTTTCTAGACCTCTTTCTCCTTCCCTTTCCCTTTTGATTTTCTGGGCATATATATATATATATATATATATACACACACATGAACATAAAGTACACTGGTTAAAGCTATCATAAATTCATATTCTTTTTCTCATACAAAACTTAAACATTTTCCTATATACATTTGTTTACCACTTTATTTCCCCTTTACTTTTACACAATATGCAATCATCATGTCCATCAAAAATTAACAAACATTACACAAGGATTTCCTTACCGATATACTTACATTGGTCATCCAAGCTAAAGTTCAGAAGACAAGCAAATACATAACATACCTGTGTTCTCAATTCAAACATGTAAATGAATATATGTATACATAGAATTCATTCATTGATTATTCAACTATAGAAAACATGCATTTCACTTACTTCAATTATTCTTTACAAAAACTTCATACAGATAAGTATACTCTTAACTCTTGAGCAGATTAATAACATGTATTATCCCCATGTGATCTCTTATACAATTAGGACTTATGCATACATGCCTATCAGAACAAACAGTACTTGTTACTTCTCTTCTCATTTAACAGATATTGCCTTATTACCCAAAATGCCAGGTACTCGAAGGTATCGTACTTTTCCACATGAGTGTCCATAAAGGATCCAGAACAGAGGAGTGTATAGAGCACAAGTCAAATGGCATGAATCACAAATGCATCAAATGCTTATTCACATAATCAATTTATAAATCATCATAGAGCTTATCAACTAAATCACATTATTTCACTTTTTAATTGCCTGCTAAGTCATAGGGGTGGATAAGCGAGTGAACACATGGTTGTACCTTATCAAAATGTAACATCACATTTTCTCATTCAAAAACATTTTACATAGGGGATCTTAAACAAGATCCATACACATTGAGGTTCGCAAGGAAAAAAATAGGTACCTGATCAGGGTCCAAACAGAATAGAGGGCTGCAGCTAACAGAACTCTATAGGCATGCCTATTTATCCACGGCTCGACTAACGTAGGCTAAATTTCCATATTATTATTATTATTGAATTCATCTCATTTCCACATACATACACATTCCACCAATACGCATAACATTTTTTCATTTTTATTGGGCACATGCCTTCATTTACATATAAATACCTCATATAAACATATTAAACACATTCATGTTATTATATATCATGTCCATATTTAGTCTCAACAATTACTTTATAGTTATCTGATTCATTTTGTCACACCCCATTTGCCCCCTAGTAGAATGAGCCTGTCTGTCTGTCTATCTGTCTGTCTGTATGTGTAAGCATTCGCATGTGTACAGTATTTCATAAGGGTATTTCAGTAAAATGCATGATTTTGGGGTTTTATTATTGTGTGGGTACATACATGGCATTAGTGTGTGAATTAATTAATAATTACTTGTGTACACTTGAGCATACCATATTAGGGTGTTTTTAGTTGGGAATCAATTGTGTGCATTTACATATACCTTTGTAGGGTGCATTTAAATGAGGTTACTTAGGGTGTGTGTAATGCATTGTATTTTAGTGTGAGTGATTAGTGTCACCAATAGGAGTTTGATACATATTTAGAATAAAGAAAAGAAAAAGAAAAGGGAATGAGGAAAAAGAAACTTACAGATTCACGATTTTCTCACTCACTCTCTTCTTCTTCACTTTCTTTATTCCCAAGTACTGTGTATTTTGATTCAAGGTTCTATTGGTGAAATTAATCCTCCCTTTGCATTCCTTAGCTTGGTAAGTGCAAGATCTAGTCTTTGGTTTACTGTAAATTGCATCTTCATCTTCTTCCTTGAGTTAGATTTAACTTAGGGTTTTCTTTGTGGATGTTCTTGCTGTGATTGTGTTTAGCTGAAGCTCCACGTGATCCAAAGGGGAAAGAGGTTGCTGGACCTAGTGGAGCTAAGTGAGAGAGACTTAGATTTCAGGTTTGGGAACAATTGCTTGTGATCTGCATAATTTGAGTTTACTGGTATTTCTAGGGTTTATATGTTCTTGAACAATTTGAATGTAAATACCTTGAATTGGGTTGATTGAATTCTGTTTTGAGCTGTTTATATGATGTTTAAATTGTTTGGGATCTTCCTTGAAAGGTAAGAATGGATTTGAGTGGTTTAAAATCAAACTGGGATTGAAATTGGTGTTCTGAGAATTCTGGAAATTCTGGAAAAGTCGATATACTGTTGAATTTCTTCAGGTCGCGTGACTCGCTACGCAGGAAGGCAAGTCACGTCGCGTGACCCTCGGTCACGGCGTGACCTGCCTGCTGAGAAGCCAGTCGCGTGACCAGCTGAAGAGGAAGCAAGTCACGCGACGTGATCTTCGGTCACATCGTGCGACCTGCGAGGAAGAGGCAGATCACGCAACGTGATCTGCGAGGGAGAAGCAGCGTCACGTCGCGTGACCCTCGGTCACGCCGTGACCTGCATAAGCATTGCGTGATCCGCGAGGATCACGCAACGCGTTAGGCGGGAAGCAAGCAGGTCACGAGACGTGACCCTAGGTCACGCCGTGACCTGCCTGTTGAGAAGGCTAGTCACGCCAGTGACCAGCCATTCCTCGCCCGTTTCTCCGTTCAGCTCATTTTTCCGAAGTTTCCTGGTTTTTAACTCAGAACTGAATTTGGTATTTCTTCTGAATGGACTTTAATATTGTACGACTCATGTCTTACTGTTTAATGCTTCGATATGCGTGATAGCATGATTTTCTGATGAATTATATTCTGTATCCTGAAATGTGATCTGTTTGATGCATAACCTGCTAGAGTCAAGTAAGTGGATAGTTAGGCATGCCTAATAGAGTTTTTTAGCTGCAGCCCTCAGTTCAGTTTGGACCCCGATCAGGTCCCCGTTTGGTTCCTCGCGAACCCTTCAGTATAGAATCTTATTTAAGATTCCCTCAGTATATAAATAACATGTTTTGATAAATGATATAATATTTGACTTGTACCTGTGAGGTACCCTCAGTATTCGATTCGTACCCGTAAGGTACCCTCAGTACACTCGTTATCCACTGTCTAGAGTCAGCAGGTATTCTTTAAATGTTAATGGAAATGTTCTGATCTGATATGGCTTTGAAGGGAATATCTGAATGAGTTTAATGATGAAATACATGTTGATTTATTCTGAAATGCATATGATGATGAGATTCTGAAAGTATGGTATTTAAATACGGGCATGTTTATATGAATAATTGCATTCTGTCATTGTGAATGTGTTATGCCTTGACGACCACTGTGAGTGGCCGTCCATAATTTATGTGTGTTTCCCCACTAAGCGTTTTATCGCTTAGCACGGTGTGTTTACCCGTGCAGGTGCGGAAGACGTTTTGCCTTGAGAGAGTCGCCGTCATCAAGCCAACACAGAAGGGTTTTAGTGTAGGCTCAGTTTTGTATCAGTTATTGATTCTTTTTGTATAGAACTCTCTGTATCAGCTTCCGCTTTTGTATCTATATTTTGTATATGTAATATTAATTATATTAGCTGGTTGATCTGATCATTATTGTAATAGTTTAATTATAGTAATGCATGATCAACTTTTGCTTTCTGCATGTAAAGTTTTTAATTATTCTGTATTCCTGAATGTATGTTATGAATGGATGTATATTTTGCTTTGCTTTTGGTTGGTGACACCTTGTCTCATACGGCATCTCACTCCTTATCGGATGGGATCGCCTATGTATGGGAAGGGGGTGTTACAGTTAGTGGTATCAGAGCATAGGTTTAGGCGTTTCTGGGTGTTGTTATGATTGTTCTGAGTTTCTAAGATGTGTATGTGTCTAGTTCTGTGTTGGCTGATACGGTTGTTTCTTGTTTGTTTAGATGGCTTCTAATTCTGCTCATGGTGCGCGTGAGGAATCCGCCGAGAGTGTGAATCCTCCCGCTGTTGATCAGTCTGTTTCTGTTAATGTGTCGGCTCAGCATGCTAGGGTTCAGCCCGAGGCCGCAGCCATGCCCTTAGAGGCTATGTTTAGACTGCATCAGGACATGGCTAGGGTTTTGGAGAGAGTGACTGCTCCTAGAGCACCTATGGAGAATCTGACGAGAGCAGGAGTTGAGGATTTCTATGGTACTGGGTTAAATGAGTCATTGAAGATTGCTTTGATTTCACTGATGTGTATACCTGGGGTTCACTATTATCAGATTGTGGAGGCTGCAGTGAGAGCAGAGTTGTCTGAGACAGTGATGAGAGAGAGAGCTCAGAGGAGGAGTTCTTCTCGTGGAGGATCTTCTTCGAGTAAGAGGTCGAGGGACCCACAGGATGAGTCAGCATCTGGTCCGGCTTCTAGAGGTAGACGTCAGGGTTCTACAGCTCAGTCAGGTTCTGGTAGGGGTGGTAGAGCTGAGACTACTCCAGTTTGTCCTCATTGTAGTAAGTCGCATCGTGGTGAGTGTAGGTGGCTCACTGGTGCATGCTTCAGGTGTGGGAGTTCTGAGCATCGGTTGGCCGGTTGTCCGAGAGTACAGGAGGATTCAGGTTCCCAGAGAGAGGGCAGTAGGGTCGGTTCGAATGCTTCTCAGGCTACCCGTGGCAGAGGCCGAGGTAGAGGTAGAGGTGGTCGGCATAGAGATGGTGCTGCTTCTGAGACTGTTGAGCATCCTCATCAGAGTGGTGTTAGAGCTTATGCTATGAGAGCCAGAGATGAGCAGGACGCGCCTGATGTTATTGCTGGTAAGTTCCTACTCCATGACACTGAGTTGTATGCTCTAATTGATCCTGGTTCCACACACTCATATTTGTGCACAGATAGAGTTATTGATAAATTGCATTCAGTTGATCATTTAGATTATGAGATTTGTGTGACCAGTCCATTAGGGCATAGTGTCAGTGTGAGTAGAGTTTTTAGGAGTTGTCCTCTGATTGTTGAGGGAGTTGTGCTTCCAGCGGATCTGATTGAGTTACCCTTCAGAGAGTTTGACTTGATTCTGGGTATGGACTGGTTGGGTAAGTATCGGGCTGTAGTGGATTGCCATAGGAAGACAGTGGTACTTCGGGATAGAAGTCAGTCTCTTGTGTTTCTGAAAGGTTTGGGTGCTAGTTCAGTGAATAATGTTATTTCTGCGATGCAAGCTAAGAGATTCATCAGGAAAGGTTGTGAGGCTTTTCTAGCTGTTGTGTTAGATTCCAGGAGGGATCAAGTTCAGATTGAGGATATTCCTGTTGTGCGGGAGTTTGGGGATGTGTTCCCGAGCGAGTTGCCTGGTTTGCCTCCTGAGAGAGAGGTTGAGTTGTCCATTGAGATCATGCCGGGTACTGCACCTATTTCGAGAGCACCTTATCGGATGGCTCCTGTAGAGTTGAGAGAACTTAAATCTCAGCTACAAGAGTTATTGGATAAGGGGTTTATTAGACCGAGCATATCTCCATGGGGAGCTCCAGTGCTGTTTGTTAAGAAGAAAGATGGATCCCTGCGGATGTGCATTGACTACCGCCAGATTAATAAAGTTAATGTGAAGAACAGGTATCCTTTGCCTAGGATTGAGGATTTATTTGATCAGCTTCGAGGTGCGGGTGTCTTTTCCAAGATAGATCTTCGATCAGGGTACTACCAGCTTCGGGTTCAGGATGCAGATGTGGTTAAGACTGCATTTCGGACTAGGTATGGCCACTATGAGTTTCTTGTGATGCCGTTTGGTTTGACAAATGCTCCAGCGGCTTTTATGGATCTGATGAATCGTGTGTTTAGGCCATACTTAGATCGATTTGTAGTAGTGTTCATTGATGACATCTTGGTGTATTCCAAGAATGAGAGTGAGCATGAGGAGCATCTCAGATTGGTTCTTCAGATGTTGAGAGAGCATCATTTGTTTGCTAAGCTTAGCAAGTGTGATTTCTGGCTTCGAGAAGTGTCATTCTTGGGTCATATTATTTCAGCTAGTGGTATTCAGGTTGATCCAGCCAAGATTGAGGCGATAGTTGATTGGAAAGCGCCTCGAAATGTTCAGGAAGTGAGGAGTTTTCTCGGTTTAGCAGGTTATTACCGTCGGTTCGTTAAGGGATTTTCTGTGATTGCTGCTCCTATGACTAGATTGTTGAGGAAAGGAGTTAGATTTGAGTGGTCAGACAGGTGTCAGTCTTGTTTTGATCGGTTAAAGCAGTTGCTTGTTGAGGCTCCTATCCTTACTCAACCCATTTCGGGTAAGGAGTTTGTCATTTACAGTGATGCTTCTGGGGTTGGTCTTGGTTGTGTGCTTATGCAGGAGGGTAAAGTAGTGGCTTATGCTTCTCGTCAGTTGAAGCCACATGAGAAGAACTATCCGACGCATGATTTAGAGTTGGCGGCTGTAATCTTTGCTTTGAAGATTTGGCGTCACTACTTGTATGGGGAAAAGTGTAGGATCTTCTCGGACCACAAGAGTTTGAAGTACTTCCTTTCACAGAAAGAGTTGAACATGAGACAGCGCAGATGGCTTGAGTTGTTTAAGGACTACGACTGCATTGTGGATTACCATCCTGGTAAGGCCAATGTAGTTGCAGATGCTTTGAGTCGTAAGTCAGTTTCAGCCTTGTTCTTGAGGCGTTTCAGATGGCGTTTTGGTTCAGATGGGGCTTTGCTTGCCCAGTTGCGTGTGAAGCCTACTTTGAGACAGAGGATTGTGGATGCTCAGAGAGATGATGTGAGGCTTCAGCAGATTGTGCATAAGGTTAGATCGGGTAAGCCATCAGAGTTTTCAGTTCAGGATGGGGTACTTATGTTCAGAGGTCGTTTGTGCGTGCCTGAGTCTGAGGATTTGAGGAGACAGCTCTTGAGTGAGGCGCATAGTTCAGTCTTTACTATGCATCCGGGCAGTGAGAAGATGTACAGAGACATGAAGCAATTCTATTGGTGGTCCGGTATGAAGCGTGATATTGTGGATTTTGTTTCCAAGTGCTTGACTTGTCAGCAGGTAAAGGCAGAGCATCAGGTTCCTTCAGGTTTGCTTATGCCTTTATCCATTCCTGAGTGGAAATGGAATGATATCACCATGGACTTTGTTTCTGGTTTGCCTTTGACTCAGAGGAAGCATGATTCAGTTTGGGTTATTGTCGATCGACTTACCAAGTCAGCTCACTTCTTGCCAGTTAGAGTGGACTACTCCATGGACAGATTAGCCAGTATCTATGTAGATGAGATAGTTCGACTGCATGGTGTGCCTTTGTCCATAGTGTCAGATCGGGATCCGAGGTTTACTTCCAAGTTTTGGAAGGAGTTACAGAGAGCTTTGGGCACTAGGTTGAACTTCAGTACAGCGTTTCATCCTCAGACTGATGGTCAGTCAGAGCGAGTTATCCAGATTCTGGAGGATATGATGAGGGCTTGTACTTTGGACTTTCCGGGCAGTTGGGACAGATATGTATCATTGATGGAGTTTGCCTACAACAACAGTTTCCAGTCGAGTATTGGTATGGCACCATATGAGGCTCTGTATGGTCGTCAGTGTAGGACTCCGATTTGTTGGACCGAGCTATCCGAGAGATCTATGATTGGACCCGACTTGGTTAGGGATACTGAAGAGAAGATCAGAGTAGTGCAGCGGAATTTGAAGGCAGCCAAGGATCGACAGAAGTCTTATGCCAATTTGAAAAGAAAAGATGTGCATTTTGAGATCGGGGACAAGGTTTTCCTTAAAGTTTCTCCTTGGAGGAGAGTGCTTCGATTTGGAAAGAAAGGCAAGCTTAGTCCTCGTTTCATTGGACCTTATGAGATTTTGGCTAAGGTGGGACCTGTAGCCTACAGATTAGCGCTACCGATGGAGTTAGCAAAGTTGCATGATGTGTTTCACGTTTCGATGCTTCGTCGGTACAGATCAGATCCTTCGCATGTTCTGTCAGTTCAGGATATTCAGGTTCAGCCAGACTTCTCTTATGATGAGGAACCGCGAGCTATTCTAGCCCGAGAGGTGAGGCAGTTGAGAAATAAGTAGATTCCTTTGGTTAAAGTATTATGGATCCATCATGGAGTCGAGGAAGCGACTTGGGAACCAGAGGAGTCGATGAGAGCTCAGTATCCACAGTTATTCAGTTCAGGTGAGAATTTCGAGGACGAAATTCTTATTAGTAGGGGAGAGTTGTCACACCCCATTTGCCCCCTAGTAGAATGAGCCTGTCTGTCTGTCTATCTGTCTGTCTGTATGTGTAAGCATTCGCATGTGTACAGTATTTCATAAGGGTATTTCAGTAAAATGCATGATTTTGGGGTTTTATTATTGTGTGGGTACATACATGGCATTAGTGTGTGAATTAATTAGTAATTACTTGTGTACACTTGAGCATACCATATTAGGGTGTTTTTAGTTGGGAATCAATTGTGTGCATTTACATATACCATTGTAGGGTGCATTTAAATGAGGTTACTTAGGGTGTGTGTAATGCATTGTATTTTAGTGTGAGTGATTAGTGTCACCAATAGGAGTTTGATACATATTTAGAATAAAGAAAAGAAAAAGAAAAGGGAATGAGGAAAAAGAAACTTACAGATTCACGATTTTCTCACTCACTCTCTTCTTCTTCACTTTCTTTATTCCCAAGTACTGTGTATTTTGATTCAAGGTTCTATTGGTGAAATTAATCCTCCCTTTGCATTCCTTAGCTTGGTAAGTGCAAGATCTAGTCTTTGGTTTACTGTAAATTGCATCTTCATCTTCTTCCTTGAGTTAGATTTAACTTAGGGTTTTCTTTGTGGATGTTCTTGCTATGATTGTGTTTAGCTGAAGCTCCACGTGATCCAAAGGGGAAAGAGGTTGCTGGACCTAGTGGAGCTAAGTGAGAGAGACTTAGATTTCAGGTTTGGGAACAATTGCTTGTGATCTGCATAATTTGAGTTTACTGGTATTTCTAGGGTTTATATGTTCTTGAACAATTTGAATGTAAATACCTTGAATTGGGTTGATTGAATTCTGTTTTGAGCTGTTTATATGATGTTTAAATTGTATGGGATCTTCCTTGAAAGGTAAGAATGGATTTGAGTGGTTTAAAATCAAACTGGGATTGAAATTGGTGTTCTGAGAATTCTGGAAATTCTGGAAAAGTCGATATACTGTTGAATTTCTTCAGGTCGCGTGACTCGCTACGCAGGAAGGCAAGTCACGTCGCGTGACCCTCGGTCACGGCGTGACCTGCCTGCTGAGAAGCCAGTCGCGTGACCAGCTGAAGAGGAAGCAAGTCACACGACGTGATCTTCGGTCACGTCGTGCGACCTGCGAGGAAGAGGCAGATCACGCAACGTGATCTGCGAGGGAGAAGCAGCGTCACGTCGCGTGACCCTCGGTCACGCCGTGACCTGCATAAGCATTGCGTGATCCGCGAGGATCACGCAACGCGTTAGGCGGGAAGCAAGCAGGTCACGAGACGTGACCCTAGGTCACGCCGTGACCTGCCTGTTGAGAAGGCTAGTCACGCCAGTGACCAGCCATTCCTCGCCCGTTTCTCCGTTCAGCTCATTTTTTCGAAGTTTCCTGGTTTTTAACTCAGAACTGAATTTGGTATTTCTTCTGAATGGACTTTAATATTGTACGACTCATGTCTTACTGTTTAATGCTTCGATATGCGTGATAGCATGATTTTCTGATGAATTATATTCTGTATCCTGAAATGTGATCTGTTTGACGCATAACCTGCTAGAGTCAAGTAAGTGGATAGTTAGGCATGCCTAATAGAGTCTTTTAGCTGCAGCCCTCAGTTCAGTTTGGACCCCGATCAGGTCCCCGTTTGGTTCCTCGCGAACCCTTCAGTATAGAATCTTGTTTAAGATTCCCTCAGTATATAAATAACATGTTTTGATAAATGATATAATATTTGACTTGTACCTGTGAGGTACCCTCAGTATTCGATTCGTACCCGTAAGGTACCCTCAGTACACTCGTTATCCACTGTCTAGAGTCAGCAGGTATTCTTTAAATGTTAATGGAAATGTTCTGATCTGATATGACTTTGAAGGGAATATCTGAATGAGTTTAATGATGAAATACATGTTGATTTATTCTGAAATGCATATGATGATGAGATTCTGAAAGTATGGTATTTAAATACGGGCATGTTTATATGAATAATTGCATTCTGTCATTGTGAATGTGTTATGCCTTGACGACCACTGTGAGTGGCCGTCCATAATTTATGTGTGTTTGCCCACTAAGTGTTTTATCGCTTAGCACGGTGTGTTTACCCGTGCAGGTGCGGAAGACGTTTTGCCTTGAGAGAGTCGCCGTCATCAAGCCAACACAGAAGGGTTTTAGTGTAGGCTCAGTTTTGTATCAGTTATTGATTCTTTTTGTATAGAACTCTCTGTATCAGCTTCCGCTTTTGTATCTATATTTTGTATATGTAATATTAATTATATTAGCTGGTTGATCTGATCATTATTGTAATAGTTTAATTATAGTAATGCATGATCAGCTTTTGCTTTCTGCATGTAAAGTTTTTAATTATTCTGTATTCCTGAATGTATGTTATGAATGGATGTATATTTTGCTTTGCTTTTGTTTGGTGACACCTTGTCTCATACGGCATCTCACTCCTTATCGGATGGGATCGCCTATGTATGGGAAGGGGGTGTTACACATTTAGACTAACGGATAATTTCACATTTTGTTACACACATACATTTACAACATAATCATGGTAGATCAAATTCTAATTAAGCAAACTTATTCCATTTATTTTACTTAACATGTGTATAAATTAATCTCAACTCATAGTTATGCATATTTGTCCATACTACACATGCTCATGTAGATTAAGGCATCATAAACCTTAAATGTCATTTAACTTGACTAAATTTTATTTCATATAATTATACATTATTAGCTCATTAGTCTACTACTAGTATTAATCATGTTCATGTATATTTTCCCAGTGATATCTATTCTTATAATCAATTCACAATCCTAAACATGCATTGGATAGACCCGTGAAAGTTTTGGTGTAGTACGGGTTCAATTCGGGAAGAAAAACACATAAAAATATATAAATTAGTTGAGGGTAAAGGGGGGGAATTGATTCATGACAACCATGGGCTATAAAACGAGAAGAACATTCCTCAAAAGACTAGTTCTATCACACTTCCAACCTCTATTGCGCTCGCGAAAGTAGCTACCCTCTATAAGACTGCTTTTCACATTAAACTTGCATCGCCTAAACTAAACTCTAAACCTCCTTTTTTGGCAAAATGTACTCTTAAAAATTGTTCCCTAGGATGTCAAGTTTCCAATGGGACAATTTTCAAGTCATATGGACATCTAAAACGTAAGATATGACCTAAACAATATATATTGTTCAGATGAACCAGCCAAAATAGGAATACCTATGTTTTGGCCACTTTTTGGGACACTTAGAGCCAGAACTAGCTCAACATTATTATCAGACATTTTTAGATGTGGATCTTATGTTTCATCTCCATTTTAAAATAATCCAATTAGAGCATTGTAACTCGATATATGGGCAAAATAGTTACCAAAGGTCAAGAGTAGCCAACATAGAAACTTACTCCACAAGCACACTTTTCCTACTACGTGTATATGACCTCTAAATTCCACTTTAATGACTTTTTTAAACAAAATGCTCGCTAATCATTTATTTATATATATGTTAACTTATAGTAGGCACAATCCTCATCTCAATATGATTAAAACTCAAGGAGTTATGGCCCAAGGATCATAACATGCTCCAAAAAGACCCTCCTACAGAATTAGCTACACCTAATTTCACTTTTGCAGACTTTTAAGTCCTCAATTCATTACGATCATTTCTAAGACCATTATAGACACATATTATAGGAACCTAACTCCATCAACTCCATTCATTTTTACAGTCATTTAACTCAATTTATAACACTTATAATTAAATCAAGTCAAATGGACCTCAACTCAATTTTTGCACTTCCAGCTAATTAACTACAAACTAACCTATTTAGCATCATTTTATCATCACTCTCATAATACACTTTCCTAACTTAATTATGCACATCATGGCACAAATCACAATTTATATACTTAATATACATAAGCAATTAATTGACACACACACAAATAATTATTTCCCAAACTTCTTCTCCTTTGCTCCTCTTAAGCTCACATGGCACCTTGATCATCAATCATCTTCTTTCCCTTTCCTTTCTCAAAGGCACCATCACCACAAGCACAATCAATTCTAGAATTGGAACACCATTATAAATCCTCAATCCCATCAATTTCAGAACAAGAAAAAATGGGAGATGAAGAACTATAATTACTCACTTACCTTTGCAACAATCATCAATTTAATTAACCACTAAACACTTGATTAACCAGCATGATTTCTAGAATTAAAAATGGTAATTTGGAGAAGAGCTTCACGTTAAAGAAGAAGGAGGAACAACAGATTTTAAAGAGAGGAAAAAACTGGCTGAATACACATGCAACAAGTGGGTTTCTCTCTCTCCACAAGGTTTATATTGCATGTAAGAGGATGAGGTGGTAAGAGCAGAAATCTACAGCTGGATTCCACCACCCAAACACACCAATGCATACCAATCCACCACTTTCTCCTCCAATGCATGCATCATCCTATTTATCTCTTTCTCTCTCCCTCATAAACAATCCTAGGTGGCATTTACAGCAATGGATCATGGGCTCTACTGCAAATCTGTCCCACAAATGGACTTCAACCCTTAAGCCCAACAAACCATCTTAATATAAACTAAGCCCACAGCCTCATTAGTCCTAATTAAGCCCATCCACAAATCTAATTTTATGAAGTCCATTAACCCATGCAATGCAAGTTCAGCCCTCTACCAATATCTAACCCAATAACACTTTAGTCACTTAAATAATTTTATTTATGCAATTGGGTCAGTCCACAAATGCACTCTAAATCCAAATTTGACCAGATTTTTGCTAGAGTGTTCTGCCGCGCTCGCGACAGAACCCTCACTCAAACCCCTTATTCCATGACTTGCCCGAACCTCCACATAAATTCTTTGCTAAGCTGAGTACTCATTCCAATGTGTCCTCTCTTATTAATACACATCCTCATACTTATCCAGACACCACAAATCCTACTAGGGTATAAATCGGGCTATTACATGACTACTTTAGCTGAATGGTAAACGTGGAATAAATAATGTGTAACTTGATTATTTGTTAAGTATAATAGTATAAAATGAATAAAGAATGGAAAATAAGAATGTGTGAATTTACTTGAAGTTAAAAGTGTATATTTGCATATGTATAAAGAGAATTAATGCATTATATTTAAGATGAAAACAATTGAAAGTGTATGTTTCAGTGAATTCTTGATATGAATGATGTTTACATTGAATATCAAGTGAATTAAAATAGAATTGATGGAAAAAGAATGAAAAAGAAGTGGTAGTGTATTGTATGGTTTAATATTGTGAAAATTATTCATTTTGTATGTAAAGTGAATAATGAAATGAATTATGAAGTGCCTTGCCCTTAGTACTCTAGTAGTAAATATAGTACATGATATAGATGGCTAACCATAGGAACGCTAGTGTATGCTATGGTAGTGCGTCGTGATGACTTGTAATTATAGACCAATGACGGTCTATTTATAAATGACAGTGCAGTTTAGAGTGTAAATGTAGTGTTATCGGAGTGTAATTTGATCCCTTAGTGGTCACTCCGACACTATGAAAGTGTAATTTGGCCCCTTAGTGGCCACTTCGATAGATTAGGGCTATAGAACCCAGTCCCGCATATCCATTCTAGTGATAACTACTAGGTGTTACTTTGGGCAAATATAAAGAAATTGATTAAAAAGAGATTTATTGAAAAAATATGGTGAAAATTGTAAAGAAAGAATTAAATTGAAAGAAGATAAAAGATGAAGGAATAAAACGTAATTTATCGTGAAAATGATTGGTTAGTGGGTTAATTAATAAGTTATAAGTTAATAAGGGATTAAATATAGAGGTATAGTTAAGTAATGGCATAATTATAAATAAAAGTAAGAACAAGGGTAATACGGTTATTTGATAAAAGTTTAGGGACATTATGGTAAAATGCATTAAAATTTATTAAAATGGTGATAAATAAAAAAATAAGTGAAAATGGGAATAAATTGAAAGAAATCGAAAGTTTAGAGGTAAAATGGTAATTTTGTACTTAATAGTTAGAAATGGAGTAAATTAGGTGAAAAGTGTAATTGAAATAAAAATAGTATAAAGGAATTAAAATATAGGGACGAAATGGTAATTTAACATAAAAATAGTAAATTAGGGACTTCAATGAAATTTTGTAAATTAGAAAATATTTAAAGTGGTAAATAAGTGTAAATAATGGCATTTTAGTAATTAAGAGAAAATAAGGAACATAATCGTAATTTTTAAAAAAGATGAGGTCCTAAATGTAAATTTTTAAATTATAACGTTATTTGAAGGACTAAAGTGTAATTAGTTCGTGAATTGATTGTGTAAATGAATAAGTGATTTTTAATGATGAATTTAGTGTTTAATTGAAATTAATGAGTGAGTCTAAATGTAAAACAAGTGAAAAAATGAATTAAATAAAAGAATAAAGATAAATAAGGGTATGAATGTAATTTTGAGAAAGTTAAGGATAGAATCGTAATTTGGTAAAAGTAGAGGGACAAAATTATAAACTTTGATTGTAAAATAGTTAATTAAAGATTGTAATGGAATTATGATTAATGACAGTCGTGAATTGATTTAGTAATAAGTATAAAGAATTAATGTATAAATATGGATAGTAAATTGAAATGAATAATAGGTTATATATTATAGTGATGTGTGTGTGAACTTAATTATAGTTGTGAAAATCCTTGGAGTTGTAACCACCACTGTGCATATTGAATACTCAGCACGTAGTTTTTTTTTACTGCGTGTAGATTTGTCTTAGGAGTGGAGCAGCATACCTCAGGAGCTTTTAGGAGCAAAGCAGAGAAGGATTATTGGAACTTTATTTTGTATGTATTGATATTGGCATGTATATGTATGAGTTGGTACGATTATGTATGAGTATGCATGACTGGTACTGGTATAATTTTGTGATTGATGGATCTTTTGGGCATGTAATAGTATAGTTGTGCTATAATTATTATTGTGCCCTTGTCGGGGCTGCAGTTGTTTGATTTGCAAGTTTGGGTAGTTAAAGTTATAAGCCGTTATACTACTGAAATTTGACAAGATGAATAATAACATTATACAGTTAGGTCAATCGGCGAGATAGATAACTAAGTGATAAATGGATAAGTGATTTCAATTGTAAGTGTGGAAAAAAAAATTTACCCGAGTTTTGCATTAAGATTTTAAGACTGTATTTTCAATCATGGAAATCGTATAGTATTGAAGGTAGTGTCTGTATCGTATAAGGGTGTTACATGAGTTGTAAGTAGAATATGCTTATAGCTCACGACACGAAACGAGTTCACCATCAGAGGAGAGTCTTCTGCAAAATGAGTAGTATGTAGAATATGTTTTTAGCTCATGACATGAAAGTCGAATTCCGCATCAGAGGAGAGTCTTCTGCAAAATGAGTTGTACGTAGAATATGCTTATGGCTCACAACACAAAGGTTGAAATCATCATAGCTCAGTAGCGTTTAATCATAAGCTACATTAGAGGAGATTCCTCTACAAGTTGAGTTGTAAGTGGAATATGCTTACATCTCAACGATGACAGTCATTTGCCTTGTAGACCCGATTGTGGTTAGTAATCATATGCCTGGAAAGATTAAGAGAAGTCTTCAAAGCAAAGTCTTCAGATTGAGTTAGTGGCGACAATCAAAAGCCACCTTCCACAATCTTCAACATAGACAAAAGGATTGTCTCAAGTACGCGCTCCTTTCCTTCTTCTCTGAATTTTGGATCATCTGGACACTAGTGCACACAACTATAGATCCCGGGTCCCCAGACATCCAATATTAGAGTTACCAAATAAAGATTGATTTAGTGGCGACAATCAGAAGCCACCTTCCACGATCTTCAACATAGCCAAAGGTAAGGACTTTCTCAAGTATGCGCTCCTTTCCTTCTTCTCTGAATTTTGGCTAATCTAGACACTAGTGCATGCAAATGTAAACGCCAGGTCCCGAGGCAGCCAAGATTAGAGTTACCCAATGAAGATACCTGTAACGTCCCAATACCCCTTGAGAGGATATCGGAGCACTATGCGAACACACACACACATACATGCATACATATACCAATATAAACTCTAAAGCGTAAGCAATATACGAAATATTTAGAATATCTTTAGGGCCAAACATACTTCTCATATAACATATATAAACTATACATATACAAAAGTTTTATACTTGCTATATATTAATTTTCGGTACACATATATAAAACAGTTAACATTTACATATCGATACTATACTTCCTATATACATAATGATGTTACTCAAAATGTAAGAAACTCTATCTAGTATAAAAAGATTTCTATAAAAGCTCCTAGTGGCCTTGACCTGCATATGTGCACCCTCTGATCCAATCCTGAAAACCTACACGGGAAAACACCCGTGCTAAGCGATAACGCTTAGTGGGGATAAATTGAAGCAAAAGACTTCGAACGAAGTCACAAATATATCACATACATATCAATAGTCATGTCATATACCAATAATCATGTACACAATCGTGTAAGCAAATACCATCATGCTTTAACTCATTCATATACAGAAAATCCAAATATAGCAAACAATAGCGATGTCATGTCATACTATGTTCATATTCATATACAAGTCTCTACTAAACCTCTTATACATTACAAAACATACAGTAGCCTGAGAAACACTACAAAACATAAAGTAGCCTGAACTCTCAACAATGGTGGATATGGGCACATTACAAAACAGCAGACCGAAGTCTCAGAACAGAAGACCGAAGTCTCAAAACATTCTCTCTATCTTATTAAAATGACCATCTCGGAGGTCGGTCGCTTGGCCCAAACGGGGCCAAATTGGGCAGCTGCTGTAACACCCCCTACGTCCCCATTGGAAGGACGCCGGAGAGCGCTACCGACGCTCACTCACAAACATGCACACATACACTATGCGGAAGCATACATTCGTACATAATCATACATGCATAAATGCGGGTTAATTAAAAACTTACCTTGCGGGCAAAAGCTGGTCATGCATTAACTCACACACTCGTAAGCACTAAGTGGAAGCATAAGCACATACACACACTCATACACTCTTTCCATCAGCGGAAGCCTAAGGCGAATAATAAAACCGAGGAACAACTTTAAACATAAATATAATAACATTTACAAGGCCCAAATGTTACATCTAGATCCTTACATATAATTACATATACATAAGACTACATAAATACAAAAGCCAAAATATAGAAGCTGAACAAAACACAAAACTTCTAACTCCTATATGGCCAACCTTAGAGATGCTCGACTTGAACCAAACCTGCCACCTGCATGGGAAAAGAACCCGTGCTAAGCGATAAATGCTTAGTGGGGAGAACACACAAGCAAAATGGACGGCCATTCACAATGGTCGTCAAGGCATAACACATGCAAATGGCACATGCAGACTTACATATCACATATATAAACATACTTGTAACACCCCCTACCCATACGTAGGCGATCACATCCGATAAGGAGTGAGATGCCGTATGAGCAAAGGTGCCACCAAACAGATACAAAGCAAAACATACATTCATTCATACCATACATACTGAAATACAGGATAATTAAAAACTTTAAAGGAAAAGAAAGCCATAGCTGATCATGTATTAATATAATAAACCATTACAATAATGTTCTGATCAAACCAGCTGGTACAAAGGATATTACATAACCCAAAATATAATTACAATTGCGGAAGCTATAACAAAACTGATACAGGAGAGTTCTATACAAAAAGAATCATCACTGATTATAAAAACTGAGCCCTACACTAAAACCTTCTGTGTTGGCTTGACGGCGGCGACTCTCACAAAGCAAAACTCCTTCCGCACCTGCACGAGTAAAAACACCGTGCTAAGCGATACACGCTTAGTGGGGAAACACACATAAAATATGGACGGCCATTCACAATGGTCGTCAAGGCATAACACATTCACAATGGCAAAATGCAATAGCTTATACATAATCCATAAAGACATGCTCACAATTTTAAGTCATACATTTCGCATTTCAGATTCATATTCATTCCAGAATAATCAAACATATATCTCATCATTATACTCATTCAGATATCACATTTATATAGCCAATTCAGAACAGAGCAATTCAATCGAACACCTGCTGACTCGAGGTAGTGGATAACGAGTGTACTGAAGGTACCTTACGGGTACGAATCGAACACTGAGTGTACCTCATAGGTACAAATCAAAAGTCATTTCATTTTTATCAAAACAAAATATTTTTACTGAGGGGACCTTAAACAAAATCCTAATACTGAAGGGTTCGCGAGGAACCAAACGGGGGACCTGATCGGGGTCCAAACTGAACTGAGGGCTGCAGCTAAAGACTCTATTAGGCATGCCTAACTATCCACTTACTTGACTCTAGCAGGTTATGCGTCATTCAATTCATATTTTAGAGTACAGAATAAAATTCATCTGAAGAATCATGATATCACTCATATCACAGCATATAAAAGTATAACATACATCATTCAGCAGTATAAGTCCATTCAAAAGAAGTACGAAAATTCATTTTTGAGTTAAAACCGGGAAATTTTAGAAAATAGGCCGAACGGGGGTGACCAACAAGGTGGGCTGGTCACGAGTCGTGACTGGCATCACAACTCGTGACTGGCCTCTTCCTCTGGCTGGTCACAAGTCGTGACTGAGAGTCACGCCTCGTGACTGGCTTCTTCTGGTCACGGGTGGTGACTTGCCCCTTTCCTCTTGCTCGTCACGAATCGTGACGGGGAGTCACGTCTCGTGACTGGCTTCTTTCTTTTGGGCTGGTCACGGGTCGTGACTGGTAGTCACTACCCGTGACTGCCTCTCTAGCTGGTCACGAGTCGTGACTGGATGTCACGACTCGTGACTGGCCTCCGCTTGGCTGGTCATGAGTTGTGACTTGCAGTCACCACTCGTGACTGTCCTCTCTGGCTGGTCACGAGTCGTGACTGGGAGTCACGTCTCGTGACTGGCCTCCTTTCTTGGCTAGTCACGCGACACACAATCTGGAAATAGGAAATTCAACAGTAACGCGATTTTCCCATTTCCAGAATTCCTAGAACTCAGAAATCAATCCCAAATTTGATTCAAAATCATACAAACCTATTCTTATCTTCAAAAAGACATCTCAAACAATGTAAACAACATAAATACAATTCAATTCAGAAATTAAAACAACCAAATCAAGCATAAATGCATTCAAGTTTCTCAAGAACGTAAACCCTAAAAATTACAGTAAGTTCAAATTCAAACAATTATCTCAATCAAAAATCCCAGACCTGAAATTCAAAGCTTCACTTCACTTAGCTCCACTACTCCCAGCAATCTCCTTGCCCTTGGGATCGCAAGGAGCTACAGCTAAGCAACAACACATAGAAGAACAACCAAAAACACAAACCCTAAGTTAAATCTAAACTCAAAGCAGAAGAAGAAGATGAAAACAATTGGAAAACAGAGTGAGGAATGTAATGACTTACCAAAAGAATGCCAAAGAGATGATTGATTTTCACTAACAGTAGCTTGGTCTAAGCTAGGGCTTCAAATTAAGAATAAGGAAGAAGATGAGTCAAAGAGGAAGAATCAGGAAGAAGAAAATGAATTTCTGCCTTTCCCATTTTCCTTTCTCTATTAACTCCTCTTTTTCCTATCCCTACATTTGTCACTTTCCTGTTGGTGGAAACCAATCACTCACACCCAACAACCATACACTACACACACCCAATGCACTCCCAACTAATGCACACCCTATAATGGTATGAACACACATACACAATGCACTCTCATATTAAAACACCTTAATATGGTATGCTCAAATGCACACAACCATATTCCAATTAATTCACACACTAATGTCATACATATAACCATATGCTAATAAACCCCAAAAACATGCATTTTACTAAAATACCCTTATGATATGCCGAACACATGCGAATGCTTACACATACAGACAGGCTCAAACTACTAGGGGGCAAACGGGGTGTGACAACTCTCCCCTACTAATAAGAATTTCGTCCTCGAAATTCTCACCTGAACTGAACAACTGCGGATACTGAGCTCTCATCGACTCTTCCGGTTCCCAAGTCGCTTCTTCGACTCCATGATGATTCCATAACACTTTTACTAAAGGGATCTGCTTACTTCTCAGTTGCCTCACCTCTCGAGCTAGAATGGCTCGCGGTTCCTCATCAAAGGAAAAATCTGGCTGAACCTGAATATCCTGAACCAAAAGAACATGCGACGGATCTGACCTGTACTGACGAAGCATCGAAACATGGAACACATCGTGCAACTTTGCTAACTCCAACGGTAAAGCCAATCTATAGGCTACCGGTCCAACCTTACCCAAAATCTCATAAGGACCAATGAAACGAGGACTAAGCTTACCTTTCTTTCCAAACCGAAGCACTTTCCTCCAAGGTGAAACTTTAAGGAAAACCTTGTCCCCGATCTCAAATTGCACATCTTTCCTCTTCAAATTAGCATAAGACTTTTGTCGATCCTTGGCCGCCTTCAAATTTCGCTGCACAACTCTGATCTTTTCTTCAGTATCTCTAACCAACTCTGGCCCAATCACTGATCTCTCAGATAGCTCGGTCCAATAAATTAGAGTCCTACACTGTCGACCATACAAAGCCTCATACGGTGCCATACCGATGCTCGACTGAAAGCTGTTATTGTAGGCAAATTCCATCAGCGATACATATCGGTCCCAACTACCCGAAAAATCCAAAACACAAGCCCTCATCATATCCTCTAAAATCTGAATGACCCTCTCTAACTGACCATCGGTCTGAGGGTGAAACGCTATACTGAAGTTCAACTTAGTGCCCAAAGCTCTCTGCAACTCTTTCCAAAACATGGAAGTGAACCTCGGATCCCAATCTGAAACTATGGACAAAGGCACTCCGTGCAACCGAACTATATCATCCACATAAATACTGGCCAATTTATCCATCGACTAGTCCACTCTAACTGGCAGAAAGTGAGCTGATTTCATAAGCTGATCCACTATTACCCAAACTGAGTCATGCTTCTTCTGAGGCAAAGGCAAACCGGATACAAAGTCCATGGCGATATCATCCCACTTCCACTTAGGAACAGATAAAGGCGTAAGCAATCCCGAAGGAACCTGATGCTCGGCCTTTACCTGCTGACAAGTCAAGCACTTGGACACAAAATGCACGATGTCTCTCTTCATACCGGACCACCAATAAAACTGTTTCATATCCCGATATATCTTCTCACTGCCAGGATGCATAGTAAAAACTGTACTATGCGCCTCACTCACAAGCTGTCTCCTCAAATCCTCAGACTCTGGCGCACACAAGCGATTTCTGAACATAAGCACCTCATCCTGAACTGAGAACTCTGACTGCTTACCCGATCTGACCTCTTGCACAATCCGCTGAAGCCTCTGATCATCCCTCCGAGCATCCACAATCCTCTGTCTCAAAGTAGGCCTCACACGCAACTGAGCAATCAAAGCCCCATCTGAATCAAATCTCCATCTAAACCGTCTCAGGATCAAGGCTGAAACTGACTTTCGACTAAAAGCATCAACGACTACATTGGCCTTACCAGGATTGTAATCCACAATGCAGTCGTAATCCTCAAACAACTCAAGCCAACAGCGCTGTCTCATATTCAACTCTTTCTGTATGAGGAAGTACTTCAAGCTCTTATGGTCTGAAAAGATCCTACACTTTTCCCCATACAGATAATGACGCCAAATCTTCAAAGCAAAGATCACAGCCGCCAACTCTAGATCATGCGTCGAATAGTTCCTCTCATGTGGCTTTAACTGTCGAGAAGCATAAGCCACGACCTTACCTTCTTGCATCAAAACACATCCAAGGCCAACACCCGATGCATCACTATAAATGACAAACTCTTTACCTGAGATGGGTTGAGTAAGAATAGGAGCCTCAACTAGCAACTGCTTCAACTGATCAAAACAGCCTGTCATCTATCTGACCACTCAAATCTGACCCCTTTCCTCAACAATCTAGTCATCGGAGCGGCAATCACAGAAAAACCCTTAACAAACCGACGGTAGTAACCTGCCAAACCAAGGAAACTCCTCACTTCCTGAACATTTCTAGGCGCTTTCCAATCAACTATCGCCTCAATCTTGGCTGGATCAACCTGAATACCCCTAGCTGAAACAGTGTGACCCAAGAATGATACTTCCCGAAGCCAAAAATCACACTTACTAAGTTTGGCAAACAATCGATGCTCTCTCAACAATTGCAAAACCAATCTGAGATGCTCCTCATGCTCACTCTCATCCTTGGAATACACCAAGATGTCATCAATGAACACTACCACAAATCGATCTAAGTATGGCCTAAACACACGGTTCAACAGATCCATAAAAGCCGTTGGAGCATTGGTCAAACCAAACGGCATCACAAGAAACTCATAGTGGCCATACCTAGTCCGAAATGCAGTCTTAACCACATCTGCATCCTGAACTCGAAGCTGATAGTACCCTGACCGAAGATCTATCTTAGAGAAAACTCCAGTACCTCGAAGCTGATCAAACAAGTCTTCAATCCTAGGCAACGGATACTTATTCTTCACTGTGACCTTATTAATCTGCCTATAGTGAATACACATCCGCAAAGATCCATCTTTCTTCTTGACAAACAGAACTGGAGCTCCCCAAGGAGATATGCTAGGTCGAATAAACCCCTTATCCAATAGCTCTTGTAGTTGAGTCTTAAGTTCCCTCAACTTTACAGGAGCCATCCGATAAGGTGCTTTCGAAATAGGTGTGGTACCCGGCATAATCTCAATGGACAACTCGACCTCTCTCTCAGGAGGCAAACCAGGCAGCTCGCTCGGGAACACATCACTAAACTCCCGCACTACAGGAATATCCTCAATCTGAACTTGATCTCTCTTGGAATCCAACACAACTGCTAGAAAAGCCTCACAACCTTTCCTGATAAACCTCTTGGCTTGCATCGCAGAAATCACATTATTCAAAGAACTAGAACCCAAACCTTTCATAAACACAGGAAACTGACCTCTATCCCGAAGCACCACTGTCTTCCTATGGCAATCAAGCACAGCCCGATGCTTACCCAACCAGTCCATACCAAGAATCAGATCAAACTCTCTGAAAGGCAACTCAATCAAATCCGCTGGAAGCATAACTCCCTCAACCATAAGGGGACAACTCGTAAAGACTCTACTCACACTGACACTATGCCCTAATGGACTGGTCACACAAATCTCATAATCTAACTGGTCAACCACATGCAACTTATCAACAATTTTATCTGTGCACAAGTATGAGTGTGTGCAACCATGGTCAATTAGAGCATATAATTCAGTGTCATGGAGTAGGAACTTACCAGCAATAACATCAGGCGTATCTTGCTCCTCTCTAGCTTGCACAGCATAAGCTTTAGCTGCGACTGGCAACTCACGATCCACTGTCTCTGATGTAGCACCCTCTCTAGGTCGACCACCTCGACCTCTACCACGGCCTCTACCACGGGAAGCCTGAGAAGCATTCGAATCGACCCTGCTGGCCTCTCTCTGAGAACCTGAATCCTCATGCAATCTCGGACAGCTAGCCAAAAGATGCTCAGTGCTCCCACACCTAAAGCACGCACCGGAGAGCCACCTACACTCACCCCGATGAGTCTTACTGCAATGAGGACAAACTGATGCAGTCTCAGATCTACCACCTCTACTAGAACCTGACACCGCTGCAGAACCCTGTCTCCTACCTCTGGAAGCCGGACCAGATGATGACTCATCCTGCGGGTTCCTCGATCTCTTACCCGAGGATGAAGAAGATCCTCCACGAGAAGGGTTCCTCCTCTGAGCCCTCTCTCTCATCACAGTCTTAGATCTCTCAGCTCTCACAGCAGCCTCCACAATCTGATAATAACTTACTCCAGGCGTGCACATCAAAGAAATCAAAGCAATCTTCAAAGACTCATTCAAACCCGCTTCAAAATGTTTGCATCTGAAATCATCTGTCATAACCCCACGCGGAGCATAGCGAGATAACCGGTTGAACTCTTTCTCATAATCTGAAACTGACATGGTCCTCTGCCTCAAACTCAAAAACTGCGTCCATCTAGCATCTCTATAAGTCTGAGTAATATACTTCTTCGTGAACTCACCCTCAAACAACTCCCAAGTGATCGGATCCGGTAGCTGAGGATGCCTGCAAACCAATTCCCACCATTCAAAAGCGGACCCTTGCAGTAAAACTAGTGCACACTCTGCCTGCTGGTCGGGAGGACACCGAATCTCTCTCAGAGCACGCTTCACTTTATCTAACCATTTCTCAGCCAACTCAGACTCATCCAATCCTCTACCATAGAAATCTTCCACACCTGCCCTTCTCAAGTTCTCCATAGGGGCTCTAGGAGCAGTCACTCTCTCTAAAACCCTAGCCATGTCCTGATGTAATCTAAACATAGCCTCAAAAGGCATGGCTGCGGCCTCGGGCTGGACCCTAGCATGCTGAGCCGACACAGAAATTGATGGATCTACAGCTTGAGGGTTCACACTCTCAGCGGATTCCTCAAGTGATCCACGAGCAGAATTAGAAGCCATCTAAAACAAAAAAGAATAACCGCATCAGCCAACACAGATCTAGACACATACACATCTAAGCAAATCAACACAATAACACCCAGAAATGCCTAAACTGGGGCTCTGATACCAAAAACTGTAACACCCCCTACCCATACGTAGGCAATCCCATCCGAAAAGGAGTGAGATGCCGTATGAGCAAAGGTGCCACCAAACAGATACAAAGAAAAACATACATTCATTCATACCATACATACTAAAATACAGGATAATTAAAAACTTTAAAGGAAAAGAAAGCCATAGCTGATCATGCATTAATATAATAAACCATTACGATAATGTTCTGATCAAACCAGCTGGTACAAAAGATATTACATAACCCAAAATATAATTACAATTGCGGAAGCTATAACAAAACTGATACAGGAGAGTTCTATACAAAAAGAATCATCACTGATTACAAAAACTGAGCCCTACACTAAAACCTTATGTGTTGGCTTGACGGCGGCGACTCTCACAAAGCAAAACTCCTTCCGCACCTGCACGGGTAAAAACACAGTGTTAAGCGATACACGCTTAGTGGGGAAACACACATAAAATATGGACGGCCATTCACAATGGTTGTCAAGGCATAACACATTCACAATGGCAAAATGCAATAGCTTATACATAATCCATAAAGACATGCTCACAATTTTAAGTCATACATTCCGCATTTCAGATTCATATTCATTCCAGAATAATAAAACATATATCTCATCATTATACTCATTCAGATATCACATTTATATAGCAAATTCAGAACAGAGCAATTCAATCGAACACCTGCTGACTCGAGGTAGTGGATAACGAGTGTACTGAAGGTACCTTACGGGTACGAATCGAATACTGAGGGTACCTCACAGGTACAAATCAAAAGTCATTTCATTTTTATCAAAACACAATATTTTTACTGAGGGGACCTTAAACAAGATCCTAATACTGAAGAGTTCGCGAGGAACCAAATGGGGGACCTGATCGGGGTCCAAACTGAACTGAGGGCTACAGCTAAAGACTCTATTAGGCATGCCTAACTATCCACTTACTTGACTCTAGCAAGTTATGCGTCATTCAATTCATATTTCAGAGTACAGAATAAAATTCATCTAAAGAATCATGATATCACTCATATCATAGCATATAAAAGTATGACATACATCATACAGCAGTATAAGTCCATTCAGAAGAAGTACGAAAATTCATTTTTGAGTTAAAACCGGGAAATTTCATAAAATAGGCCGAACGGGGGTGACCAACAAGGTGGGCTGGTCACGAGTCGTGACTGGCATCATAACTCGTGACTGGCCTCTTCCTCTGGCTGGTCACGAGTCATGACTGAGAGTCACGCCTCGTGACTGGCTTCTTCTGGTCATGGGTCGTGACTTGCCCCTTTCCTCTTGCTGGTCATGAGTCGTGACGAGGAGTCACGTCTCGTGACTGGCTTCTTTCTTTTGGGCTGGTCACGGGTCATGACTGGTAGTCACTACCCGTGACTGCCTCTCTAGCTGGTCACGAGTCATGACTGGATGTCACGACTCGTGACTGGCCTCCGCTTGGCTAGTCACGAGTTGTGACTTGCAGTCACCACTCGTGACTGGCCTCTCTGGCTGGTCACGAGTCGTGACTGGGAGTCACGTCTCATGACTGGCCTCCTTTCTTGGCTAGTCACGCGACACACAATCTGGAAATTGGAAATTCAATAGTAACGCGATTTTCCCATTTCCAGAATTCCCAGAACTCAGAAATCAATCCCAAATTTGATTCAAAATCATACAAACCAGTTCTTATCTTCCAGAAGACATCTCAAACAATATAAACAACATAAATACAATTCAATTCAGAAATTAAAACAACCAAATCAAGCATAAATGCATTCAAGCTTCTCAAGAACATAAACCCTAAAAATTACAGTAAGTTCGAATTCAAACAATTATCTCAAGCAAAAATCCTAGACCTGAAATTCAAAGCTTCACTTCACTTAGCTCCACTAATCCCAGCAATCTCCATGCCCTTGGGATCGCGAGGAGCTACAGCTAAGCAACAACACATAGAAGAACAACCAAAAACACAAACCCTAAGTTAAATCTAAACTCAAAGAAGAAGAAGAAGATGAAAACAATTGGAAAACAGAGTGAGGAATGCAATGACTTACCAAAAGAATGCCAAAGAGATGATTGATTTTCACTAACAGTAGCTTGGTCCAAGCTAGGGATTAAAATTAAGAACAAGGAAGAAGATGAGTCAAAGAGGAAGAATCGGGAAGAAGAAAATGAATTTCTGCCTTTCCCATTTTCCTTTCTCTATTAACTCCTCTTTTTCCTATCCCTACATTTGTCACTTTCCTGTTGGTGGAAACCAATCACTCACACCCAACAACCATACACTACACACACCCAATGCACTCCCAACTAATGCACACCCTACAATGGTATGAACACACATACACAATGCACTCTCATATTAAAACACCTTAATATGGTATGCTCAAATGCACACAACCATATTCCAATTAATTCACACGCTAATGTCATACATATAACCATATGCTAATAAACCCCAAAAACATGCATTTTACTAAAATACCCTTATGATATGCCGAACACATGCGAATGCTTGCACACACAGACAGGCTCAAACTACTGGGGGCAAACGGGGTGTGACAATACTTGCATATTAAAGACATTCATTCGGACACTCATATCCATATCCAAATACTCATGTCGAAAATAACTAAGGCAGACAGAATACCATACACAATACAAGTATTATCATGCAGAACTACATACAATCTCACACGCATGTACTTACTGAGGTATCAGATATCAGTACCTTACCGTGCATAGTCACATGAGATTTACACCTGCAATTGACATATCTAAGTACCCATACCTTAACTGAAAACCCATTCGCATGTTATATGATTACCATGCAATACGCTCCCAACTATCATGCTAAGAACACTAGCTATCGAAACATACTTTTGTCATGCTATAGTACACACACACACTGGCCGAAACCCACGGAAAGACGTCAAAACACCACACTTCCACTGCGTAACTTTATTACATAAAATATCATGCCATGAAACGTACACACATGACAACATGCCGAAGATACTGCAATAGTTGAAACCAAAGGAACATATAGCAAAATATTACATTCAGAGCATACACTAGTTCACATGCTACCATAATAGTTAACGGTACAGAATCACATTCATATACATACTAAATAACCATATCAGTCCGTAAATTTAAGCTCACATTCATATAAATATTATTCCATATGCTTATAACCTAACTAGTCAGATTCACATTCTCATAAGCATAACATAATAAAATATATTCATGGCATTTGAAAGATCATGGTCACAGTCATGCACGTTTTAATTCCAGTACTTTTATCCATAACTGATGGTATACAAATACATTCACAATATGATATACATATATATATATATAGATAAATATGTCCAAAATCACATTTTTGAGTCATAATCAACCCATTCAGAGATTCATAATCACATTCGGATACATAACTGATTCACATGTCTAATATCATGCTCATTCAGATATCTCATTCTCTTATTCATATTAGCCAAAACAAACAGAATACCTGCTGACTCACAATAGTGGATAACGAGTAAACGCATAGCGTACCTTATGGGCACGAATCGAATGCATGGCGTACCTTACGTGTACGAATCGAAAACCATTTTATTTTATCACATTTAAAACATTTTACTGAGGGGATCTTAAACAAGATCCAAATACTGAGGGGTTCGCAAGGAACCAAACGGGCACCTGATCGGGTTCCAAACTGAACTGAGGGCTGCAGCTAAAAGACTCTATTAGGCATGCCTATCTATCCACTTACTAGACTCTAGCAGGTTATGCATAAAACAATTCACGTTTCGAATCGCATAATGCATATACATGTATATATATAACAAGCATAAACCAGATTACAATAGACATAAAAATATGTTCATAATATCGGTCATACCTCATACAATTCATATTGCAAAGCATATAATATAATACAGTCAACACACTTTAACATTAACCAATATTCTAAAGCATATCAGAGTCAAGTATAATAACACTATCATGCCAGTGATTATCAATACAAAATCCTAATCATGCGATAGATGAGGATAACTAAATATAACCCATGTGTAGACACCGGGTCCTGAGGTAGCCAAGATCAGAGTTACCCAATGATGATAAGACGCCTTTCCACAGGCAAAAAGGTTAAAAGTGATGATTTCCTTGTAAAATTTGCATTTTAGAGTGAAAAATTGAAAAATAATAAAAAATATTTTTAAAATTAGTTTTGAAAAATGGGGGCTTAAAATTATAGTATTTTTAGTCAATTTAAAATTAAAAAAAAAAATCGGATCGCGAGTGTCGGGCACTGCAGCGCGCACAAAGGCGATGCGCAGCGTCTCCAATGTTGCGCGTCACTAAAAGCGCGTGCAGCGCGTCGCACGACGCCCTGGCACGCGCACTTCGTGCGCGAGACTGCCGTTCCGATGCCCGTCCCTATATAGCGACGGGCGTCCCTACTCCTGGCTGTCGCTAAAGGGTTTGATACCCCTTTTTCAGATTTTTGGACCTAAAAATCAGTTTTTTATCCCTTTTTTCAAGGTTTTAAGGGATTTTTCCATTTTTAAAAATTAAAATAGGTAATATCTGATTTAATTAAATTTTATCCCTGTAATTATTTTATTTTTCCTATTTTTTTCATATAAAAAGAATGAGATGAAAACCTAAAAGGGGAATTCTTTTGGGGGATTTTTCTAGGGTTTTTTCTCTTCATCTTTTTCTCTTTTTCCTCTTAATTTCTCTAAGAAAAATTCCAGATTTTCCCCCAACAAAAAAATTGAGTTCATCATTTTAGTTCTTTTTTCCAATAGAATTTCTTCTAAACACTTTTTAGAAGAAGGTTTATTGATGCAATTGAATTTTGATGTAAACATAATAATTGTTTGCTCTTAAAATTCATTTTGTTAATTTGTTATTTGTTTTCAATTAAACTTTTTCAAGCTTTTTTATTATTTTGAATCTTTTTTTGATGAACAATTGATTTTGGGGCAAAACAAATAATTGTTTGTTCCTAAAATCGATTTTTTCATTTGATTTTTTAAAAAACATTTTTTTCTCATAAATGATTTTTTTTTGTTTAGAACAAACAAAATAATTGTTTGTTCTTGGCATTATTTTCATTCTTTTGATCAATAAAAATCATTCTTTTGGCAAAGAAATTAATTCTTTATTTTTAAAGAATTGTTGACTTTCTTCCTTCATTTTTTAAGTCTATTTTTTCTTTGAAGAAAATTCCAACATTTTTATTATTCGATTCTAATCTTGCAAATCAAGAATAAGGAAATCAAACATCTTTTTACCTTCATCGAATCCAAAACTCTGATGGTAAACATTCCGGGCTTGTTCTTCTTATTCTTTTTGTTCATATTTAATTTATTTATGTTCATTTTTATTATTTTCAGTTATTTATTTATTTATTTTGTTTATATTTCATTTATTAAAATGTATATTCCTATTATTATTCTCATTCATTTATTTTATTCATGTGAATATTGATTTATTTTAATTTCTAACATATAATTAATTTATTTCACTTTAATTCATCATTATTTTTAACATGTAATTAATTAATTCATTTTGATTGATCTTTTTGCCATGTAAATGGTTTATATCATTTGTGAACATATTTAATTAATCATGTCATTTATTTAATCATTTTTTATTCTTTTCCATTGTCATTATCATATATTTAATATTTTGTTCACTTATTTATTTTCCCTATTATCATGTTCATATTTTTACACATTAATTAATTAACATGTTGTATTTTATTCCAATTACATCTTTTAATCCATTTGTTGTTCATAACACATTTTTCTAATTTATTTTAAATTATAATCATGTTAATTCATTTGTTATTTTGATATCATTTCGTTTTATCTCATTTTATTTTATTTTATCATTTATTTTATATTTAATTGATTTTAATTGATTCAATTACTAACAATATTCTATTTGTGTTTTATTTTTATTTACATCTCATTTTCCTTCTTGGGCATTTTTGGGAGCACACGGGAAGATTCAGAAGGCTCATTTGGGATCAAGTATTTATTTGCTTTATTTGTGATATTCTATTCATTTTGCTTTTCCATTTATTTTGCTATGTAATTTTCCTATAAATTTGTTTATTTTAGGCGCTAGAGAAAAACTCACAAAGCATTTTTATTAATTAATTTGGAATTTTTTCTAAATAAAAATGGGACCAATGTCTCAATTTTCTCTATCCAAAATAAAATCATCACATCAAAAGTGTTTTATAATAAATATACATGCGAGGACCAATGTTCTCATCATTAATGAATACCCCGATTTATGCATGATTTGTAACACCCCAAATCGGGCCTAGTTGGAATCGGAAAGCTAAGTCAGTTAAGTGAAGGGTATTTCGGTAATTTGTGCTTGAGAAAGTTTGGTTAATTAGGACTAAAGTGCAAAGAAAATAATTAATTAATAAGATGTTAAGTGAGAAATCATCTAGTGGAACATGTGTATGGTATTTAGGAAGTGATTGGATAAGATTGTGACACTTGGGTTTGTAGGATGATGACAAGTGGTTTATAAGGAATTGTTAGAGTGTGCTTGAAGTGTATGGAAGTAGGATGTAAGTGGGTTAAGAAATGATATGGTGTGAGTGGTGTTTGGTGTATTGAAGATATTTATTCAAGAATTGTTTGTGTGTGTATGGTGTATGGTGCAAGGTGGAATAAGTCAAAAGATGGATTAAGGAACCAATAAGATTAGGACACATGGCTTGGGTAGGTGTGCATTGAATGAAAAGAAAGAAAAAGAGGGACAATGAGGAGAGAGAACGCAGGAACCATTATGCTCCCCGTTCTCCTCTCTTCTTTAGTTCTTCTTTCCCATTTCTTTTCCATTTTTCTGCACTTTCTCCTTTCCTTTCTTGTGGTTGGTGTTTGGGCACATGCTTGGGCGATTTTGATTGAGTCTTAGATCAAGTTAGAAGAGGTAAGTTGGGTTTTTAGGGTTCTTGTGTTTGGATTCTTCCTCCTCTTCTTCTTTTGATTTTTTTTTAAGATAGGATTTTGGAAGAGTAATTTGTGGGTTTTGGTTTTGTGCAAGCTTTGGATACCAAGAGGAAGATTAAAGGCAAAGAGAAGGTGGAGGTTTGAAACAGAAGATTGAAGCTTCATTTGAGGTTTGGGAGCTTTGATTTTACATTTGAGTTTGAGTTGTCTTTGCCTAAATTTTCCTTGGATCATGAGTGTGTGTAATTGTGTTTGTTTTTTTTTCAAAAATTGAGTGCTTAAGATGAGATATGCATGAATTAATTTGGGAAAATGTGTGTTAGTAATACATGTTATTGATTGATATAAATGTATATGTGAGTTGGCATTGAAATGCATGAGTTTGAGAAATCCTTTGAATTTGATGTTTGATGGTGATTTTGGCAATTCTGTTCCGTTTTTATTTGACCTCTGTGCATTTCTTTGTCATAGGTGTAGTTATAGAGCTCTGAATTGTATGATTCTTGATCCATTAGAACCACGATTTCTATTCCTTTAAATGTCTCAGAAATAGCCTTGGACAAATTCTCGCTCTAAGACATCGAAAAATTGATTACAAATGTAGTGTCCCTGTTGTGTCGGGTTGTTTGAACAGTATGGGTTGTGGAGATCATATCTGGAGTTATAAGTGTTCTTTTGACCTGAAGTTTGTTGCATCTGAACGATAACATCCTAGGGAACATTTGTTAATAAGGAAGTTTTGGCTAAAAATGAGGTTTAGAGGTCGGTTCAGGCAATACGAGTTGGGCACGTTGAGCAGTCCCGTTTGGCTTCAGGGGTGAGCCTCTGTCGCGAGCGCGATAGTGTCGCGCCCTCGCGACAGAAAAATGTGTTTTTAAGCTTTTCTTCTTCATTTTTGACCCTTGGTTGGTTTGGGGCACTTGCCTTTCCTTCCCCTTCTTTAGGTTGAGTATTTTGGGCACGTTTTGCTTCCGAAGTGCATCCGAACTTCGTTATTACTGTCTAAAACTTAGTCATTTCTTGTTTAGAGTTTGGAGATAGGATTAATGTTCGAAAATGGAATTATGGTGTTTTTGATGTTCATAATAGTTTAATTGTTATGGTTTTTATTTAATGATGCATGAAGCCTTGAATGTGAGCTATTGAACTTAATTGTGTTGAATGACGATTAGTATTGATATTATAGTTTGTGTATATGCATATTGATAGTGGCATGATTTATTTGGATTTCTTGGTATGGATGTTGTGTTCATGTTGTCGATGATGTGTGGCTTGCTGGAGATAAGGTAAGAGACCTTTGGTTATATTTCGTGTGTTTGTGGGTGAGTTTGAGGAAGGAAAGATCCCGCAGAATTCTGTAGATTTTCAGAATCATGACTCTGTCGCGATCACGACACTGTCGCGAGCGCGACAGAGACCGGTGATCCTGATGCTGTGCCATCGCGAGCATGCGACGATGTCGCGAGCCCGCGATAGCAATAGCTTGTGTGCTCTCTGTCGCGAGCGCGACAACTGTCGTGATCGCGACAGAGCACTTTGTTGGCCTGTGCTATCGCGAGCTCGCGACCCCGCGATAGCCATGCTTGCCCTCTGTCACGATCGCGACAACGTCGCGAACGTGACAGAGCCAGGCCCTTCTCTCCTTCCCGCGATCGCGAAGTCCGTCGCGCGCGCGCAGCGAAGAGACTATGGTCTCTGTCGCGAGCGCGACAGGGATCGCGAGCGCGACAGATGTGTGGTGTTGAATGAGTTTTCTTTGGTGATTCCAATGTTTGAATTCCGAACTTGTGATGCCTTTAGGTTTATTCTTTGACTATTTTATGAAGTATGTTAATATAATTGAAAGTATTATGCATATCTATACTTATGATCTTTCTCTAAGATTATTACGTTATGCTTAAGTGTAAATTGTATGATGCATGATTGACTTTATGAACTTATTCATATGTCTTATCTATTGCTGATTATGTACAATGATATAAATTACGTGATTTGAAATATGATTTGTATTATGCATGACCTGCGAGAGTCAGTCTATTGGATAGTTAGGCATGCCTAATAGAGTCTGTATGTGTAGCTGCAGCGCCCCTTTTGAACGATTTGGACCCTGATCAGGTCCCCGATTGGTTCCTCGCGAACCCTATTATGTGTATGTGTATGGATCTTGTTTAAGGTCCTATTTTGAGAAATGCTTTTGAACTATGGAAAGTAACAGTACTTTGCGATTTGTACCCGTAAGGTACAATTTGTTACTCGTTATCCACTATTTTGAGTCAGCAGGTATTTCGTTTGCTTTATCTAATATGATATCCGAATGTATAAGATTTCGGTCATATGAACCAGTTATGAATATAAGAATGTGATATCGGTATGAGTATGATTTTGGGAAATGTAAATGTGCTTACAAATCTCCAAGTGGGCTTAATGTAACTCTAACCTGTATATTGTACTTTTGTCCTTATCTGTAAATGATCTTGTATATAGTATGTGTGATTGAAGTCGGTGTGGCATATAATGTTGACACTACATTTCTGTATAGTAATGTGATAAATTAACATGTATATTAGAATGTGTTTACGTTCTGGACATGATAATTGGGTGTGTTAATCATATGAGTATATGATCGCAGTTAGGAACATTTGAGTACGTGGCTATTGTATAAAGCATGTATAATTATCTGTTAGGACTTGATACATTCGCTATTGTGTATGTGTTATACTTGGGCGACCGTTGTGAATGGCCGTCTATATTTTCTGTATATTTTCCCCACTAAGCGTTATCGCTTAGCACGGGCGCTTTTCCCCGTGCAGGTGGCAGGTTGCTTTTGTTCAAGTTGCGCATCTGCAGAGTCGGCCACATAGAAGCTAGAAGTTTTGTATCTTATTCCGCTTTTGTAATTTAGAATTGTTGTATAACTGTGTAATAGGTATATGTAATGATAGGTAAAGATTCTGATGTAATATTTTAAGCTATGTAAATATTTGCACCTTTATGTATCTTTCTTATAAGGTTTCTGTTATATGATTATAAGTATGCATGTGTGTATGTTTTCTCTTAGGGTATGCGCCTTGGCATATTATGTACGTTCATAAAGTATTCATTTTGTTCAGTATCACTCTTCTTTCTCTCAGAATTTTTAATTATCATAGATATGTCATTCTATTTATGTGATGTTTACTTGTTTACTCTAGTGGGATGTGACACTCCTATCTATCTTGGATCCTTCTTCCTCTAATCTGAATAGAAGTCTCCATGGTATAGGTTGGGGTGTGACATTAGGTGGTATCAGAGCGCGGTTAGACGATTCTGGTTGTCTTAGTTGTTTGAGTATCGAGTCTTTGTATGTTACTTATTATGTGTCGAGTCTTTGTTTGAGCGTCGGTTTTGTGTCGTGGCCTAATGCAGATGTGTCTTGTCCTGTGTGTGTTGTGTTAGATGGAGTCTGACCCTAGTGAGAAGGTGGACGAGACGACAGAAAGTGTGAATCCAGTTAGTGTTGATCAGAGTGTTTCCGAACGTCCTTCGACTAGGGATTCTGGTTTTGTTTCTGACGATAGGGCTCTAGTGCGAGGGTTGATTCGGATTTTGGATAGATTAACTACCCCTCGCGTTCCTCAGGATTTTGTTCGGGAGAGACCTCAGAAAAGAAAAGTTTCGGGCAGTGAAGTGTCGGCAGGGAAAAGAATTCGAGAAACTCCTATATGTCAATTCTGTCAGAAGCAACATTGGGGTCCTTGTCGGAAGCTCACTGGAGCTTGCTTCCGATGTGGCAGCAAAGCCCATCAGCTTGCCAATTGTCCGAAGTCATGGGAGAATCTAGCTAGGCAAGCTAGGATGGATATGGAGGAATTGCTTAGAACTACTCGTGGGCCAACAAGACTTATTGAGCACCGTAGTGTAGTGACAGAGCCTGCAGAACCTTCTGGTAAGTTTTATTTGAGGTGTTCGAGTAAAGTTGTTTTAGCAATCTGAGGTGGAAGGGTATTTTAATTCCATAAGGTTTTGGTAGTACTCTATATACCTGTCAGCTATCTCCAGAAAAGTATTTGAATAAAAGCATATTAAATCATGGGGATGGGACTAAATGCATCATTACAGCATTACTTGCATCTCCTCAGCATCATTCTGCATACATGAGCCATCACATTTTCATTGCATCATCATCCCTTTGACCATACATGAAAAGCATTTGTATATGTGTTTTGATTGAGAGAAAGCTGACAGGGTGTACGTGTACTATTTGCTATTAGGAACAAGAGTAGTAGGGGTAAGTATAAGTAAGTAAGTGGATGGAATTGCGGACTTCTGTATAAAATGATTAAATAATAGGTACTGTAAGATCGATGTGAGGGTTTAAAAGTGAAAACCAAATTGTGACTAGTGATACTAGTAATCTAGGAGAGAATGTTATAGTCATTTTGATCAAGGAAAGAGTATAGTGAATGTGTGAACGATTTTGTATTTAAAAGACGAGAAGTGTTATGAGGAAAGAGTTAAGTGAAAAGATTGACATGATAGTGATAGAATGCAAACGATTTGTAACTCAAATTGGAGATGTTTATTTAGTGAGAAGGATTTCTACTGTCCTGATACTAGTAAAAAAAAAAATTACTTGGACAATATGATGTTTGTGTGTGAATATTAGTAATAAAAATTTTGAAATTCAGAAAATCGGATATAAGTGAATTTCGAGGACGAAATTCTTTTAAGGAGGGTAGATTTGTAACACCCCAAATCGGGCCTAGTCGGAATCGGAAAGCTAAGTCAGTTAAGTGAAGGGTATTTCGGTAATTTGTGCTTGAGAAAGTTTGGTTAATTAGGACTAAAGTGCAAAGAAAATAATTAATTAATAAGATGTTAAGTGAGAAATCATCTAGTGGAACATGTGTATGGTATTTAGGAAGTGATTGGATAAGATTGTGACACTTGGGTTTGTAGGATGATGACAAGTGGTTTATAAGGAATTGTTAGAGTGTGCTTGAAGTGTATGGAAGTAGGATGTAAGTGGGTTAAGAAATGATATGGTGTGAGTGGTGTTTGGTGTATTGAAGATATTTATTCAAGAATTGTTTGTGTGCGTATGGTGTATGGTGCAAAGTGGAATAAGTCAAAAGATGGATTAAGGAACCAATAAGATTAGGACACATGGCTTGGGTAGGTGTGCATTGAATGAAAAGAAAGAAAAAGAGGGACAATGAGGAGAGAGAACGCAGGAACCATTATGATCCCCGTTCTCCTCTCTTCTTTAGTTCTTCTTTCCCATTTCTTTTCCATTTTTCTGCACTTTCTCCTTTCCTTTCTTGTGGTTGGTGTTTGGGCACATGCTTGGGCGATTTTGATTGAGTTTTGGATCAAGTTAGAAGAGGTAAGTTGGGTTTTTAGGGTTCTTGTGTTTGGATTCTTCCTCCTCTTCTTCTTTTGATTTTTTTTTAAGATAGGATTTTGGAAGAGTAATTTGTGGGTTTTGGTTTTGTGCAAGCTTTGGATACCAAGAGGAAGATTAAAGGCAAAGAGAAGGTGGAGGTTTGAAACAGAAGATTGAAGCTTCATTTGAGGTTTGGGAGCTTTGATTTTACATTTGAGTTTGAGTTGTCTTTGCCTAAATTTTCCTTGGATCATGAGTGTGTGTAATTGTGTTTGTTTTTTTTTTCAGAAATTGAGTGCTTGAGATGAGATATGCATGAATTAATTTGGGAAAATGTGTGTTAGTAATACATGTTATTGATTGATATAAATGTATATGTGAGTTGGTATTGAAATGCATGAGTTTGAGAAATCCTTTGAATTTGATGTTTGATGGTGATTTTGGCAATTCTGTTCCGTTTTTATTTGACCTCTGTGCATTTTTTTGTCATAGGTATAGTTATAGAGCTCTGAATCGTATGATTTTTGATCCATTAGAACCACGATTTCTATTCCTTTAAATGTCTCAGAAATAGCCTTGGACAAATTCTCGCTCTAAGACATCGAAAAATTGATTACAAATGTAGTGTCCCTGTTGTGTCGGGTTGTTTGAACAGTATGGCTTGTGGAGATCATATCTGGAGTTATAGGTGTTATTTTGACCTGAAGTTTGTTGCATGTGAACGGTAACATCCTAGGGAACATTTGTTAAGAAGGAAGTTTTGGCTAAAAATGAGGTTTAGAGGTCAGTTCAGGCAATACGAGTTGGGCACGTTGAGCAGTCCCGTTTGGCTTCAGGGGTGAGCCTCTGTCGCGAGCGCGACAGTGTCGCGAGCGCGACAGTGTCGCGACCTCGCGACAGAAAAATGTGTTTTTAAGCTTTTCTTCTTCATTTTTGACCCTTGGTTGGTTTGGGGCACTTTCCTTTCCTTCCCCTTCTTTAGGTTGAGTATTTTGGGCACGTTTTGCTTCCGAAGTGCATCCGAACTTCGTTATTACTGTCTAAAACTTAGTCATTTCTTGTTTAGAGTTTGTAGATAGGATTAATGTTCGAAAATGGAATTATGGTGTTTTTGATGTTCATAATAGTTTAATTGTTATGGTTTTGATTTAGATGATGCATGAAGCCTTGAATGTGAGCTATTGAACTTAATTGTGTTGAATGACGATTAGTATTGATATTATAGTTTGTGTATATGGATATTGATAGTGGCATGATTTATTTGGATTTCTTGGTATGGATGTTGTGTTCATGTTGTCGATGATGTGTGGCTTGCTGGAGATGAGGTAAGAGACCTTTGGTTATATTTCGTGTGTTTGTGGGTGAGTTTGAGGAAGGAAAGATCCCGCAGAATTCTGTAGATTTTCGGAATCATGACTCTGTCGCGATCGCGACACTGTCGCGATCGCGACACTGTCGCGAGCGCGACAGAGACCGGTGATCCTGATGCTGTGCCATCGCGAGCACGCGACGCTGTCGCGAGCCCGCGATAGCAATAGCTTGTGTGCTCTCTGTCGCGAGCGCGACAACTGTCGCGATCGCGACAGAGCACTTTGTTGGCCTGTGCTATCGCGAGCTCGCGACCCCGCGATAGCCATGCTTGCCCTTTGTCGCGATCGCGACAACATCGCGAGCGCGACAGAGCCAGGCCCTTCTCTCCTTCCCGCGATCGCGAAGTCCGTCGCGCGCGCGCAGCGAAGAGACTATGGTCTCTGTCGCGAGCGCGACAGATGTGTGGTGTTGAATGAGTTTTCTTTGGTGATTCCAATGTTTGAATTCCGAACTTGTGATGCCTTTAGGTTTATTCTTTGACTATTTTATGAAGTATGTTAATATAATTGAAAGTATTATGCATATCTATACTTATGATCTTTCTCTTAGATTATTACGTTATGCTTAAGTGTAAATTGTATGATGCATGATTGACTTTATGAACTTATTCATATGTCTTCTCTATTGCTGATTATGTACAATGATATAAATTACGTGATTTGAAATATGATTTGTATTATGCATGACCTGCGAGAGTCAGTCTATTGGATAGTTAGGCATGCCTAATAGAGTCTGTATGTGTAGCTGCAGCGCCCCTTTTGAACGATTTGGACCCTGATCAGGTCCCCGATTGGTTCCTCGCGAACCCTATTATGTGTATGTGTATGGATCTTGTTTAAGGTCCTATTTTGAGAAATGCTTTTGAACTATGTAAAGTAACAGTACTTTGCGATTTGTACCCGTAAGGTACAATTTGTTACTCGTTATCCACTATTTTGAGTCAGCAGGTATTTCGTTTGCTTTATCTAATATGATATCCGAATGTATAAGATTTTGGTCATATGAACCAGTTATGAATATAAGAATGTGATATCGGTATGAGTATGATTTTGGGAAATGTAAATGTGCTTACAAATCTCCAAGTGGGCTTAATGTAACTCTAACCTGTATATTGTACTTTTGTCCTTATCTGTAAATGATCTTGTATATAGTATGTGTGATTGAAGTCGGTGTGGCATATAATGTTGACACTACATTTCTGTATAGTAATGTGATAAATTAACATGTATATTAAAATGTGTTTACGTTCTGGACATGATAATTGGGTGTGTTAATCATATGAGTATATGATCGCAGTTAGGAACATTTGAGTACGTGGCTATTGTATAAAGCATGTATAATTATCTGTTAGGACTTGATACATTCGCTATTGTGTATGTGTTATACTTGGGCGACCGTTGTGAATGGCCGTCTATATTTTCTGTATATTTTCCCCACTAAGCGTTATCGCTTAGCACGGGCTCTTTTCCCCGTGCAGGTGGCAGGTTGCTTTTGTTCAAGTTGCGCATCTGCAGAGTCGGCCACATAGAAGCTAGAAGTTTTGTATCTTATTCCGCTTTTGTAATTTAGAATTGTTGTATAACTGTGTAATAGGTATATGTAATGATAGGTAAAGATTCTGATGTAATATTTTAAGCTATGTAAATATTTGCACCTTTATGTATCTTTCTTATAAGGTTTCTGTTATATGATTATAAGTATGCATGTGTGTATGTTTTCTCTTAGGGTATGCGCCTTGGCATATTATGTACGTTCATAAAGTATTCATTTTGTTCAGTATCACTCTTCTTTCTCTCAGAATTTTTAATTATCATAGATATGTCATTCTATTTATGTGATGTTTACTTGTTTACTCTAGTGGGATGTGACACTCCTATCTATCTTGGATCCTTCTTCCTCTAATCTGAATAGAAGTCTCCATGGTATAGGTTGGGGTGTGACATGATTTGTATTTTATTTACAATGGGGGTTGTATTCTGCCCCTAGTTTTATTGTAATTTATTTTGAGAATGTTTATTATAATAATGCTTTACTTATTGCTTTTGATGTGAATGATTGCGTTTTAATTAAATGCATCGTGTGGAAAGTTGGTGAAATAATGAATTCAAAACTTAATCATAATATTGATCAAGGTATAAATAAATGAGAAGTCCCGAACTCACTCTGGTCTTTGGGGCTCAATGAGGCGAGAGGTCTAGGACTTCCAAGACAGTCTCTTGAGTCTCACCAAAAGACTTAAATTTATAAATCCTAGGCTCCAGAGGGTAGAGGCTGAGACCTCCAAGATCTCTCTGGCTTGCCCAAGATGGATATGTATGCACCGTCTTAGGCTCACTGAGGCTAGATGACCCTCCCCAATGTTCTATTGGGTGGAGACTCCAAGAAACCTCATTGTTGCCCAAAATAGACGCACTTGTAAATACCTTACAAGCTTTATGAACCTTTCCTGATCGCCCTAAAGCGGGCTTTCGGGAGGCCACGGTGTTCGGCGTGTGTAGACACCGGGTCCTGAGTAAGCCTAGATCGAAGTTACCCAATGATGATAATTGCCTTCACAGGCTTAAAAGGTTAAAAGTGATGATTTTCTCGTCAAATTTGCATTTTAGAGTGAAAAATTAGAAAATAATAAAAATATATTTAAAAAATTAATTTTGAAAAATGGGGGCTTAAAATTATAATATTTTTAGTCAATTTATAATTTAAAAATGAAAAACAAAATTAAAAAAAATAAAAAATTTTCGGACCGCGAGTGTCGGGCGCGGCAGCGCGCAGGCGCGCTGGCGCCCAGCTCGCAGGCGCTGGAGCCCAGCTCGCGGGCGCTAGGCGCCCAGCACGCAGACGCCCAGGCGCCCAGCGCGCTGGGCGCGATATGGCGACGCGCAGCGTCGCCAATGCCGCGCGTCGCTAAAGAGCGACGCGCAGCGTTGCGCGCTGCGCGCCGCACCGTGCGCTGAGGCGCGCGATTTCCGCGCCTCAGCGCGCGGATTTCGCCCGCCTGGTCGCCACGTGAGTCCCCATCGCTCTATAGCGACGGCTCCCTGGGCGTCGGTATAGGGTCTGTTACCCTATTTTGCATTTTTTCAGCCTTTTTCCGATTTTTTCACCCAAAAATCCGTTTTTATCCCAAAATTAAGGGTTTTTGACTTCAAATAAAATTCCAAAATATTTTTTATAGATTATTAATTAATAAAACTTGATTTTATCCCCAAAAATAAAGGAATTTGAATAAAATTAGGTTTGTTTTAGTTAATTAAATTAGGGCAACATTTTCTATTCTTTAAATACTTTATGATGAAAAATCAAGGGGAGCCTCCACTACTATTTTTCACTACATCAGAATTTCCAAGATTTTTCTCTTCCTCTTTGATTTCTCTTCAAAATTTCAGATTTTCTCTTTTTAATGAATAAGGTTTAATTGAAATTGAAAGGCCAATTTTCAATTGTTAATTATTCCAATTAATTTCTTTGTTTTTGCTCCATAAACACAAGAAATTAATCATCATTTTGACATCAATTTCTTTTTAATCTTAAGCATACAAATCAATTCCTTTGTTTTTCTTCATAAACAAAGAGAATTAATTTTATTGGTTATTCTTTCAAGCAATTTTCCGGAAAATCATCACTTTTCCTTCATCAAATCCAATATTCTGAGGGTAAATATTCTTGGCTCCATTTCTATTTTATTTTATTTTTATTTAATTTATTCATATATATTTTATTGTTTTTATTGATTTATTTATTGTTTTCATCTATTCATTTGTTGTATTGATGTTATATTTGTTCCATTTAATTGTTTATATATGATTTGATTTTTATTCACGTGAATATTGTCTTTTTAATTCCTAACATGTAAATAATTTATTTTGATTCCTCATTATTTTTAACATGCAAATAATTAATTAATTTAAATTAATCTTTTTGCCATGTAAATGGTTTGTATTAATCATGAACACATCAATTAACCTTGTTATATATCATTATTATTTTCATCATTCCTTTGTTTACTAATTTTATCATTGTTACATGATTTTATTATCATTTGTTTATTTATTCATTCATTATTTTTCACATATCATCATTATTTTCATCATGTGTATATTTTCATGTACTAATTAATTAACATGTTTTATTTTATTTTCATCACATCATTCAACCATTTATCACACATAATCCATGTTTTCTCATTTTATTTCGTTTTGTTAATATTTTTGATTCCATTATTATTCTTTTCATATCATCTTATGTTATTTTAATTTGTTATTCATTATTTTGTATGTTTAATTGATTTAATTGATTTAATTACTAACATTATTTTATTTGTATTTTGTTTTTATGTCTAAACTCATTTTTTGCTTGGGCGTTTTTGCGAGCACATCGGGAGGTCCAAAAAGGCTCGTTTGGTTCATATATTTATTTGTAATATTTTATTTAATTTTGCCATATAATTTTCTTGTAAAATTCTTTATTTAGGCACGCTAAAAAGAAAATCACAAAAACGTTTCTATTAATTAACTTGACATTTTTTTTCTAAATAAAAGGGGACCAATGTCCTAGTTTTTCATACTCAAATAAATCATCACATCAAAATTGTTTCATAATAAATATGCATGCGAGGACCAATGTTCTCACTATTAATGAATAACCCGTTTTATGCATGTATTTCACTTTTATAAATGGGAGTTGTATTCCGCTCCTAGTGTTATTGTAATTTATTTTTGAATGCTTTATTTTGGATTTTGCTTACATTTACCGCTTTTGATATGAATGATTGCGCCTTTAAATTAAAATTGCATTGTGTGGAAAGTTGATGAAACAATGAATTCAAAACTTAATTATGATATTAATCAAGGTATAAATAAATGAGAAGTCCCGAACTCTGCTCTGGTCTTTGGGCTCAAGAGGCTAGAGGTTATCCTCCAAGACACCTCTTGTGTCACGAGACTTAGACGTTAATCCTAGGCCTTATGGCCCAATATGGATAAAATGCGCAAGTCTTAGGCTCTCCGAGGCGAGAGAAACTTTCCCAATGTTCTATTGGGTGGCGACTCCATGAAACCTCCTTGTTGCCCAACATAGACGCACTTGCGATTTATCGCAAGCTGTTGACGGACCCACAATTGCCCCGATCGCCCACGTGCGGGCGGTCGAACGGGCGGCCGCGGGGATCCGGCGCGCGTCACAGTGGCGACTCCGCTGGGGACATACTCGAGACTTCGATTCGAAAGTACCTTGATTAAAAATCATAATTGAGTTTTAATTCAAAAATTTCATCTTCTTTCAAAACTGCATTGCATCTCATTAGAGCCTTAGATCTATGCTAGTTTGGTCCCTCTTTTAGCCCCGGTGCGTTCCTGAAGCACCTCCTCATTTTCACTCAATTTGGGGAAGTGTTAAGGATAATCACCAGCCCAAGCCTCGTACCATCATGGTATATCAAATGGTGACCCGATCGGTCGTTATGCTCGTGATGAGATAGACCCGTCGTGCAGGGACCATGCTTGGGTAGCCTTAAAGTAACATCTCCCTTGTCCAAAGCTCATATAATGGCCATAGCTACTTTCCACAGGTGATATGAACCCTAATTCCATGCTTGCTGTATGGATCCTCATGTATTGGGTGAGTCCAGATATCTCGCTTGGTAACCTAGCCAAAGGCTTCCATGCCCCGGTAGGGCCATGTCGAAATTTATGGAACGTCTAAATACATGACGATCACTATCCATTCTCTTGTACATTAGTATAGGAGTGTTATGCTGTCGGTTTTTCACCGCACACCATACGTGTCCATTGGGTTCCACGTTAATCCATGGATCAAGCCCACCTAGGAAAGAGACCGCACTACCACGTGTGTGGGAGATATAAGGTTGGAGGGATCTATCTGCTTGCATGTGTTTGTCTATGTTGCATCAGTACGAGCATGCATTGCATTTTAATCATGCACCATCTTAACAATTTTTGCATTTCAGCCATCATAGATTCTCCTGGGTGGTCTAGAGGTCCCGACGGACGGTTAAGAAGGACGCCACTTTTGGGGTTAACAGAATTAGTGTTGGATCAGAGTTCAGATTCAATCTCAGAAAATAGTGTGGGGTTTTCTCTCGAATCATCAACAGAAGTAAGCATGGCTAATCCATCAAATGAGTCTGATGCAACCCGGGCAATAATTGCTGAGGAGGTAGGAAAGAGAATGGAGGAATTTGAAGCCCGTATGATTGCAATGATCGGCAATCTTGCCACCACAATAGCTGGGCAACAAGCTGCTGCTGCCCCTATCCGAGTACCAGCTGAACAAGGGGTTGTAAGAGAAGAGCGTCCTGCTGCAGTTAACCAACCAATGGTTGACCCACCTGTTGTTGAGCAAAGAGTGCCTGCACCTATTGAGCGCAGAGAGGGCCCCAGGTCTGAAGCTGAGTTTGGGGGAGATGAGCTAGAGGAGCATACAGTAGCTAAAGAGAAGTCACCGAAACTGGATGAGGCAATGTGGAGGAAAATGGAAGAGAGATTTGAGGCCATGGCAAGGATGATGACCGTGGGAAAAGGAATGAACCCGGAAGACCGAGAGCTAGATGGGGATGACCTGATTCCCCAGAATTTTAAGATGCCGGATATTCCCAAATTTGATGGCACCTCTGATCCTGCCGCACACATCAAACAATACTCGCTGGTCATGAAGGGAACGTCCTTAACAAGAAAGCAAAAGATAGAGTATTTCTGCTTGAGTCTCACAGGAGCTGCTATTGATTGGTACCATGGGCTTGAGAGGAGGTCCAAGGAGGATTGGGACTTGCTAACCGAAGAGTTCCTTAAGCAGTACGATTGCAGTACCCGGATGGAGGTCACTTTGAAAGATCTCGAGTTGCTACAACAGAAGGCTGGGGAGTCCTTCCACGAGTACCTTACTCGGTGGAGAAACCGGGTTATGGAGATGAAACGCAAACCGGACACTTCTGATCAGATCCGGCTGTTCATTCGAAATGCCAGCCCCTACTTGAGAGATGGATTGAAAATGAAGGGACTGAAAGACTGGGAATCCCTGAAGGATATCGCCATAGAAGCAGAGGGAGAATATTTAGCCATGAGGGCAAACAGCGAGTCCTATGCCAGAAAGGGATACAGCAATCAAGGGACAGCCAAGCCAACAAGTTCTAGCAGTGGTAACAGAGTTGGGAAGACTGCCGAGGTGTCTGCAACTGGGGTAAATCAGAGGTATTTCTCTAACTTGGGTAGGCCTTTATCATGGGTACTGAAGAGACTAATAAAAGAAGGAAAACTGCAGCCCCTATCACCTAGGCCGGCCAAGACCCAAGGACAGCCAGAGCACAAAGAGAATGAATACTGCGCATTCCACCAACATACCGGGCATTTGACGGATGATTGTATAACATTAAGACATCGGGTCCAAGATCTAATTGACAACAAGCAGATCACCGATCCTGAGCAGAGGGAAAGCAAGAAGAAGTCCGGTTATAATGCAGTGCCACCTCCAGTCTTTATGATTGGATCGAGCCTATCAGAATGGTATGTGATGCAAGACCTATATGGAAATGAGTATGTCGCTATTACTCGCCCTGCAGTGGATGGAGAAGATAGTGGAACCAGAGCCGAAGAGTGAAGATCTCAAGATTTCACCAAGCCAGGAAGCCGAAGCACAGTCAGCTGCAGCATCGGCGTTGACTGAAGTTGATAATCATTTAGATTCTCTTTTTATACCGGAACTCTTTGAGGACAATGTTAATATTTCTGATTATGTTAATGAGATGAATAACTTTGCTTACTTGTGTGATGTTTCTGATGATTTCATTTTGCATGATCATAAGCATGATGCATTCTTTTTTAATATCAATTCAACTGGTACAACCACATTTAATCTCGGAACTTTGGAAAATCCAAAGGAAATTTTGCTAGCATCAGACATAACTCCTGAAGAGAGAATAAAATTTGAGAGAATATTAAAAAAATATGAAAAAGTCTTTGCCTGGACCTATGAGGATATGCCGGGAATAGATCGAGATGTTGCCGAACATGCCATCCCAACTTACCCAGAGTTTAAACCAGTCAAGCAAAAGCTTCGGAGGCTTAGGCCAGAGTGGGCACAGAAAGTGAAAGAGGAGATGCACAAGCAGATTGATTCTAAGTTCCTGATAGAGGTTCAATACCAAACATGGTTAGCTAATGTGGTTCCTGTAGCTAAGAAGGATGGTAAGGTTCGAGTATGCGTTGACTATCGAGACCTGAACAAGGCCTGTCCGAAAGATGATTTCCCTCTTCCTCATATTGATGTGCTAGTAGATAGTGCTGCTGCTTGCATGATGTATAGCTTTGTGGATGGATACGCAGGGTACAATCAAATTCTTAACAAGATAGTGGACCGGATCAAGACAGCCTTTATCACCGAGTGGGGGACATATGCCTACCGAGTTATGCCTTTTGGGTTGAAAAATGCAGGAGCGACTTATCAGAGGATGGCGACCAAGGTTCTCAATGACTTAATCCACAAAGAAGTGGAGGTGTATGTTGATGACATGACGATTAAGTCGGCTACCAGGGAAGGTCACTTTGAGGCTTTAGAAAAGTTCTTTCAAAGAATTAGCAAGTACGATTTGCGCCTCAATCCCAAGAAGTGCCTTTTTGGAGTTACATCAGGAAAGTTGTTAGGCCATGTAGTAAGCCAGAGGGGAATCGAGGTAGATCCCGATAAAGTCAAAGCCATAAGAGAGATGCCAGTGCCCAAGAAGGAGAAGGACGTCAGAAGTTTCTTAGGAAAGGTTCAGTACATCAGCCGATTTATTGCCAAGCTAACTTCAGTATGTGAGCCTATTTTCAAGCTTCTTAGGAAGAATCAGCCGGTGATATGGAACGATGACTGTCAACTGGCCTTTGACACCATTAAGGACTATCTGCTAAATCCTCCGGTACTAAGACCACCACGCCGTGCCAAACCACTAATCCTGTACCTGGCTGTGGAAGATAACTCAGTGGGTGCTATGATGTCTCAAGAGGACGATTTTGGTGTGGAGTTTGCAGTTTATTATCTTAGCAAGAAATTCCTGCCGTACGAAGCCAAATATGTAGAGGTAGAAAAGATTTATTTAGCAGTTATCTGGGCTTCTAAGAAGTTGCGGCACTACTTTCATTCCTTCAAGGTACAAACGGTTGCCAAACATAATCCGCTCAGATACCTCCAAGAAGCACCCTCTCTACTAGGGAAGATGGGAAGATGGTTACTGCTGTTGCAGGAATTTGATATTGAGTACATAACCAAGAAAACCATTAAGGGAAGAGCGGTAGCAGAATTCCTAGCCGAGCATCCTATTGAGGGAGATCAGTTTGAATACAACTTCCCAGATGAAGATGTCACGGCCATAGCAGTGCAAGGGTGGCAATTATTCTTTGATGGAGCAGTCAATAATAAGGGAGCAGGCGTGGGAGTTATTCTTACGACCCCAGATGGTGAAAGACTACCATTGGCTAAAAAGCTGAGGTATAAGGCTACCAATAATGAAGCAGAATATGAAGCTTGCATCTTTGGATTGGAAGCATTACTCGCTCTGGGGGCAGAGACCGCAGAAGTATTTGGGGATTCTTCCTTGGTAATTCATCAGATCAGAAGGGAGTGGTCAGTCAAGGAAGAAAGGTTGTTGCATTATGTAAAGCACTTGAGAACGTTGAGCAGCCAGTTCGAGATTTGCACTTTCCACTTCATCCCCAGAGACGAAAATCAGTTAGCTGATGCTCTAGCAACATTAGTGTCTATGTGGGATAACCCAACAGGAGTTGCGATGAAACCCGTGCTGATTTATAGTTTGGAAAGACCTTGCTTTGAAGCTGAATAGGTGATGGACATTGAGGCCATTGATGGAAATCCATGGTATTACGACATTCAGAATTATTTAGAGAGATCAGTCTTTCCAGAGGAAGCCACTGAGAAGGACCAAAGAATGATCAGGAAGTTATCCACTCAATTCATCAGTGTTAATAGCACTTTGTATAAAAGGCAAGCAGATGGTATCCAGTTAAGATGTCTGGCAGAGAAAGAAGCTAAAAGACTTATGGAAGAGGTTCACGCCGGGGTTTGTGGAGCTCACATGAATGGCATAGCCTTAGCAAAGAAGATCATGCGCCAAGGGTTTTATTGGCTCACAATGGATACAGATTGTTCAAAATTTGTGAAGCAATGCCAGTTATGCCAACAGTACGCGAATTTGAGGCATGTGCCAATTTCAGAGTTACATAACTTAACATCTCCATGGCCATTTGCAGCATGGGGAATAGACATCATAGGTGAAATCCATCCCACGGCGTCCAATGGGCACAAATACATCATAGTCGCAATCGACTATTTTACCAAATGGGTCGAGGTAGAATCCTTCAAGAAGATTGACGCAAGGGACATGGCCAAGTTCATAGAGAGGAATTTGATCTGCAGGTATGGCCTCCCTCATCACATAGTGTCCGACAATGGGGTGCAGTTCATGGGAGAAACTAGAAAACTTCTCGAGAAGTATGGTGTCAAGCATCATAAATCCTCTCCCTACCGACCACAAGCGAATGGGGCAGTAGAGGCCGCGAATAAGAATATAAAGAAGATCCTGTCCAAGATAGTCCAAACTTACAAGGACTGGGCTGAAAAGTTACCCTTTGCCCTGTGGGGATACAGAACGACGGTGAGGACGTCTACAGGCACTACACCATTTTCCCTGGTATACGGAACAGAAGCAGTGTTGCCGGTAGAGATAGAGCTTAAATCGCTAAGGGTGGTCATGGAAGCCCAAATCCCGGAGGCCGAATGGGCGCAGCAGAGGCTACAGCACTTGAATTTACTGGATGAGAGTAGGCTGAAAGCTTATTATCATAATCAGATTTACCAGAAGAGATTGGTAAGGACTTTCGGAAAGAAGGTGAGAAAACATCCGTTGAAAGAAGGGGACTTGGTGTTCAAGCAGATGAGGCCAGGCATACCAGATATTAGAGGGAAATTCAGACCTACCTGGGAAGGGCCGTATATCCTTAAGAAGCTGCTGTCCAAGGGAGCTGCAATCTTGTCGGATAGTGATGGGAACGAATTCAAAGAACCGATCAATGTCGACAGACTCAAAAGGTTCCACGGCTAAAGACCAAAATAAAAAGAAGAGAATAAAATTCCCTGCAAGTCGAAAACCGTAAAAAGGCGGCTGTGCTAAAATTGGGCGCCTCGACAGGGTGAAAACCGAAAAAAGGCATCCTGTGCAAAAATTAGAGGCATCAGAGAAAATATTTAATCGAGAAAACCCGAGAGGGCCGATTAATAACAGGAGTTTGATGCTGACAAAACCCACTCCGAGATTAGGTGTAGTCATATGCTTTTGAATTCTTGTCGAATGAAAATCATGTATGATGACATCATATAGAAATGTACACAATTTTGTAATGAATAAAAGAATACATTTTCATTGATCTTTCAGTTCTGTTTTAAAAAGAAATATACCAATTGTTCATCTAATGATTATTGCTCAGTCCCTTCATTGGATATGTGCTATTTGCTTTTAACAGAAGTTTTGGTGATAACCTAAAAAAAAAAAAAAAAAAACAAAACAAAGAAGGCCGTTAGAGATGAAAACCGTAACTGGCTCTCTAAGCAAAAGTTAGGCCAAAGGGCAGGGTGAAAACCTGGAAATAGGCAGTCTGCCCTACAAAAAATATAAATATAAAATAAACAAAAGCTGCTGGATTGGGTTGGGTCCATTCCAGGCAAAAGTTAGGCAAAGGGTTGTGTGAAAATCCCATAAGGGACGCATTTCTCGCAAAGAAAAGCTAGTGTGAAAATCCACAAGGGACGCACTACCTTTAAAACAATGACGTTCAATGCCTAGAGCGATAAGGCAGCGTTACTTCAGATGATCTTCTTTCAATCAAGTAACTTACAATACAGAACATGAAACAGAATCCCGGGTAAATGATCATTGACCAGGGGGGGCAAGGATATATACCGGACGTCTCTTTCAGAAAACTTGTCGACGATCCTCAGGTTTCAGGGGGCATTATAGAGCAGGAAGGCTACAACCTCAGCGAACCATGGACCACCTAGGGCACAAGCTATACATTGTTGCAAGCATTTGCATTCCATATCATGCACATGTGATTTCTTGTATATTCCTATGCATACAATCTTGCAGGAGAAATCGGCGGGGAACACCAACAAAAGCCGAGTGACGACACCAGTCCAAACATCTAAAGGAGCACAGTACCAAATTTACAGCGGTTAGCACGATGGCGGCACAACCCACAAGAGGTTGGCACGACCACGGCACTACCAAAAATTCACAGCGGTTAGCACGATGGCGGCACAACCCACAAGAGGTCGGCACGACCACGGCACTACCAAAATTCACAGCGGTTAGCACGATGGCGGCACAACCCACAAGAGGTTGGCACGACCACGGCACTACCAAAATTCACAGCGGTTAGCACGATGGCGGCACAACCCACAAGAGATTGGCACGACCACGGCACTACCAATTCACAGAGGTTAGCACGATGGCGGCACAACCCACAAGAGGTTAGCACGACCACGGCACTACCAATTCACATAGGTTAGCACGATGGCGGCACTACCCACAAGAGGTTGGCACGACCATGGCACTACCAATTCACATAGGTTAGCACGATGGCGGCACTACCCACAAGAGGTTAGCACGACCACAGCATTACCAGCTACAACCAAAAGACAGCAACAGCTATCATTACAATTCCATCAAGCAGGAAGATCGACGCCTCAGGTACGCGTCTCTTTTCTTCTTTGAGTTTAGGCTCACCTAGACACTAGTGTACTAGATTCCCCTAAACTGGGGGCAACTGTAGACACCGGGTCCTGAGTAAGCCTAGATCGAAGTTACCCAATGATGATAATTGTCTTCACAGGCTTAAAACGTTAAAAGTGATGATTTTCTCGTCAAATTTGCATTTTAGAGTGAAAAATTAGAAAATAATAAAAATATATTTAAAAAATTAATTTTGAAAAATGGGGGCTTAAAATTATAGTATTTTTAGTCAATTTATAATTTAAAAATGAAAAAAAAAATAAAAAAAATAAAAAATTTTCGGACCGCGAGTGTCGGGCGCGGCAGCTCGCGGGCGCCAGGCGCCCAGCACGCAGACGCCCAGGCGCCCAGCGCGCTGGGCGCGATTTGGCGATGCGCAGCGTCGCCAATGCCGCGCGTCGCTAAAGAGCGACGCGCAGCGTTGCGCGCTGCACCGTGCTGAGGCGCGCGATTTTCGCGCCTCAGCGCGCGGATTTCGCCCGCCTGGTCGCCGCGTGAGTCCCCGTCGCTCTATAGCGACGGGCGGCGTCCCTCTAGCGACGGCTCCCTGGGCGTCGGTATAGGGTCTGTTACCCTATTTTCCATTTTTTCAGCCTTTTTCCGATTTTTTCACCCAAAAATCCGTTTTTATCCCAAAATTAAGGGTTTTTGACTTCAAATAAAATTCCAAAATATTTTTTATAGATTATTAATTAATAAAACTTGATTTTATCCCCAAAAATAAAGGAATTTGAATAAAATTAGGTTTGTTTTCCTTAATTAAATTAGGGCAACATTTTCTATTCTTTAAATACTTTATGATGAAAAATCAAGGGGAGCCTCCACTACTATTTTTCACTACATCAGAATTTCCAAGATTTTTCTCTTCCTCTTTGATTTCTCTTCAAAATTTCAGATTTTCTCTTTTTAATGAATAAGGTTTAATTGAAATTGAAAGGCCAATTTTCAATTGTTAATTATTCCAATTAATTTCTTTGTTTTTGCTCCATAAACACAAGAAATTAATCATCATTTTGACATCAATTTCTTTTTAATCTTAAGCATACAAATCAATTCCTTTGTTTTTCTTCATAAACAAAGAGAATTAATTTTATTGATTATTCTTTCAAGCAATTTTCCGGAAAATCATCACTTTTCCTTCATCAAATCCAATATTCTGAGGGTAAATATTCTTGACTCCATTTCTATTTTATTTTATTTTTATTTAATTTATTCATATATATTTTATTGTTTTTATTGATTTATTTATTGTTTTCATCTATTCATTTGTTGTATTGATGTTATATTTGTTCCATTTAATTGTTTATATATGATTTGATTTTTATTCACGTGAATATTGTCTTTTTAATTCCTAACATGTAAATAATTTATTTTGATTCCTCATTATTTTTAACATGCAAATAATTAATTAATTTAAATTAATCTTTTTTCCATGTAAATGGTTTGTATTAAGCATGAACACATCAATTAACCTTGTTATATATCATTATTATTTTCATCATTCCTTTGTTTACTAATTTTATCATTGTTACATGATTTTATTATCATTTGTTTATTTATTCATTCATTATTTTTCACATATTATCATTATTTTCATCATGTGTATATTTTCATGTACTAATTAATTAACATGTTTTATTTTATTTTCATCACATCATTCAACCATTTATCACACATAATCCATGTTTTCTCATTTTATTTCGTTTTGTTAATATTTTTGATTCCATTATTATTCTTTTCATATCATCTTATGTTATTTTAATTTGTTATTCATTATTTTGTATGTTTAATTGATTTAATTGATTTAATTACTAACATTATTTTATTTGTATTTTGTTTTTATGTCTAAACTCATTTTTTGCTTGGGCGTTTTTGCGAGCACATCGGGAGGTCCAAAAAGGCTCGTTTGGTTCATATATTTATTTGTAATATTTTATTTAATTTTGCCATATAATTTTCTTGTAAAATTCTTTATTTAGGCACGCTAAAAAGAAAATCACAAAAACGTTTCTATTAATTAACTTGACATTTTTTTTCTAAATAAAAGGGGACCAATGTCCTAGTTTTTCTTACTCAAATAAATCATCACATCAAAATTGTTTCATAATAAATATGCATGCGAGGACCAATGTTCTCACTATTAATGAATAACCCGTTTTATGCATGTATTTCACTTTTATAAATGGGAGTTGTATTCCGCTCCTAGTGTTATTGTATTTTGTTTTTGAATGCTTTATTTTGGATTTTGCTTACATTTACCGCTTTTGATATGAATGATTACGCCTTTAAATTAAAATTGCATTGTGTGGAAAGTTGATGAAACAATGAATTCAAAACTTAATTATGATATTAATCAAGGTATAAATAAATGAGAAGTCCCGAACTCTGCTCTGGTCTTTGGGCTCAAGAGGCTAGAGGTTATCCTCCAAGACACCTCTTGTGTCACGAGACTTAGACGTTAATCCTAGGCCTTATGGCCCAATATGGATAAAATGCGCAAGTCTTAGGCTCTCCGAGGCGAGAGAAACTTTCCCAATGTTCTATTGGGTGGCGACTCCATGAAACCTCCTTGTTGCCCAACATAGACGCACTTGCGATTTATCGCAAGCTGTTGACGGACCCACAATTGCCCCGATCGCCCACGTGCGGGCGGTCGAACGGGCGGCCGTGGGGATCCGGCGCGCGTCACAGCGTGCGTTACTGTGGTGACTCCGCTGGGGACATACTCGAGACTTCGATTCGAAAGTACCTTGATTAAAAATTATAATTGAGTTTTAGTTTAAAAATTTCACCTTCTTTCAAAACTGCATTGCATCACATTAGAGCCTTAGATCTATGCTAGTTTGGTCCCTTTTTCAGCCCCGGTGCGTTCCCGAAGCACGACTCTACGTTCACTCAATGTAGGGAAGTGTTAAGGATAATCACCAGCCCAAGCCTCGTACCAGCATGGTATATGAAATGGAGACACGATCGATCGTTACGCTCGTGATGAGCTAGACCCGTCGGTAGTGACCATGCTTGGGTAGCCCTAAAGTAACACCACCTTTTGACTAAAGCTCATGTAATGGAAATAGGTACTTCCCCTAGGTGGAATGAACCTTAATGCTATGCTTGCTATGTGGATCATTATGTATTGGACAAGCTGAGCTAATTTGATTGGTCACCTAATCTAAGGCTTTCATGCCCCGATAGGCCCATGTCAACTTATTCGGGTTGCCTAAATACATGATGGTTAAAACCCATGCGTATGAACATTAGCTAAGAGAGGTTATGCTGTCAGTTTTTTCACCGTGCACCATACGCATCCATAGGGTTCCCTGTTAACCCATGGATCAAGCCCACCTAGGACAGAGACCGCACGACCTCGTGTGTGGGGGCAATAAGGTTGGAAGGACCTACCTGCTTGCATGTGTTTGTGAATAATGCATTGCACATTCATGTCAGTCATGCACAAATAAATTTTTGTATCTCTTCTACATGTATACATCCTTTTCTTTGCATAAAATTATTACATGTACATATTGTCCTGTGTATAATTTTTTAAATGTTTCACATGTATCATTGTAATCTCTTTTGGTCATTGTATACCATTTATTACACAGCACGATCATGAATTACATATTATTCATACATCATTCTAACTCTTTGCTTTTTGACCATTATAGACCATTTACTTAGGTAGTTAAGGGATCCCAATAGTTGTCTATAGAGTGATCAGAATTCACATGGGCTGACAAAGTTTTTAGCGTTCTTACCAGAGCATCTAAAGGCATTAGAAATGGCTGGCCCTTTGCAACATAATGAAGAGACTCGTGCCCTAATTGCCCAGGAGTTGGATAGAAGGTTCGAGGAGCTTGAAACAAAGATGCTGGCTATGGTCAAAGAAAGGATGGATGCCATGGCACTTGTTCTGCAAGCTCAGCTTATGGTAATAACTCTCAACTAAGGAAAGCCGGCAACGATCGAGAAGGCTCATACAGCGACAGCTCTAGTACCTCCTTTTCCTTTTGAGACTAGAGGTGAGAGATCACTTGATTCCCCGGTTGAGCAAGGACGAAATACGAGGCCTACTTTAGAACATGGCATTATGTTCGAGGAGGATGAAGAGCCTGCAATCATGCGTACTCCAAAAGATGAAAGCTCAGGAGGCCTTGATAATAATAAGGCTACAGAAATCCCAGCCACTAGAACAACTCAGCCCCACCTCACTATCTCGGGTAGGCCATTATCTTGGCATTTCATTCGTCTCGTCAAGAAAGGGAAGTTACACTATAAGAAAAATGCTCTTTAACGAAGGGAAATCCGGACGTCAAAAGTTAAAATCCGGTCGTTAAAAACTTTTAACGACTGGAAAATCCGGTCGGTAAAAGCCCCTTCGTTAAAGGTATAGACGACCGGATATTGCATCCGGTCGTTAATGTCTTTAACGACCGGAATATTTTCGGTCGTTGAAAAGTGATTTTTAGCGACCGGATTTTCCCTTCGCTAATTGTATTCAATTTCAACGAAGGGATTTCCGGTCGTTAAAGATATCTTTTAGCGACCGGATTTTCCCTTCGCTAATTGTATTCAATTTCAACGAATGGATTTCCGGTCGTTAAAAATATTTTTTAGCGACCGGATTTTCCTTTCGCTAATTATATTCACTTTTAACGAAGAAATTTTTGGTCATGAAAGATACCTTTTAGTGACCAAATTTTCTCTTCGTAATTTTTCCTTCGTTAATTATATTTACTTCCAACGAAAGAATTTCCGATCGTTAAAGATATTTTGTAGCGACCGAATTTTTCTTTCGTTAATTATATTCACTTTTTAACCTTTCATGTCGTTAAAAATACTGTTTTACCGATCGAATTTTCCCTTTGCTGATATTATTCGCTTTCAACGAAGAAATTTTTGGCAGTTGAATATACTTTTTATCGACAAGTTTTTTCTTTCGTTGTATATCAATGAAAAAATATTCGATAGTTAAAGATAGTCACGGATTTTTCATCGTTGAAAGAAAATTCAGAAATTAATATTAAATTTTCATAATAAATAAAATATTTTATTTGATTATTACCTGTACACATCATTCACACACATATATATATCCAAAATTATAATAAATAGTTTTTTCATAAATTGCAAAATATCATATACAAAATATATCGATATTTCGAAATTGTTTGACATTGTATCATATGCAAGTATAAAATATAAATATAACCCCTATCTATATCATTTTCTATTCACCTTAAAATAATAAAATTCTAGAATAATGCATAATAAACCTTATATCTTCATTGTCCATTGTTTTGAACACCTGTAAAATTTAAAACATAAATTTATAATTAAAATTCATGCATAAAGGCAATAAATCAAAAGGCCAAATAATTTAATATTTTTAATTTAAAATATAATTTACCTTAAATATTCAAAATCAAGACCGGATATTTGCAATCCATATACAATCTCTAGCACTCCCCTTTAAGTTGAAGCATCGATGCTAGTAACTAGTTTGTTACAAATGTCACCAACCATATACAAGTTCCAAGCAGTGTACCCAACAAATTTCGGTCAAGAAGAAACATCCAATTTGGTTGAAATACCACAGAAAATAGCACAAGTAAACAAGAACTTGCTAAAAGCACAACCATACTAAAACCCAAGAATAGTTGCAGCACTAATATTCAGTCTAACAGCAATAGCACTCTGTATCAAAGGAACTCCATTGTAATGGTGGAAAACAAGGAGACACACCACATGCAACTGATCAGAATACACTAAGTGGCCTAGATGAAGACGATTGGGAAATAAAAAGTGGTGTACGCACCTCCACACGCCTACAGATGTAATAGAAGTTGAAGTTGTGATACTAAACAGCTATACATAGAATATCTAATAATCTGGAGAAATATCTATATGATTGGGCCTATGCATGGATTTTGCTCATAAATTAAGCTGTAAGTGCATCAGCAGATCAAAGAAGTTGCACATGATGGGCACTCATGGGACGGTGATGGTTTTACAACACTCTAAATGGGTGTAATGTACGAAGAGCCCTGTTCTAAGGTTTTCTCAATAACCTAAATACCAAAATTTCAAACAAAATTGAAACTTTTAGACTGAAAATTCATAAAACTGAACATAAGTCAAACAGTTAATTCTATTTTTCTAATAGTGATGCTACATTTTAATGGGTCTCCTATGAGTTGGGACTTAAAACTCCCTATTTGTATATTTTGATAATCAAATTAGATAAGTTAAATTAGATAAGTTAAAACAAAAGGATGTCACACATTTATATTAAAACAAAGAAATGCAGTCTGGTTGGTTAGGGTCAAGCAATGGTCAACGATAATTTATAGGCATCATTACTAGAATATTTCTTAGGGGCAGTAGGCTTAACCTGCAAATATCATGTCAGAATCATATAGGCATCAGCACTATACATACATATCAAAACAAAAAATTACAAAGTTGGTATTGAACAAAATGCTATTTTAAACCTTGAAAGCAACATTTTGGAATCTTTTATTGGTAAGTAGTACTTCACATGTGCTCTGCTTCTTCAACTCAACTGCAAAGATAAAATATCACAACTAAAACAACCCTGAAAGATGATGCAACTATTCATCTAACTATCCAGGCAATTAAACACATTCCTAGATTGTCTGAAAGACTACACAAAATTTTTAATCATATTATAAACATGCAAAACTATAATTGCAATGCCTTCTTATCAGCGTACCTAATAGAATGCTACAAGATGAGGATTTACAGGGAGTTAACTAAAAGAACTCTCAACTAACTTAACATACACTGTATCAAAAACTTGAGGCAAAGGACTGCTTCTTACTCCTTTCATTTCCACTGAAAATGACAGTATGCAATGCTGCCAACATATGCCACTAAAATCTTCCATTTCACGAGATATTTGTACTGCAGTTAGACAAGAGTGATGAAATATCCTCCAAGGTATGCACATTGTATAAAGAAAATTACAATGGAAACACAAGGATGTGTTCAGTGTCAGCCCAAACAATAGGTAGTGACAGGCAGAAACATTAATTTCAATTTAGTGAAGGCATATAATTTTATTATTTAGATTGTGGGTAGCAATAAAAGGATGCATTAGGGGCACAACAGTAAGATTGAAGTAGCAAATTCCATTTACTTCTAATGATGAGAACAAGTGGGCGATATATAAAAGCAGAAAAAAGAAAAATATTGTGCCCATTGCAATCATGGTCATCAGCTCATCAGAGAGATTGTGCTTTATGGAAACTTAAATTAAACTCAAAAACTGAAATTTCAAGGAACAATACAAATTGGAGAAAAAAGTCACCGGGCAAACTAGAGACTAATCTTACCCCTCTTTGGCTTGTCGAGGCAACTCTTCCCTGAATCACCCGATCTCCGCTTCCTTCTCGATTCTCTGCTCTGTTACAACAGGAAAACGCATTGCCACTGATAACCGTAAAAGAAATTGAATTTAGAAATTTTATTCAAAATGGAAAACTAAGCAGAAAGCAATTATACAAAGAAAAAACCAACAATAAAAGTATCGAAATTCAATTAGTATGACCACAAAACAGATCTAAATATGATTTCTTACGAACTAATAGAGGAGGTAATTGAAGCAAATAGAGCGATCGATTAAGAAGAAAGAACAAACCTTTTCATCTTGATGGAGAGCGATCCAGACATGAAGCTAGAACAAGCTCTGAGGCAAGACGGCATGATTCTGGATCGGCTGGAACGGCGATGTCCACGGCGAGGGAGGAGCGTCGAGTGGCGGCGGTAACAGCAGCAGCGGGGATGAAAAAATAAAAAATAAATAAATGGAAAAAATAAAGAAAAATCGTGATTTACCTGTTAAGGCAAGACGACGATGATTCTGGAACAGCGATTCCCACGGCGAGGAAAGAGTGGCAACCGAAGAGCCTGGAGCGACAAGCAGCGGCAGCAGCGGGGGACGTTGAAGCGCGAGGGAGGCAGATCAGATCTAGCGAGGCGGCCGGCGAGGCTGGAGCGGTGAGCGGCGGCAGGAGCAGCAGTGGCAGTGGGGGAGGCCGGAGCACGAAGGAGGCGGAGCAGATCTGTCACGAGAGAGATGGGTGAGGAAAGGAGAGGAGGAAAAGAGAGATATATTTTTGGAGGTAAATGGTTCGGAAGTCCCGCCTTTTGTCAAGCCAACAACGACCGGATTTTGAGTTTTTTAACGAGGGGAATTAAACCGCTCGTTAAATAATAATAAAATTTGAGATTTAACGACCGAAATAATTTCCCTTCGTTGCTTGTATTTTTTTACGACCGGATTTTTATCCCTTCGCTAAATTTTAGTCGTTAAAACTCAGTTTTCTTGTAGTGTACAACCCTTGCCAACTAGGCCTGCCCTAAGTCAAGGAAAGCCTAGGCACAGAATGGACTGGTATTATGTATATCACCAGTACACAGGGCATAGGACAGACTATTATCGCCCTCTGAGAGATCGCATTCAAGAGCTGATACCAGGCCCAGAAAAGGAAGAGATTATAGAAGCGCCAACCACAGAAGTAAAGCAAAGGCATTTTTCTAATTTTGGTAGATCTTTGTCCTGGGTCCTCAAGAGGCTGATGAAGGAGGGGATATTACAGCCATTGCCAGCTAAGCCTACCAGAAGCCAGGGACAACCCGATAATAAAGGGGATGAGTATTGCGCCTTCCACCAGCATACCGGGCATAACACAGATGATTGTAAGGCCTTAAGATATGCCATTCAAGACCTGATTGATTCCGAGAAGATCTCCAACCCAGAAAAGCAAGAGGGAAAGAATAAGATGGAATAAATGCCTAGGTTGAAAGGTAGGACGGTTCTTAGGGATAAAATGGACCATCGACTGCAACAGCTGTGTTGGCAAGAACAGAAGTTGATTAAATATTTAAAATGTTCTTTTTATTTTTGAACTGTTTAATAATGACATTTTAGCTTCATTAATAAGATGAATGTTTTTACTTACTTGTGTTTTGTTTCTTAGGATTTCACTATACATAATCATGATCATGACTCATTCATATTCGACATTGATTTAATTGATCCTACTCTATTTAATTCCAGAAATTTTGGAAAGTCCAAAGAAAATCTTGATAACATCTAATGTAACTCCTGAAGCGAGAAAAATTTGAGAGAATATAAAAAAAATATGAAAAAGTCTTTGCCTGGACTTACGAAGACATGCCAGGAATTGATTGGGAAGTCGCAGAGCACACTATTCCTACATATTCAGACCATAAACCTGTTAAACAGAAACAGAGAAGGCTTAGGTCGGAATGGGCAGATAAAAGTGAAGGAGGAGATTCGCCAACAATTCACAGCCAAATTTCTAGTTGAGGTGCAGTATCCAACTTGGCTGGCCTATGTTGTCCCCGTAGCCAAAAAGAATGGCAAGGTAAGGGTATGCATAGATTATCGGGACTTGAATAAGGCTTGTCCGAAAGATGACTTTTCGTTGCCCCATATAGATATGTTGATAGACAGCACCGCTGCTTGCAAAATGTATAGTTTTTGTGATGGTTATGCGGGATACAATCAAATTCTCAATAAAATAATCGACCGAATAAAGACGGCTTTCTTCACGGATTGGGGGATGTATGCCTACCAGGTAATGCCTTTTGGCCTAAAAAATACAGGAGCCATTTATCAGAGGATGGCAACAAAAATCTTAAATGACTTGATCTATAAAGAAGTGGAGGTATATGTGGATGACATGATGATCAAGTCAGCCACTAGAGAAGGTCGTTCCGAAGCCCTAGAAAAGTTCTTCCAAAAAAGTACAATCTACGATTAAATCCTAAGAAGTGTATCTTTGGTGTCACCTCAATAAAACTCCTAGTACACGTAGCTAGCCAGAGGGGAATTGAAATTGACCCAGATAAGGTTAGGGCCATCAGAGAGGTGCCAATATTGCAGAAGGAAAAAGATGTGAGACGCTTCTTGGGCAGATTGCAGTACGTCAGTAGGTTTATCACTAAGCTTACTTCGATCTGCGAACCGATTTTCAAATTACTCAGAAAAGACCCACCAGTAGTATGGAACGAAGATTGTCAGAAGGCTTTCGATACTGTCAGAGAGTATCTGCTGAATCCACCGGTGTTGAGACTGCTGCAGCCAGTCAAACCACTGATTTTGTATTTAGCTATAAAAGATAGTTTTGTAAGTGCCATGATCGCCCAGGAAGATGAATTCAGAGTAGAATTTGTTGTTTACTACCTTAGCAAGAAGTTCCTAGCTTATGAGGTTAAGTATACAGAAGTTTAAAAGATTTGCCTTACGGTAATCTGGGCCTCTAAGAAGTTGAGACATTACTTTCATGCCTACAGGGTACAGGTAGTAGCGAAGCAGAATCCTTTAAGGTACTTACAGGAAGCTCCATCTTTACTTGGGAAATTGGGTAGGTGGTCGTTGCTGCTACAAGAATTTGATGCAGAGTACATCACTCAAAAAATTATCAAAGGGCGTGCAGTGGCTGAATTCCTAGCAGAATACCCAATTCAAGGAGACTCATACGAGTTCAACTTTTTGGATGAGGATGTGGCAGCTATAGCAGTTCAGGGTTGGCAATTAAACCTTGATGGGGCTGTTAATAGTAAAGGGGCAGGTGTGGGAGTTATTCTGACAACCTCGAATAATGAGGAGCTCCCTTTGGCAAAGAAATTGAGGTTCAAGGCTACCAATAATGAAGCTGAGTATGAAGCATGTGCCTTTGGGTTGGAGGCGTTGATAGCCTTAGGAGCAAAAAACGTGGAAGTGTTTGGTGATTCCTCCCTAGTGATCAATCAAATCCGAGGTGAATGGGCCGTTAAAGAAGAGAGGCTAATGCCATACATCAAGCACTTGAGAGACCTGAGCAGTCAGTTTGAGGTGTGTACGTTCCGTTTTATTCTAATGGACGAAAACCAGTTAGACGGTGTGCTCGCCACTTTAGTCTCAGTGTAGGATAATCCCGAAGGAGTGGTTATAAAGCCGGTTTTGATTTCTCGTTCTGAGAGACCTAGCTTCGAGTCTAAATCAGTCATGGAAACAGAAGTAGTGGATGGGAAGTCGTGGTGCTACGATATTATGAACTACCTAGAAAATGCGACCTTTTCAGAAGAAGCCACCAAGAAAAATCCGAGAATGATTCGCAAGGCTGATGGTATCTAGTTGAGATGTTTGGATGAGAAAGAGGCCAAAAGGGTAATGGATGAAGCTCATGCTGGCGTATGTGGAGCCCATATGAACGGGCTGACGTTAGCCAAAAAGATTATGAGACAAGGATTCTTCTGGCTCACCATGGATAATGATTGCTCGAAGTATGTAAAGCAATGTCAGTTATGCCAATAGTATGCGGATTTAAGGCACTTGCCCGTTTCAGAATTGCATAATTTGACGTCACCTTGGCCATTTGCAGCTTGGGGGATTGATATTATTGGAGAGATACTCCTCACGGCCTCCAATGAGCATAGATACACCGTTGTCACCATCGACTATTTTACCAAGTGGGTAGAAGCTGAGTCCTTCAAGAAGGTGGATGCTCGGGATACGACGAAATTCATCGAGAAGAACTTGATATGTAGGTATGGCCTCCCACACCACGTGGTATCTGACAACGGGGTCCAGTTCATGGCCGAAACGAGGAAGTTACTCCAGAAATATGGTATTGAACATCACAAGTCTTCTCCGTATTGTCCTCAAACCAACGGGGCAGTAGAAGCTGCTAACAAGAATGTCAAGAGGATCCTAGCTAAGATGGTCTAGAATTACAAAGATTGGGCAGAGAAATTACCTTGTGTACTTCAATGCTGAAGAATCATCATCGGAACCTCTACAAAAGTCGTAGGGGGGAGAAGCAGCATGGCCGATCATTGTAAAGTTCAAACCTTTAAGACAACCTAAATCTTGGAAGCTGAAAGGGGCACAACAGTGGCAGCGACAGTTAAACGCGTCAGGCAAGGACGAATCATGGGATTATTACCACAACTGGATCTATCAAAAAATGCTCTGCCCGACCATTCATGAGGGAGGTTAGAAAGTATCCAATGAAAGAGGGAGGTTCAGTCTTCGAGCAAATTAGACCAGGGGTTTCGGACAAATGAGGCAGGTTTAGGCCGATGTGAGGAGGGCCCTCGTTCTTCAAAAGTTGTTATCCGAGACAGCAGCAATAGGTAGCGATAAAGATTACTTCAAAGAACCAGTCAACATCGACGAATTCAAGAGGATCCATGGCTAAAGACTAAAAATCAAAAGAAGAGAATAAAAGCCCCACGGGTCGAAAATCGAAAAAAGGCGACCTTGCTAAAATTTGTCGCCTCGTCAGGGTGAAAACCGGAAAAAGGCATCCTGGTCAAAAATTAGAGGCTTGAGAGAAAATATCCAATCAAGAAAACCCGAGAGGGCTAATTGGAGACAGGAGTTTGATGCTTACAAGATATACTTTGAGAGTAGATATAGTTTTGCATTTTGAATCGATGTTAGATAATGATCATGTGTGGAGAAATCATATTGAAATGTACACAATCTTTGCAAATAAATGTGTTCATTATTTTCTAGTTCATTTATAAAAAGATAAATGTTGTTCATTGCTGAATGCATGAAATCTAAATGACTACACTCTGCTACTACTCTCATTGTCCAGATGTCTAAGTCGATGAGTTATGTTATCCACTGTGAGACTAAACACCCACCTCTTGAGTGCATTAGGGTGAGTGAAAGAACAACCCCCGATAGATGGCATAATAGTCTTCATCGGCAGCTTGCCCAGAGGCTATGGTATCTGGAGGTAAAAGCCGAAGATAAAGGTCCACTTTGGAAGGATAGGGATGCCTCACTAAGTCATTAATCCCTCTGAACTATTAAACACAATGGGTGGTAGTGTAAAGGGCATCTTCATGAAGCCCTAAAGAACCCGATCCTCATCTGCTACTTTACCCAATCTAGCAACACATTCATCAAGGGAGGCCATGGAATGCGATCGATGCCTAGAGAGAAATGCCTCAAAAAATAATTGCGGATTACTCTAGGAAGGGGCTTTGATGGCAGCTTTGACTTTTCTTGTAGCCGTACTTGAAAGGCAAGATGAGTCTTAAAAAAAAAAAGAAAAAAAGAAAAAAAAAGAAAGAAGAAGGCCGTTAGAGATGAAAACCGTGACTGGCTCTCTAGGCAAAAGTTAGGCCAAAGGGCAGGGTGAAAACCTGGGAACATGCAGTCTGTCCTTCAAAAAAAATATGAAGAAAAAGCCGCTGGAGTGGGTTGGTTCCATTCCAGGCAAAAGTTAGGCATAGAGTTATGTGAAAATCCCTAAAGGGACGCATTTGCCGCTAAGAAAAGCTAGTGCGAAAATCCACAAGGGACGCACTACCTTTAAAATAATGACTTTTGAAGCCTGGAGCGATAAGACGACATTACCTCCAATAATTCACCTTTAGGCAGATAATGCATAATGCAGATCTTGATTCAGAGTCCTGGGGGCAAAATCCTCATTGACCGGGGGGCAAAGATACGCACGAGTCAGTTCTCTTTAAAAGGATTATGGGTCAGAGTTCTTAAAGCCAAGACAACGCTTTTCTAGATCCTCGCGGGTATAAGATCCTTTGAGAAGCCGAACTATCCATACATAGTCGGAGGCAAATCAGACGCAAAAGTGAGCCAAGGTACAGTTTTGAATCTGCATCGGTGCTCATCCACGCCAAATAATCAGATCAAGATGAAGTCCTTACAAGAGAAGAATCTCACGGATCTGCTCCCAAGAGGGAAAAGAATAAGCCTCTCCATGCGCACCATGCCGGGAGCGAACAGGTAAGTTTTTCTGTCATAAGATGTATGCTAACACACCTCACACAATTCGGATTCAAATGTATGTATATTGCACACACATGATTCTGCACACGTGCACAGTGTTTTGTATATGTACATGGCTTAGTGAGGGGTCCGAATAGACCTCATGTTTAAATATGATTCAAGAGATGAGTTCAGCCTAACATTTTCAGACTCATGCATGCCATGCCAGGGGCAATCAGGTAAGTTTCCCTATCATAAGATATACGCTCACACACATCACACAAAGTGTACAAAAGCCAAATTCAAATGTACAAATTATCTAACAAATGCAGATGTACAAAGAATACAAACTCTCAAACCAAAACAACAAAAACAACAAAAAGCCCAAAACAACAGAGGCAAATTCTCAAACAAAACAAGACAAAATAAAAAAACATTTTCAAGGCCTTGAAAATCCAATATACTGTAAGTACATTCAAAATGTAAAGGTCAAAAACAAAACAAGGAGAAAACAAAAACGAAAACAAAAACAAAGTAGAAAAATTACCCGCCTGCAGGCAAGCAACAAAACCTCCAATATAATTTTACTTTGAGAAAGCTCAAATCTTTTTTCCACCCCGGACGCCCAACATCAAATTTTCTCACCCTCTTGAGAAGTATGAAGTTCTTTTCAAAAGGAAGGCTGCGTTGGAGATGATAGAGGAATCGATATCTGGCATGTCACAATCAGTGCAATTTTACTTTGAGAAAGCCTGCAGGCACACTTTGACATTGGCCCCAACAGGTATGTACTGCCACAGGTATGCGTCTTTTATATGCCCTGTACATTTGCTTTTCCGTTGTTGTAGTAAAAAGAAGAGGTCTAGGATAAGCGCCAGCAAAGAAAGCGACGAATGGTTCACCATACCGATCTAAGGATGGTCGACAGATCATATAATATACTAGCCGAATGGGGATTGAACGGCGGTTAGCAAGGAAAGTTTGCAAGCCTAAACGGGACTAGCAATATAAATCAGACACCGTGCATGCCGAGACAAGGACAGTGGGGTACACGCGATAGATTGGATAGCACTTTGTAAGTTTGGAGCAGGCTCGGTGCAGCTCAGGAGAGCAATCCTCGCGTTTTTTAAGTTTGGAGCAGACTCCGCTCATCACCATCTGCACTTTGTAAGTTGGAGCAAACTCAGTGCAGCTCAGGAGAGCAATCCTCGCGTTTTGTAAGTTTGGAGCAGATTCGACGCATCACCATCCGCACTTTGTAAGTTGGAGTAAACTCAATGCAGCTCAGGAGAGCAATCCTCGCGTTTTGTAAGTTTGGAGCAGACTCGGCGCATCACCATCCGCACTTTGTAAATTAGAGCAAACTTGGTGCAGCTCAGGAGAGCAATCCTCGCGTTTTGTAAGTTTGGAGCAGACTCGGTGCATCACCATCCGCATTTCGTAAGTTAGAGCAGACTTGGTGCAGCTCAGGAGAGCAATCCTCGCGTTTTGTAAGTCTGGAGCAGACTCAGCGCATCACCATCCGCACTTTGTAAGTATGGAGCATACTCGGTGCAGCTCAAGAGAGCAATCCTCGCGTTTTGTAAGTTTGGAGAAGACTCGGCGCATCAACATCCGCACTTTGTAAGTCTGGAGCGGACTCCGCGCATTCAGAAGAGCAACCCTCGCATTTTGTAAGTCTGGAGTAGACTCGACGCATCGCTGCTTCCACGGCAAAAAGGCAAGGGCTGCCTCAGGTACGCATCTCTTTCCTTCTTCTCTGAATTTTGGCTCATCTAGGCACTAGTGCACTAGTTTCCCCAAACTTTGGGGCAACTGTAGACACCGGGTCCTGAGGTAGCCCAGATCAGAGTTAACCAATGATGATAAGACGCCATTCCACAGGCAAAAATGTTAAAAGTGATGATTTCCTTGTAAAATTTGTATTTTGGAGTGAAAAATTGAAAAATAATAAAAAATATTTTAAAAATTAGTTTTAAAAAATGGGGGCATAAAATTATAGTATTTTTAGTCAATTTAAAATTAAAAAAAAAAAATTGGATCGCGAGTGTCGGGCGCGGTGCTGCCGCTGGCGCCCAGCGCGATGCGCGCGCAAAGGCGACGCGCAGCGTCGCCAATGCTGCGCGTTGCTAAAAGCGCTCGCAGTATTGCGCACACTGCGCGCTGGCGCTGGCGCTTCATGGGCAAGACTGCCGCTCCGACGCCCGTCCCTATATAGCGATGGGCGTCCCTACTCCTGGCTGTCGCTAAAGGGTCTGATACCCCCTTTTTCCGATTTATGGACCTAAAAATCAGTTTTTTATCCCTTTTTTCAAGGTTTTAGGGGATTTTTTTCATTTTTAAAAATTAGAATAGGTAATATCTGATTTAATTAAATTTTATCCCATTAATTATTTTATTTTTCCTATTTTTTTCATATAAAAAGAATGAGATGATAACGTAAAAGGGGAATTCTTTTGGGGGATTTTTTTAGGATTTTTTTTCTTCATCTTTTTCTCTTTTTCCTCTTAATTTCTCTAAGAAAAATTCCAGATTTTCCCCCAACAAAAAAATTGAGTTCGTCTTTTTAGTTCTTTTTTCCAATAGAATATCTTCTAAATACTTTTTAGAAGAAGGTTTATTGATGCAATTGAATTTTGAGGCGAACATAATAATTGTTTGCTCTTAAAATTCATTTTGTTAATTTGTTATTTGTTTTCAATTAAACTTTTTCAATTTTTTTTATTATTTTGAATCTTTTTTTGATGAACAATGGATTTTGGGGCAAAACAAATAATTGTTTGTTCCTAAAATCGATTTTTTCATTTGATTTTCTAAAAAATAATTTTTTCTCATAAATGATTTTTTTTGTTTGGAACAAACAAAATAATTGTTTGTTCTTGACATCATTTTCATTCTTTTGATCAATAAAAGCCATTATTTTGGCAAAGAAATTAATTCTTTGTTTTTAAATAATTGTTGACTTTCTTCCTTCATTTTTTAAGTCTATTTTTTCTTGGAATAAAATTCCAACATTTTTATTATTCGATTCTAATCTTGCAAATCAAGAATAAGGAAATCAATCATCTTTTTACCTTCATCGAATCCGAAACTCTGAGTGTAAACATTCCGGGCTTGTTCTTCTTATTCTTTTTGTTCAAGTTTAATTTATTTATGTTCATTTTTACTATTTTCAGTTATTTATTTATTTATTTTGTTTATATTTAATTTATTAACATGTATATTCCTATTATTATTCTCATTCATTTATTTTATTCATGTGAATATTGATTTATTTTAATTTCTAACATATAATTAATTTATTTCACTTTAATTCTTCATTATTTTTAACATGTAATTAATTAATTCATTTTGATTGATCTTTTTGCCATGTAAATGGTTTATATCATTTGTGAACATATTTAATTAATCATGTCATTTATTTAATCATTTTTTATTCTTTTCCATTGTCATTATCATATATTTAATATTTTGTTCACTTATTTATTTTCCCTATTATCATGTTCATATTTTTACAAATTAATTAATTAACATGTTGTATTTTATTCCAATTACATCTTTTAATCCATTTGTTGTTCATAACACATTTTTCTCATTCATTTTAAATTGTAAACATGTTAATTCATTTGTTATTTTGATATCATTTCGTTTTATCTCATTTTATTTTATTTATCATTTATTTTATATTTAATTGATTTTAATTGATTCAATTACTAACATTATTCTATTTATCTTTTATTTTTATTTCACATCTCATTTTCCTTCTTGGACATTTTTGGGAGCACACGGGAAGATTCAGAAGGCTCGTTTGGGATCAAGTATTTATTTGCTTTATTTGTGATATTCTATTCATTTTGCTTTTCAATTTATTTTGCTATGTAATTTTTCTATAAATTTGTTTATTTTAGGTGCTAGAGAAAAAATCACAAAGCATTTTTATTAATTAATTTGGAATTTTTGCTAAATAAAAATGGGACCAATGTCTCAATTTTCTCTATCCAAAATAAAATCATCACATCAAAAGTGTTTTATAATAAATATGCATGTGAGGACCAATGTCCTCATCATTAATGAATACCCCGATTTATGCATGATTTCTATTTTATTTACAATGGGGTTGTATTCCGCCCCTAGTTTTATTGTAATTTATTTTGAGAATGTTTATTATAATAATGCTTTACTTATTGCTTTTAACGTGAATGATTGCGCTTTAATTAAATGCATCGTGTGAAAAGTTGGTGAAATAATGAATTTAAAACTTAATCATAATATTGATCAAGGTATAAATAAATGAGAAGTCCCGAACTCACTCTGGTCTTTGGGGCTCAATGAGGCGAGAGGCCTAGGACTTCCAAGACACCTCTTGAGTCTCACCAAAGACTTAAATTTACAAATCCTAGGCTTTAGGGGGTAGAGGCTTAGACCTCAAAGATCTCTCTGGCTTGCCCAAGATGGATATGTATGCGCCGTCTTAGGCTCGCTGAGGCTAGACGACCCTCCCCAATGTTCTATTGGGTGGCGACTCCAAGAAACCTCATTATTGCCCAAAATAGACGCACTTGTAAATACCTTACAAGCTTTATGAACCTTTCATGATCGCCCTAAAGCGGGCTATCTCAATTATCTATTTTACCTCTAATGTTTCCTTTTATTATCTTATCTTTGTTTTGCTAAGGTGTTATTTGTTTTTTTTTTATTTTCTTTATTTTGTTGAATATTGGATGCCGGAAAAGGGGGAACTAATTAGAATGGCTCTGGGATGTCAATTTGGTTCATTTCTTCTACCCTATTTGTCTCATTTATTTTTCTTAATCCTTATTCATAGTGAATGTTATTTTCGCCCTTATAAACAAAAAAAGTGACAAAGAATTTCTACAAATGAATAAGGTTGTTCTTAAATAAAATAGATCCAATGTCCTAGTTTTCCCATCCAAATAAAATTTTCACCTTTAATATTTGTTCTTTTAAGCTTGCATGCGAGGACCAATATGATCATCTCAAATTTAATATCCCGCTTTATGCATGATTTACATGTCCTTTTCATTGAGGGGTTGTACTCCGCCCCTAGTTTTATTGTAAAGTATTGTATTTTTATCTACTTCATTCTAAATTTATATTATTTGTAGCTTTTATTATATGGTTGATCTGTGCTTTAATTACTGCATTTAAATGTATGAGAAAAGGAATGAAATTTGAATTGCAAGACTCACTTATAACTTTAATCGAGGTATGAATAAGATTGGAGTCCCAAACTCTTTCTGGTCTTAGGCTTCATGAGGTTAGATGAACCTTTCCAACGTTCTATTGGGAAGAAAATTCCAAAATATCTCCTATTGCCCAAAATAGACTAACATGCGTCATCTTAGGCTTTGGGATATTAGATGAACCCTTTCCAATGTTTTATCTGAATGGGAATTCCAAAATATCTCTTGCTGCCAAAAATAAACTAATACGCATCATCTTAGGATTCAGGAGATTATATGAACCATTTCAAATATTTTATTGGGATGGAAATTCCAAAATATCTCTCGTTGCCTAAAATAGACTCACACGCTTTGTCTTAGGCTCAACGAGGTTAGATGAGCTTTCCTAATGTTATATTGGGTGGCGACTCCAAAACACCTCTTGTTGCCAAAAATAGACGCCCTTTCAATCTGTTACAAGTTCTACGAACCTCTCTCTAATACCCTAAAAGCGGGTTTTCGGGGCCCCCAGGCTTTGACTCGCGTCACACCCTTAAGGCTATTAAAATGGCATTACATTATTATTTTCTATGCTTATAATCATAGATGGAAGGAAATCTCAAATATTTTATTCAAATAGTTACATGCCATGTGTTTTCTACTGAGTGCATCAGCTACCACATTTGCCTTGCCTAGGTGGTAGTCAATTGGTAATCATAATCTTTGATAAGTTCTAGCCAACGCCTTTGTCTTAAGTTGAGTTCCTTATAGGTAAGTAGATATTTTAAGCTTTTATGATCTATGTAGATGTAACACTTTTCTCTATATAGGTAATGTCTCCAAATTTTCAAAGCAAAAATGTAACACCCCCACCGTCGCCCCCGTTGGAAGGACACCGGCGGGCGCGCTACCCGACGCTCACTCACACAGATATGCACATGCGCAATGCGGAAGCATATATTCATACATAACATACGTACGAAAATACGGGGTAATTAAAAACTTGACTTACCTTGCGGGGACGGACTGATCATGCAATAACTCTTACACACGCAAGCACTAAGCGGGAGCATAAACACATGCATACATATGATCATATAGCGAAAGCATAAAGCGAATGATAAAACAAAGGAATAACTTAACATAAAAATATACTAACGTTTACATTTCCCAAAAGTAATCTCAAGATTCTTACATACAATTACATATATACAATAAAACAGAAATACAAAAGCTGAAGTACAGAAGCTGAACAAAATACAAAACTTCTAACTCCTATGTGGCCGACCTTGCAGATGCGTGACACGATCCGAACGCAACCTGCCACCTGCACGGGAAAAGAGCCCGTGCTAAGCGATAACGCTTAGTTGGGAGAACACACCAGAAAATGGACGGCCATTCACAATGGTCGCCAAGGCATAACACATTCAAATAGCAAATGCGGATATTCATAACGCATATATAAACAGACTTGCATAGTAAAGGCATTCATGTGAGAACTCACATTCATAACCATATACTTATGTTAAAATAAGCCAAAGCAAAAGCGATACCATACATAATACAAATATCATCATGCAGAACTACATACAATCTCACATGCATATACTTACTGGTTTCGCCGAGGTATCAGATAACAACACTTCACCATGCATAATCTCTGAAAATTACACATGCAATATCATACCGAGGTACCATTACCTTAGAGAAACCCGTTTACATGCAACCCAATTACCAATCATTACTACACCCAACTATCATGCACCACTAAAAAGTACTAAAACATACTTTCATCATGTCACAAGACTCCTACACTAAATAAAACCCAGTGCATAGCATCAAACCACCACACTTCCACTGCACAACTCTACTCCATACAATATCATGCCATGAATTGCAAACACACAACAACGTAGCAAAACACTGCGATAACTGAGTTCGAAGGAACATACAACATATCATTACATTATGGCACATGCACTTACTGGACGTTGATCCATATACATTGCATCACAATAAGATAAATACTCGATCACACATTTAACCAAAGTATTCAATGATGCAAGCCAGCGTACTTATACATACTAGTTCGCATGCTTACATACCCAACTGATCAATTAAATCCATTCACAATACAATATAGGTGGAATAGCATATACAAATACATACTTAAGTCACATTCAGATCACTCAGACTTTCATGATCACATTCAGAAAGATAGCTGATTCATATTATTGAAATCTTACCCCAAACGGTTATCATATTGTCATATTCATATCAAACAAAGCGGAGAGAATACCTGCTGACTCAAAATAGTGGATAACGAGTGTACGCATGGTGGTACCTTACGGGTACGAATTGACGCATGGCGGTACCTTACGGGTACGAATCGAAAAGCCATTTTTATCTTTTTAAAACATTTCACTGAGAGGGGGATCTTAAACAAGATCCAAACACTTTAAAAAGGATCGTGAGGATCCAAACACATAGAGGGTTCACGAGGAACCAAACGGGGACTTGATCAGGGTCCAAACATTCAAAGGGCGCTACAGCTAAGAGACTCTATTAGGCATGCCTAACTATCCACTAGACTGACTCTCGCAGGTCATGCGTAATACAATCATGCCTCACATCATGGCGCATAATTTATCATACCACAATCATATAATTCATAACATTGTCCATGCATAATACATCCAATTATATTAATATACTTCATAAAATAGTCCAAGTATAAACCTAAAGGCATCACAAGTTCAGAATTCAAACATTTGAATTACAAAAGAAAACTCAATTTTGGAAACCAGGGAGTGTTGCGATCGCGACGGATGTCGCGCTCGCGACCGAGGCGACTTACCCCAGGTCGCGATCACGGCAACCTTCGCGATCTCGGGAGTGAACTAGGGCATCTCTCTATCGCGCTCGCGACAGTGAGCTACCAACCCAAACAATTCGGCAGTCGATCTCTCTGTCGCGCTCGCGACAGAGGCTATGTTGCACGGCTCGGCGGAGAGCTTGGACCCGTGCAAGGGCTGCTTTCATCGGGCTCTGTCGCGACCTGGCGACGATGTCACGATTGTGACAGAGTCGTGAATTTCAACCCGTGCCCAGAAAAATCTGTAGAAAGTTCCCTCTTCACAACATCCAAATTTCAACCCAACATCAAAACATCAACTTACCTCATCTCCAGCAAGCCACACATCATTGACAACATAAACACAACATCCATACCAAGAATTCCAAATAATTCATGCCACTAACAATATCCATTGACACAATCTATAATATTAACACTATTCGCCATTCATCACAATCACACCCATGTTAATATGCATTCATACATATGGTACATCATACTTAGGTTACTCATGAGATCAACACATATTAATACTCATCCATATGCCAACCTTCACAGAGTTATATCTATTATTAGTCACTAGTTAAATCACCAATTCTTAATCATACTCATAAGTTTTCCCAAAGACAACTACTTATGTAGTCATTTAATTACCCTAAACATGCATAATAAGCTGAGGGGAAGGGTAGGGAATTGATCCGGGTCAAACAGGGGCTCAAAAATAAGGAAAAGAAGGCTTAATCAAGTTTTTCTGTCGCGAGGTCGCGACGCTGTTGCTCTCGCGACATAGGCTCACCTCTTTTACCTAAAAAGACTGCTTTATGCCCCTGACTTGTGTTGCCTAAACCGACCTCTAAACCTCATTTTTAGCCACAACTTCCTTCTTAACAAATGTTCCCTAGGATGTTATCGTTCAAAGACAGCAAATTTCAGATCAAAAAAACATCTATAACTCCATATATGACCTAAAAAACCTATACTGCTAAAACAACCCGACACAAATAGGGAAACTACAATTTTATGCAAATTACAGGGTCTTAGAGCAAGAATTAGCCCAAGGCTATTTCTAGGACATTTAAGGAAATTGTAGTTATGGTTATAATGTTTCAAGAATCACACGATTTAGAGATCAAAAACTATACCTATGACAAAAACATTGGGCGGAGGTCAAATGAAAACTTAACAGAGTTTACCCAATCATGTATCTTCACTTTCAATTCTCACATACCTTCAATTTAATCCTTATCATGCATTACTAACACATTCATCAAAACAAATACATCCATATACACATGCCAAGACACTCAATTTCCAGAATTTAAACAACGCAAACACTTCCACAACCTAAGTGAGAATTAAGGCAAAGACAACCTAAGAACTCAAATGTAGAAATCAAGCTCCCAAACCTCTTTGAAGCACAACCCAGCTGATCTTCACTCTTCAATCTTCTCTTTGCCTTTATTCTTCTTCTCACCACCCAAAGCTTGCACAAACAAACCCAGAAAATCCTTAATCCAAACCCCAACTCACAATCAATCAAAACCAAAAGAAGAAGAAAGAGAACCTTAAGGAGGAAACCCTTAAAACCCAAACACATACCTCTTAATTTAGCTCCAAAACTCAATCAAAATCACCCAAGCATGCACAAATTCCAGGCAAACGAAAAAGAGGGAGCAGAAAATGAGCAAGGAAGAAGAGCAAAGGAAAACCAAGAGAAGGAGAGAGGAGAGAACGGGAAAGGCAAGGTAAAAAAATCTGCCCTTTTTTTTTTCTTTATCCTATTTTCCCCTTTTTCCTCTTTCTTTGCATTTAATGCTCACCAACCAACATCCACATGGTAGCCTCCTATAGGACCAAACATACCCACTTTGACTTATTCCTCCTTGCACCATACACAATACACACACTAACACCTCTTACAATAATATCTTCTAAGGCACCATACCTCCCAACCCACACTATAAAACCTCTTAACCCACTTGTATCCTACTTCCATACACTACAAGCACACCATAAAATTCCTCCACTAAACTTATTTAATTATTTCCTTTGCAATTAAATCCTTATTATCCATTTTCCTCAAGCATAAATTACTGAAATACCCTTAAATTCCCGACTTAGCATACAAATTCTAACTAGGGCCATTTTGGGTTGTTACAAAAAAAAATAGCTGCCAATCATGTGTAGGGTAGTTTCTCTCATGAGTCTTAAGTTGTCGCGAAGCGTAAGCAACTACCTTACCTTCTTGTATAAGTACACAACCTAAACCATCCCCGGATGCATCATTATAGATCACAAAGTCTTTCCTTGATTTGGGTTGTATCAGGATAGGTGCTTCTGTCAACATACTTTTGAGCTTTTCAAAGCTCTCTTGATATTTATTAGTCCATACAAGCTTAACATTCTTATGTAATAATCTAGTAAGTGTAGCGACATTCGATGAAAATCCTTTCACAAATCTTCTATAATGTCCCACCTATCCAAGGAAGCTGATAACTTCAATTTAGTATTTATATTTGGTAGTATTTTCGTATGATTTATGGTGTTTAGTAGTGTTTATTTTCGTGATATGATTACTTTAGATTAATTTTGTCAATGTTAGTGAAATTAGAATTTTTATGCAATTTTTGTTAGTTTTTGATTAAGTTTGATTTTTGTGTCTTTAGGTACCTCACGGTGGTAATGACATTAGTTACCACCGTGACATCCAAAGAAGCCAAAAGTAGAATGCAGGAAGACTATAGGTCATGGTGGTAACCAATGTCATCACCACCGTGACGTGTATCCATTGGGCAGAATGCAGACCTGTTATGGGTCACGGTGGTAACCAATGTCATCACCACCGTGACCTAGTTCGCACCAAGACAGAACCAAGTGAGGAGTTACCTCACGGTGGCAAGGTAATGTGGTTGCCACCGTGACATAGGGAATTCCTGGACAGAAACAAAATTTGAGCACCTCACGGTGGCAACCTATCTTGGTTACCACCGTGACCCCATTTCTACACGCAAGGCAGATTTACTTTCCTAACACCCTCACAGTGGCAACCAATCTGGTTACCACCGTGACCCCTCGGGATTTAAAAAGAGAAGTTTCTGATTTTGAGCGGCGGCTGGTAGTTTTTGAATCTATTTTTAGATTAGGGTTTTAGAGATAGAATTTTGGGGTAGTTTTTCGATTGTTCTTAATTAAGATTTTCGATTTTATCTTGAGATTGGATTTTGCAATTCAAGAGTTTTACATTAAAAATACCTAGTTTAATTTCAAGAATAGTTTTTACATTCGGAGAATTTCCAAATTTTCTCCATTGAAGATTTGAAGAAGGAGATTGAAGAACAAAGGGTTCAACCGGGATTTACACCTCAATGAATTTCTGGGTTTATTCTTTCCTCTTTCCTTTTGATTTTGTAATGGATTGTGAGTAGTCTTTTAGTTGTTTGGGAGATCTTTGAATTCCCTACCCATGATGTGAATTCTTAACATCTTTTGAATTTAAATATATGATTGAATGGTTTATTTCACTTGTATTTATTATTGATTCATGGAGTTTATTTTATCAAGTTAATTTCCAGTTTTGATGAATGATTTATTGCATTATCTTTGTTGGTTATTGAGTTGTATGGATTGAATACCATGGTTATCTATATTCAGTTTTATCATTCTTGCTGTGTCTTTTGGATGAATCCGATTGGGAATCTAAAAGTGCAGGATTTTGTGATTTAAGACTAGAAGGATGAGTGAGATAATTAAGTTTTTGGTTATTTGACTCCGTATTGGGAAAATAAACCAAACTTAGGATTTTAGACCCGTGCATAGGCTGATTATGTGGCTGTCTCCGGTTTGAGATGTCATATAATTTGAGTGGCTGACTCCGTTTGGGAAGCCTGGGTTAAGAGGGTTATCCCGATTTCTTTCATAAATAATTTTTTGATTAATTTTATTCATATCTGTGTATGGGGTGGACGAGTGAACCTGAGCAACGTTTGTCTATTTTTGAATTCTTATCTTTTTAATTTTTCCATCATTTTGTTTATTGCAATTATTGCTGTCAATTTAATCTGATTATTTATGTTTATTTATTTTGGTTATTTAAATTCTTTATTTTCAATCAATAGTTAACTCAATCAATTCAAACAATTGGGAATTCTTTAGCACATATTTGATTTTCATTACTTGCGCACACAGTCCCTTGGGTACAATAATTTGGGGTCCGAATTTACTCCACTGTATTACTTGCCGATTCAGTACACTTGCTGAGGTCGTGTCAAGTTTTTGGCGCCGTTGCCGGGGACTGGCATTGTTTTAAGTTTTGATTATTATTTGTATGTGTTTTGCTTTTTATTTTATTTTATTTTATTTTTATTTTTGTTTATTCTTTTCAGGTAGTTGTTATGGTGCATGAGCAGATTAAGACAGGAACAAATAGCACCCTACGATCCTGAAATCGAGAGGACTTTGCGACAATGAAGGAGAGCTAACAGAGAAAGTAACATGGAGAACAATCCTCCTCCTATTGGTGAAGTTCCTCCCGAGAACGAACAAGTGCCGGGGGCACAACAAGAGAATCCGAGAATGTATAGAGAAGAGGTCCCTAGGCAGAGAACGATAAGGGATTATGCTGTACCGAGATGGAATGAGGATAATCGGACAATTGTGCTGCCACGGGGAGTATAGTTTGAACTTAAACTAGCAACCATCAATATGGTACAGAGGAACTAATTTTGGGGTTCAGAAGTGGAAGATCCTGCACAGCACCTGGATATATTTTTGGAGGTTAGTGATACGGTCTAGATTCCGGGAGTGACATCTGACTTGATAAGATTAAAGTTGTTTCCTTTCACTTTGATTGGAAAAGCAAGAGAATGGCTGCAAATGTTACCGAGACAGTCAATCAGATCATGGCACCAGTTATAAGAGAGGTTTTTGATAAGATTCTTCCCTCCTACAAAGACTGCGAACATTGTCACACCCCAAAGTGGCCCTAGAAGAATTACGGAGTTTTATTCAGAAAAAAGTAAGCGTTGTGTGTGCGAGAGTTCTGTCGCGATCGCGATAAGTGTCGCTAGCGCGACAGAATCCTCTCGCGAGATGGTCGCACAAGAGGGATTTAAGAGACCTTGAGATGTGTATTGGACACGTGGCACCATAGGAAAGTGACACGTGGCAGCATAGGAGCATGACAAGTGTCATCATCAAAGAGTGACAAGTGGCGACATATGAGAGTGACAAGTGGTGACATATGAGAGTGACAAGTGGCAGCTTAGGAGAGTGACAAGTGGCATTGTAAGAGGGTGCCAAGTGTCATTATAGGAGAGTGACACATGGCGGCACAAGAGTTTGACAAGTGGTGTCGTAGGGAAGAGACACTTGGCTTAGTTTGGCTTGGCTTGGCTTGGCTTGACTTGGCTTGGCTTGGCTTGGCTTGGCTTGGCTTGGCTTGGCTTGGGATAGGGATGGATTAAATGAGATGGTTGGCATTTAGTGAGGTTGGTGGACTTGGGATGGGCATTGACCGGCCATTCCTTTCCTCTATTTCCTTTTCATTTCCTACTTGTGGCCTTTTGTCCTCCTTTTATTTCCTTGGCTCTTGGGTTTTGCCGTGCTCCTCTTATTTTGCCATTTTCTTTGCTTTTCTTCTTTATTTGTCTTGTTCTTTGAGAGAACCATTTGATTTAGTTTGAAGAGAGTGAGTGAAGGACTTGATTTGGTCTCTTCAAAAGGTAAGTTAGATTGATTTTCCGATCTGACCTCCTTTTTCTCTTTGGTTGTAATTTAAAGTGAAAAGAGGGTTAACCTAAATGTTTTGGTCTTGTTTTGTATGAGGGTTATGGACAAGGAAAGGAGAAGCTCGGAATCGATTAGAGAGAAGCGGTTAAGCCACCTAAGGTAGGGATCGAGTGCGATTTTGTTTCCTGGCATGTGATTGAATGATATGTGTTTGAAAGGAACCATGACTAGATGTAGATGTATATGATGAGCTTTAACTAGCTCAATTGCTCTTTTAGTGTATATTGGTTTATTATTCATTTTGATTGCTTACAGTGCTCATCACATGTGTATATATGTTTATAAGTATGTAACTTGATCATTTGAGTGTTTGTGTTGATAAAAGAATTTGATGTTGCGAAATTCTGCTTATTTGTCATTAGACCCCTGTGTATTTTATTTGTCATAAGTAGAGTTATAGGACTCCAATTGTGTTACTTCCAATTGCATATGAAAGATAAGATTCGTGTCTAAAAATGTCTAAGAGAGTGCTGGATCTAATTCTGGCTCTAAGTATCCTGAAAAGTAATAAGAACATAGATGACCCTGTTCTGGCGGGTTCACTGGAACAGTATAGATTGTTTGAATCATATTTAGAGTTCTAGATGTCCCAATGACCTGAAAATTGTCCCATTTGAAAGCTAACATCCTAGAGAACAATTGTGAAGAAGAACGTTGTTCCTAAAAATGACGTTTAGAGGTTCATTTAGACGATACAAGTTTAGGGTAAAAAGCAGTCTTGTGAGGCACCAAAGCGGAGCCTCTGTCGCGAGCGCGACACATGTCGCGACCTCGCGACAGAACAACCTATATTAAGCTCTTTTTTCTTCATTTTGAGCCCATGGTTGGCTTGGGTAAACCCCTTGCCTTTCCCCTTAACGTTTTATACATGATTAGGGCTCCTAAATGATTGCAAATTAGTTGTTAATGGAAAAATGCATTTGAGTATGATTAAAGTTAGTAATTTAACTAATAAAGTAACAATGTATAGTTGTAGGAAGTATAGTAAATGACATGATAAAGGTGTATGAACTTAGAAATGGTTATATAATGCATTTGGTATAGAGTATAGAGCCTTTTTGTAATCTATCTTCTGTCGCGAGCGCGACCTCTTGTCGCGATCGCGACAATGAACTTGACTTCTGGCGCGAGCGCGACCTCTTGTCGCGATAATGAACTTAGCTTCTGTCGCGAGCGCGACTTCTGTCGCGATCGCGACAGTGAACCTCTTCGCATCTTGTTTTATTTGTTTTGAAGAGAGTGTTTTCTTCTATCTTGCTTTGCATGATTTATATGTTCATGAAATGAATTTAAATGTTACATGCTTTTAATTGTTGAACAAGATTGTATATGAATTACATGCCTCTGAATTTGATAAATGCACTTGAACTTTAGTTGATGAGTTGATGTCTGTGTATAGTGTGTGAGTTGGTATTGAGCCTGATTACCGTTATAGTGGATAGATAAGCATGCTTATAAAGGGATTAGAGAGTGCAGCTGCCTATGTTCCGCCCCGTTTGGGCGAAGCGGGTCGACCTCTGAGAACGGTCATTAATAGAGACAGATGAAAATGTTTTGTGACTTCGGTCCATCGAAAATGTTTTTTTATAGAGCGTCCCGTATCCACCATGAGAGGAACTCAGGCTTGTTTTGTTAAATGTTGTACAGTGAACTTGAGATGATTATAGTGTTGCTTCGAATGAAGCCATAGTACATGAAGGTAATGTTTAAGTACATTACAATTCTGTATACAAGTACATGATTATATGAGTGTAGTGACATGAATTTGGTTACATGATAGCGTATATTTGAATAAACGAAATGTACAAGTTGTAGTGTATATGAATAAGTAAAAGAGTAGATGTTATATGCATGTGAACTCATAATATTTGATATTTGAACATGAAACCTATACAAGCATCAGAGCTATATGCATGAACTACTTGATTTTTGTTATATGACGTATGTGTGATTTATTTGTGACTTCGTAAAGAAGTCCTTTGCATTGTTTTCATCCCCACTAAGCGTTATCGCTTAGCACGGATGTTTATTTCCGTGTAGGTTACAGGTTCGGACAAGTGAGCGGACATCTGCAGGTCAAGGCCACTAGGAGTTTTGTTATACCTTTTTGTATAAGTTAGAGATAGAGTTTTTTACATTTTGAGTAACATCATTATGTAATATAAGTAGAAGAATCACATGTAAATGTATATGTAAAGTTAAATGAAAACAGAGTGTAATATGAACATGTAAGTGTATATGTAGATAATATGAAATGCAAGTGGGCCCTAGTGTAGTATTATTTTATTATTCTTATACGAATGTGTATAGTACTATCGCTTCCGCTAATACATGTGCATGTATACGTAAGTGTCCGTGTGACGCCCCGATATTCCTCACCGGGGGTATGGGGGTGTTACATTTAGTGGTATCAGAGCCCAGGCTTGAGGTTCTGGTCTATAAGATGTCGAGTGTAGATTAAATGTCAGAGTTTGTCTAGAATTGTGGCCTAATGCAGATGTCGTTTGTGTAAAGTTTAGATGGAGTCCGACTCACGTGAGAACGTAGAAGAGACAGCAGCAGATGTGAATTGGTAAGAGATCGAGGTGACACTCTGTATTCCTGTCAGCTATCTTTTTGAAATCATTTGACATGAGCATAGTGAAACATGGGGATGGGAAAAGTGCATTACAGTAGCTTACATTGCATTTTCACATCATTTTGCATACATAAATCATTACATGACCATTTCATCCGCATCCCTCATATGTATGTGAAAAAGCATCATTGTTTGTGTTTCATTGAGAAAAGCTGACAGGATATACATTCAGTGCTAGATGCTTAGAAGGAGTATATGGATTAGAGTGCAGTGTGTTAAGGAAAGTGTAAAGTATGTTCGATTTGATAGCTATATGGTGTAAGTGATTAGCAGGGAAATTTCGAGGACGAAATTTCTTAAGGGGGAGAGATTTGTCACACCCCAAAGTGGCCCTAGAAGAATTACGGAGTTTTATTCAGAAAAAAGTAAGCGTTGTGTGTGCGAGAGTTCTGTCGCGATCGCGATAAGTGTCGCTAGCGCGACAGAATCCTCTCGCGAGATGGTCGCACAAGAGGGATTTAAGAGACCTTGAGATGTGTATTGGACACGTGGCACCATAGGAAAGTGACACGTGGCAGCATAGGAGCATGACAAGTGTCATCATCAAAGAGTGACAAGTGGCGACATATGAGAGTGACAAGTGGTGACATATGAGAGTGACAAGTGGCAGCTTAGGAGAGTGACAAGTGGCATTGTAAGAGGGTGCCAAGTGTCATTATAGGAGAGTGACACATGGCGGCACAAGAGTTTGACAAGTGGTGTCGTAGGGAAGAGACACTTGGCTTAGTTTGGCTTGGCTTGGCTTGGCTTGACTTGCCTTGGCTTGGCTTGGCTTGGCTTGGCTTGGCTTGGCTTGGGATAGGGATGGATTAAATGAGATGGTTGGCATTTAGTGAGGTTGGTGGACTTGGGATGGGCATTGACCGGCCATTCCTTTCCTCTATTTCCTTTTCATTTCCTACTTGTGGCCTTTTGTCCTCCTTTTATTTCCTTGGCTCTTGGGTTTTGCCGTGCTCCTCTTATTTTGCCATTTTCTTTGCTTTTCTTCTTTATTTGTCTTGTTCTTTGAGAGAACCATTTGATTTAGTTTGAAGAGAGTGAGTGAAGGACTTGATTTGGTCTCTTCAAAAGGTAAGTTAGATTGATTTTCCGATCTGACCTCCTTTTTCTCTTTGGTTGTAATTTAAAGTGAAAAGAGGGTTAACCTAAATGTTTTGGTCTTGTTTTGTATGAGGGTTATGGACAAGGAAAGGAGAAGCTCGGAATCGATTAGAGAGAAGCGGTTAAGCCACCTAAGGTAGGGATCGAGTGCGATTTTGTTTCCTGGCATGTGATTGAATGATATGTGTTTGAAAGGAACCATGACTAGATGTAGATGTATATGATGAGCTTTAACTAGCTCAATTGCTCTTTTAGTGTATATTGGTTTATTGTTCATTTTGATTGCTTACAGTGCTCATCACATGTGTATATATGTTTATAAGTATGTAACTTGATCATTTGAGTGTTTGTGTTGATAAAAGAATTTGATGTTGCGAAATTCTGCTTATTTGTCATTAGACCCCTGTGTATTGTATTTGTCATAAGTAGAGTTATAGGACTCCAATTGTGTTACTTCCAATTGCATATGAAAGATAAGATTCGCGTCTAAAAATGTCTAAGAGAGTGCTGGATCTAATTCTGGCTCTAAGTATCCTGAAAAGTAATAAGAACATAGGTGACCCTGTTCTGGCGGGTTCACTGGAACAGTATAGATTGTTTGAATCATATTTAGAGTTCTAGATGTCCCAATGACCTGAAAATTGTCCCATTTGAAAGCTAACATCCTAGAGAACAATTGTGAAGAAGAACGTTGTTCCTAAAAATGACTTTTAGAGGTTCAATTAGACGATACAAGTTTAGGGTAAAAAGCAGTCTTGTGAGGCACCAAAGCGGAGCCTCTGTCGCGAGCGCGACACATGTCGCGACCTCGCGACAGAACAACCTATATTAAGCTCTTTTTTCTTCATTTTGAGCCCATGGTTGGCTTGGGTAAACCCCTTGCCTTTCCCCTTAACGTTTTATACATGATTAGGGCTCCTAAATGATTACAAATTAGTTGTTAATGGAAAAATGCATTTGAGTATGATTAAAGTTAGTAATTTAACTAATAAAGTAACAATGTATAGTTGTAGGAAGTATAGTAAATGACATGATAAAGGTGTATGAACTTAGAAATGGTTATATAATGCATTTGGTATAGAGTATAGAGCCTTTTTGTAATCTATCTTCTGTCGCGAGCGCGACCTCTTGTCGCGATCGCGACAATGAACTTGACTTCTGGCGCGAGCGCGACCTCTTGTCGCGATAATGAACTTAGCTTCTGTCGCGAGCGCGACTTCTGTCGCGATCGCGACAGTGAACCTCTTCGCATCTTGTTTTATTTGTTTTGAAGAGAGTGTTTTCTTCTATCTTGCTTTGCATGATTTATATGTTCATGAAATGAATTTAAATGTTACATGCTTTTAATTGTTGAACAAGATTGTATATGAATTACATGCCTCTGAATTTGATAAATGCACTTGAACTTTAGTTGATGAGTTGATGTCTGTGTATAGTGTGTGAGTTGGTATTGAGCCTGATTACCGTTATAGTGGATAGATAAGCATGCTTATAAAGGGATTAGAGAGTGCAGCTGCCTATGTTCCGCCCCGTTTGGGCGAAGCGGGTCGACCTCTGAGAACGGTCATTAATAGAGACAGATGAAAATGTTTTGTGACTTCGGTCCATCGAAAATGTTTTTTTATAGAGCGTCCCGTATCCACCATGAGAGGAACTCAGGCTTGTTTTGTTAAATGTTGTACAGTGAACTTGAGATGATTATAGTGTTGCTTCGAATGAAGCCATAGTACATGAAGGTAATGTTTAAGTACATTACAATTCTGTATACAAGTACATGATTACATGAGTGTAGTGACATGAATTTGGTTACATGATAGCGTATATTTGAATAAACGAAATGTACAAGTTGTAGTGTATATGAATAAGTAAAAGAGTAGATGTTATATGCATGTGAACTCATAATATTTGATATTTGAACATGAAACCTATACAAGCATCAGAGCTATATGCATGAACTACTTGATTTTTGTTATATGACGTATGTGTGATTTATTTGTGACTTCGTAAAGAAGTCCTTTGCATTGTTTTCATCCCCACTAAGCGTTATCGCTTAGCACGGATGTTTATTTCCGTGTAGGTTACAGGTTCGGACAAGTGAGCGGACATCTGCAGGTCAAGGCCACTAGGAGTTTTGTTATACCTTTTTGTATAAGTTAGAGATAGAGTTTTTTACATTTTGAGTAACATCATTATGTAATATAAGTAGAAGAATCACATGTAAATGTATATGTAAAGTTAAATGAAAACAGAGTGTAATATGAACATGTAAGTGTATATGTAGATAATATGAAATGCAAGTGGGCCCTAGTGTAGTATTATTTTATTATTCTTATACGAATGTGTATAGTACTATCGCTTCCGCTAATACATGTGCATGTATACGTAAGTGTCCGTGTGACGCCCCGATATTCCTCACCGGGGGTATGGGGGTGTTACAAACATCCGCAACAATATTCTGGGTTTTAGTCAGATGGTTGAGGAGCCTTTTCATGAGGCTTGGGAAAGATTTAGGAGATTATTAAGAAGCTTTCCACACCATGAGATAGCAATCTACCATCTGATGACACAATTCTATAGAGGAGTTACACCTCAGACAAGATCCCTTTTCGATGCATCATCAGGAGGTTCATTCATGAATAGGATGCCGGAGGAAGCTTTCCATCTGTTGGATGAAATGGCAGTAAATGATGCTCAATGGGCTAATCCTAGATCTGTCCCGAAGAGATTGGGAATACATAATGTGGATGAGGTGTCTATGCTGAAGGCACAAATTGAGTCAATAAAAAAAAGAGTTGAGTGGATTGAAAGTGCAAAATGTAGCCTCTGTTTCTCAAGAGAGTGGGTGGTACAAAAGTGGGCAATCTAGTCAAGAGAATGGAGCAATGGGAGATGTAAATGCTGTAGGAGATTACCGAAGGAATGACCCTTACAGTAACACGTATAATCAGGGTTGGAGAAATCATCCCAACTTCTCTTGGAAGGATGGAAATCAGAATGCTTCATCTTCCTATTCACAAGCAATAGCTCCCTTCAACCAAAACACTCAGTACCAACCACAATATCCATCCCATAAAAGAACGGTCAAGGTTTTAATCAATCACAAGGTCAATCATACCACCCACCGGGATATCAATCGAGGCCACCTGTTCAAGAGAAAAAGCCAAATCTTGAAGATATGTTAGCTAACTTCATGAACAGTCAACAGCAGTTTGTGAATAGCCAGCAACAGTTTATGGCTAACCAAGAAGCAAGGTGGAAATCTCAAGAACAATGGAATCGTATTCAAGACGCTTCCATGAGAAATTTAGAAACTCAAGTGGGACAGCTTACTAATTCGATGTCTCAAAGGCAATCGGGGACTTTTCCTTCGAATGTGGACCGAAATCCTAAGGAAGAGGCTAAAGCAATCACTCTGAGAAGTGGCAAGGAGGTGGTACAGAGAGAGGGCCAAGGTAAAAATTCTTCACCATCATTTGATATGGAGGAGCCGACATGGAACGTAAGCAACCCTAACTCTAGGGTAGAAGTTAAAGAAAATGCTCCTAAAAATGATAAGGGTAAAAGTCTAGTGAATCCTAGAGAAGAGGATCTTGATATAAATAGACTGCCATTTCCTGCAGTGGCTAGGAAGGAAAAGAAAAATGAACAACTAGCTAGGTTTCTAGAAATGTTTAAGAAACTGTACATAAATTTACCATTTGCTGAAGCTTTAGCTCACATGCCTAACTATGCTAAATTCATGAAAGAATTATGTTCTAATAAAAAGAAATTAGAAGGGCATGGAACTGTGCAGCTCACAGAAAATTGCAGTGCTATAATCATGAACAAGATCCCTGAAAAATTGGAGGATCCAGGTAGTTTCACTTTACCCTGTGAAATTGGTGAAGGTTTTACTGGAAATGCTTTATGTGATTTGGGTGCGAGCATAAATTTGATGCCTTATTCTATTTGCAGGAAGCTTAATCTTGAAGAGCTCAAGGAGACGGGTATGAGACTCCAACTTATAGTTAGGTCGGTGAGGAAACCGAAAGGAGTAATTGAGGATCTGTTAGTGAAGGTGGGGAAATTTATTTTCCCAGTGACATTGTGGTAATGGAGATGGAAGAAGATCGTAATGTACCACTCATTATGGGGAGACCGTTTTTGAACACAACAAAAGCGTTGATTGATGTAAATGGTCAAACGGTCACCTTAAGGTTCAATGATGAGGAGTTGGTAGTGGATATGAACAAGGCTCAAAAGTATCCATCTGGTGATATGGAGGAGTCTGTTTATTTTGTGGATGAAATAGATGAGTGTGTACAGGAGGTGCAGGAAAAAGTGTTGGGAGCTGATCCAGTGAATGTGAGTTTGATACATTCACTGGAGGAAGGAGAGATAGAAGAAGAGATGAGGGGAGAAGTGATAGCAGCCGTGGTAAAAGAAGATGAAGAAGAGGAATTACAGCAAGAAGAGCTTAATTCGAAAAAGGGGGATTCAAATTCTTAACTTAAACCTCTTCCCTCTCATTTGAAATTTGTGTTCTTAGAAAATGAGAAAAACCAGTAATTATCTCTTCTTTGTTGACAGATGTTGAAGAGGAGATGTTGCTTGAGGTGCTGAAAAGGCACACGGGTGCCATTGGATAGGAGACCTCATATTTGAAGGGGATTGACCCTAGTTACTTCACACACCGAATTCCGATGGACGAGGAATGTAAGCCGGTAGCTCAACCTCAAAGGTGACTCAATTCAGCAATGCAAGAGGTGGTAAAGAAGGAGGTACTGAAACTCCTTGACTCAGGTATTATTTACCCTATCTCTGATAGTAAATGGGTGAGCCCAGTGCAGTGTGTGCCTAAAAAGGGGGGAATGACAGTGGTCAAAAATGAGCTGAATGAATTGATTCCAACTCGTACTGTTACGGGTTGGAGAGTCTGTATTGATTTTAGAAGGCTAAACAATGCCACTAGAAAGGACCATTTCCCCTTGCCATTTATTGACCAAATGTTAGAAAGGTTAGCAGGCAATAGGTTTTACTGTTTTTTAGATGGGTACTCGGGATATTTGCAAATCCCTATAGCCCCTGAAGATCAAGAGAAAACAACTTTTACCTGCCCTTATGGCACATTTGCCTATAGGAGAATGCCTTTCGGATTATGTAATGCACTGGCTACGTTTCAGCGGTGTATGATGGCTATTTTCCACGACTTCATAGAGAAATTTATGGAGGTATTCATGGATGACATCACTATATATGGGGCTGACTTTGAGAGCTGTTTAGAGCATCTTAATTTAGTGTTAGGGAGGTGTGAAAAAACCAACCTAGTTTTAAATTGGGAAAAATGCCACTTTATGGTGAGAGAGGGCATTGTGCTTTTTGCACAAAATTTCTGAGAGCGGGATAGAGGTCGATAAGGCAAAGGTAGAGGTAATAGAAAAGTTGCCATCCCCGACTAGTGTTAAGGGCATTAGGAGTTTCTTGGGACATGCAGGGTTTTATCGCCGATTTATCAAAGACTTTTCAAAAATTGCTAACCCTTGTCTAATTTTATAGTGAATGCATGCTAGCTTTTGAGACTTTGAAGCAACGACTCATTTCAGCCCCGGTGATTATATCTACGGATTGGAATCTGCCGTTTGAATTAATGTGTGATGCTAGTGATTATGCAGTTGGAGCAGTGCTTGGACAGCGGCAGGATAAAATATTTTGTGCAGTTTATTATGCCAGTCACACTTTGATAGGAGCACAGGTTAATTATACCACCACTGAGAAAGAGCTTCTCGCGATTGTTTATGCTTTTGAGAAGTTCAGGCTGTATTTGCTGGGCGCAAAAATCGTGGTGTGGTCAGACCATGCAGCTTTGAGGTATTTGTTTGCCAAGAAGGAATCCAAGCCGAGATTGATTAGATGGGTGCTCCTACTGCAAGAGTTTGACTTGGAAATCAAAGATAAGAAGGGGGCTGAAAATTTTGTAGCGGATCATTTGTCGAGATTGGAGAGCAATCAAATAGAAAAAGGGGAAATTTTAGATTTATTCCCTGATGAACATATTTGTGCTTTATTTGCAAGTGAATTTTATATTCCTTGGTTTGCTAATGTGGCTAATTTTCTTACAGGAGGATTTATGAACAAGGACTTCACATGGCAGTAACGGATGAAGCTAAAAGCGGATGCCAAACACTACATTTGGGATGACCCCTATTTGTTTCGCCTGTGTGCTGATTAGGTGCTGAGGAGGTGTATCTCGGATGAGGGGAAGGGAGAGATCATCAAAGCATGTCATAGTGGGGAAGCTGGTGGGCACCATGCGCTAAATAAAATGGTATCGAAAATTCTATCCTCTGGTTTTTATTGGTCTACTATGTTTAAAGATGTGCAAGTTTTTGTGAAAACTTGTGATAGGTGTCAGAGAGTAGGTAACATTTCTAAGAGAGATGAGATGCCTTTAACCAATTTGCTAGAGGTAGAATTGTTTGATTTGTGGGGGTTAGATTTTATGGGACCTTTTCCGGTTTCTTATGGGTATGAGTATATTTTAGTGGCAGTAGACTATTTGGGTAAATGGGTAGAAGCAATAGCCACTAGAACTTGTGATGCCAAGGTTGTTTTAAATTTCTTGAAAAAAAATATATTCACCCGATTTGGAGCCCCTAGAGCAATTATTAGTGATGGTGGTAAATATTTTGTTAACCACCAATTTAAGGCATTACTGCAAAAATTTGGAGTTAGGCATAAGGTCACCACCCCTTATCATGCTCAAGCCAATGGGCAGGTTGAAGTGTCCAATCGGGAACTTAAGGCCATCCTAGAAAAGACTGTAAATTCATCTAGAAAGGATTGGTATGTAAGGTTGGATTAAGCTTTGTGGGCCTACCGAACTGCTTTCAAAACATCTATAGGATTATCCCCATTTAGGCTTATTTTTGGTAAATCTTGTCATCTCCCTGTCGAATTAGAACACAAGGCTTATTGTGCAACCAAGTTTTTAAATTTTGATATCAAGAGTGCAGGTGAGAAGAGACTTCCCCAGATGAACGAATTGGAAGAGATTCGCTATTGGTCGTACCAACAAGCAGAGAAGTATAAGGCAAACACAAAGAAATGGCATGATAAGAAATTAGTCCCAAAAGAATTCACTCCAGGTATGAAAGTACTTTTATATGATAGCAGGTTGCGGTTGTTTCCTGGAAAGTTAAAATTGCGGTGGAAGGGGCCGTATGAGGTTGAGAAAGCTGATCTGTTTGGAGTGATCACATTGAAGCACCCGAATGGTGAAAATGAGTTCAAGGTCAATGGACACCGTGTGAAGCCTTATTTTGAATCAAAATATGATGGGGCTTTAGCGATAGTCCACCTTGCGGATCCTTAACGGTTTTTAAAAGTCAAGCTGCGGACTTGTTAAATGCAGAACTTCTTCTCAAATTATGTTATTTTATGTTTATAGTTCTTTTCTTTAGGTAGTTAATCCTATTTATTTTTGTTGAGATTGGTTGGTTTGTCGTCATAAGAAAATTATGTTGTTAAAGGGAGAATGTTCAAGGTTTTAATAGCTGAAGTTTTGAGTGGTTGATGAAATGTGTTTTGCATGTTTGCAGGTGGTCACGGTGGTAATGCATATTGGTCACCACCGTGACCAAGGGAGAATGCATTCTGGAATTGGGATGTGCACATGTCATGGTGGCAATGAAATCTGGTTACCACCGTGACCAAATGAGGAAGCCATTCTGGATTGGCATACTTGGTATGTCACGGTGGCAATGGTTTTGGGTTACCACCGTGACCAACAGGTGAGTCGCATTCTGTTTTGAGTTTGCACATGTCACGGTGGCAATGAAATCTGGTTACCACCGTGACATGTTGACACTTCCATTCTGTTTTGAAATTTTTGAATGTCACGGTGACAAAGAATTTGGTTGTCACCGTGACCAAGAGGCGGTCCATTTCTGGATTGAAAGTTTGGGTATGTCACGGTGGCAACCTATTTGGTTACCACCGTGACCCCCGCGCCCATTTGTCTTAAAATTCCAGTTTTTCGTATTTTGTTTTTCACTCACCCGCGCATCTCACTCTCAAAAATTTAAATATTTCGCTTCATCTTCTATTTCAAACTTCCAATCTTTCTTTTAGGCTTCGATTTCTGCCAACCTACAACAAGTAAGTAATTTTACTCTTTCTTTTTCTTTCAATTTTTTGCATTTATTTTCTTTTCGTGTTGTTGTTTTCCTTGTTCTGGTTTTCTACCATAGCGGTATGTTAGAAGTCTCCATATTTCTCACCACTTAGGATTTACTTCTGTTTATGCTCTAAATTTTTGTTGGGGGTGTTCTCAATTCTTATCTTCCTTCTCAATTTCAATCTCTGATGTTGAATCCATGAACGAGTTTGGGTTGGGATGTTAGGGCAGTTGGTTGTGTGCATGATTTAAGTTAACATTTTTCTTCAAATTCTTGGTTAAGAATGGAAATTGCTATGTTTTAATTGTTTGCCCTGTATTATAATGCCTCGTTTTGAAATTGTGGGTTGTTAGTATGATCTGTGGGCTTCAATTTAGTCAGTTAACTATCTGCATACCAGGTGTTTGACTAAATGTCTGACTGAATGGTTTTCCCGTATTTTCCAATTCCTGCCAATTTGAAATGCCAAGATTCTTTCGCAATAATGTTCAAATGAGTTTGTTGTTCTCATTTATCATTTTTGCCTTTTGACAATAGCTCAAATTCTCTTAACCTTCTATTGAGTTTTGCTACTAGTGATTCTGGGTTTAATACTGAATTTGCTCATCACTTTTGCTGAATTGTGCTTTTGTCATTTGCATTTTTCTTGCATTATTGCATCTTTTATTTTATTCATTTGGAATTGAGAGATTGTTTAACAAGTTAGCAGGAGCTTGACATTATGCTTTATTTTAAAATCCATTGCTGTTGATGCCCCTCGCATGCTATTGAATTTGGTTTTTCCATGTTGTGTAGTGGCTCCTAAGCGTAAAAGCTCTGCTCTAGCCTCTAGTTCATCAGGACAAACATCTAGCCAGTGTACTATTGGTATTTCCCATGTGCCTTCTTGGGTTCCGACCAGTCAGAAACCTGCATATGCTCTATTTTCAAAATGCTCGTACATTCCAACGAGCTATTTGGATTTTGATTTATTTGAAAAGCTGGGAATAAAAAATGACGTACAGCGGCTAATATCGAATAATGGTTGGGAGCAGCTTTTTGCGATTAACGAGAAAGTCTATCAGGGGTTAACAAGAGATTTCGCGTCAACTGTGCAATATAGGATCAGCCACGACCCTTCTCAAGATCAGGGAAGAGTAACTTTTTTTCTTGAGGGTACAAAGTATGAGCGGTCTTTTGTCGACTTTTCAGAAATGCTAGGTGTAACACCCCAAAACCACCCCAGTAGTTTGAGCCTGTCCGTGTCCGTATGTGTATATTTTTTTTATGTGTTGCATGTATATGTTAATTTGAATTATATGTTTAATTTATGTGTATTAGTTGAGAAGAAGAATTAGACTAGTGTATAAGTGGGTGTATGGAAATAAAGTGTGAATTAGAGATAGCTTAGTGTGTGTAGTAGTGTATGGGAGTAGGGTGTATTATGGGACATGTGTCTTATGGGGAGGATGACATGTGGCAAAGTGGATAGGTTAGCATTTAATGGGTTTGGTGAGGAAAGAGAGAGAGAAAAAGCAGCCATTTGCCCTTGTTTCCCGTTCTTCTTCCCTCCTTCACGTTATTCCCTTCACTTCTTCTTCCTTCTCCTTTGTTCTTTCTTTTCTTGGCCCGATCTTGCTCCCTCTCCTTTCCCTTGAGTAGATTAAGTTGCTTGGCTTGTGATTTTTGAAGCTCAAAGGTGAGTAGGGGTTATGGATGTCTTGATTTCTTCTTCTTCCTCTTCTCTAGGTTTAAGTTTATATGTATTTGTTTATGGATTGTTTTAGAATTGATCTTGGTTATGGTGGGATTGTGGTTCAGAGGAGTCTCCTAGGCCGGCGAAAGGAAAAGAAATCGCTAGCGGGAGCGGAGCTCACGAATAGGAGCTAAGGAAAGAAGGTTTGGGAACGTTTGTCTTTTTATGTATATTTGTGATTTGGGTTTGATAATTGTGGTTTTGCTTTCATTGGGGTTATGAGTTGTGTTATTATGGCTTAAATTGAAATTAGCGTGATATGTGATGTGAGAAAATGAATATTGTTGAAAGATTTGCAAGGGATCATGTGGATAGTTACAGTTAATGTTAAAATTGCTGTTTTGGGACTTCTTGGCATTTAGCATGTATTTGGCTTGATTTAATTAAGATAAATAGTGATAACGCTGGGTTTTTAGTTATGTTATGAGTTGTGGATACTTGTGTTACTTAATTTTGGAGGTTTAGAATCAATTTTGGAAGTTTGGATGTGAATTGTATGAGATTTCTGCAGATTTTGGGCGTAAGAGCTTAAAAACCCGTGTCTGTCGCGATCGCGACACTGTCGCGAGCGTGACAGAGCGCGGAGGTTCTAGTCCTCGCGCCGGCGCGACAAACTTGAAGAAACTCTCTGTCACGAGCGCGACAGAGTGCTCGAGCTCCGAACACGTGCAAGGCTCTCAACCCTCGCGAGCGCGACAAAGAGCAACACCTACGTCCTCTCGCGAGCACGAGGTCACTCGCGATCGCGAGACGAGGCGGGGAGGTGTATTTTGGCTTCTGTCGCGCGACAGACGTGACTTCCAAATTTGATTTCTTCTCCTTTTTACTTAATGACTTGATTTCTTTTGCATGCACTCTTTCATTAAAACCTTGAACACTTATTTAAATGAATAATATGTATGTTAATTTGACAAGATTTCGTATAACCTGCTAATGTCGGATAAGTGGATAGTTAGGCATGCCTAATAGAGTTATGTGTCGCTGCAGCTATGTGTATGATTTTGGACCCTGATCAGGTTCCCCGATCGGATCCTCGCGATCCTTCTGTTTGAATCTTTCTTAAGATTCTATGTGAAAACAATTTGGAACAAAAATAAAAAGAATGTTTTGATACCTTCGGGTATCTATGTGTTTATAATACGATACTGATACTCTCAAGTATCTATGTGTACTCGTTATCTACTCATTATGATTAAGCAGGTGCTAGTGTGTCTTTGTACAAGAATTTTTGGATTATGATATAAATATTGGGATGAATTATGTATGATTATATATCTATAATGGTATCATTCTCATGTGCTTTCTGTTGTTGTCACTGTGAGTGGCGGTTATGCATTTGTGTTTCCCCACTAAGCGATTTCGCTTAGCACGGGTGTTTATCTGTGCAGGTGTGGAAGGTTTTGGTACGCATGGTCTGGGTGTGTCGCAACGGGAAGGCCAACGCAACTAGAGATCGAAGTTTTATAGTCTAGGCTTTCTTTTCTTTTGTATCAGATATAATGTTTTGTTAGCCCTTCAGAACAGTGTATTTTGGGCTTTTGTATATTTGCTCTTTTTGTAATCGGATGTAAGATGTAAAGACTTTCTTGTGTATATTAATGAAAGTATTCATTTTGTTCTGTATCACTCTTCTTTATTTCAAAAGTTTTAATTTATCCCTGAGATGTTTTTCTGTATGTGATGTTAGCGTGTTTGCACTAGTGGGATGTGACACTCCTATCTATCTTGGATTCTTCTCCCTCTAATTCAATAGAAGTATCCATGGTATAGGTTGGGGTGTGACATTAGGTGGTATCAGAGCCACTGGTTTAGATGTTACTGGGTTTCAGTGTGTTAGTAAGTCTGTTGGAGTTGTGTTGGCCTAATGCGCACTGCGTTTATGTTTTGTAGTTATGGAGTCCGTTCGTGGATCGCTTGAGGGGTCAGCGGAAAGTGCGAATCCCCAAGAGCAAGATCCCTCAGTTTCTGGTCTGGCTCAATCTTCTAGGGGACGACCTGAGGTGCCTATGGGACCGTTAGAGACGATGCTTCAGAATATGACGAGGGTACTTGAAAGAGTAACAGCGCCAAGTGCCCCTATTGAGAAGTTAAGAAAGCATGGTGCAGAGGATTTCTTTGGTACTGGCATAGATGAATCTGATAAGGCAGAGATGTGGATAGAGAAGACATCCAGAGTACTTAGAGAGATAAGATGCCCACCGGAGCAAGAAGTAGAGTGTGCATTGTCTTTGCTGTAAGGCTCTGCTTATGATTGGTGGAGATTGGTGACTAGTCAATCGCAGGTTCCTGAACCAATTACATGGGAATTCTTTGAGAGTGAGTTTCAGAATCGGTATGTGACCAAAGCATATAAGGATGCCAAGTGGGCGCAGTTTCTAACCCTCAAGCAAAGAACGATGTCTGTGGCCGATTATGAAAATGAGTTTAACAAGCTCAGTAAGTATGCGCCGTCAAGGGTTCTCACAGATGAGTTCAGATGTCAGCATTTTGAATCAGGCTTGAATGAGTCTTTGAAGGTGATGTTAATCTCTTTGATCTCGGCTCCAAATGTGAAGTATTATCAGTTGGTTCAAGCAGCCTTAAGGGCGGAGCGTTCCGAGAATATTCTGAGAGAGAAAGCTCAAAGAAGGAAATCTGTAAGAGGTGGCTCTTCTTCAGGCAAGAGGCCGAGGGAATCACAAGGAAACTTTGCTGATGAGTCTGTAGCTAGTCCGGCCCCTAGAGGGAGGAGACAGGGCCCTTCCAGGGGAGCAGGCACAAGTAGAGGAGATAGCACTCCCCGATGTACCCATTGTAACAAGCAACATTGGGGTGAGTGTCGATGGTTAACGGGAGGCTGTTTCAGATGTGGTTCTACGGACCATTTGCTTGTGAATTGTCCAAGTCGATATGGAGATCCTTCGGGACAGCAGGAAGGGAGCCGAGCTGGATCTAATGTACCCCAAGGAAGCCGTAATCGGGGTAGAGGAAAAGGTCGGGGTGGACGGCCTCGAGATCGAGAATCCTCAGAAACAGTGGATCGCCCTATACCATCAGCTGGCAGGGCTTATGCTATGAAGGCCCGAGAGGAACAGAATGCTCCCGAAGTGATTGCCGGTAAGTTCTCTTTGTTTGATTCTGAAGTTTATGCTTTGATTGATCCGGGCTCTACCCATTCCTATGTGTGTTCTGGTAAGTTGTGGGATAGTTTGGGAAGTGAAGAGAAGATGGAATATGAGATTTGTGTATCCAGTCCGTTAGGTCAGAGTGTTTTGGTTAATCGGGTGTGTCGGAAATGTCCCTTAAAGATTCAGGGTACAGAGTTTGTCGTGGATCTGATCTGCTTGCCGTTTCATGAGTTTGATATTATTCTGGGAGTGGATTGGTTGGACAAGCATCGAGCGGTAGTGGATTGTCATAGGAAGGTGATGATTTTAAAGGATAAAGATCAAGTACCTGTTATTGTGAAGGGAATTGGAAGCAGTTCTCTGCATAACGTGGTATCAGCTATGAAAGCAAGAAGATTTGTTAAAAAAGGATGTGAAGCGTTTTTGGCTTTAGTTTTGGATTATCGGAGAGGATAAGTTAAAATTCAAGACATTCCTATTGTAAGAGATTTTGTAGATGTCTTTCCGAAAGAATTATTGGGATTACCTCCCGAGAGAGAAGTTGAACTGTCAGTAGAGGTGGTCCCAGGGACAGCTCCGATTTCTGAGGCTCCTTACCGAATGGCTCCAGTGGAATTGAAGGAATTGAAGAGTCAGTTACAAGAGTTGTTGGACAAAGGGTTGATCCGGCCTAGTGTGTCACCGTGGGGTGCCCCAGTGCTGTTTGTTAAGAAGAAAGATGGAACCCTACGGATGTGCATTGATTATCGACAGCTTAGTAAAGTGACTATTAAGAATAAATATCCATTGCTGAGAATTGAAGACCTTTTTGATCAGTTGAGAGGAGCTGGGGTATTCTCTAAGATAGATCTGAGATCAGGCTATTACCAGTTGGGGGTTAAAGAAACAGATGTGGCAAAGACGGCTTTTCGGACACGTTATGGTCATTACGAATTTCTGGTGATGCCTTTTGGTTTGACCAACGTGCCTGCAGCCTTTATGGATCTGATGAACAGAGTTTTCTGACCGTATCTGGACAAGTTTGTTGTGGTATTTATTGATGATATTTTGGTATACTCCAGAGATCGAAAAGAACATAAGGAACATCTTAGGTTGGTGTTGCAAATGTTAAGAGATCATCAACTGTATGCGAAACTCAGTAAGTGTGAATTTTGGTTGAAAGAAGTGGCTTTCCTTGGACATGTGGTGTCAGCAGAGGGTGTACGTGTTGATCCAAGTAAGATTGAAGCAATTGTCAATTGGATGCCTCCGAAGAATGTACCTGAACTGAGAAGTTTTCTGGGTTTAGCAGGGTATTATCGACGGTTTGTTCAGGGGTTTTCATTGTTAGCCTCTCCTTTGACCAAGCTACTTCGCAAGGATGTCAAGTTTGTCTGGACTAAAAAGTGTCAAGCCAGTTTTGATCATTTAAAAGAGTTATTGGTTAAAGCTCCTGTGCTCACACAGCCGGTTTCGGGTAAAGAGTACACTATGTACAGTGATGCTTCGGGAATTGGCTTAGGTTGTGTTTTGATGCAAGGGAACAAAGTTATAGCTTATGCATCGAGACAATTGAAGCCTCATGAGAAGAACTACCCGACTCACGATTTGGAGTTAGCAGCGGTAGTGTTTGCGCTTAAAGTATGGCGGCACTACTTATATGGGGAGACGTGCAGGATTTTTACCGATCACAAGAGTCTCAAGTATTTGTTAACACAGAAGGAGTTGAATTTGAGGCAGCGGAGATGGTTAGAGTTATTCAAGGATTATGATTGTATTATTGACTACCATCCGGGTAAAGCGATTGTAGTGGCTGATGCTCTCAGTAGAAAGTCTATGTCTGCGTTGCTGGCTAGCCGAAGCAGATGGAGATTTGATTTTGAAGGTGCTCTGATTGCTCGACTTAAAGTTAAGCCAAGTTTGAGATCAGAAATTGCAAAGGCCTAGTTAGATGATCATGTGTTACAGCGTGTTTGGCAAGCAGTGAAATAGGGCAAGCGGTCTGAATACTTGATAGACAGTGAAGGAGTGCTTAGGCATGGTAATCGGTTATGTGTGCCTAATGTGGGTGAGTTAAGAAAGAAATTGTTGCAAGAAGCTCACTCATCAGTCTTTACTATGCATCCTGGAGGGAATAAGATGTATCAAGATCTGAAGCAATTTTTCTGGTGGCTAGGCATGAAAAGAGATATAACAGAATTTGTTTCAAGATGTCTTACATGTCAGCAAGTGAAAACCGAGCATCAAGTGCCATCGGGATTGCTTCATCCCTTACCCATTCCTCAATGGAAATGGGATGACATCACGATGGATTTTGTATCTGGCTTGCCTATGACTCAGCGTAAGCATGATTCAGTGTGGGTTATAGTGGATCGATTGTCGAAGTTTGCGCATTTTCTGCCGGTACGGGTGGATTATTCGATGGACAAGTTGGCGGAACTTTATGTGAATGAAATAGTCCGATTGCATGGAATTCCGTTATCCATTGTATCAGATAGAGATCCTCGTTTTACATCCATGTTTTGGAAAGAACTTCAGGTGGCTTTGGGAACTCGGTTAAATTTTAGTACTGCTTTCCATCCGCAGACCGATGGCCAATCAGAGAGGGTTATTCAGGTTTTGGAAGATATGCTCCGAGGTTGTGCTTTGGAGTTCTCAAGAAGCTGGGATCGGTACGTGTCTTTGATGGAATTCGCATATAATAACAGCTACCAAGTGAGTATTGGTATGGCCCCTTATGAAGCATTGTATGGACGGAAGTGTAGAATGCCAATATGTTGGACGGAGTTGTCAGAAAAAGCCATGATAGGTCCAGATATAGTGCGGGATACCGAAGAGAAAGTGAGGGTTGTGCAACAGAACTTGAAAGATGCCAAGGACCGACAGCATTCTTATGCTAATCTGAAGCGCAGAGATATTCAGTATGAAGTAGGTGATAAGGTTTTCTTGAAAGTGTCACCGTGGCGAAAGGTTCTCCGTTTTGGAAAGAAAGGCAAATTAAGTCCACGCTTTATTGGACCATATGAGAGCCTAAGGAAAGTAGGTCCAGTAGCGTATCAATTAGCTTTGCCTATGGAATTAGCTAGATTACATGATGTTTTTCATGTGTCTATGCTTCGGAGATATCGGTCAGACCCTTCGCATGTGTTATCAGTGCAAGATATCCGTGTTCAGCCAGACTTTTCGTTTGATAAAGAACCGAAAAGAATTTTAGACAAGGAAATTAGGCAGCTCTGGAATAAGCAGATACCTTTGGTTAAGGTTTTGTGGCAACATCATGGTATTGAAGAACCTACTTGGGAGCCAGAGGAAGCTATGAGATTGCAATACCCTCAGTTGTTTGAAGCAGGTAAGAATTTCGAGGACGAAATTATGTTAAGTGGGGGAGTATTGTAACACCCCAAAACCACCCCAGTAGTTTGAGCCTGTCCGTGTCCGTATGTGTATATTTTTTTATGTGTTGCATGTATATGTTAATTTGAATTATATATTTAATTTATGTGTATTAGTTGAGAAGAGGAATTAGACTAGTGTATAAGTGGGTGTATGGAAATAAAGTGTGAATTAGAGATAGCTTAGTGTGTGTAGTAGTGTATGGGAGCAGGGTGTATTATGGGACATGTGTCTTATGGGGAGGATGACATGTGGCAAAGTGGATAGGTTAGCATTTAATGGGTTTGGTGAGGAAAGAGAGAGAGAAAAAGCAGCCATTTTCCCTTGTTTCCCATTCTTCTTCCCTCCTTCACGTTATTCCCTTCACTTCTTCTTCCTTCTCCTTTGTTCTTTCTTTTCTTGGCCCGATCTTGCTCCCTCTCCTTTCCCTTGAGTAGATTAAGTTGCTTGGCTTGTGATTTTTGAAGCTCAAAGGTGAGTAGGGGTTATGAATGTCTTGATTTCTTCTTCTTCCTCTTCTCTAGGTTTAAGTTTATATGTATTTGTTTATGGATTGTTTTAGAATTGATCTTGGTTATGGTGGGATTGTGGTTCAGAGGAGTCTCCTAGGCGGGCGAAAGGAAAAGAAATCGCTAGCGGGAGCGGAGCTCACGAATAGGAGCTAAGGAAAGAAGGTTTGGGAACGTTTGTCTTTTTATGTATATTTGTGATTTGGGTTTGATAATTGTGGTTTTGCTTTCATTGGGGTTATGAGTTGTGTTATTATGGCTTAAATTGAAATTAGCGTGATATGTGATGTGAGAAAATGAATATTGTTGAAAGATTTGCAAGGGATCATGTGGATAGTTACAGTTAATGTTAAAATTGCTATTTTGGGACTTCTTGGCATTTAGCATGTATTTGGCTTGATTTAATTAAGATAAATAGTGATAACGCTGGGTTTTTAGTTATGTTATGAGTTGTGGATACTTGTGTTACTTAATTTTGGAGGTTTAGAATCAATTTTGGAAGTTTGGATGTGAATTGTATGAGATTTCTGCAGATTTTGGGCGTAAGAGCTGAAAAACCCGTGTCTATCGCGATCGCGACAGAGCGCGGAGGTTCCAGTCCTCGCACCGGCGCGAGAGGTGTCACGCCGAGGAACTTGAAGAAACTCTCTGTCGTGAGCGCGACAGAGTGCTCGAGCTCCGAACACGTGCAAGGCTCTCTTCTGTCGCGAGCGCGACAGAGAGCAACACCTACGTCCTCTCGCGAGCACGAGGTCACTCGCGATCGCGAGACGAGGCGGGGAGGTGTATTTTGGCTTCTGTCGCGAGCGCGACGGTCGTCGCAAGCGCGACAGACGTGACTTCCAAATTTGATTTCTTCTCCTTTTTGCTTAATGACTTGATTTCTTTTGCATGCACTCTTTCATTAAAACCTTGAACACTTATTTAAATGAATAATATGTATGTTAATTTGACAAGATTTCGTATAACCTGCTAATGTCGGATAAGTGGATAGTTAGGCATGCCTAATAGAGTTATGTGTCGCTGCAGCTATGTGTATGATTTTGGACCCTGATCAGGTTCCCCGATCGGATCCTCGCGATCCTTCTGTTTGAATCTTTCTTAAGATTCTATGTGAAAACAATTTGGAACAAAAATAAAAAGAATGTTTTGATACCTTCGGGAATCTATGTGTTTATAATACGATACCGATACTCTCAAGTATCTATGTGTACTCGTTATCCACTCATTATGATTAAGCAGGTGCTAGTGTGTCTTTGTACAAGAATTTTTGGATTATGATATAAATATTGGGATGAATTATGTATGATTATATATCTATAATGGTATCATTCTCTTGTGCTTTCTGTTGTCGTCACTGTGAGTGGCGGTTATGCATTTGTGTTTCCCCACTAAGCGATTTTGCTTAGCACGGGTGTTTATCCGTGCAGGTGTGGAAGGTTTTGGTACGCATGGTCTGGGCGTGTCGCATCGGGAAGGCCAACGCAACTAGAGATCGAAGTTTTATAGTCTAGGCTTTCTTTTCTTTTGTATCAGATATAATGTTTTGTTAGCCCTTCAGAACAGTGTATTTTGGGCTTTTGTATATTTGCTCTTTTTGTAATCGGATGTAAGATGTAAAGACTTTCTTGTGTATATTAATGAAAGTATTCATTTTGTTCTGTATCACTCTTCTTTATTTCAAAAGTTTTAATTTATCCCTGAGATGTTTTTCTGTATGTGATGTTAGCGTGTTTGCACTAGTGGGATGTGACACTCCTATCTATCTTGGATTCTTCTCCCTCTAATTCAATAGAAGTATCCATGGTATAGGTTGGGGTGTGACACTAGGTTTCCCTGTCCTCGCTCCAGATTGTTTTAAGGATTATGACAAGGATACCGCCTGGGCAATCATTCGGGATTCGGTGACAGCCACGCAATATGTATCAGGCAAGACAAAGGCCCACCATCTCGATACTCATGTCATGCGGATCCTCCATAAATTTTTCTCACTCTCTTTTCTGCGTCATGTGGACTCACCAGGGCAGGTCAATTTACCGGAAGCATTATTTCTAGCTTGTATGGTGCGGGATGTGAAAATTAATGGGGCACCCCATTTGTGGCATAAGTTGGAAGAGATGCAATGGCACCCCAAGAAGGTGAAGAAGATTGCTTTCGGTGGGTTGGTCACAGTAATTGCTAAGGGTGTGCATCACCCCTTGAGGAGACCCAAGTCACTTTCATCCACTTCGACTATTGATAAGAAGCTGTTGAAGAACATGAAAGTCGTAGTGGACGACGCGACGACTGGACATGGATACAGATTGACTACCCGCACCGAGTATCTTCAGGGAGTCCAGCGGGGTCTAGGAGGCTTGCCCTATGAGCATGAGGACAATCCGAAAGCACCTCCAGCACCAGAGCCTGCACAATTATTATCTCAGCAGTACGATGCTCTAATGGCACGCATGGACACAATCGCTGCATCAGTGGACACCATCTCCACCTCGCAGGCCTATCTCCAGTCCCAGATGGATCAGGTGCTGTTGGGATTGTCCTCATTATCAGCACGCTTTGATGCGCATTCCCCACCTTCACCACCTCCAGAGAATTAACTAGGGAGACTTATTATCTTTTGTTTTTTTTACGTTAATTGTGGTTTGTAATTATTTTTAACTTGCTGAGGACAGCAAGGTATTAAGTGGGGGGTAGATGGAGTAACTCCATCCAACAGCTTAATATGTAAATAATTACTTTATTTGTTTTATGTTTTTGCATGTTGATGTTTTATTTTAATTGTATTCGCCTATATTATTGTGTTTTAGTTATTTGAATATTTAATTGTGGTTGTGAGAATTTTTCCTATCTTAGTTTAGCTTGCATCTAGTTATTCCTGTTGTGAATGTTTTGAACTTTAATTTAAGAATGGTTTATCTTAAAAATTGATCATAGCAAATGAGTAGTTGGAAGTTTTAGAAGCAAATTAATCTAAATCAGTTATATATCTTGTAATTTCCAATCTTTTCTGCACTATAGGCTTGTTTGTAAAAATTTGAAAAATCCAGTGCGTAAGAGTTTTTGAGTGGAGGAATTTTAGGATAGTTAGAACCTTCCCCATCACCCTTCGAAACATCATAACAACTCAAGCAAGTTTAGGACATGATTTAGGCAATTTCTTTCTTTGGTAACTATTTTAAATAGCTTTTGACCTACCTGTTTACTTCATTTCCATTGCTAGCCCCGTTGAGCTGATTTAGTATGCTAAAAGCGTACTACGCATTTTTCTTTGTTACACTATTATTTTACAATATAACCTAAATGCCTTTGACTACCCTTTTTAAGAATTTGGCACTCTAGGATTGGGTTGGGATAACATTGAAAGTTGAATTAGGGTATTTATTGTGAAAATAGTGTGGGAGTGAGAAGAATTGTGAAACTTTGGGGTGTTGTCTATTATATCGTTTAAGTTCCCTTTAATGGAGTCAAATTCGTGGTAGGAAAATAGAGGTTTTGGGTATCTCATCATATTTAAAAAAAAAAATATAAAAAAAAAGAAAAAAAAAGAAAAAAAAAAAAGAGAAAAGAAAAGGAAAAGAAGTTGATTGATTATTGTTAATCTTAGAGTTAGTTGATTATAGAAAAATTCGAGTGTGGGGTACCCTTAATTAGAAGAAGACGTATTCATATTCATGGATATTTGGGTTTGAAAGATAAATTCATTAAGAAAGCTCATCACTTTCTTTTCTTGAGGTTTAATGCATTTCATGTTTGGGGAAGTTAGACGACCTTTGGCAACTATGAGTAAATTGAAGGTAAGTCATGGAAATTTTTGTTCAGTTTGGATAGTGGAATTATAGGTAGAGTGGCTGACTCTTTATTTGATTTCCCTTACTTTTCTTGTTAGCCAATACCCTAACCCAACATTACAACCTTGGGATAAGTCCTAATGATTCTGCTCTTAGCTTAAGTTATTTAGTGGAGATGACCCTTGTGGTTCCGGTGCTAAAGGAGAGGCTTATGGTTATCCTGAGTTTTAAGTGCGAAACCTGTATGCGAATTTACTTGCATATTCTTTTTCTTTGCTCAATTGCTGGAATGCATTGGTTGTTTTGTTTTGAAAAGAGAAAATTTGTTTTGAGCCTAGCACACACACACGTGAAATTACTTGATATAAATTGATTTGAGAATTTGTAACTAAGGCCCCTCTGCTTGGTGCTAAGACTGTTGTTAAGTTTTCTTATTTCGAGTTAGAGTTTAAAATTTCAGGAATGTGGATAATTCATTTACTCGAGGACGAGCAAAATCTAAGTGTGGGGTATTTTGATAACTTCAATTTAGTATTTAGATTTGGTAGTTGTGATGGGAGCCGGACCCGCGGCCGCCCCTATGACCTCCCGCTCGAGGGCGATCGGGCATTTGTGGTCTGTTGACAACTTGCAACGAATTACAAGTGCGTCTATTTTGGGCAACAAGGAGGTTTCATGGAGTCGCCACCCAATAAAACATTGGGAAAGTTTCTCTCGCCTCAAAAAGCCTAAGACTGCGCTTATTATCCATTTTGGGCCAACCAAAGGGGTCTTGGAGGGTAAACCTCTCTCCCAAAGGAGCCTAGGATTAATGTCTAAGTCTCGTGACACAAGAGGTGTCTTGGAGGGTAAGCCTCTAGCCTCTTTGAGCCCAAAAACCAGAGATGGGTTCGGGACTTCTCATCTATTTCTACCTTGATTAATTTTACAATTTGGTTTTGAGTTCATTAGTTCGCTCTCTCTCCACACGATGCAATTTTAATTAAAAGGCAAAAATATTCACATCGAAAGCAGTAAAAAAGTAAATTACAATAATACTAGGAGCGGAATACAACTCCCATTTAAAAAAAAAAAGTGCAAACATACATAAAACCGGGGAATTTATTAATTATGAGGACTTCGGTCCCCGCATGTGTATTTAAAGAAAACATTTTGAACGTGGTGATTTTATTTGGGATGAAAACTAGGACATTGGTCCCATTTATTATGCAAAAATCCAAGTTAATTTAGTAGAAATATTTTTGTGATTTTTATTTAGGCGTGCATAAAAAACACTTTATCTATTGAATATGTACAAGGAAATTAAAAAATATAAACAAAATGAGAATTAAAACGTGCAATGAAAATACCAAACCCCGCATCTCCTCCTTCGCGTGCATGGATGCTCAAATGAGAATAAAATAATGATTTGCAACCACAAATAAAAATGAAACTCATGTTAGAAATTAACCCAAAGAAATAATATGACATAAAAGATAATATGTATAAGGAAAATATAACATGCATAAAATATTATAACATACATAAAATAATTATGATGCAATTTAACATGCATAAGAATAAAAAATATTAACCATACTCAACATATCAAATAAATAATTATAATAACTATGAGTAAAAATTAAAATATTGATATGTGTAAAAAACAATTTGACATGAAAATAATATAATAGAATTTAAAAGAATTTACTTGTTATATGAACAATTAAAGATAAAACAAGAAGAAAATTATGAGGACTAAAAGGATTTACATTTTTAAGAGTTAATTGGAAACAAAAGAAATTAAAATCAACAAGAGAATTAAGGAGTTAAGCCATGAATAATTACCCTCAAATTTACTCTTGAAGAATTGAAGGTAGAAGTGTTGAATTCCTTGTCTTTTCCTTGTGAAAAATGCTTGAAAAATAACTTGGAAACTTGAAAAATCACCCTTGGAAGCAAGTGTGTAAAATTGATTTTTAGTCTCAACTAAAAAGCTCAAAAACTCAGTTTTTTCTCTCTAAAATCTCTCTAATTCGTCCTCCCCTTGTTCTGAATTTTTTCTACACTTTTAACACTCCAAAACCACCCAAAACCGTCCAAAAACGGTTAAAAATCGAGTGGGAGTCGAAAATGGGCGAAATCTCAACGAAATGGGGCAAGAGTGGGCGACTAGTGCGCGCACGAAGCGAGCGACGCCAAGCAGGCGAGCGCTCGCGCTGGGCGCTGCACGCCGGCCAGCACCTGGGCAGGCGCTTCGCGTGCCCAGCGCGCTACCGCGCCCCTACCTTCGCAAAAAATACCCTTTTTTTTTAAAAAAAAAAAACCTTCAACTTAAAACACCCTTTTTTTCTTCTCCAAAATAATTTTAAAAATATTTTAAAAATATTTTTAAAATACACTTTTTACTCATCAAAAAGACAAGGAAAATCACTTCCGAGCTCCAATCTTTTTGCCTATAAGCCGGCATAGCTAAACTTCATCATCGGGTAATCCTGATCAAGGCTACTCGGGACCCGGTGTCTACAGTCGTATTTTCGTATGATTTATGGTGTTTAGTAGTATTTATTGTCGTGATATGATTACTTTAGATTAATTTTGTCAATGTTAGTGAAATTAGAATTTTTATGCAATTTTTGTTAGTTTTTGATTAAGTTTGATTTTTGTTTCTTTAGGTACCTCACGGCGGTAATGACATTAGTTACCACCGTGACATCCAAAGAAGCCAAAAGTAGAATGCAGGAAGACTATAGGTCACGGTGGTAACCAATGTCATCACCACCGTGACATGTGTATCCATTGGGCAGAATGCAGACCTGTTATGGGTCACGGTGGTAACCAATGTCATCACCACCATGACCTAGTTCGCACCAAGATAGAACCAAGTGAGGAGTTACCTCACGGTGGCAAGGTAATGTGGTTGCCACCGTGACATAGGGAATTCCTGGACAGAAATAAAATTTGAGCACCTCACGGTGGCAACCTATCTTGGTTACCACCATGACCCCCTTTCTACACGCAAGGCAGATTTACTGTCCCAACACCCTCACGGTGGCAACCAATCCGGTTACCATCGTGACCCCTCGGGATTTAAAAAGAGAAGGTTCTGATTTTAAGAGGCGGCTGGTAGTTTTTGAATCTATTTTCAGATTAGGGTTTTAGAGATAGAATTTTGGGGTAGTTTTTCGATTGTTCTTAATTAAGATTTTCGATTTTATCTTGAGATTGGATTTTGCAATTCAAGAGTTTTACATTAAAAATACCTAGTTTAATTTCAAGAATAGTTTTTACATTAAGAGAATTTCTAGATTTTCTCCATTGAAGATTTGAAGAAGGAGATTGAAGAACTAAGGGTTCAACCGGGATTTACACCTCAATGAATTTCTGGGTTTATTCTTTCCTCTTTCCTTTTGATTTTGTAATGGATTGTGAGTAGTCTTTTAGTTGTTTGGGGGATCTTTGAATCCCCTACCCATGATGTGCATTCTGAACATCTTTTGAATTTAAATATATGATTGAATGGTTTATTTCACTGGTATTTATTATTGATTCATGGAGTTTATTTTATGAAGTTAATTTCCAGTTTTGATGAATGATTTATTTCATTATCTTTGTTGGTTATTGAGTTATATGGATTGAATACCATGGTTATCTATATTCAGTTTTATCATTCTTATTGTGTCTTTTGGACAACTCCGATTGGGAATCTAGAAGTGCAGGATTTTGTGATTTAAGACTAGAAGGATGAGTGAGATAATTAAGTTTTGGGTTATTTGACTCCGTATTGGGAAAAGAAACCAAACTTAGGATTTTAGACCCGTGCATAGGTTGATTATGTAGCTGACTCCGGTTTGGGATGTCATATAATTTGAGTGGCTGACTCCGTTTTGGAAGCCTGGGTTAAGAGGGTTATCCTGATTTCTTTCATAAATAATTCTTGGATTAATTTTATTCATATCTGGGTATGGGGTGGACTAGTGAACCTGAGCAACATTTGTCTATTTTTGAATTCTTATCGTGTTAATTTTTCCATCATTTTGTTTATTGCAATTATTGCTGTCAATTTAATCTGATTATTTCTGTTTGTTTATTTTGGTTATTTAAATTCTTTATTTTCAATCAATAGTTAACTCAATCAATTCAAACAATTGGGAATTCTTAAGCATATATTTGATTTTCATTGCTTGCGCACACAGTCCCTTGGGTACGATAATTTGGGGTCCGAATTTACTCCACTGTATTACTTACCTATTCAGTACACTTGCTGAGGTCGCGTCAGAAGTTCCAAATTCTATAACATTTTTTTGTGGCTTCCATTTTGAATAGCATTAATTTTCTTTGGATCTATTTCGGTGCTATCTTCTGATACCGCATGGCCAAGGAAAGAGACTTTTGTGAACCAAAATTCACATTTACTAAATTTGGCATATAATTGTTTATCCTTTAGAGTCTAAAGAACTATTCAAAGATGTTGATCATATTGTTTGAGATTCTTTGAATAAACTAGGATGTCATCGATAAAGACTACCATAAACTGGTCCAGATAAGGGTGGAATAATTGATTTATTAAATCCATGAAAGCTATTGGTACATTTGTGAGTCCAAATGGAATAACTAAGAACTCATAATGCCTATGCTTGGTACGAAAACCAGTCTTCGGTACAACTGTTTCCTTTACCCTGAGCAAATGATATCCCGATCTTAAATGAATTTTGGAAAACACACCTATTCCTTTAAATTGATCGAATAAATCATCAATTCTTAGCAGTAGTTATTGGTTCTTTATGGTTACTTTGTTCAATTGCTTGTAAACAATTCAAAGCTGGATGGATCTATCTTTCTTTTTAACAAACAATACAGGTGCTCCCCATGGTGAGACACTAGGATAAATGAAACCCTTGTTTAGTAACTCTTGCAACTAGATTTTTAACTCTTTTAAGTTCGATTAGTGCCATTTTGTAGGGAGAAATTGAAATGGAAGTTATACCAGGAATGACATGTAACACCCTTAACACACCATACAATACATATGTTAGGAACTATAACGATTACCATGATTGTTTGGAAGCATGATTTAAATGTGTTACTTGATAAAAATCAAGGTAAATTTTTTTTTCTTTTTCTTCCTTTTTACTTATCATTCCATAGCACCATTATCCAATTCCCATTTACTTACTTCACTTTATTCTATAACTCTTTTACTAAATGTCAACGACCTATAACTGTCTAAATTACTATTCTTTTATCTAAAATTGCGGCAGTATAACAGCTATAATTTTAACCTATCTAACCTGCAAATTCAAGCAATACTCAGTCCATGTGTAGATATTTGGTTTTAAGGTGGCAAAAATGAAAAAATATATATCTGTAAATAAAAAGGAAATAATAATAATACAATGAAATAAAATGAAATGAACTTTACATAAAACATATTTATTCTTATATTGTCCATAAATAATTTTATAAACATTACTTCTTCAACCACATGCGTTAACCTCAAGAATTCCAACACAAGGGACTCGTACTATTCAATTTATTAAGGATTAATTATTACTTAGTCAATCATATAAAACCGTTTGATATTTGATATACAAAATATCCGTTCAACTTAAGTTAAGACACACCTAAACATTCATTTAATTCCATCTTAATATCACATGCAAATTTTAAACTATACATCATCTTACTCAAGACTTGAGTCATTAATAACTCCACAAACGTTTATTAATCGACACCTACATTTCACATTTATTTGTAACAAGTATCAAGGTGTCTAGCCGAATTCAGTTGAAACACAATCTTTTATGTCTGAATAAGTTCGGTGCTTTAGTTTGGACTTGGAAGAATATCCCAAGCTTCCTACGTTTCCCAAAGAGTTGGGAATCAGAACCCCGTAGTTTTGCAAGATCAAAGTATAGTTTATAGAATTTCGCTTCCAATTTCTTAACATAATTTAGATCAGGTTAATGTTGAACGAATTCAAAGGTGTTTGACTCACTAGACTTTGAAATACCTTAGTCATTATTCTTATTTATGACCTTAGACTCTTATATTTCTAAGTGATATCTACTTATTTACTCTTTTACAAACACTAAACATATAACAAATATGTCTCATGAGGTTCCGATAAAGTTCGGGTGTATTCCGGAAGAGAAAACATCATAAAATATACAAACTCAAAGAGGGTAAAGGTAGGCAAGGGTTCCCACCAACCAAAAGGTTCAAAAGAAGGAGAAAAACACTTTTTAAGCAGATTCTGTCGCGCTCGCGAAGGAAGCTCGCTTCAGGTTTCTCACAAGAGCAAATCACAAGACTGCTTTCCACTTCAAACTTCAACCACCTAAACCAACCTATAAACATCATTTTTAGACCAAATGTCCCTCTTAGCAAATGATCTTAGGATGTTAATTTTAATATGGAACAAGTATCATGTCATTTAGACACCTAGATCATCAGATATGATCAAAATCACCTATACTGCTCCCCTAAACCCGGAGAAGATACCTCTACTTCATGACCATTTTTCGGACACTTATAGATAAAATTAGCTGAAGACTATTTCTAAGACATTTGTAGTAATATGTCGTAGATTTCAAACGGCACTAGTTTCATATCAATTGGAGTTCTCAAACTCACAATACAGCCTAATAACTGAAGAAGGGTCAAGTGTATTCTACCACAGTTTTCACCCAAAATCCTATTCGCATGCACGATTTAGCAATTTAAACCAACACTCACTACCATCATCATATATTATCCTCAAAACATTCAAATAACTCATATAACATATAAACATATACAAATTCATATATATAACGAAAGAGTTTCCAAACCTCTATTCATTGGTCCAATGGCTATACAACCTTTATTCTTCCATACTCCTTCTTTAGCTATCTTGTTTCCTCCAAACAAACAACCAAAAGTTCAGAGTTACACATACCCTTACTTATTTTTGAGGAGAAGAAGGGAGAAAGAGAGAATGAACTAACCACTTACCTATCTTAGCCACATCTTGCATCCTATTATTTGAAGCTTGGACTAAACCTACCTTGGGCTTTGATTTCTGAAGATGGCGTGAGGTAGGAGGAGAAGAGATTGTTCCTCTCCCTTTTTCCCGTCCAAGGATGGCCAAAATGAAGTCAAAAGGCTGAATTAAGGCCATTAACTTCATCCTAATCCCAAGTGCCACATGTCACCATTTGAGTGGACCTCTCAAGATTTTTATGCCAAGCTTTTTAATTTAACCCCTTAACTTACCTTCTTTTCCTCAATTGGCACAGCCCTATTCTACTTCATACATTTACCCACTTAGTTAATTAATTCAATCAATTTAATCCTTAATTACCAAATGACCAAAATGCCCTTACCCTACACAAATAAAACTAGTCACATTCTTTCCCACGATTAATCACTTCCATCATCCAAGTACACATTTTTAGTCACAAAAATAATTCTTTTCACGTCATTTAAGGCACGATGATATAACTGTCCAATTGATCGAAACTTGACGAAACTTTCAAATTAATGACAGTTGCGTCCTTTTTAGCACTTCCATCCCTAGATCAACCGCATTCGGTTTCCGTTACACCCTAAACTTACCTTAATCTAACTAGGGCATATTCGGGGTGTTACAATATACATTTAAACTTGATATAAAGAATCCATAACTTTACACATGCATAAGAAAAATCTTGTAATAACCTTATTATAACAAACCAAGTAAAAGATTTGACTAACAAATCTCATTTACTAATTAATAATACACAAATAATGGTTAAAAACCCAAATTAAAAGAAAAATGATCAAAAAGAGACAAAAGATTACATTTACAAAATATGGGGACAGTAGCATTTTAGACGGCGGTATGTTTTACCCATACTGTTGTGTAAAACGAGCGAGCACGAGTCGTGCATGAGGGAAACGACTCGTGTCCTGCCTAGCTGAACTACGTGCTTCACGCATTTACACGGCAATATGGGATTCCTTACCGCCGTGTGGCTCAAAGGACAGCAAACCAGAGAGCGGTTACACGGCGGTATGGTCTATCCTTACCGCTGTGTAAACACCCCCTGACCCTGATTTTCCTAGAAAACTAAGTTGCTTGCAAAATCAAACTCAACAAAATTCATCTCAACATCCTTATCACTTCACACAACCTCAAACATAATTATCTCTTCAATTAGGTCCTTATCTCACTTTTAATTCGCTAGCATAAATTACCAGAATGCCCTTAATGTCCAATCAAACTTGTAATTCCAACTAGGCCATATTTGGGATGTGACAACTCTCTCCCCCTTAAGAAATTTCGTCCTCGAAATTTCCCCGCTAATCACTTGCATCCCAAATACCAAAACCGAGCTCAAATAGAAACTTAACCAATTAACACTTACTGGAAGGACCTACGGGCTCAGGAGTATTTTCTCTGATCATCACGTAGACTCTAACTGGAACATACTTTCCCGTAATCCCTGGCCAATGCATGATTTTCGATGGTGCCTGAGGAGCTCTACTTCTCTCCCAAGTGCTTCTCGTTGCATTGGATTTACCTCTATCCGCTTTGCTCTCTTATTGACTCTTATTCTCTTGCCGTTCGGGACAACTAGCAAATCGATGCTCCCTACTCCCGAACTTGAAGCACGCTCAAGTGATCTTACGATATGTACCCCAATACCGTCTTTGGCAATGCTCACACTCCGGTGGTTGACTTCCCCTATTAGCATGCGGTGCTACACTTCCAACTTCCGAAGGCGCTTGTTTAGTCCCTCTAGTTAATTATCCGATCAGGACGCCTTTGGACTTCTTATTACTTACAACTCAACTATCGGGTTCTCTTCTTTTCTGTTCTATTCTAATGCCCCCCACCCCGTTGGAAGGATGCCAGTACGCTACCACACACTCACTCAGAGACATGCACATAACAGACACATCATAGCGGAAGCATACAATACAATAATAATAACATAACTCAACATTAAATAGACATTATCTAAGTGAATAAAAATATTAAATACATCATTCAAAATTACAAAATGATCCTTAACAAAAATTACATAAACCACTAATCAAAAGAATACATATACAAAAAGAATACAGGAGGAGTACACAAAAATATAAAGACTCTACTCCTAGTGGCCAATCCTGCAGATGCTCAACGAACCGAATACATCCGGCCACCTACACGGGTAAACAACCCCTGCTAAGCGATAATGCTTATTGGGGAGGAACAAGAACAACAGAACACTATAAAACAATATCATGTAATAACACATAAATTAAGCATCACACTGAATTCACAAAGTATCAGGAAATAAAGATATATATAAGTCAATAATCACTATATGAAATCAGAAATTTGATAACAGAAAGCACAAACCAAGTACACTAACTGGAATCACACAATATGCATAACACTTCACTTAACAAATACAAAACACTTCAAACAATAGCCTGAATTTCACTGCTGGAGGATATGGGAACACTACAAGGGAGACCGAAGCCTCAAATACTTTTATACCCGAAGGTGGCACAAAATATTTTTCACTAAGATCTTAATGGAGGTCAAACGTAATCACTTGACCCATAGCGGGGTCAACACGGGCAGCTGCACTCACTAACCCTTCTTAAGCATGGTTAATTATCCACTACCTTGACACTTCAGGCTCGACTAACTCACCCACAAATACAATACTTTAATTTACCCAAATACACGGATCAAAACACTATTATCTTAATACTCATTAAAATAACACTAGAACAATATATTACCAAGGCATAAGCAAAATCGAGTTTAATTAAATAGTGAGAAACCATGCAAAGTGGGACAAAAAGGAACAATTCAGAAAATAAGGCAGGCAGAAGAGGCCTCTATCGCGATCACGATAGAGCGCAGGGTACCCCGTCGCGCGCTCGCGATGAAGCATGCTAACTCTGAGCTCTGTCGCGCTCGAGACATACGTCGCGAGCACGACAGAGACCGAGCACTCACTCCGTTGAGCTCTGTCGCGCTCGTGACGAAGTCCGGGCACTCGCCATCGCGTTCGCGCTCGGAAGCGCGCTCATGCTGGGGCTCGGATATCGTCGCTCGGCCTACCGAGCTCTCTGTCGCACTCTCGATCGACGTCGCGCTCGCCACAGAGGGCTCCTAAGATCAAGAAGACTATTCTGCACTTTGTCGTGCTCACGACATGCATCGTCCTCGCGATAGAGCTTAGAATTGCCCAGAACTCAGCATTTCTCACTTCTCTTCCAGCCCAACAATTAAAGCCCACCTATTCATGCAATAACACTTACCTCTTCATTCATATGCACACCAAGACACGCCTATCAATAGAAATACTCTTAATTTACACTAATTTAAGCAAGAAAATCAGAATTACATCACAAGAGCATACAATCATCACTTACACTAACTCATGCTATTCCATTAATACTTTACATGCAAATCACTATAACTTGAATCATGCCAAAACAACAAAACAACTCAAGATCAAACATGCATTCACACATAGTTTAACACTCACAGATCAATAAAAAACTAAAGAATAACCCACAATGATCCAAGAAGAGAACAAGGCAAAACACTCCCAAACCTGACAACGAAGCTTTAATCCAACTCCTTCACAAATCCCAGTTTTTCCTTTCCCTTGTTCTTCCTTCTCTCCTCCCTTTCTTGCACAAAAACCCAGCCAATACACACTCAAGTCAAGCCATGAATTTACTTAACCAAAACCAGAAATAAAGAAGAAGAAGAACCCAAGTAAATCCAAGCACTTACCTTTCAAAAACCCAGCTCAAACTCAGAAATCCATCCTCAAAAATCAAGGAAGCACACAAGGGAAAGTGGAGAGCAGCAAAAATGAAGAAAGGAAAAAGAAAAGAGGACGGGAAAGAGTGAGGAAAAGAGGGGAAATAAGCAGCTTCCACGAGAAGCTATCCCATTTCAGCCTTCCCTCTCTCTTCCTTTCACTTCACTTTCTTTTCCTCATTAATTGCTCACCTACCATGCCATGTGTCACTCTCCAAGGTTCCCAAGTGTCCAAATCTTGACTAACACATACTGAAAGCACCAAATACAACACACACTAGATCAATTCTTCCATAATCTCTTTACATCCTTGGTACCAAACACATAATCCACTAGATAATTCCTTCACTAAACATTCTTAATTTAATTTCTTCAATTAGGTACTTAATTACACAAATCTCTACATGCACAAATTACCGAAATACCTTAATTTCTGACTCAACACGAAAATTCTGACTAGGCCCTATTTGGGTCATTAAAATCACTCCCCCTTAAAGAAATTTCATCCTCAAAATTTCTCCACTAACCGCAAATCCAAACAACCCAAAAACCAACCGAACATAACAAAAGCTAATAACACAACTTACCGGAAGGTCCTGCTCGATCAGCCGCATTCTCCCAAGCATTGCATACACTCGCGGACGGACATACACTTCTTCAGTTGGTGGCTTTTGCACTGTCTCCGACGGTGCCTGTGAAGGTCGTCCACTGCCTCTTCCACTTCAATTCCCTCTCAATCTTTGTCCACTCCCTCTACTCTCGGGTTGATCCTGAAGCTCTCTTCGGTCCGGACAACTTGCCACCATATGATCTTTGCTTCCACATCTGAAGCATGCTCCAGAGATCCTTCTACACTTGCCCCAATGGCATTTCTAACAGTGCTCGTGTTCCGGAATCACACTTCCCCTACTAGAGGGTGGTGTGATACTTCCAACTTCTGAACGTATCGGAACTGATCCCTTCGCTCCTTGGCCACTTGGAATACCTTTTGACTTCTTACCACTCCCTAGTCCGCTATCCGGTGCTTTCCTCTTATGCTCAATCTTCTGCTTGATCAACTCAGATTCCTCTAACTTGATTGCTACTGCCACTATAATCAACCGGTTGCATAATCACCATTGCCGATAAGGGACCTCGAATCACTTCCCTCAACCCATCTTGGAAATGCTGACACTTAAACTCCTCAGTCAAAAGCAATTCCGATACATATGTGCTCAACTCGCTAAACTCCTTCTCGTACTCACTTACTGTCATACCCTGCTGTTTCAAACTGATGAACTCTTTCCACTTCGCTTCAAGGTATGCTTTCGTCACATACTTTTGTTCAAACTCTTGCTTGAAGAACTCCCATGTTAATTCAGCTGGCCATTGAGGGTTGTGAAGCACAAGCTTCCACCAATCGTACGTTGACCCTTAAAGTAGCGACACTACACAAAATGCCTTCTAATTTATGGGACAGTTAATCTCTTGCAAAATTCGATCCACTCTCTCAATCCAGAACTCGGCCACATCCGATTGATCTAATGCAGTTCCATGAAAATCTTCGGCTCCTCTCTTTCCCAATAACTCCATAGGGGCTTTGGAGCCATCAACTTACCTACTAACTGAAGCAAACCTTGCACCAAGGCTAGATTCTCAAACCCCATTAAGGGCATACCCTGACGCTCATCACGCTGATGTTGTGAAGTAAACTCCTCGACTATAACCCCGTTCACACTGCCCGTTGTCTCACCCACGTTCTCACTTGGATATGACTCCATCTAGACACTACATAAGACAAAACACATCTACATTAGGCCATGACACAAAACCGACTTGCAGGCAAAGACTTGACACTTAACAATCAAGGACAACCAGAACCGCCTAAGCCTAGCTCTGATACCAAAACTTGTAATGCCCCCCATTCGAAGGATGCCAGTGCGCTACCACACGCTCACTCAGAGACACGCACATAACAGACACGTCATAGCAAAAGCGTACAATACAATAATAATAACATAACTCAACATTAAATAAAACATATCTAACTGAACAATAATATTAAATACATCATTCAAAATTACAAAAGGATCCTTAACAAAAATTACATAAACCACTAATCAAAAGAATACATATACAAAAAGAATATAGGAGGAGTACACAAAAATATAAAGACTCTACTCCTAGTGGCCAACCCTGCAGATGCGCGACGAACCGAATACAACCTGCCACCTACACGGGAAAATAGCCCATGCTAAGCGATAACGCTTAGTGGGAAGGAACAAGAACAACAGAACATTATACAATAATATCATGCAATAACACATAAATTAAGCATCACACTGAATTCACTAAGTATCAAGGAACAGAGATATATATAAGTCAATAATCACTATATGAAATAAGAATTTGATAACAGAAAGCACTAAACAATTATACTAATTAGAATCACGCAATATGCATTACACTTCACTAAACAAATACCAAACACTTCAAATAATAGCGTGAATTTCACTGATGGAGGATATGGGAACACTACACGGGAGACTGAAGACACAAATACTTTTATACCCGAAGGTGGCACGGGAGACCAGAGTCTCAAAAAATTTTTCACTAAGACCTTAACGGAGGTCAACTGTAATCACTTGACCCATAGCGGGGTCAACATGGGCAACTGCACTCACTAACCCTTCTTAAGCATGCTTAATTATCCACTACCTTGACACTTCAGGCTCGACTCACTCACCCACAAATAAAATACTTTAAATTACTTAAATACACGGATCAAAACACTATCATATTAATATTCATTAAAACAACACTAGAACAATATATCACCAAGGCATAAGCAAAATCGAGTTCCATGCAATAGTGAGAAATCATGCAAAGTGGGACAGAAAGGAACAATTCAAAAAATAGGGCAGGCAGAGGAGGCCTCTATCATGATCGCGATGTGTGTCGCGCTCGCGACAGAGCACAGGGTACCCCATTGCTCACTCGTGCTCGAAGGCACGCTCGCGATGAAGCACGCTCGGTAGACGCACACTGTAACACCCCCATACCCCCGGTAAGGAATATCGGGGTGCTACGCGGACACTTACGTATACATGTACATGCATTAGCGGAAGCGATAGCATAACACATCCGTTTAAAAGTAATTAAATACTACACTAGGTCCCACTTGCATTTCATATTAACTACATATACATTTACATGTTCATATTACATCTTTTTCCATTTAGCTTTACATATACATTTACATGTACCTTTACTTGTGATATTTGTACTTATATTACATAATGATGTTACTCAAAATGTAAAACCTCTATTTCTATTTTATACAAAAAGAAATCATAACAAAACTCCTAGTGGCCTTGACACGCAGATGTCTGCTCACTGGTCCGAACCTGTAAACCTACACGGTAGCAAACATCCGTGCTAAGCGATAACGCTTAGTGGGGATAAAATAATGCAAAGGACTTCTTTAAGAAGTCACAAATAAATCACACAGTTCATGTGACAGGATCTCATGTGACAGGATCAGCTAGCTCATGCATATAGCTCTTATACATATAAAGGTTGCATGCTCAGTTATCACATACTATGAACTCACGTGCATATATCATGTACTATTTTACTTATTCATGTACACTACAACTTGTACATATCATTTATTCAATTATACATTATCATGTAACCCCATTCATGTCAATACACTCATGTAATCATGTACTTGTATACAGAACTGTAATGTACTTAAACATTACTTTCATGTACTATAGCTTTATTCGAAGCAACACTATAATCATCTCAAGTTCACTGCACAACATTTAACAAAACAAGCCTGAGTTCCTCTCATGGTGGATACGGGATGCTCTATAAAAAAAACATTTTCGGTAGACCGAAGCCACAAAAGAATTTCATATATCTCTATTAATGACCATTCTCAGAGGTCGACCCACTTCGCCCAAACGGGGCGAAACATTGGCAGCTGCACTCGGTAATCCCTTTATAAGCATGCTTATCTATCCACTATAACGGTAATCAGGCTCAATACCAACTCACACACTATACACAGACATCAACTCATCAACTAAAATTCAAGTGCATTTATCAAATTCAGAGGCATGCAATTCATATACAATCTTGTTCAACAACTAAAAACATGTAGCACTTAAATTCATTACATAAACATATAAATCATGCAAAGCAAGACAAAAGAAAACACTCTCTTCAAAACAAATAAAACCGGATGCGAAGAGGTTCACTGTCGCGATCGCGACAAGAAGTCGCACTCGCAACAGAAGCCAAGTTCATTGTCGCGATCGCGACAAGAGGTCGCGCTCGCGACAGAAGATAGATTACAAAAAGGCTCTATACTCTATACCAAATGCATTATGTAACAATTCCTAAGTTCATATATATTTATCATGTCATTTACTATACTTCCTACAACTATACATTGTTACTTTATTAGTTAAATTACCATCTTTAATCATACTCATATGTATTTTTCCATTAACAACTAATTTGTAATCATTTAGGAGCCCTAATCATGTCTAAAACGTTAAGGGGAAAGGCAAGGGGTTTACCCATGCCAACCATGGGCTCAAAATGAAGAAAAAAGAGCTTAATATAGGTTGTTCTGTTGCGAGGTCGCGACCTGTGTCGCGCTCGCGACAGAGGCTCCGCTTTGGTGCCTCACAAGACTGCTTTTTAGGCTAAACATTTATCGTCTAAATGAACCTCTAAACGTAATTTTTAGGCAAAACGTTCTTCTAAAAAATTTTTCTCTAAGATGTTGTCTTTCCAATGGGAAAATTTTCAGGTCATTTTGACATCTATAACAAAAGATATGATCTAAACAATCCACACTATTCCAGTGAACCCACCAGAACAGGGTAACCTATGTTCTAATTACTTTTTGGGATACTTAAGACCTGAATTCGATCAAGCACCCTCTTAGAAATTTTTAGACACGGATCTTATCTTTCAGATGCAATTGGAATCAATACAATTGGAGTCCTATAGCTTTACTTATAATAAATACTATACACAGGGGTCTAATGACAAATAAGCAGAATTTCGCAAAATCAAGCTCTATCATCAACACAAACACTCAAATGATCAAGTTACATACTTTAAACATATATACACTTGTCATGAGCACTGTAAGCAATCAAAATGAACAATAAACCAATATACACTAAAATAGCAATTGAGCTAGTTAAAGCTCATCATATACATCTACATCCAGTCATGGTTCTTTTTAAACACATATCATTCAATCACATGCCAGGAAAACAAAATCGCACTTGATCCCTACCGTAGGTGGCTTAACCGCTTCTCTCTAATCGATTCAGAGCTTCTCCCTTTCCCTTCACTAGCCTCTTGTCCACATCTTTCACAAATCACATAGAAAACACTTGGGTTACTTTTCTTTTTACTTTAAATCAAAAACGAAGAGAGAAAGGAGGTCAGATCTGAAAACAAATCCAACTTACCTTTAGAAGAGACCTAATCAAGTCCTACTATGCTCTCTTTAAGCCACTTCAAGTAATTCTCTTGAAAAGCAAACTAAAAGAACAAAAAGAAAGAATAAGAGAGGGAGAACGGCTGAAGGCCTAAGAAAACAGAAAGAAATGGAGAACAAATGGCCAATAATAATCCAACGTAAGAAAAAGAAGGCAAAAGGCAAATGGTCAAACTCTATCCAACATTTACTTTTCAATTTAATGCCACTTACCAAATTAATTACATGCTTACCTCTTTACATAACATAAGCTTAACTCATGCCATGTGTCCAAACCCTACGATGCCACTTGTCAACCTCCTACGCCGCCATGTGTCACTCTCTTACAATGACACTTGGCACACTCTTACGATGCCACTTGTCACTCTCATATGCCGCCACTTGTCACTCTTCTACAATGACACTTGTCACTCTTCTATGATGGCACTTGTCACTCTTCTATGATACCATGTGTCAACTGCCTATAACTCCAAGTCTCTTAGTCCCACTTATGCACACATCTCGCGAGGGGGTTCTGTTGCGCTCGCGACAGAACGCTCACGCCCGCACCAACCCGCTGAAGTTCGAAAACCGCTGGAGGGCTCTGTCGCGCCCGCGACACTTGTCGCGCTTGCGACAGAACTCTCGCACATAAAGTTACCTTTTTCGAACAAAACTCTGTAATTCTTCTAGGGCCACTTTGGGGTGTGACACACACTAACTCCGAGCTTTGTAGCCCTCATAACATACATCATGCGTGCGATAGAGACCGAGCACTCGCTCTACCGAGCTCCGTCGCGCTCGTGATAGAGTCCGGGCACTCCCCATCGCATTTGCGCTCGGAAGCACGCTCGTACTGGGGCTCAGATATCGTCGCTCGGCCTACCGAGGTCTCTGTCGTGCTCCCGACTGACGTCGCACTCGCGGCAGAGGGCTCCTTAGATCAAAAAGGCTATTTAGTACTCTGTCGCGCTCACGATAGAGCCCAGAATTGCCTAGAACACAGCATTTCTCACTTCTCTTCCTGCCCAACAATTAAAACCCTCCCATTCAAGCAATAACACTTACCTCTTCATTCATATGCACACCAAGACACGTCTATCAACAGAAATACTCTTAATTTACACTAATTTAGGCAAGCAAATCGCAATTAAATCACAAGAGCATACAAAGCATCACTTACACTAACTCATGCTATTCCATTAACACTTTATATGCAAATCACTATAACTTGGATCATGCCAAAACAACAATCCAACTCAAGATCAAACATGCATTTACACATAATTTAATACTCACATATCAATAGAAAATTAAAGAATAACCCACAATGATCCAAGAATAGAACAAGGAAAAACACTCCCAAACCTGAGAATGAAGCTTCAATCCAACTCCTTCACCAATCCCACTTTTTCCTTTCCATTGTTCTTCCTTATCTCCTCCATTTCTTGCACAAAAACCCAGCAAATACACACTCAAGTCAAGCCATGCATTTACTTAACCAAAACCAGAAATAAAGAAGAAGAATAAGAACCAAGGTAAATCCAAGCACCTACCTTTCAAAAACCCAGCTCAAACTCAGAAATCCAACCTCAAAAATCAAGGAAGCACACAAGGGAAAGCGGAGATCAAAAAAAATGAAGAAAGGAAAAAGAAAAGAGGACGGGAAAAAGTGAAGAAAAGAGGGGAAATAGGCAGCTTCCACGGGAAGCTATCCCATTTCAGCCTTCCCTCTCTCTTCCTTTCACTTCACTTTCTTTTCCTTATTAATTGTTCACCTACCATGCCATGTGTCACTGTCCAAGGTTTCCAAGTGTCCAAATCTTGACCAACACATACTCAAAGCACCAAATACAACACACACTAGATCAACTCTTCCATAATCTCTTTACATCCTTGGTACCAAACACATAATCCACTAGATAATTCCTTCACTAAACATTCTTAATTTAATTTCTTCAATTAGGTCCTTAATTACACAAATCTCCACATGCAAAAATTACCAAAATACCCTTAATTTCCAACTCAACATGCGAATTTCGACTAAGCCCTATTTGGATCGTTACATCTATTCTCTGTTTCTCCATCTCTGATTCTTCTAACTTTATTATTGCAGCTACAAACTGATAAAATCAAACCGTATGCATGACTGCCATAACTGACATTGGACCTCTAATGACTTCTCTTAATCCACCTTGAAAATGATGGCACTTAAACTCTTATGTCAGTAACGGTTTGAGTACATACTTGGTCAACTTGCTAATTTCTTTCTCGTAGTCGCTGACCGACAAGTTTGTCTATTTCAAATTTATAAACTCATTCCATTTCGCCTCTCGATAGGCCTTTGTCACATACTTCTTCTCAAACTCTTCTTTGAAAAATTCCCATGTCAATTTAGTCGGTCTCTGTGGATTACGAAGCACAAACTTCCACCAATCATATGTCGATTGTGATGCCCCCAATGCCCCATGGAAGGACAAGGGAGTGCTACACAACACTAAGCATGCAATTACCTTTCTAGTCTCTCTCTTTTGCTTGTAACATTCACTAACACTGATGATTCATGCGTTCCACTACACTATGCTTTTTCACTAGCTCTTCACTATTCAATATTACAAGTTACATGCTTCATTACAATAAGTTACATATAACACTGTACATATACAAAAGAATAGCTTTTACAAAAATGGAGCTCTACTAAACAAAACTTTACAAAACATTACACTAAGAGGACACTTCCTGCACCTATAGTGGCCTGCAGAACTCCTTTAAAAACTTGGCTCCAATCCACAACCTACATGGGAGACAAGCACCCGTGCTAAGCGATAACGCTTAGTGGGGATGTACAAACAAGCACTAATACAACAATCACAAAGCATTACAAAACAGAGAGCATGCTTAACACATATGGCAAATCATGTACACTCATTAAATCAATATTACACTAACATGCCAATATACCGTAGCTCATGTTAATCACTAGTCATATATTGTCTATAACATACTTTAAATCACTATTCACTTACCAAGTTAAATATTCACTCCACTATGTCAATGACGAACAATAAGTCACTATCAATCAAAAATCATATGCATTGCTCATTAGTCACTACACTAAGCCATTTATAGGCTCACTGCACTATCACTAATTCAATAGCATGGCATAAATATCGCACTATTGTCAAGAAACCATAACTCCAATACATATTTATCATGAACACATACAATATTCTTGTTATTCATTAATAGCCTGTATAGTCTTAGAGATGGATACGGGTATACTATTCAATAAACACTAGAGACCGAGGTCTCGAACATTATATCACTAGAGACAGAAGTCTCGAACACTATATCACTGGATACCCGTCGGTATCAATCACTAGACACCCGTCGGTGTCCCACTAGCAGCCGTAATTCACTAGCCCTTCATAAGCATGCTTATTTATCCACGACCCGACTACAGGCTTATAGGTTCATTTGTTTATTCACCACGCATACATATTCATGGCATCACTCATTTACATGTCATTGTTCACTCTCACAGTATTACTCATTCGCATGCATAAATCCAAGCATATAAGTTATTCATCGCATATGTAATTATTTCGCGTATAATGCAATCAAGCTTAGTTAGGCTATCATACATCTCTAATTCGCATACATTTACATACTGATATATTCACATCTCTATCTCACTTGTATGCTTATAAACCTTATTTAACACTTATGTAATGCTCATACAATAAAGTTCTCATTCACAGATTAAATTGCACAATTTACACGTTCATATACAATAGGGTTGCATTGCAAAGGTAGAGGGTTCACGATCACAATCAAGTTGATTGTCACCGTGACATACTGAATTTCCCAAAACAGAATGTAGTTTGTGATAGGTCACGGTCACAACCAATTTGATTGTCACCGTGACATATGACCAACTCAAGGGCAGAATGCATGTCTGAGGTAGGTCACGGTCACAACCAATTTGATTGTCACTGTGACATACTGCACTTCAAAACAGAATGCTCATTTTGACACCTCACGGTCACAACCTCTCTGGTTGTCACCGTGACCCATGCCAAATCTCCATTGCACAATTGTGTTTTACCAAGACACAGCTGTGCTTTTCTCATATCTTGCATTCTTGCATTCTCATAGCTTGGCAACCCTTCCACTATTCAAGCATACCTCACCTCCTCATTTACATGCCATGATACACAACCAAGTCTTGCATACTTCATTCCATATTCACTATTCACTTAGTCACACAAACATTCAAGACACTATAATCACACTAATTAACTAAGAATGCCAATAGATTCCACTAGTCACTATATGCCATTAACACTAATTTCACTTCAATATTCACTTTACACTAGTTCACCATCCAATTCAATAGCAATAGCAAAAATCAATATCACATATCATTTGCAAGAACTTTAAACATACTAACACGTCAAAACACAACAAATCCCTAACCTCTTGGAGCACTCCTTCTTACTCTTCTATATCACTTTCTCCTCCCCTTTTCCAGCTCTACTTGGCTCTTCAACTCAAACACATAAACATACAACACATTTAAGTCCATTAGACTATACCTATAACAATTATGAATCAAATAGAAAGAGATGGAAAAGATAAACTCAACACTAACATACCTTTCTAGTTCTTGACTCAATCCTCTAAGCTATCTCTACCCTACTCTTAAGACTTCATGATCAAAGAGAAAAATGAAAGAGGAATAAGAAGGAGAGTAAACTTTTTTTGACAGAGAGAGAGTGGCCGGCTCAAAGTATCAAAATACAGATTCATCCCACTAAACCAGCTCATGCTTGCATGCATGAATGAGGTGTCAACCTCTCAATCCCCTCATGCTAGGTGGCTCCCCTAACACAATCCACTTGGACTCCACTAATATACAGCTGATCCCACTAACTATTGACTAACTTAATTAATCTCCACTACACTAATTAATCTTCACTTGTTAGCTAATCATACAAAGTGCAATTCAGCCACTACAATACTTTATTTTTCTTCAATTGGGTCCCTCACTTCACTTTTTCACTTAGGTCCAATGCTGTAAACCCTAATTATCATGCACTCTATTACACTAATGACACTTAATTCTTCTAGGGTGATTTCCGGGGTGTTACAACTCTCCCCCACTTAAGGAATTTCGTCCGCAAAATTTTCCCTTATCCATACATGTTATGATTCTCACCCCATGCACTACACAAACAATATGCAAGACACTAACTTTAACAATCACAACTATAACTTAACTCATACCGGGTATCTCGTCTTGCCCTCTCTTATCCGCTTCCATAGTCAAGGCATATACTTTCCCTCTTGATACATTAGGTCTTTCCACTGTTTCTGAAACTATGCCCGATCGTTGTCCGGCTTGACCAGCTCCATTCCCAGTTCTACCTCTTCTTTCACCCATAGGGTTTGGTACACTGTCCTTTCCTGATTGCACAGTCAAGTTCTCTTGCGCTTGTGGACATCTTGCGACCATGTGTTCAGAGCTCCCACATTTAAAACAAGCTCCTGTGAGCTTTCGACATACTCCCCAATGAGACCGTCCACAATGCTCACATAGCTCCGGGACACTTCCTGTGCTCGGTGGAACTTTAATCCCAACTTCAGACACTCGAGTTCGCTTACTTGACTTGTCTCGATTCACTGCTTTTGGAATTGCACCATGTACACCTTGGTTATCCTTTGCCCAACTATACCCGTGTCCACTGTCTTGTGTCTTTCTCTTTTGATTCTTTCTTTGAACTATTTCAGATTTCTCTACCTTCAATGCAGCTTGTACCAATTGATAGTAACTAACTGTTTGCATTGATGTTGTGGCTGCCAATAACCGCTTAATTATCTCATCCAAGCCCTCTTCAAATTGTTGACACTTAAACTCATCCGTCCTTAGATCTTTTGGCACATATTTAATGAGACGACAAAATTCCTTATCATATTCTGCTACACTCATGCTTCCTTGCTTCAGACTCACAAATTCTCTCCACTTAGCCTCTCGATAAGCTTTGGTAACATATTTCTTTTCGAATTCTTGTACAAAGAATTCCCAAGTCAATTCTATAGGTCGCTGCGGATCCCTCAGTACCAATTTCCACCAATCATATGCTGGTCCTTGTAATAATGACACAACACATTCCACTCGTTGCTCTTGAGGACAATGCACTTCTTGTAGCACTCGATCTATTTTCTCTATCCAATACTCAGCTATATCCGACTCATCCATTGAGGTTCCCTTAAACTCTTCTGCCCCTCTTTTCCTAATCAGATCTGAAGGAGGTTTGGGGGCTGTCATCCTATCAATCATTCGCATAAACCCTTGCATTAACATGGCATTTTCTTGCATAAGAGGTGGATTCGCATCCCTATTTGGTGGAGGCTCAGGTACAAACTGATTTTGGTTAGCTCTACCTGGGTTAACACTTCCGGTCGTTTCGCCTATCTCTTCGCTAGGATCAGTCTCCATGTTACTCTACAAAATGAACACATAATTTCTGCATTATGGCCACACTCTAGACAGACTCTAAACCATTCTATTCACTATAACTTCTATAGTCCAGAACCGCCTAAACCTATGCTCTGATACCAGAACTTGTGATGCCCCCAATGCCCCGTGGAAGGACAAGGGAGTGCTACACAACACTAAGCATGCAATTACCTTTCTAGTCTCTCTCTTTTGCTTGTAACATTCACTAACACTGATGATTCATGCGTTCCACTACACTATGCTTTTTCACTAGCTCTTCACTATTCAATATTACAAGTTACATGCTTCATTACAATAAGTTACATATAACACTGTACATATACAAAAGAATAGCTTTTACAAAAATGGAGCTCTACTAAACAAAACTTTACAAAACATTACACTAAGAGGACACTTCTTGCACCTATAGTGGCCTGCAGAACTCCTTCAAAAACTTGGCTCCAATCCACAACCTACACGGGAGACAAGCACCCGTGCTAAGCGATAACGCTTAGTGGGGATGTACAAATAAGCACTAATACAACAATCACAAAGCATTACAAAACAGAGAGCATGCTTAACACATATGGCAAATCATGTACACTCATTAGATCAATATTACACTAACATGCCAATATACCGTAGCTCATGTTAATCACTAGTCATATATTGTCTATAACATACTTTAAATCACTATTCACTTACCAAGTTCAATATTCACTCCACTATGTCAATGACGAACAATAAGTCACTATCAATCAACAATCATATGCATTGCTCATTAGTCACTACACTAAGCCATTTATAGGCTCACTGCACTATCACTAATTCAATAGCATGGCATAAATATCGCACTATTGTCAAGAAACCATAACTCCAATACATATTTATCATGAACACATACAATATTCTTGTTATTCATTAATAGCCTGTATAGTCTTAGAGATGGATACGGGTATACTATTCAATAAACACTAGAGATCGAGGTCTCGAACATTATATCACTAGAGACAGAAGTCTCGAACACTATATCACTGGATACCCGTCGGTATCAATCACTAGACACCCGTCGGTGTCCCACTAGCAGCCGCAATTCACTAGCCCTTTATAAGCATGCTTATTTATCCACGACCCGACTACAGGCTTATAGGTTCATTTGTTTATTCACCACGCATACATATTCATGGCATCACTCATTTACATGTCATTGTTCACTCTCACAGTATTACTCATTCGCATGCATAAATCCAAGCATATAAGTTATTCATCGCATATGTAATTATTTCGCGTATAATGCAATCAAGCTTAGTTAGGCTATCATACATCTCTAATTCGCATACTTTTACATACTGATATATTCACATCTCTATCTCACTTGTATGCTTATAAACCTTATTTAACACTTATGTAATGCTCATACAATAAAGTTCTCATTCACATATTAAATTGGACAATTTACACGTTCATATACAATAGGGTTGCATTGCCAAGGTAGAGGGTTCACGGTCACAATCAAGTTGATTGTCACCGTGACATACTGAATTTCCCAAAACAGAATGTAGTTTGTGATAGGTCAAGGTCACAACCAATTTGATTGTCACCGTGACATATGACCAACTCACGGGCAGAATGCATGTCTGAGGTAGGTCACGGTCACAACCAATTTGATTGTCACCGTGACATACTGCACTTCAAAATAGAATGCTCATTTTGACACCTCACGGTCACAACCTCTCTGGTTGTCACCGTGACCCATGCCAAATCTCCATTGCACAATTGTGTTTTACCAAGACACAACTGTGCTTTTCTCATATCTTGCATTCTTGCATTCTCATAGCTTGGCAACCCTTCCACTATTCAAGCATACCTCACCTCCTCATTTACATGCCATGATACACAACCAAGTCTTGCATACTTCATTCCATATTCACTATTCACTTAGTCACACAAACATTCAAGACACTATAATCACACTAATTAACTAAGCATGCCAATAGATTCCACTAGTCACTATATGCCATTAACACTAATTTCACTTCAATATTCACTTTACACTAGTTCACTATCCAATTCAATAGCAATAGCAAAAATCAATATCACATATCATTTGCAAGAACTTTAAACATACTAACACGTCAAAACACAACAAATCCCTAACCTCTTGGAGCACTCCTTCTTACTCTTCTATATCACTTTCTCCTTCCCTTTTCCAGCTCTACTTGGCTCTTCAACTCATACACATAAACATACAACACATTTAAGTCCATTAGACTATACCCATAACAATTATGAATCAAATAGAAAGAGATGGAAAAGATAAACTCAACACTAACATACCTTTCTAGTTCTTGACTCAATCCTCTAAGCTATCTCTACCCTACTCTTAAGACTTCATGATCAAAGAGAAAAATGAAAGAGGAACAAGAAGGAGAGTAAACTTTTTTTGACAGAGAGAGAGTGGCCGGCTCAAAGTATCAAAATACAGATTCATTCCACTAAACCACCTCATGCTTGCATGCATGAATGAGGTGTCAACCTCTCAATCCCCTCATGCTAGGTGGCTCCCCTAACACAATCCACTTGGACTCCACTAATATACAGCTGATCCCACTAACTATTGACTAACTTAATTAATCTCCACTACACTAATTAATCTTCACTTGTTAGCTAATCATGCGAAGTGCAATTCAGCCACTACAATACTTTATTTTTCTTCAATTGGGTCCCTCACTTCACTTTTTCACTTAGGTCCAATGCTGTAAACCCTAATTATCATGCACTCTATTACACTAATGACACTTAATTCTTCTAGGGTGATTTCCGGGGTGTTACATCGATCCTTGTAGTAAAGGCTCTGCACACGATACCCTTTGATTTGCAGGGTAGTTAATCTCTTGCAAGATTCGATCTACCCTCTCAACCCAGAACTCGGTCACATCTAATTGATCCAATGTAGTCCCATGAAAATCATCCGCTCCTCTCTTTCTTAATAACTCAGTAGGAGCTTTTGGAGCGGTCAATCTGCCTACCACTTGAAGCAAACCTTGCACTAAGGCCGGATCAAAACCCTGACCTTCTACTGGTGCATGCTCACGTGCAGGCCTATCTTGTCCGACCGGATTACCAATTCCGACTGGATTAACACTTTCCATCGTGTTGCCCATATACTCACTTGGATCAGACTCCATTAAGAGACTATGCAAGACACGACATCTGCATTAGGCCACAACACAAGACTAACTCTCATGCAAAGACTCGACACCCAATCAATCACATAGATCAGAACCGACTAAATCGGTGCTCTGATACCAAAACTGTAACACCCCCAACACCCCCGTTGGAAGGATGCCGGTTGAGCTATGCGCACATATACATATACAAACTCAAATCAAGAGAAAGATAACAAATGCATTTAATTAATAGATAACAAATCCATATGCATATGATCATATCGTTTTATAAAAGTAATTTGTAAACATTTAACATATACGTATACAAAAATAATTGTTCTTTTACAAAATTTTATTTGCCAAAACCAAAATCCTTATACAAAAACAGCAGATGACAAAAAGAGACTCCAACAAAAGACTTCTAGTGGCCGATCTGCAAATGTCCGACTCCAAAATGAACCTGCCACCTACACAAGAAAAGACCCCGTGCTAAGCAATAACGCTTAGTGGGGAGGAACAAACATGCATATACATATACTCGCAAAAACAATATACAAAAATAACTTAAAGAAACATAGCATATAAACATTTACTACTCATGCTTATAACAAGTATTTATATATGCATTTATAGACATGTAAACAATGCTTATATAACAACAGAATATGTAATTAATATATACTCATACACAAATTAACCACTCGCATTCAACCACAAGCATCGCAGCATATCATGGCATCTTTCAGATACATAATCTTATAACATCAATCCGTATTTACAAGACATATAAAGAAACATCATAACATAAGCATCTCATTGCACATTTATTCATTTACGACACATATTAGCCTCATATAATAGCCTGACTATACATTAGAGGTCGATACAGTCAATTTTGGATACTGATAGAACACAACACCCCAAGCATATGGAGACATGGGTCTCAAAATATCTTTTAATCATGTATACCCGAAAGTATACAGGAGACAAATCATATGAAATGATCCAAACGGGGCCCTCATATAACGTATAACATATAGTAGCTGCACACACACACAGACCTTGATAAGCACTTACCTATCCATAACTATGGCAATTCAGGCTCAAAACAAAAACTCATATGTACTCTAGTATTATTATCATGGAATAAAGAATAACTCAAGTATAATCACATAATGCATGTATACCTATATGTATTGGTCAAAAAATCAGAGACATAGTAATCATATACATTTAAACTCTATATAAGATGATTAATCATGTACATATAACTTGATATAAAGAATCCATAACTTTACACATGCATAAGCAAAATCATGTAATAACCTTATTATAACAAACCAAGTAAAAGATTTGACTAACAAATCTCACTTACTAATTAATAATACACAAATAAAGGTTAAAAACCTAAATTAAAAGAAAAAGGATCAAATAGAGACAAAAGAGAACAATTACAAAATATGGGGACTGTAGTGTTTTACACGGCGGTATGGTTTACCCATACTGTTGTGTAAAACGAGGGAGCACGAGTCGTGCTTGAGGGACACGACTCGTGTCCTGCCCAGCTGAACTGTGTGCTTCACGCATTTACATGGCAATATGGGATTCCTTACCGCCGTGTGGCTCGATGGACAGCAAACCAGAGAGCGGTTACACGGCGGTAAAGTCTATCCTTACCGCCGTGTAAACACCCCCTGACCCAGATTTCCCCAGAAAACTATGTTGCTTGCAAAATCAAACTCAATAAAATTCATCTCAACATGCTTATCACTTCACACAACCTCAAACCAACATGCATATACCCCTCTCATGCTTATAATCATACTACTAAAAATTTAACATGCAATAGAACAATAACGTAATAAGGATGCTCATTTAAACATCACCTGACATTCAACCATTCTTATACAATTTCATTTACAATCATCATATATCATAGTCATTTTCATCTCAACTACAAATACACATCAAGTAGCATACAAAAGTATTATAATCATAGCATTTTAAGTCATTATCACATACTCTAGCAACCCATGCAATTTCACGTATTTAGAACATGCAATGATCCAAATGAGAAAAATGAACCACACAACTCCCAAACAAACATATTCACACACACAAAGCTCCCAAACCTGGTTGCAGATCTCCTTCCAAACTCAAGACCCAATCTTTTCTTTCCCTTTGTTCCTCCATTTCTCTTTAGATTCTTGCATAGTTCAATCAAAATAAACACCCAATTAACCCATGCAAAACAACCGTATAACCCATTACAAATCCAAACGGAAGGAGAAGAAGAAGAAGATGAGAATCCAAACTATAAAACCAGTCACTTACCTCTTGAAACTCAGGTCTTAACCTCTTAGAACTCAACTCAATATTAAGGAATCAACACATGCAAACCCAGAGAGCAGCAAGAAGGAAAATGAAGAAAAGAAAGAGGGAGAATGGGACAGAAAATGAAAGAATACAATTACCGTTTCTTCCCTCTCTCTTTCCTTCAAATCCCACTAACTCTCCACCTAGCCATACACATGTTAAGCTCTCATTGGACCCCTTGTTCCACTACCTTGACTATTCCCTAAACATAATTAACTATTTAATTAGGTCCTTATCACAATTTTAATTCACTAGAATAAATTACCAGAATGCCCTTATTGTCCAATTAAACTTGTAATTCCAACTAGTCCATATTTGGGATGTGATAAGATCGCCGGCAGATCAGCGTGCTAGCACCGGTGCAGCAAGCCTCATTCCCCGCGTAGACCGTCGCGCCACCATGGCAGCCTCCCCCAACACCGCCGTTCTCTCTCATGATTTTCTCTCTCCGTGACTCATGACTTTCCTCCCTCCTTTCCAGCCACCTCCGATGGCAGATGATGACGTGAGCAGCACCGGTCGACGAAGGAGACCGAGGTAAGTCTTCTGGCGGTCACCGATTGCCCTCAATTGCCGGTGAGGAGTACATCGGAGAAGGAGGAACTGAGCCTTCCGACAGCGATTCCGACAAACCAGCAAGGCTTCTCGGTGCATGGTCACCTGCGACAGACTCCTAGCACCCCGATCTGCCTTTCGATCACGGCGGTGTCGACCACCGGCGAAATTCTGGTAGGCCCCGATGAGGCAGCAGGTAAGTTAATTATTTTTATTTATTAATGTTAATATTATTTTTATTTATTATTATTATTATTATTATTATTATTATTATTATTATTATTATTATGAGTATTATTGTTATTATTATTATTATTATTATTGTTATTATTTTTATTATTAGCATTATTATAATTATTATTATTGTTATTATTGTTGTGTTGTTGTTGTTGTTGTTATTGTTATTATTATTATTATTATTATTATTATTATTGTTGTTGTTGTTTTTATTGTTAGTGATTATTATAATTATGTTATTTGTGTTTTATATTTATTAATTTGTTAAATCTGTTAGTTTATTCTATTTCTATTGTATTAGATTAATTATTTTCCCCAATTTGTTTCATTCAATTATTTATTTATTTGTTTATCATTCTGTTTAATTTAATCTATTACTGACCAATATCATTTTCTGTCATGACTGTGATTGCGACTGCGAGGAGCATGTTATTCATCTTTAGGCTAGGCGAAGTATGATCGAGATGAATAGTTAGGATTTATTTATTATTTGTTTATTTGTAACATGTATTATTATTATTTCATTTTATTTTTATTCCTTTGAGGTCTGTAATAATAAAGGTTTTTTGACCGCACTTAAAAAGAGCCACCATAGAAAATGTTTCTGCTAAAATTGGATATTTGTTAATAAAACTGAACCAATGTCTTGGTTTTCTCCCAAAAATGACACATTAAAAGAAGGCTTCTTGTTTTCATGAAAATGGGATCACTTCTTCCTGCTTCCCAAAATCGGTTTGAGAACTATTTACTTTTTTCGTAAAATATGCATGTGGGAACTAATGTTTTCATCTAAATGAATGTCTCGATTTATGTATGTATTTCATTTTATCACTATTATGGATTCCAAGTTTATTTTTTTGGACAATTGTAACTATATTTTATTTAACACTTTATTTATTTCTTTTCTATGTGCTTGTAATGCGCTTTAATTTACTTGCATGAATCGTGTGAGAAAAGAGACAAAATAATTGACTCTAAAAACTCAGTCATATAACATTAACTAAAGGTATAAATAAGAGTGAGGACCTGAACACTCTTTGGTTTTAGCCTCATAAGGTTAGAATTCATTTTCCAATAGATGCCCTCGTAAGTTGATTGCCAATAATAGAATAGGGGTGAATCCCTGTCCATTGCGAGGTGATCAGCTTTCACGAGTTTTAATGAACCTCCATCCGGTCTCAAGTCCTAAAAGTGAACTCCCGAGAGCGACTAGGATGCTGATCAGGGTTTGCACGCGTCACACCATACAGTGCACAACAACAAATATATCATTAATCATACACGATCATAGCCCATAATATACCATCTATAATAATATTCCAACCATAATATATATATATAAACTTTCCATAAACATGCCATAATACAAGTCCAAAAGTCTAAGTAAATACATATACATGTCCCAAATATTACATACAAAATAATTCTTCACTATTATTTAATCCGTTAGCTACCAAAATGAGGTATGCTTGCTCCTTCCAAAACTTTGTTCAGTACCTACAAGCAATCAATGAAAACTATGTAATGAGCATTAAATAGGCTCAATGGTGGTTACTAATCCAAAATTTTCCACTAAGGGCATCAATGGTGGTTAATTTAATATAAATGCACTTAGGGTTAAGAAATTTTATCTCTTTTCGAAAAATTGCATTGCATCCATGCTAAAGCCTTAGATTTACGTTAGTTTGGACCCTTGCTTAACCCCGACGCGTTCTCGAAAGCACAACCATGCGTTCACTCAAAGTAGGGAATTAATTAGGGATAATTACAAGCGCAGACCTCATGTTGTTTGGTATATTAAATGATGACCCGATCGGTTCGTGATGAGCTACACCCATTGGCAGGGATTATGTTTGGGTAGCCCTAAAGTTGTTTCACCATACCGAAAGCCCATATAATGGCATAGATACTTCCACTAGGGGGCATGCACCATAATATATTGCTTGTGAAGTTGGTTTTTGTGTATTGAATGAATCCAAATAAATTCAGATGTTTGCTCATCAAAGGCTTTCATGTCCCAATGGGCATGTTTCAATTTACTTGGATTATTTAAATACATGATTGCCAAAAATTCATCTGCATGAGCTTTTAGTAATGAGAGATGGTGTTGCCGGCTTTCCACAACGCAGCATACGCATCCATTGGGTTCCCGGCAAGAGACTGCGCAACCTCCTATATGGGAGAAATACGGTTGGGCAGATTTACTTTTCTCTTGTATGTGTGTATTCGTACTGCTCGCGTATTTTTCATGCAAAGAATATTTAATTAATTTTGAAACAACAACAGTAAATAAAGTATATGCAAATTGTCTTATGTATAATTCTTTCCATAAAATCAATAATAAAACATGTGCATTTTATATATAAAATTTCTTTTATCATAATATGTGAGTATTAATGTAACATATACCTGTCATGCCTGTATATAGCGAGGCACGTCCCAACATGTTTATATTAACATACATTATGACAGAAAAATATATTTTATCATGCATGTACATAGCGATGCGTGTTGCAACATATACATACTAACATACATCATGACATCCATTACATCCGTCGTGCACTATAGCATATATCGTGGAAGGTACATATCGACATGCATAGACAAACCTCCACCATAACATGTACCAAAAAAAAACCAAAGTAATACATTCATCATGTGTCATAGCATGTATATATCGACATATATCCTAGTATGCTACATTACATATGTACATAAACATCATGTGCTGGAGCATATACATACTGCTGTATATTGTTTGTAGGTTTTATACAGGTTTCTATGGGTCATTTTTAAGTAAATTTTAGGTTGGAATAGTAGTTTAGTAGCTAAATTTCATTATCTTTTAGTTATAATTTTTAATTCTTTTCTTTCGATTGCTAAGTTGGCTTAATTGTGTTAATCTTGGTGGTTTTAGGTTTAATCTTATTAATCTTCAATGATTAATGGGTTAGAAGTTCATTTGAAGACATAAAGTTTGCATTGGAAACTTTAGAAGTTCAAAAAGAGTGCAAAATGGCGAAAGAAAACAACCAGAAAGTTTCACCACCTAAGGCTGTGATGTTTTGATGGACAGACTGTCACCTCAAGTGGTGACACTGGGCAGAAATCACCACCTGAGGGTGTGGTGACGGGGATAAAAACGTGAATGGAATGTTTTAATTATTTTCTGATGCCAACTCTGTTTTGTTTCTTCCAACATAAGCCCTAGAGCTCTCCTATTCCAATTAGGACACTTTTTTTCCGTATAAGGAGGTCATTCCATCTCAAATAACGAGAACGAAAAATAGAAGGAAGAATTGAAGAACTCAAGATTTTGAATCAAAGCTTCAAGCACTAAGATTTTCATCTCTACTCAATTTCAAGTTTGCTTTAACTATGTTATTGAATTTGAATTGTTATTTTGAATTCTTGAACATGATTAATATGAGCTAAATTTTCTTTAGGGTTATCTTTGATGTAACTTGAATTTTTACTCTTTTTAATTATTTCAATTAGCTTTCGTTACTTTTGCAATTATTTATAATTATGCTCAATGCCATCAATTAACTGGCCATTGATTGATTGATTTATTTTCTTAAAATTAGTATGGAATAAAAATTTTAAGATTTAATTTGAATTGTAAACAACACAAGAACATAGTTTGAACGGAAATAATATAACTTGACTTGTGGGAATTTATTGAGAATAATCATACTCGTAAATTAATTCATTAATATCTATTATAAAAGATTAATAGGCATTAGTGAATAAGTTTAGCTTAGCTTGGGAAAGCATGTTAAATATCTTAGGATTATTTTTTCTTGTTTAAGTAATTAAATTTGATTGTTAATAGTTATAATTGAAAAAGTAAATTCAAGTGAACTCAAAGATACCCTTTCTTCTAATCTATTGATTTCTTTCAATCTCTCGATTGTTCGTGTCGTTCTATTTTCACAATTCTTATTTATTTTAATTAATTAGGTTTTGCTTGTCTAAATAATAGGAAATTATCACAGTTTTGGTACTTGATCATCAGTCCTTGTGGGAACGATAACTCATTCACTCTTTATTACTAGAATCGATTTTGTATACTTGTGAAAATCGACAATAAGTTTTTGGCGCCGTTGCTGGGGACTGAAAGGATTAATATCAACACAAAATAATTTGCTATTACTTTAGATTTTATTTTTTTTATTTTTAATTTCTCTCTTGATTTTGTTTTGCAGGTGTATAAAAAGATCAAAAAGTTTTGAACTATTGCCATTTGATCCTGAAATTGAGCGCACCTTTAAAGCTAGATTAAGGGAACAAAGAGAAAAGAAGGATCTGAAAAAGGATATAGCAATGGGGGAACCAGCCAGACGGGCATTGCATGACTATTCGACCCCAACTGTTGAAGGAGCAACATCAAGCATTACGCAACCTACCATTGAAGCTAACAACTTTGAAATGAAGTCATATGTATTGTCTATGCTTCAAAATTCATGTCAATTTGGAGGGTTGACCACTGAAGATCCAAATTTGCATATTTCAAGATTTTTGGCTATTTGTGGCACATTTAAGACTAATGGAGCTTCTGATGAGGCAATTAGACTAAGACTCTTTCCTTGCACACTTAGAGACAAGGCTCAGAGTTGGTTGGAATCTCTGCTAGCAAGGACAATTACTAATTGGAATGATCTAGCTAAGAGATTCTTAACAAAATTCTTTTCGCCAGCAAAGACGGCAAAGTTAAGGTGAGAAATTCATAACTTTGCACAACGAGAGTCTGAAGCTTTATATGATACTTGGGAGAGGTTTCAAGATCTTTTGAGGAAGTGTCCACATCATGGAATAGCAGATTGGATATTTGTGCAGAATTTTTACACTGGTCTCCATCCCAACACTCGAATCCTGGTGGATGCAGCAGCATGAGGAGCTTTTATGGGACCAGAAATGGATGATGCAATGAAGCTTCTTGAGGAAATCACAATGAACAACTATATGTACAACTCTTCCTACAGAAGCACCCTCAAGAAACCCAATGGAATTCTAGAAATTGATGTTATTTCTGCTCTTAATATTAAAATAGATACTTTAGTTAGCAAAGTTGATAAATTAGGACTAAATGATGTTCATTCTTATGTGTAGGTATGTGAAACGTGTGGTGGACAACATGGAACCAATGAGTGCCAAGAGGAGATATCTTTTAATCAGCCAAATTCAGAGCAAGCTCATTATGTAGCTAATCAGGGCCGCCAACAGCACAACCCATATTCTAACACGTACAACCCTGGATGGCGAAATCACCCTAATTTCTCATGGACTAACCAGCAGAATGTGCAAAGACCTCCACCTGGTTTTTAGCAGCAAGAGAAGAAAACTTCATTGGAAGAATTAGTTGCTAACCTAACCAAAGCAACCAAAGATTTCATGGTCGATACCAAGACTACATTTCAAAATCAACAAGCCTCTATCAAGAATTTAGAGCTTCAAATTGGTCAATTGGCACAAGACATGACAAATAGAACTCAAGGTAATTGACCGAGCAATACAGAGACAAATCCAAAGGAACAATTGAAGGCAGTTACATTGAGGAATGGTAGAGAGCTAGAAGAGCAAAAGAATAAGGAAGCTGATGTATCAAGAAAGGAAAACACGGACAGCAATGATAAGAAGGAAGAAGATGATATGAATAAAAAGGAATCCGAGCAAGTCAAGCCTTATGTTCCACCGGTTCCTTTTCCTCAACGACTTCAAAAGCATAAAGAAGATAAGAATTTCCTTAAATTTTTAGATATCTTTAAAAAGCTGCACATTAACATTCCTTTTACAAAGGCTATAGCGGAAGTGCCATCATATGCTAAATTTTAGAAGGAAATTCTTACCAAAAAGAGAAGGTTAGAATAATATGAGACGGTGAAGTTGATAGCTGAAAGCAGTGCCATTATTTAGAGAAAACTACCTCAAAAACTAAAAGATCCAGGGAGTTTTATTATTGATTGCAAAATAGGAAATAATGAGAGTAGTAAAGCTTTATGTGATCTTTGTGCTAGCATAAATCTAATGCCCTTTTGTTTGTTTAAAAAATTAGAATTGGGGGAGGTCAAACCCACCACCGTGTCATTGCAACTAGCGGATAGATCGATCAGACATCCTTTGGGTGTAATTGAAGACATGCTTGTCAAAATTAAAAAATTCATCTTTCCTGCTGATTTTGTAATTCTTGACATGGAAGAGGAAGGAGAAGTACCACTGATTTTAGAAAGACCTATTCTCCGCACTGGGAGCGCCTTAATTGATGTAGAACAAGGTAAGTTGACATTGAGAGTGGGACAAGAAGAAGTAACTTTTAATGTTTTTAATGCTTATAAATACCCCTTTGATTTTTTTGATTGTAATCGGGTTGATATTATCGATGAATGTGTGGAAGAAACTTTAAATCAACCTGAATTTTTGTGTTCTAATGAGTTGCTAGAGATTGATGAGGTACAAGTGGTAGGATCTAGTAAAAGTGGATCGAAGAAAGGTCTTGATAGGACTTATGCTTAAATGAAGCAAGTATTTGAGAAACTTGAGAAGGAATCAACCCCTGCAGTACCTTCCATTGTTAGAGCTCCTACATTAGAGCTTAAACAACTTCCAGCTCATCTCAGGTATGCTTTTCTAGGAGACTTTTCTACTCTTCCTGTAATCATAGCTGCTGATTTGCCTAAAAAATAAGAGAAAAAGTTATTGCATGTTCTAAGATCATATATTAGAGCTATAGGTTGGACAATAGCTGACATTAAGGGGATTATTCTTTGTGCATGCATAAAATTTTAATGGAAGAAAATCACAAACCAACAATTGAACCTCAACGAAGATTAAATCCTAGTATGAAGGAAGTTGTCAAGAAGGAAGTCATCAAACCTTTAGATGCAGGAATTATATATCCTATCTCAGATAGCAATTACGTTAGTCCTACACAAGTTGTGCCTAAGAAGGGGGGAATTACTGTTGTAGCCAATGAAAATAATGAACTAATACTAACTAGAACAGCAACAGGTTGGCGTGTATGTATTGATTTCAGGAAACTTAACAATGCAACAAGTAAAGACCATTTTCCCTTACCTTTTGCGGTACAAATGATTGAAAGACTTGCAGGATATAAATATTATTGCTTTCTAGATGGATATTCAGGTTATTTACAGATTCCAATTGCACCGGAGGACCAAGAGAAAAATACCTTTACATGTCCATATGGTACTTTTGATTATAGAAGGATGCCATTCAGCTTGTGTAACGCACCCGCTGTAACACCCCAAAACCACGCCAGAAGTTTGAGCCTGTCCGTGTCTGTATGTGTGTATTTCTCTGTGTTGCATGTATGTGTTAAATTGGTTTATTTATTGTATATGTGTGTGTATTAGTATGAGAGGAGGAATTAAACTAATGTATGAGTGAATGTATGGAGGTAGGGTGTGAGTAAGAGATAGCCTAGAGTGTATATTAGAGTATGGGAGTAGGATATGTTGGGGGACATTTGTCTTAAGGAGAGAGTGACATGTGGCAAAGGGGATAAGTGGGCATTTAATGGGTTTGGTGAGAGAGAAGTCAGCCCTTTCCTTGTGGTTTCCCGTTCTCCCTCTCTTCTTCACGCCATTTTCCTCTTTTCTTCTTCTTTCTTCTTTGTTTTTCCTTCTTCTTGGCCCGATCTTGCTCCCTTTCCTTTCCCTTGAGTAAATTAAGTTGAATAGCTTGTGATTTTTGAAGCTCAAAGGTGAGTAAGGGTTAGGGATGTCTTAGATTTTCTTCTTCCTCTTCTCTAGGTTTTGGGTAGTTGTATATGTGTACATATGGGTTATTGTGGAATTGATCCTTTTTATTGTGGGTTTGTGGTTCAGAGGAGGCTCCTAGACCGGCGAAAGGGAAAGAAATCGCTAGCGGGAGCGGAGCTCGCGAATAGGAGCTAAGGAGAGAAGGTTTGGGAATGTTCATCTTTTATGTATATATGTGAATTGAGTTGGATAATTATGCTTTTGGTTTTGATTGGGGTTGTAAGTTGTGTTGTTGTAATTTAAATTACATTAAACATGATATGAGATGCTAGAGAATGAATATTGTTGAAGGATTTGTGAGAAATTATGTGAATAGTGGTAATTGTTGTTAAATGTGCTGTTTTGGAAATTCTTGCAATTAGACACGTAATCGACTTGATTTAATTGAGATAAATGGTGGTAAAGCTGGGTTTTTAATCATGTTAGGAGTTGTGAATGCTTGCGTTGCTTAATTTTAAGGTTTAGAATCAATTTGGAAGTTTGGATGTGATTTGTATGAGATTTCTGCAGATTTTGGGCGTAAGAGTTGAAAAACCCGTGTCTGTCGCAATCGCGACACCGTCGCGAGCGCGACAAAGCGCGGAGGTTTCAGCCCTCGCGCCGGCGCGAGAAGTGTCGCGCTGAGAGCTTGAAAGGGAACCCTCTGTCGCGAGCGCGACAGAGCGCTCAACCTCCCAGTATGTGCAGGACCCTTTCTGTCGCGAGCGCGCGATGTTCGCGAGCGCGATAGACTTGGAAGGTTGCCTTCTGTCGCGAGCGCGACGTACATCGCGAGTGCGACAGAGAGTGACACCTTCGCCCTCTCGCGAGCGCGAGACTCTCTTGCGACCGCGAGACTTAGCGGGGAGATGTATTTCGGTCTCTGTCGCGAGCACGACAGACGCAGCTTCCAAATTTGATATCTTTTCCTTTTTGCTTAATGACTTAATTTCTTTTGCATGCAGTTTCATTAAAGATTTGACTATCTATTTACATGGATAAAATGTATGTAAACATGATAAGATTTTGCATAACCTGTTAATGTCTTATAAGTGGATAGTTAGGCATGCCTAATAGAGTTATGTGCCGCTGCAGCTATGTGTACGACTTTGGACCCTGATCAGGTCCCCCGATCGGATCCTCGCGATCCTTCTGTCTGAATCTTTCTTAAGATTCTATGTGAAAACAATTTGGAATAAAATAAATAGAATATTTTGATACCTCAGGGTATCTATGTGTTTGAAATATGATACCGATACTCTCAAGTATCTATGTGTACTCGTTATCCACTCATTATGACTAAGCAGGTGTCATTGTATTTTGTACAAGAATCTTTGAACGAGAATGCAAATATCTGAATTAACTATTTATGATTATATGCTCATAATTGTATTGTTATCATATGTTTTCTGTCATCGTCACTGTGAGTGGCGGTTATGCATTCTGTGTTTTCCCCACTAAGCGATTTCGCTTAGCACGGGTGTTTATCCGTGCAGGTGTGGAAGGTTTTGATTACCGTGGGTTGGGCGTGTCGCATCGGGAAGGCCAACGCAACTAGAGATTGGAAGTTTTATAGTATAGGCTTTCCTTTCTTTTGTAATTGATATAATATTTTGTTAGCCCTTTGGAATAATGTATCTTGGGCTTTTGTAAATTGGTTCCTTTTGTAACCTATTGTAACATGTAAAGACTTTCTTTTTGTATATTAATAAAAGTATCCATTTTGTTCTGTATCCCTCTTCTTTCTCTTAAAGTTTTTATTTATACCGGATATGTTATTCTGTATGTAATGTTTGAAAGTGTGTACTAGTGGGGTGTGACACTCCTATCTATCTTGGATCCCTCTCGCTCTAGTTACGAGTAGAAGTATCCATGTAATAGGTTGGGGTGTGACATTAGGTGGTATCAGAGCTTTTTGGTTTAGAGGTTACTGGGTTTCAGTGTGTTAGTCAGTTTGTTGGGGGTTGTGTTGGCCTGATGCGCATTGCGTTTATATTTTGTAGTTATGGGGTCCGCTCGTGGATCACTTGAGGGGTCAGCAGAAAGTGCCAATCCCCAAGAGCAGGATCCCTCAGTTTCTGGTCCGACTCAACCTCCTAGGGGGCGACCTGAGGTGCCTATGGGACCGATGGAAGCGATGCTTCAGAGTATGACAAGAGTACTTGAAAGAGTAACAGCGCCAAGTGCACCTATTGAGAGGTTAAGAAAGCATGGTGTAGAGGATTTCTTTGGTACTGGCATAGATGAATCTTATAAAGCAGAGATGTGGTTAGAGAAAACATCCAGAGTACTTAGGGAGATAAGATGTCCACCGGAGCAAGAAGTGGAGTGTGCCCTGTCTTTGTTACAAGGCTCTGCTTATGATTGGTGGAGGTTGGTGGTTAGTCAACCCCAGGTTCCTGAACCGATTACATGGGAATTCTTTGAATGTGAGTTTCAGAACCGGTATGTAACTAAAGCTTATAAGGATGCCAAGTGGGCTCAGTTTCTAACTCTCAAGCAAAGAACGATGTCTGTAGCCGAGTATGAAAATGAGTTTACCAAGTTAAGTAAGTATGCACCACCAAGGGTTCTCACAGAAGAGTTCCGATGTCAACATTTTGAATCAGGCTTGAATGAATCTTTAAAGGTGATGTTAATTTCATTGATGTCGGCTCCGAATGTGAAGTATTATCAGTTAGTTCAAGCGGCTTTGAGGGCAGAACGTTCTGAGAATATTTTGAGAGAGAAAGCTCAAAGAAGGAAATCTGCAAGAGGTGGCTCTTCTTCAGGAAAGAGGCCGAGGGAATCACCAGGAAACCTTGCTGATGAGTCTACAGCTAGTCCGGCCCCTAGAGGGAGGAGACAGGGTTCTTCTAGGGGATCGGGCACCGGTAGAGGAGATGGCCCTCCCCGATGTACCCATTGTAGTAAACAACATTGGGGCGAGTGTCGGTGGTTAACAGGAGGCTGTTTCAGATGTGGTTCTACGGACCATTTACTTGCTAATTGTCCGAGTCGATATGGAGATCCTTCGGGACAACAGGAAGGGAGCCGAGCTGGATCTAATGTACCCCAAGGAAGTCGTAATCGGGGTAGAGGAAGGGGTCGAGGTGGACGGCCTCGAGATAGAGAAGCCTCAGAATCAGTAGATCGCCCAGTACCATCAGCCGGTAGAGCTTATGCTATGAAGGCTCGAGAGGAACAGAATGCTCCCGAAGTGATTGCCGGTAAGTTCTCTTTGCTCGATTCTGAAGTTTATGTTTTGATTGACCCGGGCTCTACCCATTCTTATGTGTGTTCTGCTAAGTTGTGGGATAGTTTGGGTAATGAGGAGAAGATGGAATATGAGATTTGTGTATCCAGTCCGTTGGGTCAGAGTATTATGGTTAATCGGGTATGTCGGAAGTGTCCCTTAAAGATTCAGGGTACAGAGTTTGTAGTGGATTTGATTTGTTTGCCGTTTCATGAGTTTGATATTATTTTGGGAATGGATTGGTTGGATAAGCACCGTGCGGTGGTGGATTGTCATAGGAAAGTAATGGTTTTGAAGGATAAAGATCAAATGCCTGTTGTTGTGAAGGGAATTGGAAGTAGCTCTTTACATAATGTGGTATCAGCTATGAAAGCCAGAAGATTTATTAGAAAAGGATGTGAAGCCTTTTTGGCGGTGGTTTTGGATTCTCGGAGAGGTCAAGTTAAGATTCAAGACATTCCGATTGTAAGAGATTTTGTAGATGTCTTTCCGGAAGAACTACCAGGACTACCTCCCGAGAGAGAAGTTGAACTGTCAGTAGAAATTCTGCCGGGGACAGCTCCAATTTCTAAGGCTCCTTATAGGATGGCTCCAATGGAATTGAAAGAATTGAAGAGTCAGTTACAAGAGTTGTTGGATAAAGGATTTATTCGGCCTAGTGTATCACCGTGGGGCGCTCCAGTGCTGTTTGTTAAGAAGAAAGATGGAACCCTTCGGATGTGCATTGATTATCGACAGCTTAATAAAGTGACTATCAAGAATAAATATCCATTGCCAAGGATTGAAGACCTCTTTGATCAGTTGAAAGGAGCTGGGGTATTTTCTAAGATAGATTTAAGATCAGGCTATTACCAGTTAGGGGTCAAAGAAGCAGATGTGGCGAAGACGGCTTTTCGGACGCGTTATGGTCATTATGAATTTCTAGTGATGCCCTTCGGTTTGACAAACGCGCCTGCAGCCTTTATGGATCTGATGAACCGAGTTTTTCGACCTTATCTGGATAAGTTTGTTGTGGTATTTATTGATGACATTTTGGTGTACTCAAGAAATCGAAGGGAACATGAGGAACATCTTGGTTTGGTGTTGCAAAAGTTAAGGGATCATCAACTGTATGCGAAACTCAGTAAGTGTGAGTTTTGGTTGGAAGAAGTGGCTTTTCTTGGACATGTGGTGTCAGCAGAAGGTGTACGTGTTGATCCAAGTAAAATTGAAGCGATTGTTAGTTGGAAGCCTCCGAAGAATGTGCCAGAAGTGAGAAGTTTTCTGGGTTTAGCAGGGTATTATCGACGGTTTGTTCAGGGGTTCTCGGTGATAGCATCTCCTTTGACCAAGTTACTTCGGAGGGATGTTAAGTTTGTTTGGACTGAAAAGTGTCAAGCCAGTTTTGATCGTTTAAAGGACTTGTTGGTTAAAGCTCCTGTGCTCACACAACCGATTTTGGGTAAGGAATACACTATGTACAGTGATGCTTCGGGAATTGGGTTAGGTTGTGTTCTGATGCAAGGGAATAAAGTGGTAGCTTATGCATCAAGACAATTGAAGCCTCATGAGCGGAATTACCCGACTCACGATCTGGAGTTAGCAGCGGTAGTGTTTGCGTTTAAGGTATGGCGGCATTACTTGTATGGGGAGACGTGCAGGATTTTCACCGATCACAAGAGTCTTAAGTATTTGTTAACTCAGAAGGAGTTGAATTTGAGGCAACGGAGATGGTTAGAGCTATTCAAGGATTATGATTGTATCATTGACTACCATCCGGGTAAGGCTAATGTAGTGGCTGATGCTCTCAGTAGAAAGTCTATGTCTGTGCTATTGGCTAGTCGAGGTAAATGGAGATTTGATTCAGAAGGTGCTTTGATTGCTCGACTTAAGGTTAAACCAAGTTTGAGATCAGAAATTGCAAAGGCTCAATTAGATGATCATGTGCTTCAGCGTGTTTGTCAAGCAGTGAAAGAGGGCAAGCGGTCTGAATACTTGTTAGACAGTGAAGGAGTGTTGAGACACGGTAATCGGTTATGTGTACCTAGTGTGGGTGAGTTAAGAAAGAAGCTATTGCAAGAAGCTCATTCATCAGTCTTCACTATGCATCCTGGTGGGGACAAGATGTATCAAGATCTAAAGCAGTTTTACTGGTGGCCAGGTATGAAAAGAGATATAACAGAATTTGTTTCAAGGTGTCTTACTTGTCAGCAAGTGAAAACCGAGCATCAAGTGCCATCGGGATTGCTTTATCCCTTACCTATTCCTCAATGGAAGTGGGATGACATCACGATGGATTTTGTATCTGGTCTTCCTATGACTCAGCGTAAGCATGATTCTGTATGGGTTATAGTGGATCGATTGTCGAAGTCTGCGCATTTTCTGCCGGTACGGATGGATTATTCGATGGACAAGTTGGCGGAACTGTATGTGGATGAGATAGTCCGATTGCATGGGATTCCGTTATCCATTGTATCAGACCGATATCCTCGTTTTACATCCAAGTTTTGGAATGAACTTCAGGTAGCTTTGGGAACACGGTTAAATTTCAGCACTGCTTTCCATCCGCAGACCGATGGTCAGTCAGAGAGGGTTATTCAGGTTTTGGAAGATATGCTTCGAGGTTGTGCTTTAGAGTTCTCAGGAAGCTGGGATCGGTACGTGTCTTTGATGGAATTCGCGTATAATAACAGCTATCAGGTGAGTATTGGTAAGGCCCCTTACGAAGCACTGTATGGACGAAAATGTAGGACCCCAGTATGTTGGACTGAACTGTCAGAAAAGGCTATGATAGGTCCGGATATAGTGCGGGATACAGAAGAAAAAGTGAGGGTTGTGCAACAGAATTTGAAAGCAGCTAAGGACCGACAACGTTCTTATGCTAACTTGAAGCGCAGAGATATTCAGTATGAAGTGGGTGATAAGGTTTTCTTGAAAGTGTCACCGTGGCGGAAGGTTCTCCGTTTTGGCAAAAAAGGCAAACTAAGTCCACGCTTTATTGGACCATATGAGATTTTAAGGAAAGTAGGTCCAGTAGCGTATCAATTAGCTTTGCCTATGGAGTTAGCTAGATTACATGACGTTTTTCATGTATCTATGCTCAGGAGATATCGGTCAGATCCTTCGCATGTGTTACCAGTGCAAGATATTCGGATTCAACCAGACCTTTCTTTTGATGAGGAACCGAAAAGGATTTTGGATAGGGAAATCAGACAACTTCGGAATAAACAGATACCATTGGTCAAAGTTCTATGGCAACATCATGGTATTGAAGAAGCTACATGGGAACCAGAAGAAGCTATGAGATTACAATACCCTCAGTTATTTGGAACAGGTAATCGATTGTCGAAGTCTGCGCATTTTCTGCCGGTACGGATGGATTATTCGATGGACAAGTTGGCGGAACTGTATGTGGATGAGATAGTCCGATTGCATGGGATTCCGTTATCCATTGTATCAGACCGAGATCCTCGTTTTACATCCAAGTTTTGGAAAGAACTTCAGGTAGCTTTGGGAACACGGTTAAATTTCAGCACTGCTTTCCATCCGCAGACCGATGGTCAGTCAGAGAGGGTTATTCAGGTTTTGGAAGATATGCTTCGAGGTTGTGCTTTGGAGTTCTCAGGAAGCTGGGATCGGTACGTGTCTTTGATGGAATTCGCGTATAATAACAGCTATCAGGTGAGTATTGGTATGGCCCCTTACGAAGCACTATATGGACGAAAATGTAGGACCCCAGTATGTTGGACTGAACTGTCAGAAAAGGCTATGATAGGTCCGGATATAGTGCGGGATACAGAAGAAAAAGTGAGGGTTGTGCAACAGAATTTGAAAGCAGCTAAGGACCGACAACGTTCTTATGCTAACTTGAAGCGCAGAGATATTCAGTATGAAGTGGGTGATAAGGTTTTCTTGAAAGTGTCACCGTGGCGGAAGGTTCTCCGTTTTGGCAAGAAAGGCAAACTAAGTCCACGCTTTATTGGACCATATGAGATTTTAAGGAAAGTAGGTCCAGTAGCGTATCAATTAGCTTTGCCTATGGAGTTAGCTAGATTACATGACGTTTTTCATGTATCTATGCTCAGGAGATATCGGTCAGATCCTTCGCATGTGTTACAAGTGCAAGATATTCGAATTAAACCAGACCTTTCTTTTGATGAGGAACCGAAAAGGATTTTGGATAGGGAAATCAGACAACTTCGGAATAAACAGATACCATTGGTCAAAGTTCTATGGCAACATCACGGTATTGAAGAAGCTACATGGGAACCAGAAGAAGCTATGAGATTACAATACCCTCAGTTATTTGGAACAGGTAAGAATTTCGAGGACGAAATTCTGTTAAGTGGGGGAGTATTGTAACACCCCAAAACCACCCCAGTAGTTTGAGCCTGTCCGTGTCTGTATGTGTGTATTTCTCTGTGTTGCATGTATGTGTTAAATTGGTTTATTTATTGTATATGTGTGTGTATTAGTATGAGAGGAGGAATTAAACTAATGTATGAGTGAATGTATGGAGGTAGGGTGTGAGTAAGAGATAGCCTAGAGTGTATATTAGAGTATGGGAGTAGGATATGTTGGGGGACATTTGTCTTAAGGAGAGAGTGACATGTGGCAAAGGGGATAAGTGGGCATTTAATGGGTTTGGTGAGAGAGAAGTCAGCCCTTTCCTTGTGGTTTCCCGTTCTCCCTCTCTTCTTCACGCCATTTTCCTCTTTTCTTCTTCTTTCTTCTTTGTTTTTCCTTCTTCTTGGCCCGATCTTGCTCCCTCTCCTTTCCCTTGAGTAAATTAAGTTGAATAGCTTGTGATTTTTGAAGCTCAAAGGTGAATAAGGGTTAGGGATGTCTTAGATTTTCTTCTTCCTCTTCTCTAGGTTTTCGGTAGTTGTATATGTGTACATATGGGTTATTGTGGAATTGATCCTGTTTATTGTGGGTTTGTGGTTCAGAGCAGGCTCCTAGACCGGCGAAAGGGAAAGAAATCGCTAGCGGGAGCGGAGCTCGCGAATAGGAGCTAAGGAGAGAAGGTTTGGGAATGTTCATCTTTTATGTATATATGTGAATTGAGTTGGATAATTATGCTTTTGGTTTTGATTGGGGTTGTAAGTTGTGTTGTTGTAATTTAAATTACATTAAACATGATATGAGATGCTAAAGAATGAATATTGTTGAAGGATTTGTGAGAAATTATGTGAATAGTGGTAATTGTTGTTAAATGTGCTGTTTTGGAAATTCTTGCAATTAGACATGTAATCGACTTGATTTAATTGAGATAAATGGTGGTAAAGCTGGGTTTTTAATCATGTTAGGAGTTGTGAATGCTTGCGTTGCTTAATTTTAAGGTTTAGAATCAATTTGGAAGTTTGGATGTGATTTGTATGAGATTTCTACAGATTTTGGGCGTAAGAGTTGAAAAACCCGTGTCTGTCGCGATCGCGACATCGTCGCGAGCGCGACAGAGCGCGGAGGTTTCAGCCCTTGCGCCGGCGCGAGAAGTGTCGCGCTGAGAGCTCGAAAGGGAACCATCTGTCGTGAGCGCGACATATGTCGCGAACGCGACAGAGCGCTCAACCTCCGAGTATGTGCAGGACCCTTTCTGTCGCGAGCGCGCGATGTTCGCGAGTGCGATAGACTTGGAAGGTTGCCTTCTGTCGCGAGCGCGACAGAGAGTGACGCCTTCGCCCTCTCGCGAGCGCGAGACTCTCTTGCGACCGCGAGACTTGGCGGGGAGATGTATTTCGGTCTCTGTCGCGAGCGCGACAGACGCAGCTTCCAAATTTGATTTCTTTTCCTTTTTGCTTAATGACTTAATTTCTTTTGCATGCAGTTTCATGAAAGATTTGACTATCTATTTACATGGATAAAATGTATGTAAACATGATAAGATTTTGCATAACCTGTTAATGTCGGATAAGTGGATAGTTAGGCATGCCTAATAGAGTTATGTGCCGCTGCAGCTATGTGTACGACTTTGAACCCTGATCAGGTCCCCCGATCGGATCCTCGCGATCCTTCTGTCTGAATCTTTCTTAAGATTCTATGTGAAAACAATTTGGAATAAAATAAATAGAATAGTTTGATACCTCCGGGTATCTATGTGTTTGAAATATGATACCGATACTCTCAAGTATCTATGTGTACTCGTTATCCACTCATTATGACTAAGCAGGTGTCATTGTATTTTGTACAAGAATCTTTGAACGAGAATGCAAATATCTGAATTAACTATTTATGATTATATGCTCATAATTGTATTGTTATCATATGTTTTCTGTCATCGTCACTGTGAGTGGCGTTAATGCATTCTGTGTTTTCCCCACTAAGCGATTTCGCTTAGCACGGGTGTTTATCTGTGCAGGTGTGGAAGGTTTTGATTACCGTGGGTTGGCCGTGTCGCATCGGGAAGGCCAACGCAACTAGAAATTGGAAGTTTTATAGTATAGGCTTTCCTTTCTTTTGTAATTGATATAATATTTTGTTAGCCCTTTGGAACAATGTATCTTGGGCTTTTGTAAATTGGTTCCTTTTGTAACCTATTGTAACATGTAAAGACTTTCTTTTTGTATATTAATAAAAGTATCCATTTTGTTCTGTATCCCTCTTCTTTCTCTTAAAGTTTTTATTTATACCGGATATGTTATTCTGTATGTAATGTTTGAAAGTGTGTACTAGTGGGGTGTGACACTCCTATCTATCTTGGATCCCTCTCGCTCTAGTTACGAGTAGAAGTATCTATGTAATAGGTTGGGGTGTGACACCCGCGACTTTTCAAAGGTGTATGATGGCTATCTTATCTGATATGATTGAATATTTTATTGAAGTTTTATGCATGATTTTTCTATTTTTGGTTCCTCTTTTGATCATTGTCTAACTAACCTTTCCCGAGTCTCACAAATATGTGAAGAGACTAACTTAGTCTTGAATTGGGAAAAGTGTCATTTTATGGTGCATGAAGGAATTTTTCTAGGTCACAAGATTTCAGAGCACGACATTGAGGTGGATAAGGCGAAGTTTGAAGAGATTGAAAAGCTACCACCTCCAACCTCGGTTAAGGGAGTACGAAGCTTTCTTGGGCATGCGGGATTTTACCGCCGGTTCATCAAAGATTTCTCTAAAATCACCAAATCTCTTTGCAATTTATTAGTCAAAGATATGCCTTTTTATTTTAACGAAGAGTGTTTGATTGCTTTCAACAGATTGAAAAAGGAGCTGACAACGGCACCTATTATGGCATCGCCAAATTAGGAGTTACCATTTGAATTGATGTGTAACGCGAGTCACGTCGCAGTGGGAGCGGTTCTTGGAAAAAGAAAGGACAAAAAGTTGCATGTTATCTATTATGCTAGTCGGACATTAAATGACGTGCAACTTAACTATGCAACCACTGAAAAGGAGCTTTTAGCTATTATTTTTCTTTTGATAAATTTTGCTCTTATTTGATAGGAAATAAAACAATAGTCTTCACTGACCATTCGGTTATTACTATCTCCTTCAAAAGAAAGAAGCCAAACCAAGACTAATTAGATGGGTGTTACTTTTGCAGGAATTTGATTTTGAAATTCGAGATAAGAAAGGTGTTGAGAATGTAGTAGCTGACCATCTCTCTAGACTGGAATTAGAGAGAACTGATGATAATGAGTGCTCAATCAATGAATCATTTCCTGATGAACAAGTATACGCAGTCTTTGCAACTCAAATACCATGGTATGTTGATATAGCCAACTATCTAGCTTGTGAAATAATTCCCTCAAATTTGACATATCAACAAAAGAATACATTCTTTTCTGATGTTAAATATTATTATTGGGAAGACCCATACTTGTTTAGATTATGTGCTGATCAGATTATTAGGCGATGTGTTCCTGAGCATGAAATGAATGATATTTTAAGACATTATCATACTCTTGAATGTGGTGGTTATTTTGGACACTCTAAAACGGCAGCTAAGTTATTACAATGCGGTTTTTATTGGCCTAACTTATTCAAAGATGCTTTTCATTTTGTTTCTGCTTGTGATAGATGTCAACGAACAGGTATCCTTTCCAAGAGAAATAAGATGCCACTACAAAGCATCTTAGAAGTTGAGTTATTTGACGTATGGGGAATCGAATTTATAGGTCCATTTCAAAAATCTTGCTCAAACCAGTACATCTTGATGGCAGTGGATTATGTGTCTAAATGGGTGGAAGCAGTGGCATTGCAAAATAATGATGCTAAAAGCATTATAAAGTTCCTCAGGAAGAATATTTTTGCCCGTTTTCGAACCCCACGAGCTATTATCAGCGATGGAGGTAAACAATTTTGCAATGGTTATTTAGATTCCTTAGTAATGAAATATGACGTGACTCATCGTGTAGGAACACCGTATCATCCTCAAACCAGCAGACAAGTTGAAATATCTAACCGGGAAATCAAAAGGATTCTTGAGAAAACGGTGTGTTCTTCTAGGAAAGATTGGGCACGGAAACTCGAGGATGCATTATGGGCATATAGAATAGCATTCAAGACTCCAATTGGGATGTCCCCGTATCGGTTGGTATATGGAAAATCATGCCACTTCCAGTGGAATTGGAACATAAAGCATATTTGGCAATGAGACTGTTAAATTTTGATGAAGGAGCTGCAGGAGAAAAAAGATTGTTACAACTCAATGAAATGGATGAGTTTCGCCTTCAAGCTTATGAGAATGCCAAAATTTTTAAAGAAAGGATCAAGAAGTGGCATGACAAATATATTGTAAGACACGAGTTTTATGTTGGACAAAAGCTTCTATTATTTAACTCTCGTCTTAAACTTTTTCCTGGTAAGCTTCGATCTCGTTGGTCTGGTCCATTCACAATTTTAAGGATTTTTTGTAACACCCCTTACGTCCCTGTTGGAAGGACGCGGGTGCGCTACTGACGCTCACTCACACACATGCACACATACGCTAAGCGAAAGCATACGTTCATGCAAAAACACGGGAAATTAAAAACTTACCTTGAGAAGCAAAACTGGACATACATTAACTCACACACACGCAGACACTAAGCAGAAACATATACACATGCATACATATGATCACTCAGCGGAAGCATAAAGCGGAGAAATAACTGAAACTTAATTACAATAAGATCCTTACATAATCAAAGGCTACAAATTACAGAAATCAAAATACAGAAGCTGAACAGAATAACATAACACTTCTAACTCCTATGTGGCCGACCCTGCAGACGCGCAACTCGAACCGAACCAAACCTGCCACCTGCACGGGAAAAGAGTCCGTGCTAAGCGATAAACGCTTAGTGGGGAGAACACACAAGCAAGATGGACGGCCATTCACAATGGTCGCCAGAACAAATTACATACACAAATGGCATATACAAATAATCACAATAGATGGATAAATAAGCCTGCATAGGAAAGCCATGCATTCGGAAGTTCATATACACATACGACTATCATGCCAAGGACTCATGCATTTAACGGAAAACCCATTCACTTGCAATACAATTATCAGGCAAATACACACCCAATTATCATGCCGAGAACGCTAGTTAACTAAACATACTTCTATCATGCCTTGAAATGTAAATACATGCCCACACGCTGAAATCACTACAATAGGAAAACTAGAGAGAGGAGGCACGTAACATAACACAATATATATACATTCCAAGGTCAAGAGCACATTCGTTACGTATCTTGATTCATATAATTCACTATAACCGCCAAAAGTACAAAATCACGTTTGTGCACATACTTACTAATCATAGCATTCAAAATAGACATAACTAATCGAACTCATGGCATTCAAAAGATCATGGTCACAGTTACACACATCTGAATTCCCGTACCTATATTCACAACCGTTGGCATACCATACATTCACAACATGTTATGCATATACCCATATACGCAGATAAATATGTCTAATTCACATGTTTAGGTCACATTTAACCCATTCAGAGATTCATAATCACATTCGGATACATAATCAATTCACATGTCCAGAATCATGCTTAATCGAATATCACATTCTCTTGTTCACATTAGGCAAAACAGACAGAATACCTGCTGACTCAAAATAGTGGATAACGAGTATACAGAAAGTACTTTATGGGTACAGAAAGTACCTTACGGGTACAAATCGCAAACTATTTTACTTTTCATTCTCAAACATTTTTATGGGGGATCTTAAACAAGATCCAACCACATTACAGAAGGTTCGCGAGGAACCAAACGGGGACCTGATCGGGGTCCAAACGGAAACGAAAGCTGCAGCAGAAAGACTCTATTAGGCATGCCTAACTATCCACTGAACTGACTCTAGCAAGTTAAGCATAATCCATTCAATTCATTTCATATTATCTCAAAATACACACACACATATATATATATATATATATGTATCATGTATATATACATTCGTATAAGCATATTCATATCATGGATTCACATACATATAATTCATAACATTGCCCATGCATAATACATCCACTTGTGTTAGCATACTTCATAAAATAGTCCAAGCATAAACCTAAAGGTATCACAAGTTCGGAATTCACACATTGGTATCACAAAAGAAAGCTCAATTTGGAAAACAGGGAGTCCGTCGCGCTCGCGACAGAGGCTACTTGCCCATGTCGCGATCACGGCAACCTTCGCGATCTCGCGAGGGAACTAGGACGAGCGTGACAGTGAACTGCCAATCCAAATAATTCGGCAACCGATCTCTCTGTCGCGCTCGCGACAGAGGCTCTGCTGCACAGCTCGACGGAGAGCTCGGACGTGTGCGAGGGCTGCTTTCACCGGGCTCTATCGCGACCTCGCGACGATGTCGCGCTCGCGACAGAGTCGGGACTTCCAACCCTTACACAAGAAATCTGCAGAAAATTCCCTCTTCACAACCCCCAAACTCAACCAACGTCGAAACATCAACTTACCTCATCCCCAGCAAGCCACACATCATTGACAACTTAAACACAACATTCATATCACGAATTCCGATAAAACATGCCACTAACAATATCCATTTATACAATCTATAATAACAACACTATTCGCCATTCATCACAAACGCACCCATGTTATGCATTCATATATACGGTACAACATGCCTAGGATACTCATGAGATCGACACATATCCACACTCATCCATAACCCAACCTTCACGGAGTTATATCTATTATTATTCACTTGATAAATCACCAATTCTTAATCATACTCATGAGTTTTACCAAAGACAACTACTTATATAGTCATTTGATTACCCTAAAGATGCATAATAAACTGAGGGGAAGGTACGGGATTGATCCAGGTCAACCCAGGGCTCAAAAATGAAGAAATAAAGGCTAATGCAAGTTTTTCTATAGCGAGGTCGCGACACTTGTCGCGCTCGCGACAGAAGCTCATCTCAGATCCCCCAAAAGACTGCTTAACGACCCAGATTTGCATTGCCTAAACAAAGCTCTAAACCTCATTTTTAGCCAAAACTTCCTTCTTAACAAATGTTCCCTAGGATGTTACCGTTCAAATGCAACAAATTTCAGATCGAAATAACATATACAACTCTAGATATGATCTCTACAACTCATACTGGTCAGACAACCAAACACAAATAGAGATACTACGGTTTTATCCAAACTTCAGGATCTTAGAGCAAGAATTTTCCCAAGGCTATTTCTAAGACTTTTAAAGACATGGAAGCCATGGTTCTAAGGGCTCAATAATCACACGATTTGGAGGTATAAAACTATAGTTATGATAAAAACAATGCACAGAGGTCAAAAGAGAACTGAACAGGATTACTAAAATCACCATAAAACATCAAAATCAAAGAAATCCCCAAACTCATGCATTTCAATGCCAACCCACATATACATTTATCTTAATCAAATACATGGATTACTAACACATTTACCCAAATTAGTTCATGCATAAACTCATATCAAACACTCAAATTTCCGGAAACAAACAACAATACAAACTCATGATCCAAGGAGAATAGGCAAACACAACTCAAAACTCAAATGAAAAATCAAAGCTCCCAAACCTCAAATTGCCGATGCAATCTTCAACCATCTAGAGCCCACTTTCTCTTTTCCTTTAATCTTACTCTTGATACTCAAAGCTTGCACAAAACCAAAACCCACAAATTACCTTTCCAAAAACCCCAACTTAAATAAACCAAAGAAGAAGAGGAAACAAAAATCCAAATACAAGAACCCTAACTTACCTCTTCAATGTAGCTCCAAACCCAACCAAAATCACCTTAAGCAAAGCACAATCCAAGCCAAAAGAGAGGAAGAGGAAATGAGAGAGTGAGGGCAACGGGAAATGTGAATTTTCTGTGTTCTCTCTCTCTCTTTCCCTTCTTTTCTTACTTACTCATCAATGCCCACCAACCAATGCCACATGGCAAGCTCCTATTGGACCACAATTCCCACTTTTGACTTATTCCTCCTTGCACCATACACCATCCACACATTAACAATCTCTTACAATAATATCTCCAAGGTACCATACTCAACTCACACTATAACTTTTCTTAAAAATTCACTTACATCCTACTCCCATACATTACAAGCACACACTAGATTAATCCCAAATAACATACCCTACATCCATACACCACCTGCACACCTTAATATTTCACCTCTTAACCTACTTAATTAATTTCCTTGCACTAAATCCTTAATATCTAAATTTTTCTCTTACACAAATTACGGAAATACCCTTAATACCCCGACTTATCGCGCAAAATTTCGACTAGGCCCTTTTTGGGGTGTGACATTTTTCCTCATGGAGCTATCGAAGTTCAAAGTGAGGATAGTACTTTTAAAGTAAACGGGCATCAACTGAAACCTTATTTCGAGGGTAATAACATCTGATCCATCGAAGTCCTCTGACTCGAGTAAAAGGGCGTAATTCGGTCTAGCTAGAGACATTAAACAAAGCGCTAATTGGGAGGCAACCCAATCATTCAATAAATATTTTTTTTAGTTTAATTTATTTTATTTCATTTATTTGTTTATTTAATTTTTTGAATTTTAGTAGATTTTTTTAAGCTTAATATTTATTTATATATATTTTTTTATTATTAATTAGTGAATTTTTTTTAAATTTAAAATTATTTTTTTCTTTTGCAGATTTAAACTGGCAAGTGAAAAAAAAAAGAGGCAAAAGTTAAATCTTGAAGAAATAGGAAACTAAAGCTAAAGAAGACAAAAATGGAAAATGTGAAATGAATTGCAACCATGTGACCAGTGGGTTTCATGTGGAAATAGTGTGAAATGGAAAAGGAAATTGCCAAAGTAAAACAAATGATGAAAATGGTAACAATGGGTTCCACGAGAGTAAAGTGTGAAATGGGAAATTGAAATAAAAGACAAAGTAAACCAACAATTGCCAATTGACAGTGCATTTCACGATTTCACTCTGTGAAATCATTTACGGCGATTTGGGTTCTTTTTATTTCAATTTCTTTATTTTGCTTTGACAGTCCCAATTTTATCTTGATCATTCCTTTCTTCTTCTTCTCATTTGTCTTCATCTAAGCAGAGATTCTATATATTTTTGTTTGTGTTCTTAAATCCCTAGTTTTTCTAATTGGGGATTTTCCAAATCAGATCTAACCATGGGGAGAGAAGGAGAGAAAAGAAAGAGTGCAGCGATTTCCACTATAAGGAGTAAGAAGACAGTTAAAAGGCACCAAAAAGAGTGGAAACCGTCCAAGAAGAAATCGAGACCGACACCAGCAAAAATCGAAGAGCAGGAAGTAGTCGAACCTTAAAGATTAGGTGAGCCTAATTTTCAGTTTGGTACACCATTCCAGCAAACCAGGTATGAACAAAGTCGAAATAGACACCATGGTGTTATGAAATTTTTTAATAAGAATATGCTTCAGACTTTGGGTTTGTTTAATGATGTTCATTCGTTAATGAAAAGAATTGGTTGGGAATCGTTCATGAATTTTGAAAATCATAGTTACCATGATCTGACCTTAGAATTTCAGCCCACACCATATGAATGATACTGATACATTCACATTTAGACTTAGAAATAAGAACTACAAGCTCAATTTACAAACTCTGAATTCTATTTTTAAGTTGTCCAACCAAGGTCATCGTTCATATCTTAAGGATTTTAGTATGTCTGGTGCTTAGTGCATCCTTACTGATAGTAGTGAAGAGTTTCACCCTGCTGTTAGTAAATCGTCTAACTTGCTGCATGCATTTCGTTATACATATAGGGTGCTATCCCATACTTTTTGTAGTAGGGGTAATAGCCAAGGGTCTATCACAAAGTCTGAGTTATTGTTTTTATATTGCATGCATCAAGATATTCTGGTTAATGGTGGTGTTTTGCTTTTAGACCACCTCAAAAAGGTGAGTGAGCAAGAGAAAGGAAAAATTGTCATAGGAGGCTTTATTACAGCCATAGTAAAACATTTCAGAATAGGAAACTTGGGTCCGTTTTCAATACGGACCAGTTATGTGGATTTTAAAACTCTTCAATATATGGAATTCTGTAAATGGGATGCTAACTAATGGATGTTGTTAGATAGAAATGGCCAATCTATTCCTATTGAGAAACACTAGGTTCGGGATGTGCATGACAACCCGGATGAGCTGACCGAGCATACAGAGAGCCCGATTTTCCTACTCACTGAACCAAGCTCCTCCAACACCACTTTAACTATTGAGCAATTGAAAGTTCATGTTGATGCAAGAATTGATGATGTAAAAGTGCAGATCTCCAACCTGAGGGATCGCGTGTAGTTTTTAATTGCGTCTCTCATACCATATTTTCGTCCACCTCCGTAGTCTCTCATGCTATGTAGTCCACAAAATTTCAGGGAAATGTTCCAATTTTTCTTACTACATGTTTTGTTTCCTTTCCTTCCCTATCATTTTCATGCTTAGAGGACATTGCATATTTTAAGTTTGGGGGTGGTTGCAATTTGTTTTGTATGGTTTATTTTTCCTTTGAAAAAAAAAATTGAATTAATTTGAGCTTGAAATTTGCTTGGACCTTGTTTGGTGTTTGAATTTGAATGTATTTGAGCTCGTTTTCGGATGATGGCATCTAATTAAAGACTAAGTTAATCTAGAATATAGTTTGATGGTGGCTAAGTTAGGTTGATCATTTTATGCTTAAGTTTCAATCTATCGATGAATAAACTTTCTAAATTATGACTTTCATATCTAGATTGATTTATTATAATAAGCTAGCACAAATGATTTTTTTTTCATTTTTTTTTGCATCCAGCACGATTAATTTTAACTATGTTTCTCAAGAACAAGATGTATGAGTTCTAAGAAATTGAACTTGCTTGCAAGAGACACTGTTAATGCATTTGAAAACTTTATTTCAACCTTGCCTTGATATGTATAGACTTTTAATTTTTGAGCAATGAATTTAGAAATATGGGATGTCCAGAAACCAAAAAGAAAAAAATAGTAATATTAAATGTTTATCTTTTCCTTTTTGAGAAGTGGTTTACAAACATTGGTCGGTTCAAGTGGTACGGCACTTGTTCCCCTTAAGCAAGGTTTCAATAATGATCCTTGTGAATGGAAAAGATCATGTTGAGCATTTTTTATATATGCTTATTGACTACAAGTATACGGTGTACCGCAATAGTACTTAAGATGTCGATCCCACGAGGAACGTTTTTTACACACTATTACTAATCGATTTTAATCTTGTTTACAATGATAAAATGATGGAAAAGTGATTCTAAACTAATCCAATATGTAAACTAATTAAATGGAGTTTATGAGAATCCAAGAAGATAGAAAAGATTAATGATGCTAAGTATAAAGATGGAATTTGAATTAATTGTTCTTAATCATTTTAGCATTCTTATCTTGCAAGCCAGGTCGAATAAATCTCCTACTTACTCTCTCAATATAAATAGGACTGCCTAAAACATACACACATAAGTCTAATACCAAACTTTCATTTAAGAACTAGATGATTATACTTGCAAATCTTAGGAATAGAATACAACCTATAACAACCATTTCAATATTATGATTTCTCAAACAATATCTTGATGATGAATTTCTAATTAGATGTAAGAATGAATTTATTTCTCAATTAAACTCAAACTTATAATGATCATAAATAATGTACTAATGAGAAATTCTACAAGTAAGAACACTTGAATTAATATGAACAATAAAATATTTGATATTAACATTCAAGTTCAGAATTTACATCACAAAAGTTATAAAGAAGAATTAAAAGATAAGAATTGAAGAAGGAGATTTCTCAACCCTTTTCAAGTCACCAATTGTAGTCTTCTTCTTTGTATGCTATCTTCTCTTTAACACATAAACTCTACTTAAGAAAAACTAAAGAAAAACTATTATAACTTACAAAAAAATTATTCAAATGTTTAATTCTTTTTTTTCTATATATCAAAATTACAGTTAGAAATAGCATTTATAATACCAACTCATGCCCCTTCAGATGCCCTTCTACAAAGGTTGTAATTGTTTGTGGAAAGGCACAACTCTTAAAGTTCAAATTTGAACTTTAGTATCTAACGGATCTCTCTGTCGCGATTGCGACGCCTGTCGCGCTCCCGACAGAGCACGCCTTCATTTTTGCTCGCCCTTCCTCGCGTGTGCCTTCTCCGCGCCCTGTCGTGACCTCGCGATGCCTTCCGTTGGTCGCGACAGCTTCTCTTCTTCTCTTTTTTTTCTCTTCTCTCTTGGTCTTCCCTTAGCGCATTCTGTCGCGCTCGCGACAGAAGCTTTTCTGCCTTGGCTCATTTCATTTTGCTTTTCTCCATTTACTCCATATTTTCTCCATTTTCCTCCTACACACAAAACTCAACAAAACACATAAAACATACCTAATTCCAACAAATAAAAACACTTAAAACATTACTTCTAACCACAAAATATAGATTAATTATGAGCTATTTAAGCTCATATCAAACCCCCACACTTAAACATTTGCTTGTCCCCAAGCAAAACACTTAAACAACACAAACACACAATACACAATAAACACAATATATTGGAGCTTATTTAGGCATTTGACAAACATTTGAAAACACCATGCATAGACTTATCCTTCTAACATACTAGCCTCAATATGCAACCATTTAAACATTCCCATCATTCATTAAACTTTAACCTCTATGCACATTTGGAAAACCATGAAATGGCAAAACACAAGGATGTTTGATCTCAAGAAATCAAATATCTTAACACATGTATAGATTATTTCACACAAAGCATTGCCTAAGATAATTTTCACTCAACACTTATTTTGATAAATACTCAATCACTCAAGTATATAAAGGTTAGTGTTTTCCCTTATTCCTTGATTATGCCATTACATACCATAGGCTTGTAAGTAGTAAAAATCTCCACTACTAGTATAAGGTAGTAAAAAGGATCAAAGGGTCTTAAAAGGGTTGTAATGTGGCTTAGGTTAGGGTAGGAAACTTTTGGATTTAAGTAGCTAGTATTGTGTAGAGAAAAGCATCAATACAACGTAGGAAATTTAACCAAAACAGAATATTAACAAGCATGATACTTTAGTCTAATTCCCTTCTTAAGAATACAAATTTTCTGCTAGCTCTTAATTTCTTACTTTTTTTTTCTTCTTTTTTTCTTTCTAGGATAGCAAGAAAATTTAGCATGGGTGCGTTTTACGCTCCATCCCACACTTAAGCAATTTTTGATGTACATCTTGCTTGTCCTATATTTTTTTTCTTTTCTTTTCTTTTATATTTTTTATATATAGACTAGCATGATTAATAATAAGTAAAACAAACAAGGGAATTTTAATTCTTGCTACTTCATGCTTGTCAATAATGATATCTCCAATACTATATCAATACTAAGCCCTCCACAATATGGGTAAGAAACAGAAATAGGGCCTCGTTTAAGCAAAAAGATTGGGTTATTTATATGTTTAAGCAAGAAAAACAACAAAAACAGGATATAGGCTCAAAGTTGGCTACCTAAAGTGAAAAGGTAAGGAATTGAAAAGTAAGCCAAAAATAGTTCATTCTAAGTGCCCTTATCATATCCCGTGTACATCCCATACTAAAATGCAATCTCAAAATTTACCAAAAACAAGTTTTGGAGGATATGGCATAATAAGGCTCTCATACAAAGAAAAATTAGTGTATAAGGCTTCAAAAGCTCACATGGCCATATGTCAAACTATCATAGGCAATAAATTGGCAAAACAATCTTTATTTACAAGTAAAAAGATACCTAACTTAAAAAGAACCTACACCAAAGTGTTTTGCTAAGTCATACCCTTCACTATGTACAACATAATGCTAAAGTAAAACAAGTAATGAAAATGGTCAAAAAGTTACTATCTAGGCTAATGGCCAAAAATATAAAACCTATACATGCTCTAATTCCCAAATAATCATCAAATACTAAACTCCAAAACAATCTAAAAACATACAAGCATAATAATTCATACCTAAATCTAGCAATTCATGCAAAACACAAGCTACACTACTCATACATAAACAAGAGTATGTATATATACATGCATAATAATAAAAACAGAACAAAAAAAACTTCCCCCCCCACACTTGAATGACATAATGTCCCCATTGTGTAAAAGGGAATAAACTAAAAGAACAAACTAACATAAAAAAACACACAAATGAACACAAGAACAAACAAAACGAAGAAAATGAAGAAAAATGGAGAAAAGTGGATGAGACAAACTCAAAAACTCCCACTAGGGGAGTTTGGTGGAGATGGAGAAAGGTCCATGTGCTGCTTTCGAAAGAAGCTCAAGAGTTTGCGACTCAAACTCTTTTGATTCTTCAGCACGGCCCTTACATCATTCTTCATAACATCCATTCGTGCTGCCAGACTCTGATTGGTGGCCTAAATGCCATCCAATCGTTGCAAAACGGGTTCCAAATCGATAGAAGACCCACCAGCAGGCCCTCTCTCAGTAGCATCATCCCCAACAGCATCAACTCCAGCAGCCACCTCGTCCTCATCCGAGGAGTCATGGGCAATAGCTGCTGAAGCTGATTCATGCGCCCTTTCATGTGGCACACTTTGACCAGCCATACTAGATGTACCTGCAAAACGATCAACAAACTTTGGGGGCCAAGGTCCCTTGGTTAAAATATTAGAGCGCAGCAAGTAAACAACATAAAGCAATGGAATGGATTCATTGTCAGCGAAGACAAAATTGTTTAAATCACCCATACATCCAAAAATAGTACCAGTAACCATATGGCACATCCCCACAGATTTACTTCTGGCAATAGAAGCATGGTATAAACCATATAAAATAAAATCAATTGAATCAGGGGTTTTATGGGATTGTAAAAGGTCTAAGACAAATAAATCCTTGGTTTGAACTTTAGTACTTTCAACCCTCCCAAACATAGCATGGCAAAGAAACTTATGAAAAAGCATCAAGGCATCATCTTTGATTTGCCTATTAGTTGAATTCTTATTATTAAAATGCTCTAAGCCAGACAATCTATTCCAAACAGGGGAGGGTTGAAACAGATGGGAATCAAACCGTTTTCCATTTAAAGGGAAACCAAACCACGTATTCAAATCATCATAGCTAAAGGTATATTCTGTTCCTTGATGTCTAAATTTCATTAAAATCTTACGTTTATCTACAAAAGTCAAGGTAACAAAAAACTCTAAAGCCCAGTCTTTTCTCACAGGTAACGATAAGGTTATAAATTTTCCCCATTTCATATATTTAAGAAAATAATTTATTTGATCAGTTAATCCCATTGTATTCAAAATAGCTGAGTCTAAAGCCCACATACCAACATACGTTTTCTTGGCAAAATATTGGAATTTCTCCCCTTCCTCATCAGAAAAAATTGGAAAAGGGCAATCATACCTATTTTGAAAAACGAGTGAAGCAGGAGTTGGTTCATCTCCCTGATTGCTTGACTCCCCCATAGGTCGCTTCCCCTTGCTCTTGTCTCCCACGTGCTTTGTCTTCACCATTGTAAAATTGCTCACAACTAGACGAATCAAGATGAAAAGAAATAGAAGAAAAAAAAAAAGTAAAAGAAAAAGGAAGATAAAGCATGGGGATTTTGGGGAGAATTTTGAGTAAGGATTTAGAGAAAAGAGAGAAAATATTTGGAAAGAAACCGAAGAGACAAAAGAAATTGAAAAAGAAAGAAGTTATTAGGGTAGAAAAGAGGGAAGTTGGGGAATTAAATGAGTTCCCAACGGTTAGATTGACCAACAAATTCAAATCCCACATTCTGTCGCGACGTCGCGATCGCGACAGAAGCAAATTGAAAAATTAGCGCGACAAATAAACCCCTTAGCCATCGCGACCTCGCGACGTCGCGATCGCGACAGAAGCAAATTGAAAAATTAGCGCGACAAATAAACCCCTTAGCCATCGCGACCTCGCGACATTATCGCGCTCGCGACAGAAAGCAATTGTGAAAAATAAAAAAGAAACTGTCGCGATTACACCTACCGTTGGGCCATCGCGATGAAATCTATAATACACTTTCCCCTTTCTGTCGCGCTCGCGACAGAAAGAGAACTGAAAAATCAAATTTCCTTCCCTTTCAAAAACATCACACGAAGACATATAAAATGAACTTACATATTAAAAACATCTATAGAACAAAAACAATTGCATTAGTACATATAATTATCACACATAATTAAACTACTCTAATCTTCCTAACTTAGCTGTAACATAAAAATCAAATGTGTTAGTAACATAAAAAAACTAGAATACACAAATTAATACATAAATCTATCTATACGAATCTAACACAACATAAAATATATTTAGAAAGAAAATATAATTAAGTAACCTAAATAAAAGAACTAGGCATATCATGGCTTTAGAGGATCCCTAGGATTCTCCTCAGTATTACTTGGAAGACATCCTAAATTTCTAGAAGATAAAGAACTAGCAAGTTGGCCTAATTGAACCTCAAGATTTTTAGCAATTTGATCAAATTTTTCTTCAAGTTTCTTTTGACTTTCATCTTGAGAATGCATCTTACAATTAATTTCTTCAATGAACTTATCAATTTTAACCTCAAAGGCTCAAAACCTATCTTGTGGTTGTTGGTATCCTACACCTTATTTCGGTTGTTAACATTATTATTCCCCCATGAAAGGTTAGGATGGTTTCTCTAACAAGAATTATAGGTGTTAGAATAAGGATTTCCATGACCTTGACTTTGAAGAAAATTAACTTGCTCTTTATTAGCTATGCCTAAAGTGCAATTGCCACTAACATGCCCATTTTGACCACACACATTGCATGCATTTGATACATTACCTCCCATGCCTAGGCTATTAACGCTATGAGTTAAAGCCTCAACTTGAGCTTGCAAGACAACCATAGAATCAACTGAATGCACACCCCTAACACTAGAGTTAGATTCTCTTACTCTATCAGTTGGCCACATGCAATTGTTCATTGCCATTACTTCCAAAAGCTCAAATGCTGCTTCAATTGTTTTTCTCATTAAAGATCCACCAGATGCAGCATCTATTGTACCTCTTGTAGTTGGATTTACACCATTATAAAAAGTCTGCATCAAAAGCTCCCTTGGAAGGTTGTGGTGTGGACACATCCTTTGCAATTCCTTGAATCTTTCCCAAGCCTCATAGAATGATTCATTATCATTTTGAACAAATGTCGTAATATCCTTTATAATTTTTGCAGTTTTGGCCAATGGAAAATATTTTGATAAGAATGCTTGGGCCAATTAGTCCCAAGTGGTTATAGATCCCCTTGTCAATGAATTCAACCAAGCCTTTGCTTTATCCTTCAAAGTGAATGGAAAAAGCCTAAGCTTGATTGCATCAGCCGAAACCCCATTGATCTTAAAAGCTATCACATATTTCAAGAAAGTTGGCCAAATGAGCATTTGGATCCTCATTTGCCAAACCATAGAATTGTATACTATTTTGAATCATTTGTAAGAGTGAAGGCTTAATTTCAAATTGATTTGCATTTACTGTTGGCGTTACCACTCCTTGTTGAGCACCACTCAAAGCAGGTGAGGCAAAGTCCATAAATCTTGGCGAATTTTCTTCAGCCATGATAATTGGTCTCTTATCCTTGTTCTTTTTCTTATTGGACTTCCGGTTACTTGACAAGAATCTTTCAATTTCAGGATTTAAGGGCTCAAGCTCTTCTTGTGAACTTCTTGTACTAGGCATGAACTTCTAAATCCTGTAAAACCAAAAACAAAACACAAAGTTACTTTAAATCAAACAAACAAATTAAAACAAAAGAAAATATTGTAATCCAAAATCATAAATCAATTTTCATAATGGCAAAACAACCGTTCCCCGGCAACGGTGCCAAAAACTTATCTGGGCATTTTTTATATATGCTTATTGATTGCAAGTATACGGTGTACCTCAATAGTAATTAAGATGTCGATCACACGAGGAACATTTTTTACACACTATTACTAATCAATTTTAATCTTGTTTACAATGATAAAATGATGGAAAAGTGATTCTAAACTAATCTAATATGTAAACTAATTAAATCGAGTTTATGAGAATCCAAGAAGATAAAAAAGATTAACGATGCTAAGTATAAAGATGGAATTTGAATTAATTGTTCTTAATGATTTTAGCATTCTTATCTTGCAAGCCAAGTTGAATAAATTTCCTACTTACTCTCTCAATATAAATAGGACTGCCTAAAACATACACATATAAGTCTAATTCCAAACTTTCATTTAAGAACTAGATGATTATACTTGCAAATCTTAGGAATAGAACACAACCTATAATAACCATTTCAATATTATGATTTCTCAAACAATATCTTGATGATGAATTTCCAATTAGAAGTAAGAATGAATTTATTTCTCAATTAAACTCAAACTTATAATGATCATAAATAATGTACTAATGAGAAATTCTACAAGTAAGAACACTTGAATTAATATGAGCAATAAAATATTTGATATTAACATTCAAGTTCAGAATTTACATCACAAAAGTTGCAAAAAAGAATTAAAAGATAAGAATTGAAGAAGGAGATTTCTCAACCCTTTTCAAGTCACCAATTGTAGTCTTCTTCTTTGTATGCTATCTTCTCTTTAACACATAAACTCTACTTAAGAAAAACTATTCTAAATTACAGAAAAATTATTCAAATGTTCAATTCTTTTTTTTTTCTATATATCAAAATTACAGTTAGAAATAGCATTTATAATACCAACTCATGCCCCTTCAGATGCTCTTCTACAAAGGTTGTAATTGTTGGTGGAAAGGCACAACTCTTAAAGTTAAAATTTGAACTTTAGTGTCTAACGGAACCCTCTGTAGCGATGGCGATGCCTGTCGCCCTCGCGACAGAGTACGCCTTCATTTTTGCTCGCCCTTCCTCGTGTGTGCCTTCTCCGCGCCCTGTCGCGACCTCGCGACGCCTTCCCTTGGTCGCGACAACTTCTCTTCTTCTCTTTTTTTTCTCTTCTCTCTTGGTCTTCCCTTAGCGCGTTCTGTCGCAATCTCGACAGAAGCTTTTCTGCCTTGGGTCATTTCATTTTGCTTTTCTCCATTTACTCCATATTTTCTCCATTTTCCTCCTACATACAAAACTCAACAAAACACATAAAACATACCTAATTCCAACAAATAAAAACACTTAAAACATTACTTCTAACTACAAAATATAGATTAATTATGAGCTATTTAAGCTCATATCAGATCAACTCTGGGAGAGCTTTACCCCGTCGAGGCCGTTCATAGCTCGAAATTTGCCACGTAAAAAAAAATGGTTCACCATCGCTGGTTGATTCAGGTGGTTCGAACCTATTTCCCTTAAGCAAAGTCTCGATAATGAGCTTTGTGTATGGGAAAAATCAGTGTTGGGAGAGTGTACCCCCGTAGGGACCGATACGAGCTCGAACAAAAGCCATTAAAAATGCCTCAAATAGGAAAAGTGAATAAAAAGAAAAGAAAAAAAATTGCCTCCTATGTTCTCTAAGTTTATTTGCACGAATTTGTAAATTTTATGTATCTTGGCAGGTTGAGCACATGTTTCCCTATGTATTGGCTTAACTCTTATCGAAACTTAACTGTGTGGTAATGATTCTAAATTCTCTATATCTCAGTCTTGAGAACTTGTTTGAAATTGTTATGCTTGGTGTGGATTGATGAGAATTTATTGTGAAATGCTAGCTGCTTATAATAAGTCAATTTAGCTTTTAAAGTCATGATTTATAGAAAGCCGTACTTCGTTGGGTTTGGATTGTAAAAGAGAAAACGGAAAATGTATTTGTCAGAATTATAAATATTGCTTTTACTTATCTTAGTTAAGATTGGTTGCTATCATCTGAAAATCTGAGTTTGAATTGTTTAAAAGTGTGGTTTATTCTTATTTACTTGAGGACGAGCAAAGTTCAAGTTTGGGGGTATTTTGTTAGTAGGTTCTATATAGGTTTCTATGGGTCATTTTTAAGTAACTTTTAGGTTGGAATAGTAGTTTAGTAGCTAATTTTCATTATCTTTTAGTTATAATGTTTACTTATTTTCTTTTGATTGCTAAGTTGGCTTAATTGTGTTAATCTTGGTGGTTTTAGGTTTAATCTTATTAATCTTCAATGATTAATGGGTTAGAAGTTCATTTGAAAACATAAAGTTTGCATTGGAAGCTTTAGAGGTTCAGAAAGAGTGCAAAATGGTGAAAGAAAACAACCAGAAAGTTTCACCACCCAAGGCTATGATGTTTTGATGGACAGACTGTTTCACCACCTCAGGTGGTGACACTGGGCAGAAATCACCACCTAAGGGTGCTGTGACAGGGATACAAACGTGAATGGAATTTTTTTATTATTTTCCGATTCCAACTCTGTTTTGTTTCTTCCAAAACAAGCCCTAGAGCTCTCCTATTGCAATTGGGACACTTTTTCCATATAAGGAGGTCATTCCATCTCAAATAACGAGAACAAAAAACAGGAGGAAGAATTAAAGAAGTCAAGATTTGGAATCAAAGCTTCAAGCACAAAGATTTTCATCTCTACTCAATTTCAAGTTTGCTTTAACTATGTTGTTGAATTTGAATTGTTATTTTGGATTCTTGAACATGATTAATATGAGCTAAATTTTCTTTAGGGTTATCTTTGATGTAACTTGAATTTTCACTCTTTTTAATTATTTTAATTAGCTTTCGTTACTTTTGTAATTATTTATAATTATGCTCAATGCCATCAATTAACTGGCCATTGATTGATTGATTTATTTTCTTAAGATTAGTACGGAAGGAAAATTTTAGGATTGAATTTGAATTGTAAACAACACAAGAACATAGTTTGAATGGAAATAATATAACTTAACTTATGGGAATTTATTGAGAATAATTATGGGAATTTATTGAGAATAATCATACTCGTAAATTAATTCATTAATATCTATTAGAAAAGATTAATAGGCATTAGTGAATAAGTTTAGCTTAGCTTGGGAAAGCATGTTAAATATATGAGGATTATTTTTCCTTATTTAAGTAATTAAATTTGATTGTTAATGGTTATAATTGAAAAAGTAAATTCAAGTGAACTCAAAGATACCCTTGTGTAAGCACCGTGTCCCGGAGCAGTCCGGATCAGAGATTACCCTATGATGAAATCGGCATCCGAGCCTGCACAAACGGTTTGGATTCAGAGGCTTTAGTCCCACGCTCCACGAGAAATGAGTCTTTTTACCTTTCGTAGGAAGAAGGGGAGAAAACGTGGAGTTTTTGAAGTCCAAAAAAGTATGTTTTCCTTGACGGGCGGCCAGCCCGTCGGTCGGAGGCCAGCTCGTCGGTCAGGTGGCAGGACCGTCGGATGAATCCTTGTGTCAGAAGGATTCTTCCGATGCCCGTCGGTTAAGTGGCAGGACCGTCGGATGAATCCTTGTGTCAGAAGGATTCTTTCGACGCCCGTCGGTCAAGATGGCAGGCCCGTTGGTCAGGTTGCAGGGCCGTCGGATGAATCCTTGTGTTAGTAGGATTCTTTCGACCCCTATCGGTGAACCACAGACGCCCGTCGGTCACCCCTAGCCTATAAAAGCTTTGATTTTTCTCATAAAATGGGGTTGCAAAATTTGTAAAAATAGGGGAAACTCTGCCAAAATTCACGCGCGTTTTCTCTCTCTTCCAACAAACACATTTCTAAAAAGATCTAACTAATTTAAGAATCAAATCTTCAAAAGAAAGAGGATCTAGTTGATTTTTTACGGGTTTTTGATTTCCAAAACTCAATTTTTATCGAACTGTTAAAGACACATTCTATCTTCTACATTTGATCTTTTTGTTCAGACCTTCTCATGGAGCGTGCGGGAAGCCAGACAACAACAAGGAATCCAACCAAAGGTTGTTCTGAGGGTAAATATTCTGGACCCTTTTTTGTCCCTTTTTTACCTTCATTTTTGATATTATCTTTATTCTTGTCCCCTTTTTGTATTTCTTGCTTCTATTCTTCTTGGGTCTGTGTAAAATTTGTGTTTTTGCCTTTTGAAAAGTTTCTATTTTTTCTGGGACAGTGGTGACCGACGGGTCATCTACTTTGACCGATGCTCGTCGGTCACCTTTAAGCATAACCCGTCGGTTACCCTCACAGACGGCTCCCTTCGAGTGAGCGACGGGCTGTATTGGTCACTTTGACCGACGCCCGTAGGTCATTCAGCATAGCCCATCGGTGGGTTCTGTCCCACATTTTTAAATCTTTTTCTTTTCCTTTTTTGTTCACTCAAATTTTTATGTTTATTTATAGCTTTTCTTCTGTATTTTAACATCCTTTTGGCTTGTTTTGTGAGAGTATGTTCTTGTTTCTTAGACTGGCTGGAGCCTGAGGGAGTTCTCCCGTATATGGAAAGTTCGCCTGGTTTAGTTCCCTATCCTCCTCTCTTTTGTATTTCATGTATTTATTTATTGTTTCTCCTGTATATGACAAAATTGTTGTATTTCTTGCTAATGTAAAAATCGGCCAAACGTTTTATATTTAATAAACTGAATTCTTCATAAAATCAAGGACTCAATGTCCTATTTTTATCCAATAAAATCCTCACAATAGAAATATCCATTTTAATAATGATGCATGCGAGGACCAAAGTCCTCAAAATAAGCAATGCCCCGATTTGTGAATGTATTGCATATTTATATAAGGGAGTTATATTCCGCTCCCTGTGTTATTGTAATTTATCGCTTTCATTATTTACTCGTTCATTTACCACTTTCCAAATATGACTAAATGCACTTTGATTCAATTGCATCATGTGGAGAGAGAGCGAATTAATGAAATTTAAAATTTGATAGTAAAATAATCAAGGTAGAAATAGATGAGAAGTCCCGAACCAAACTCTGGTCTTTGGGCTCAAAGAGGCGAGAGGTCTATCCGATCACTCATTGGAACTATGACCTCCAAGACACCTCTTGTGTCACGAGACTTTGACGTTAATCCTAGGCTCCTTAGGGCAAGAGGTTTACCTTCCAAGGCCCCTTTGGTTGGCCCAAAATGGATACTAAGCGCAGTCTTAGGCTCTCCGAGGCGAGATAAACTTTCCCAATGTTCTATTGGGTAGCGACTCCATGAAACCTCCTTGTTGCTCAAAACAAATGCACTTGCAAATTATTGCAAGCTGTCAACGGACCCATAAATGCCCCGATCGCTCTAGAGCGGGCGGTCATACGGGCGGCAAACGGGGGCCGGCGCGCGTCACAGTATCGACTCCGCTGGGGATTATGGTTCGAGACTTCGATTTGAAAATACCTCGCTTAACATTTATGATTGAAGTTTAATTCATAAATTCGCTCTCTTTCAAATTTGCATTTACATCCCATTAGAGCCTTAGAATATGCTAGATTGGTCCCTTCTTAACCTCAGTGCATTTCCGAAGCGCAACCCTACGTTCACTCAATGTGGGGAAGTGTTAAGAATAATCACCAGCCCAAGCTTCATACCTAATGGTATATCAAATGATGACCCGATCGGTCCTTATGCTCGTGATGAGCTGCACCCATCGGCAGGGATCATACTTGGGTAGCCCTAAAGTAACATCTCCCTTGTTTAAAGCTCATGTGATGGCCGTAGCTACTTTCCATAGGTGATATGAACCGTAATTCCATGCTTGCTGTATGGATCCTTATGTATTGGGTGAGTCCAGATGTCTTGCTTGGTAACCTAGCTAAAGGCTTTCATGCCCCGGTGTAGACACCGGGTCTTGAGGCAGTCCAGATTAGAGTTACCCGATGAAGAGATCAATGTCGATTTTAAAGTAAGGGGATGAAATTTGGAAGCTTTCGTGTTTCGGTTTTGCGAGGATCAAAATCTTTTTCTATAGCATGGAGTTTTGAAAGAATTGGATAAATTTTTGGTAAAATTGGGAGTTTTGCTCCACAGACGGGCATCCTGTCTGTGTAGGGACGTACGTCCCTACTTGGGGTGATACCCATCCCTAGGCGTAGTAGGGACGGACCCATAGCGATCTAGGGACGCCCGTCCCTAGGATCGTGCCCCGTCCCTAGTCAGTTTCCCGCATTTGCCCTTAGTAGGGACGACCGTCGGTATGTACAGGGAAGCCCGTTGGTACGGTAACTTACCGGATCACGCCGGATTGGATAAAATTTAATCTCTTTTCTTTTCAAAATAGGGATAGAATTTATCTAAAACTTGAATTTTAAAGTCCTTTTAAAATTCAAACTTTAGATAGAGGTTTATCTTAATTATCTCATAAAACCCTATAAATAAAGGATCAAATTTCAGTTTTAGGGGTTAGAAAATTGGAGGGAATTTGGAAAAAGAGAGAGAAATTTTAGAGAGATTTTATTTAGAAAAAAAGCTATCAAATATTTTTTGGTAGAAAATTGCTTTTTAGAAAAAGGTTTTTTCTGTGAGCAAATTACTCAAAAAGTTTATAAATCTCTATTCATCTGTTGAGTTTTATTTTGATAAAGCTTCTTTTAATTAATTGATTTCCTCAATTTTTTTTCTTACGAATTAAGTCAAATTGAGGTGATGAAATTCAGTCGTTTCCATCAATATAACTAATTCGAACACACGATCGCTATCAAATTATCAAGGAAAGAACAACATAAATCTTCTTTCTTTGATCTGATTCTTCTTTGATCCTTGCGAGGTACACGGGGACAAAATCATTCGACATCCACCCTAAAAGGTAAAATTCGAGGGTAAACATTATGGATTAACATTTGTATAATTTAATTTGATTTACATTGATTTTTATATATACTCTATTACCCTTTTTTACAAAAGATTTAAGAGGTTCTTTAATTTGTTTTCCGCTCACTAGGGACGGCCGCCGGCACGATCCAGGCAGCCGTCCCTAGGCAAAATTCTCATTTTTTATCTCATAAAATCCTATCTCTTAACTTGTTTATGTTAGAATTTTCTCACTTTTATTTTTTCACGTTTTTGCTAACATGTTTATCCTTGTGAGTTTTTTTTCTGACCATTGAAAGTTGGAGCTGTGAGAGATGGTGGTTGCGCTATCCTGAGGATCTCTATTCGGGTTCATTTTTTATCCTTGAGCTCTTATTTATGTTGTTATGGAAATGGTTTTAACGTCATTAAGGTAAAAAGGACCAAAAGCTTTTTAACAATTAAACCTGGAGATTTTCCCAAAAATAGGTGGACCAATGTCCCATTTCAGCCATTAAAATTGACACTTCATAAAAAACCATTTTTGTAATATATATTTATGGTAGGACCAAAGTCCTCATTCCAATGAATATCCCGTTTTATGCATGTATCGCACTTTTATAAATGGGAGTTATATTCCGCTCCTAGTGTTATTGTAACTTATTTTGAATACTTTATCTTGATTTTTGCTTCTATTTACCGCTTTGGATGTGAATGATCATGCCATTAATAAAGTGCATCGTGTGGAAGGTTGGTGAAATAATAAATTCAAAACATAATTGTAAAATTAATCAAGGTACGAATAAATGAGAAGTCCCGAACTCACTCTGGTCTTTGGGACTCAAAGAGGCGAGAGGTCTAGGACTTCCAAGACACCTCTTGAGTCCCACCAAAAGGCTTAAATACACAATCCTAGGCTCTAGGGGAGTAGAGGATGAGGCCTCCAAGATCCCTCTGGCTAGCTCAAAATGGATACGTATGCGCCGTCTTAGGCTCGATAAGGCTAGACGACCCTTCCCAATGTTCTATTGGGTGGCGACTCCAAGAAACCTCATTGTTGCCCAAAATAGACGCACTTGCAAATACCTTACAAGTTTTATGAACCTTTCCTGATCGCCTTGAAGCAGGCTTTCGGGAGGACACGAGGTTCGGCGCGCGTCAGAGTGGCGACTCCGCTGGGGACATACTCGAGACTTTGATTCGAAAGTACTTTGATTAAAATTTACAATTAGATTTTACCTTAAAAATTTCACCATCTTTCAAAATTTGCATTTACATCGCATTAGAGCCTTAGATCTATGCTAGTTTGGTCCCTCTTTTAGCCCCGGTGCGTTCCCGAAGCACGACCCTATTTTCACTCAATTTAGGGAAGTGTTAAGGATAATCACCAGCCCAAGCCTCGTACCATCATGGTATATTAAATGGTGACCTGATCGGTCGTTATGCTCGTGATGAGCTAGACCTGTTGGCAGGGACCATGCTTGGGTAGCCCTAAAGTAACACCACCCTTTGACTAAAGCTCATGTAAATGGAAATAGTTACTTCCCCTAAGTGGTATGAACCTTAATACGATGCTTACTGTATGGATCATTATGTATTGGACAAACCCTGATAGTTTGACTGGTCACCTATTCAAAGGCTTTCATACCCCGATAGGCCCAAGATGCCTTATTCGGATTGCCTAAATACATAATGATCATAACCCATCCGCCTGTGCATTAGTTAGGAGAGGTTATGCTGCTGGATTTTCACCGTGCACCATACACGTTCATCGAGTCCCTAGACTGACCCATGGGCCAATCCCACCTAGGAAAGAGACTATGACCTCGTGTACGGGAGTAATAAGGTTGGAAGGACCTATGTGCTTGCATGTGGCTTGTGAGTGTTGCATAGCACGATCATGCATCTTTTTTTTACGCAATCATGCATCATCCTGGCCCCTGTGTTTTTCAGCCATCATAGATTCGCCTAGGTGGACAAGGGGGTCCTGGGGACGGCTACGCAGGAATCCATTTTTCGAGTTACCGAAAAGGATAAAGTATCCGAAAAATTCTTCTGTGACCAATTACGCCACTTCAGATCAGTTTTCTGTACCCAAAAAAATGGCAAACTCACCGAGAGGGGCAGAGGCCACCAGGGCAATGATAGCAGAGGAAGTGGGCCGAAGGTTGGAAGAGTTTGAGAATTGGATGTTGGCAATGATAGCCGCAATGGGTCAACAAGCAGCCCCGTAAAACCCACAGCCTCCTCCTGTGAGAAATAATGAAAGGGAAGAGATCAGAGAGGACCCACAAGATGAAACTCGGCCGCCACTCGTGAACCTAAGAGCTACTACTTCGGGGGCACATAGGGGAAGACCTGTCCCGAGGCAGGATGATGATTGGGAAGATGAGGAATATGAGGAACGTATGTCTGAGAAAGGGAAAGCCCCTCAAATTGAAGAGGCCATCTGGAGGAAGGTGGAAGAGAGATTTGAAGCTATGACGAGGATGTTGACGAAGGGCCAAGGAGTGAATCCTGAGGATAAAGAGTTAGAAGGAGAAGATCTAGTCCCAATGAATTTTAAGATGCCAGACGTGCCAAAGTTTGACGGTACTTCTGATCCCCTAGCACATATAAAGCAGTACTCATTGGTGATAAAAGGCACCACTTAGACGAGGAAGCAGAAAATTGAGTACTTTTGCTTGAGCTTGACGGGCCCGGTGGTGGATTGGTATCACGGGCTCGATCGCCGAACTAAGGAAGACTGGGATTTATTGACAGAAGAATTTTTGAGGCAATATGATTGTAGTACAAGAATGGAGGTAACCCTGAAGGACCTAGAACTGTTACAGCAGAGAGAAGGAGAGTCCTTCCATGAGTATCTAACCCGGTGGAGGAATTGGGTGATGGAAATGAAGAGGAAACCAGATACCCAGGATCAAATACGGTTATTCATTAAAAATGCGAGCCCATATTTGAGGGATAAATTAAGGATAAAAGGACTAAAAGTGTAACACCCCCAACGTCCCCATTGGAAGGACGCCGGAGAGCGCTACCCGATGCTCACTCACAAATAAGCACACATACACTATGTGGAAGCATACATTTATCTAAAACACGGGGAAATTAAAACTTTGGAAAGCAAAAGCATATACGTTAACTCACACCCACGCAGGCACTAAGCATAAACATATACACATGTATACATATGATCATTTAGCGGAAGCTTAAAGTGAAAGATAAAACGAAGGAATAACTGAAAGCTTAATTACAAATACCATAATACAGAAATACAAAAGTTGAAATACATAAGCTGAACAAATTACAAAACTTCTAACTCCTATGTGGCCGACCTTGCAGATGCGCGACTCGATCCGAACACAACCTGCCACCTGCACGGGAAAAGAGCCCGTGCTAAGCGATAAACGCTTAGTGGGGAGAACACACAAGTAATATGGACGACCATTCACAATGATCGTTAAGGCATAGCACATACACAAATGACATATGCAAATAATCACAACAGATGGATATACAATCCTGCATATGAAAGCTATGCATTCGGAAGTTCATATTCACATACTTGTACATATTACCTGAGTGCTCGCCTCAATATCATATTCGTCCGAATACTACACTCTTATATCATATTAAGCAAAGCCCCAAACAGACAAGGGATCACAATAGATACAAATATTCATGTATGAATACATACAGACTCTTATGCATATAGGCACCGGGGCATCAAGTGTCATTACCCTACCGTGCACAGTCACGAGAGATAATACACATATGACTATCATGCCAAGTACTCGTGCATTAACGGAAAACCCATTCACATACAATACAATTATCAAGCAATACGCACCCAACTATCATGCCGAGAACGCTAGTTAACTAAACATACTTTTATCATGCCTTGAAATGTAAATACATGACCACACGCTGAAATCACTACAATAGGAAAACCAGAGAGAGGAGGCACGTAACATAACACAATATATATATACATTCCAAGGTCAAGGACACATTCATTATGTATCTTGATTCATATAATTCACTATAACCGTCAAAAGTACAAAATCATGGTTGCACATGCTTACTAATCGAATTCATGGCATTCAAAAGATCATGGTCACAGTCATGCACATCTTAATTCCCGTACCTATATTCACAACCGTTGGCATACCATACATTCACACTATGTTATGCATATACCCATATATGCAGATAATTATGTCCAATTCACATGTTTAGGTCACACTTAACCCATTCAGAGATTCATAATCACATTCGGATACATAACCGATTCACATGTCCAGAATCATGCTTAATCGAATATCACATTCTCTTGTTCACATTAGGCAAAACAGACAGAATACCTGCTGACTCAAAATAGTGGATAACGAGTATACATAAAGTACTTTACGGGTACAAGCTGATTACAGAAAGTACTTTACGGGTACAAATCGCAAACTATTTTACTTTTCATTCTCAAACATTTTTATGGGGGATCTTAAACAAGATCCAACCACATTACAGAAGGTTCGCGAGGAACCAAACGGGGACCTTATCGGGGTCCAAACGGAAACAAAACAGAAGCTGCAACAAAGACTCTATTAGGCATGCCTAACTATCCACTAGACTGACTCTGGTAGGCGGAGAATTACACAGAAAATGGCCGTAGTTAAAATTACGACAAGCGAAGAATTCACATTCTATGATAATCAGAACATATATTCTTATAGCTCAAATACATGGTATTGCGTGCTAAAAACCGTAATAAAACATTCCTAAAACATGCAGAAATAAAGGGATTTTATTACAAAAATAGGGTAGGTCACGGTGGTAATCAGATTGGTTGCCACCGTGACATACCAGGGATCCTTGGCAGAATGCATGTTTGGGGTACCTCACGGTCACAACCAAAATGGTTGTCACCGTGACATACCAAAGCAACCAAACAGAAGCAAAGGTTTAGGTACCTCACGGTCACAACAAAAATGGTTGTCACCGTGACGTACCAAAGAAGCCAGACATAATCAAAAGCTTGGGTACCTCACGGTGGTAACGAAATGGGTTGCCACCGTGACATACCCACTGCCCAGACAGAAACCAAAGTTTGGATACCTCACGGTGGTAATCAAATTGGTTGCCACCGTGACCTATTCAAACTCACGGCAGAATGCATCTGGTTCGTGCCTCACGGTGGTAATCAAATTGGTTGCCACCGTGACCCATGCCCAGATGCAATTCCTGAGGGCGATTTCCAGGTTATTCAAACCAACTATCCCAAAGTTCTCATTTCAAATAACATATCCTCATTTCAATAGCAATAAAAATCCAAATCAAACATCATTGAATCATGTCATTAATAAGTCTTTCACATGAATTCGAAGAACAACATCACATTACATGAATTCATGCTAACACTTAACAATGCAAAGTCTTAGTCATGCAACGGAACAATTTACACTTAAGCATAGCATAATATTCTTAGAGAAGGATCAAAAGTACAGATATGCACAATACATTTCACATCCAATATTACATGTTCATGATGAACAACCATGAAATTTGCATTCATTACTCACTCGATTTCAGATGGCGATATACGATACCACCCACAACAACTAACATTAATAAATCACGTCAAGCAACCCCACATCATTCGATATCCTTTAAATGTGTATAACTTAATCTTGTTACACATGCTCATACAGATTAAGGTATTACAACCCTTAAATGTCATTTAACTGGACTAGATTCTAGTCATACAATTACACGTAATTATTTCATTAGTTTGTATTAATCTTAATCCTATTCATGTTTATTTTCCAAGTGAAAACTATTCTTATACTCATTTAATAGTCCTAAACATGCATTGGATGGATCCTAGGAAGCTCCGGTGCAAAACGGGTTCAATTCGGGAAGAAAAACACCTAAAATGGTCAAGACAGAAGTGGTCACGGTGGTAATGAATTCATTGTGACCATGACGTCCAAAAATAAGCATTCTGCCCAGTATTTTGGTATGTCACGGTGGCAATGAAATTCATTGTGACCGTGACATACCAAAAATTTGCAAAACAGAAGGCAAAACTCAGAACTGCTTCACAACTCATTTTTGTTCAGCCTAAACGGACATCTAAACGACATTTTTAGGCAAACATTCCTTCTTAACATTTATTGCTAAGGATGTTAAGTTTACAATGGAACAACTTTCAGGTAATTCTGAAATCTAAAACTCCAGATATGAGCTAAAACATCAACACTATTCTAGTAACCCGACCCAACCAGAAACACTTCAGATTTTAACTTATTCAAGGGTCTTAGAGCCAAAAATGGCTCCTGATCCTTCTAAGACCATTTTATATCTGTATCTTAGCTTTCAAATGGCACTGGAATTACTCAATTTGGAGGTCTATAACTCGATCTACGACAAAAACAATACACAAAGGTCTGGCAAAAATTAAACAGAATTTCCCCAACATCATACTTTGCACACCAAAAGTTATATGAACAATCTAACACATTCAAAATTCATGCACAATCATCCAATACATAATCATGCATCATTTATACATCAAGATCATATCACACATAGCTCCCAAACCTGGAAATCAAAGCTTCAAACCGATCACTTCAAAATCCAACCTTCTCTTCCCTTCTCCTCCAAAACTTACAACCAAATCAAATCAAAACCTCATTAACCCAAGAACATAACCTTTAAAACCCACCCAAATCCAAAAAAGGAGAAGAAGAAGAAGTACACTAAAAGCAAAACAGCCACTTACCTCCTATAGAACCTTCAAAGCTCAAACCCTAGACCAAAGGTTAAAGAAAACCCACATGCAGGAAGAGAGAGCAGAAATGTAGATGGGAAAGAGAGAGAGAGGCGTGGGAAAGGAAAGGCAAAACTTCCTTTGGCTTCCACGGGAAGCTACTCCCTCAATCCCTCTCTCTTCTCCTTTCAAATCCCAATCAATGCTCCCACCAACCTTACACATGTCACTCCACTATTGGTCCCTAATGATCTCATCTTGACTAACAACCCAAGGCACCAAACTCAACTCACACCATATAACCTCCCATGAAACACTTTTACATCCTAGTTACCATGCACTAATACCACTAGATCATGCCAAAACCAAAGTACCCTACATCCATACACACATGCACACCTTATAATTTTCCCTTCTTAACATAATTAATTAATTACTTTGCACTTAAGTCCTTATTATCCAATTTCCTCATGAATAAAATTACCAAAATGCCCTTCACTTATCCGACTTAGCTAGTCAAATCCAACTAAGCCCGATTTGGGGTGTGACAAAAACATTGGGAGTCCTTGAAGGACATCGTCATTGAGGCCGAAGGAGAGTACCTTGTTAGGAAAGCGGGAAATGAGAACTATCCTAAGAGGGGTAGTGGGAGTCAAGGGGCCAGTAGACCAACACGTTCTGCTAGTGGTACAAGGAAGATTGCTGAGGTGTCAACTACAAACGCCACTCCGAGACATTTTTCCAATCTCGGGAGGTCCTTATCATGGGTACTAAGAAGACTGATGAAAGAGAATAAGCTGCAGCCTCTACCGGCCAGACCTGCAAGAACTCAAGGCACGCCAGGACATAAGGACGATGAGTATTGTGCATATCATCAGCACACTGGACATGCAACCGACAACTGCAGGACTTTGAGGCACGCAATTCAGGATTTGATTGACTCAAAATAGATCACAGATCCAAAAAAGAGAGGGGGTCAAAAGAAAGCTGGGTACAATAACATGCCTCCACTAGTGAATATGATCGAGTCCAGTTTGCCCGAGAACTTTGTGCTGAAGGAATTATGCGGCAACGATATCCACACTGCTGTCACGAACCTCTATGAGGGGAGTGAAGAAGGGCTTCCTGCTGCAGTGATCGATTGCTGGTCCACTGATGATAGTGGAACTGAAAATGATGATTTGGAAACATTTTTGGACCTTTGCGGTTCGGAAGAGGAAGGAGAAGAGCCAAAGAGGAAAGAAGTGGGAGCTATGACCCGGAGTGGAAGGATAGCCCGAGAAGTTGAGAAGCCACAAGAGCTGATTGAGGACAGAAGGGGAAAGGAGCTGGAGGAAGATCCGATTGTCAAGCAACTGAAAAAGACGCCGGCTCAGATTTCAATATGGGATCTTTTGAGACAGTCACCATCACATAGGCAGAAGGTGGTAGAGGCTTTGTGCGAAGCAACCATGGCTACAACCATTTCACCTACGGAACTTCTGGAGGTAGTAAAAGGAGGATCGGGAGAAAATGTTATTTTTACCAGTGCGGATCTGCCGGCAGAAGGTCGCAACCATAATCGCCCTCTGTACATAAGGGCACAGATTAACCAAAAGCATACCACCTGTGTAATGGTAGATGATGGTTCTTTCATAAATGTATGCCCACAGGTAGCAATAGCAGCTTTCAGGGTAACAGAGGATATGTTGGCAAAATCTGATCTTACCATCACGGCATATGACAACTCGCATAGGCAGGCTTCGGGGACATTCACAGCGGTGGTGAAAATGGGACCGGTAGAGTCAGAAGTAGAGTTTGTGGTGTTGCCCATACCCGCCAATTTCTCAGCTTTGCTAGGCAGACCATGGTCTCATAGATTGGGAGGAGTCCCCTCTACACTGCATCAGATGGTAAAGATACCTCACGAAGGCTAGATCGTGACTATAAAGGCTACACGAGAGAATCAGGTTTCAATACTGGAGATAGCCAGACAACCTTTTAATGGGTTTAATGTCACCATTATAGGCAAAGAAGAGCAGAAGGAAGAAAGCCCCCAGGTATTGAATATGATGAAGAAAATGTCATTCCTCCCTGGTGTAGGACTGGGCAAGAATTCTCAAGGGATACCGACAGCCGTTACCACTAAGGGTCAAAACGACAAGAGGGGTCTTGGATATACAGGTGCTGTAAAGAAAGGCAAGAAGTCGAAAATGGAAGTTCCCATATTCGGAAGACCTTTGTTCCAGCAACCGCAGCATGTGCCTATGCAGGAGAAAATGAACCACAGTGGCTGGATGGAAGAATTGTGCCAGGGTTCGAGGTTTTCAATGATGTCTATGATTGGAGCATTGGATTAATCAAGCCAGCAGAGGGTTTTTGGGATAAAGAAATCATGACCAGTAGGATAATTTGGGACCGCGAGACGCCGGAAGAAATAATTACTAAAAAGATGATAACCACCCAGCTGAAAGGAAAGGCCAAGATAGAGGAAGCTGTGCAGGAGGTGAATGAGGAGACTCCAAAGGGCCGATGTGATGCGGAAACGTCGACTGCGGCAGATACACTAGCAGAGGAGGAAGAGGAAAATAGTTTAGATTTTCTTTTTGCTCCAGAACTTTTCAATGATGTTAATGACAATTTCAATCTTATTAATAAATTGAATGGTTTTGCTTACTTGTGTGATGTTTCTGATGATTTCACTATGCATGATCATGATCATTATCCAACCATATTTGATATTGATTCAACTGATGCTACTCCATTCAATCTTGGAACCCTAGAAAATCCAAAAGAAATTTTGATAGCATCAGATATAACTCCTGAAGAGCGAGAAAAATTTGAGAGAATCTTAAAAAAATATGAAAAAGTCTTTGCCTGGACCTACGAAGATATGCTAGGAATCGATCGGAAAGTCGCAGAGCATGCTATCCCCACCTATCCAGACCATAAACCTGTTAAGCAGAAGTTGAGAAGGCTTAGGCCGAAATGGGCGGAGAAAGTGAAAGAAGAGATTCGCCAGCAAATAAAAGCCAAGTTTCTAGTCGAGGTGCAATACCCAACATGGTTGGCCAATGTTGTCCCTGTAGCCAAGAAGAATGGCAAAATAAGAGTATGTGTGGATTATCGGGATCTGAATAAGGCCTGTCCAAAAGATGATTTTCCATTGCCTCATATAGACGTACTAATAGACAGCACTGCTGCTTGTGAGATGTATGGCTTCGGAGATGGTTACGCAGGCTACAATAAAATTCTCAATGAAATAATTGATCGGATCAAGATTGCCTTCATCACGGAGTGGGGGACTTATGCTTATCGTGTGATGCCTTTTGGCCTGAAAAATGTAGGGGCCACTTATCAGAGGATAGCAATGAAGATATTGGATTAATTGATTCATAAAGAAGTAGAGGTATACGTGGACAACATGATGATCAAGTCAGCCACTAGGGAAGGCCATTTTGAAGCCCTGGAAAAGTTCTTTCGAAGCATAGATAAGTTCAACTTGCGGTTGAATCCTAAAAAGTGTATCTTTGGTGTTACCTCAGGGAAGCTACTAGGACACATAGTTAGTAAAAGGGGGATTGAGATTGACCCGGATAAGGTTAAGGCCATCAGAGAAATGCCGATACCGCAGAAAGAGAAGGATGTAAGAAGCTTTCTGGGCAGGTTACAATACATCAGTAGATATATCGCTAAGCTTACTTTGATCTGTGAGCCAATCTTTAAACTACTCAGAAAAGATCAACCAGTACTATGGAACGAGAGTTGTCAAAAGGCTTTTGATGCTGTCAGAAAATATTTGTTGAATCCACCGGTATGAGACCACCACGGCCAGGCAAGCCGCTGATCCTATACCTGGCCATAGAGGACAGTTCTGTAGGCGCTATGATGGCCCAAGAGGATGATGTTGGAGTGGAATTTGTTGTTTATTACCTCAGCAAGAAATTCTTAGCCTACGAAGTCAAATACACAGAGGTAGAAAAGATTTGCCTTGCAGTAATCTGGGCTTCTAAGAAATTGCGACATTACTTTCATGCTTACAAAGTGCAGGCAGTCACGAGGCAGAATCCCCTGAGATATTTGTAAGAGGCCCCATCTTTGCTTGGGAAAATGGGTAGGTGGTTGCTGTTACTTCAAGAATTTGATGTGGAGTATCTCACTCGGAAGACCATCAAAGGGCGTACAGTGGCAGAATTTCTAGCAGAACACCCGATCTAAGGAGACTCATACGAGTTTAACTTTCTAGATGAGGATGTGGCAGCTATCGGGATTCAAGGTTGGAAATTACACTTTGACGGAGCTGTGAATAACAAAGGGGCAGGAGTAGGAGTCATTCTGATAACCCCGGACGATGAAAAGCTTCCCTTGGCGAAAAAGTTGAGATTCAAGGCTACCAATAACTAAGCTGAATACGAAGCATGTGTTTTTGGATTGGAGGCGTTAATAGCTTTAGGACCGAAGAATGTGGAAGTGTTTGGTGATTCTTCCTTGGTGGTCAATCAAATCCAAGGTGAATGGGCCGTGAAAGAAGAGAGGCTAGTGCCATATATCCGGCACTTGAGAGAGCTGAGCAGTCAATTCGAAGTATGAACATTCCATTTCATTCCCAGGGATGAAAATCAGTTAGCCGATGCGCTCGCCACGCTAGTATCAATGTGGGGCAACCCTTAAGGGGTGCACATGAAGCCAGTTTTAATCTATAGTTCTGAGAGACCTAGCTTCGAATCGAGATCAGTTATGGAAGTAGAAGTGGCGGATGGAAAGCCATGGTATCATGACATTATGAATTACCTAGAGAATGCAACATTTGCAGAGGAGGCTACCGAAAAGGATCAAATGATGATTCGCAAGCTGTCTACCCAGTTCATTTGTATAAATGGGATAATGTACAAATGGCAAGCTGATGGTATCCAATTGAGGTGTTTGGACGAAAAAGAGGCCAGGAGGGTAATGGAAGAAACACACGCCGGAATATGCGGAGCCCATATGAATGGGCTGACAATAGCCAAGAAGATCATGAGGCAAGGCTTCTACTGGCTTACGATGGATAACGATTGCTTAAAATATGTGAAGCAGTGCCAGCTATGCCAGCAATACGCAGACTTAAGGCATTTGCCAGTGTCAGAGCTACACAGCCTAACGTCACCTTGGCCATTCGCTACTTGGGGAATAGACATTATTTGAGAAATCCGCCCTACGGCATACAACGGACACAGATATATAATAGTCACAATCGACTATTTTATAAAATGGGTGGAGGCAGAGTCCTTTAAGAAGATCGACGCAAGAGACATGGCCAGGTTCATTGAAAGAAATCTGATATGCAGATATGGCCTCCCACATCACATAGTGTCTGATAACGGGGTGCAATTCATGGGGGAAACCAGAAAGATTCTTGAGAAGAACGGGATCGAGCACCACAAATCCTCCCCCTATCGACCACAAGCTCACGGGGCAGTAGAGGCCGCCAATAAGAATGTGAAGAGAATCCGACCGAAGATGGTCCAAACCTACAAAGACTGGGCAGAGAAGCTTCCCTTTGCATTGTGGGGTTACAGAACGACGGTGCGGACGTCTACAGGTGTCACTCCGTAATCCTTGGTTTATGGGACAGAGGCAGTGCTGCCGGTTGAGGTAGAGCTCAAATCACTGAGAGTAGTCATGGAAGCTCAGATTCCGGAGGCCGAATGGATACAAGAGAGGCTACAACATTTGAACTTATTAGATGAGAGCAGGATGAAAGCATACTATCATAATCAAATCTATCAGAAAAGGCTGGCCAGATCATTTGGAAAAAAGGTGAAAAAGCATCCACTGAAGGAGGGGGATTTAGTGATCAAACAGATGAGACCAGGCGTACCGGATATCAGAGGAAAATTTAGACCAACTTGGGAAGGGCCGTTTATCCTCAAAAAAGCTGTTATCCAAAGGAGCTGCAATCTTATCGGATAGCGATGGTAATGAATTCAAGGAACCGGTCAATGTCGACAAACTCAAAAGGTTCCATGGCTAAAGACCAAAATCAAAACAAGAGAATAAAAGCCCCATGGGTTGAAAATCGAAAAAAGGCAGCCCTGCTAAAATCGGGTGCCTCGTCAGGGTGAAAACCGAAAAAAGGCATCCTGGGCAAAAATTAGAGGCTTAAGAGAAAATATCCAATCATGAAAACCCGAGAGAACTGATTGGAGACAGGAGTTTGATGCTGTCAAGATTTAATTCCATGAATGAATGTAGTCTTGCATAATTGAATTAATGTCAAAAAAGCGATCATGTATGCTGAAGTCATACTGAAATGTACACAAATTTGTGAAATGAAATAAGTTTGATTTATTCATTTACATTTTTGTCCAACTCTGCTTTAAAAAGAAACATACTGCTCAAAATGCATGTAAAGCTAAACTATGCCCTACTACTACCCTCGCTGGCCAAATGCCTCAGTCGTCGGGTTCGGTTATCAGCCGCCGGGCTAAGTATCCATCTCTTGTACGCCCTGGTAGAGATGGTAGAATGGTTCCCGAACAAAGGTATGACGGTTTTCAATGGAAGTCGGCTCCAAAGCTCATGATAGCGGGAGGCAAAGGCCGCAGAAAGGACTCCACCTCGAAAAGATAAATGGAGTCTCACCACATCCTGAGTTACTCTGAGTTGACGGGAGCAACGAGCCGTGATGTAGAAGGTCGCCTCACGGAGCCCGCATAAGCGAACACATCCTGAAGACCCATCAATAATTGCACCGGACAAGGGAAGCCAAGCGTGCGTAAAGCTAATATCATCGTCTGATATCTCACTGAATCTGGTAATGCACTCATCAGGAGTCCCAGGTAAATACAGACGACGTCGAGGGAGGAAACATTTTGCAGAGTACTAATTGATGACTCTAGGAGGGGGCTCTGACAAAATCTTTAATTTCTCCTGCAACCAAATCTGATAGGGGAAACAAAGAAAAACAAAGAAAATAAAAGCCAAAGAGAATAAAATAAAAGGCAAAGATAAGCCGCTGGAGTAAGTTGGATTTACTTCAGGCAAAAATTAGGCATAGGGCTGTGTGAAAATCCGAAAGGACGCACTTCCCGCTAAGAAAAGCTAGTGTGAAAATCCACAAGGGACGCACTACCTTTTAAAACAATGACGTACCTGGAGTAATAAGGGGCTCTCAGAGAATGAAGTGGTAGGCCCGATATGAACAGAGTCCAAACCCAAGATAGTCTCTGCTAGAATGAGGGGGAAAGGGGTGAGCCCATGATGAAAGTCATCCAGAATTCCAAACAGACGAGGGTCTTCGAGTAGCTCCTCTGAGGTCACGACTAGATACTTCATCAGGCAGAAGAGCAAGATGACACTTATGCTGTATGAGGGAATATTGGAGAATTCATCCATTGCTTCAATCAGAGGTTCCAAAGATAATACTGGGCCCTGAGGAACTAGACGAGAAGCGTCAGAAGGAGCTACACTTAAGGACAAGGCAATATCCCGGATTTGGATCAAACCGCAGCGAGGTACGCAAGGCAAAGCACCAAGTGGATACCAACTTCCGATGATAGCAGCAAATTCTTCAGGCAAGGGGCATATTTCCTGATAGGTGAACCTGAAAACATGAAAATGAGGATCCCAAAAGTGGGTCGCAGCCAAAAGAAGGGTGTAGTCTACCATGACTCTCCGTAAAAACCTCAGTCCAGAAAGGGGGGCAAGAGTACTGTGTTCCCAAATTTGAGCATCATCTAAGATACGGTGCATCTTGGAAAGGAAAGGAGGATTCATGTCTTGATAGCTAAAGCCACAGTTGCTAAGAGGAAAAAGGAAAAAACTAGAGAAAAGAGCCTGTTTTGGAGCTAAAATAAGAAAGGGGCACGAAATTCAAGAAAAATGGTTGAATTTTATAGATTTGGCTTACAGACGGCTAACCCGTCCCTATGTTCAGACGGTGAACCCGTATGTACTTGTCCACCTGGCGACTTGAGTATTGTGCATATCACGCGCATTAATTACGTAATTAATGAGGGAATCTAGATAGACAGACGGAATGCCCGTCTGTAGCTATATGGGCAGGAAGCCCGTCGGTACTTAAAATCTATATAAAGACGCAAGTACCGACGGGAAATCGTTTTCTTTTCCTTCTTCTTCACACCGACGCCTTTTCCTTTGTTTCCAACAGTTTTTTTTCGTTTTTGTCTTTTCAAATTGCATTTTTTCGCACCAGTTTTTAGTTTTTGACTTCTTCAGTGGGTCTCGACTTCCAGGTTAGTAGATACTCCCATTTTTCTTTATTTTATTGTTGTTATTATGAGCAAGGGGATTCTTTTTCTTTTTAATTAATGGAATTAGTGGCCTGGTTAATCCTGATTGACACTGTAAATAAGTTAATAGGATGAAGTTTGTTATAATGAATAAAAAGTGCACGAATGTATGCTGTTCGGAGAATAATTAGTGTTCAGAGTATAAATATGGCTTTAGGAATTCATATATTTTGAAGCAAATAATTTAAGAATTAGAAAGCAAAGGTGATAATATTGCATCGTTGTTTGGGGTCTGAGGCCTATTCCGTTCTATTTCTTCTTCATTATGCAAGAGTTTGGGCACACTCTTGCCGGGGTGCTGCCAGTTTTTAGCAAATGTAAATATTATATTGTTGCTTGGGGCCTGAGGCCTGTCCCTTCTTTTTGTCTTTTCATGCAGGAGGTTGGGTACACCCTTGCCAGGGTGCTGCTAAATTTTTTTTTTAAATCTTTTTGGTTTAGAAATACCCAGTCAGAATGCCAACTAAATTTCTATCATAAGGTCTGTTCATACCCACAATACCAAACTAACTGTTTGTCTTATTCACAGGATTCCACCACGACGATATGCTCCACATGACCAGCCTGAGCCTGAGACCCCAGGTTGGATTAGCGACGAGGCTAGGCAGAGGTATACAACACTGGCTCAGGTGCAGTTCCGAGCTAGCTGCTTCGTTTCTAGGCCGTTCCTCGAGGCTCTGGGGATGGCAGATGAGGTTGATATACTGATGGCGGGCGCGGGTTGGATAGATTTTTTCACACCTGCTTTCCAGACTCAACTAGAGGTGGTACGGCAGTTCCTCGCTACGCTACACTATGGCGGATATCTGAGATCTGACACGGAGGAGGGTGTCATCTAGTTTTTGATTAAGGGCCACCATTTCAGCATCACCCGTCAGCGGTTTACAGAGGCTATGGGGCTCCCATTTAGGCAGGATGTCATAACACCCCAGAGATCAGTGAGACGTCAGCATACAACAGTAAAGTCTATTCGGAAGAAATACCACATTCATTTCTGAGTTAAAAACTAGGAAATTTCGAAAAAACGAGCTGAACGGAGAAACGGGCGAGATCGGCTGGTCACTAGGCGTGACTGGCCTTCCCAACAGGCAGGTCACGGCATGACCGAGGGTCACGCGACGTGACTTGCTTGTTCCTCGCCGGTCACGTTGTGTGATCTTCGCAAATCACGCAACGCTCTAGCAGGTCACGGCGTGACTGGACGTCACGTCTCGTGACGTGCTACTCTCCTTCGCAGATCACGTTGCGTGATCTCGCAGATCACGCAACATCTTCGCAGGTCGCACGACGTGACCGAGGATCACGTCGCGTGACTTGCTTGTTCTTCAGCTGGTCACGCGACTGGCTTCTCAGCAGGCAGGTCACGGCGTGACCGAGGGTCACGTCTCGTGACTTGCCTTCTTCCGTAGCGAGTCACGCGACGAAGAACAGTACTACGATTTTCCAGAATTTCCAGAAATTGCAGAACAAGAATTCAATCCCAATTTGACTTAAAACCATTCAAACCTGTTTTTACCTTCCAGAAATCATCTCAAACAACATATGCAACAATTATACAACTCAATTCATCAACTAATTAATCAAATCAAAACCAGAACATATGCATTCAAACTTACAAGAGCATAAACCCTAGAATTTCACAGTAGAATCAAAATCACACAATTTCACAAATAAACATTCCCAAACCTGGATTCTAACTTCTATCACTTAGCTCCACTAGGTCGAGCAACCTCTTTCCCCTTTGGATCACGTGGAGCCTCAGCTAGAACACAAACACAGTAAATTCAACCCTAGGTTAAACCTAAACTCAAGGAAGAAGATGAAGTAAATGAAACAACTAGATGAGAGAATTCAATTACTTACTAGAGAGAATGCAAGGAGAGGATTAATTTCACCAATAATACCTTGAATCAATAATACAGTACTTGGAAATAAAGAAAGTGAAGAAGAAGAGAGTGAGTGAAGAAAGAACGTGAATCTGTAAGTTCCTTTTCTCTCATTCCCTTTTCTTTTTCTTTTCTTTATTCTAAATATGTATCAATTTCCTATTGGTGAAACTAATCACTCACACTAAAATAACCTACACTACACACACCTAAAACCCTCTTAACTTATGCATACCCTACCATGGTATGAACACATGCACACAAGTATATCTCATTTAATTAAACACACTAATGCCATGTATGCACCCACATAATAATAAACCCCAAAATCATTCATTTTACTGAAATACCCTTATGACATACTGAACACATGCGAATGCTTACACATACAGACAGATAGATAGACAGACAGACAGGCTCATTCTACTAGGGGGCAAATGGGGTGTGACATGTTCTCCCCATTAAGCATTTATCGCTTAGCACGGATTCCTTCCCATGCAGGTGGCAGGTTTGATTCTGTTCGACTCGCGCATCTGCAAGGTCGGCCATGTAGAAGTTAGAAGTTTTGTATTTTGTTCAGCTTTTGTATTTCAGCTTTTGTATTTCTGTATTATTGTATTTATGTAAATATATATATATCGTTCTAGAGATTTTATTTGGGATATGTAACCGTTAGTATGTTTTTATGTTAAGTTATTCCTTTGTTTTATCATTCGCTTTATGCTTTCGCTGTATGATCATACGTATACATGTGTTTATGCCTCCGCTGAGTGCCTGCATGTGTGTGAGTTATTACATGATCAGTCTGTGCCCGCAAGGTAAGGCAAGGTTTTAATTACCCAGTATTTTTGTATGTTTGATTTTGTATGAATGTATGCTTCCGCGTAGTGCATGTGCATATCCGTGTGAGTGAGCGTCGGGTAGCGCGCCCGCCGGCGTCCCTCCAACGGGGGCGGCGGTGGGGGTGTTACACGCATAGTACACACTTCACATACACAACTCCTTAAAGTTGTCTCATGTCGCATTTCTATGCATTCCACATGTATAATCTTTTGCATATGTCTAATACTTCATATGTATAATTCTGTGCTTAAATTTCACACGTGCATAACTTTGCACGTCGTTTCATACATGCATAACTTTTCACATCATTCCATGCATACATGGTGACCTATGCCTACTGGTTGATGTTTATCAATCACTCAAATGTGGTTTCACATGCCTACTAGCTAGTGTTTATCAATCGTTCAATTGTTGTTTCACACATCGACAAGTTGAAGTTTTTCAATCACATCAATCTCAACTGTGGTTTCACACGTCGACAAGCTGATGTTTATCAATCACGCAACCTAACTGTGGTTTCACACGTCGACAAGATAATGTTTATCAATCACATCAATCTCAACCGTGGTTTCACACGTTAATAACTGACGTTTATCAATCACGTGATTCAACCGTGGTTTCATACGTCAACAAGCTAACATTTATCAATCACATCAACTCAACTGTGGTTTCATACGTTGATAACCTAACATTTATCAATCACATCAATCTCAATCATGCTTTCACACGCCGACTAGTTAGTGTTTATAAAACACTCAACAGTGGTTTCACACACCTACAAGTTTATCAATAACGTTCTTCAAAGTCTGCTGGTTTCACACGCCTACTAGTTGGTGTTTATCAATCACTCAAACGTTCTTTCACACGCCTACCAGCTGGCATTTATCAATCCCTCAGTTGTGGTTTCACAAGTCAACGTTTATCAATCATATCAATCTCAACCGTGGTTTCACATGCCTACTAGCTGGTGTTTCTCATTCACTCAACATTGGTTTCACACGCTTATAAGTTGGTGTTTGTCAATCACATTCTTCAAAGTCTAGCGGTTTCACACACCTACTAGTTGGTGTCTATCAATCACTCAAATGTGGTTTCACACACATACTAGCTTGTGTTTATCAATTGCTCAATTGTGATTTCACATGTCGACAAGATTACATTTATCAACCACACCCCAACGTAATCACGTTCATCAAATCCCAGTGGTTTAACATGGCGACAGGCTGGCATTAACCAATCACAAACTATGGTTTAACACGTCGACAAACTGACATTAACTAATCATGTTCATCATCTCCATGTGGTTTTGCATATCGAAAAGTCAGCACTAGTTGCATCGAATTTCATCAAATCATCTTTCTAAGTGTATCGACCCAGAGTCCTTCAGGGGGCAACCGTCCTTTTAGGGGCTATGACGCGCCCCGAACCCCGGGGTGTCCCTAAGACTCGCGTTTAGGGCATTCAGGAGAGGTTCTTTAAAACTTGTAAGAGATTTACAAAGGCATCTATTTTAGGCAACAAGACGATTTCTTGGAGTCGCCATCCAATAAAACATTGTGAAAGGTCGTCTAGCCTCAATGAGCCTAAGACAGTGCATCTATGTCTATTTTGGGCAAGCCAGAGATATTTTGGAGTCCTCATCCCAATAGGACATTGGGATAGTACTTTAACCTCATGGAGCCTAAGACGACACATATATGTCCATTATGGGCGAGCCTGAGATATTTTGGAGACCCCACCCCAATGAGATATTGAGATGGTCCTCTAACCACATGGAGCCTAGGACTATGCAAATTGGGCCTATTTTGGGCAACAAGAGATATTTTGGAGGCCCTCCTAATAGTACATTGAGATAGTCCTCTAACCTCGTTGAGCCTAAGACCAGAGATGGTTCGCAATTTTTCATTTATTCATTCCTTGATTAAATTATAATTGAGTTTTCAAGGTAAAATTTCTTTCTATTTTCTCATTCATTTCAATGTAGTCAATTAAAGCGCAAGTTGACCATATAATGAAAGCAGTAAATAGAAGTAATATTAAAATAAGATAAACAAAAATCTAATAAATTAGAACAAAACTAGGGGCAGAATATAACCCCCATTGTAAATGACATGTAATCATATAGAAAACGGGAAATTTATTAGGGACGAGCACATTGGTCCTCGCAAGCATACTTACAAAAGAACAATTTTAAAATGACAATTTATTTTGATAAAAAATTAGGACATTGGTCCCATTTTATTAGAAAAGTTCTAACTTAATTAATATAAATATTTAGCCATTTTGATGTTAGCGATATGAAAATAATATTTACATTAAATCGAATTTGAGATAAAAAGAAGTAGGGTAAAAGAATAAACTCGAATAATGTTCTCAGATTATCGCAGTGTCCTTCATTTTTAATACCTCATATCCAATAAAGAAACAACAAAGCTCACAAAAACAAAAATCATGTAAGTCCAATAATCAGCAATAAAATGAACATGAAAAATAAATAAAGATAAAGAATCTATGAAGAATTACTCAAGGAAAAAATAAAAGAAAAAAAGAATGAAGGATAAAAGAAATAAAAGAAGAAAATGAAGAAGGAAGGCCTAGGGACTCCAATGGCGTGCGAGCAAAGGCCGTCCTTGGGCCGACTGATAGGTTGAGTCAGAACTCCTCGATGACCCGTCGCTCAGATGAGCGACGGCCATCGGTGGAGCCTCTGCCTATCGGTCGCCCCTAATCCAAAAAAAAAAGGAAAATTAACTAAAAACCGTTTTGTTTTGTTTAAAAAAATTGAATTTTACGTGAAAAAAATTAATATGAAAGGATAAAATGTGAAAGAGGTTTGTAACACCCCCATTGGAAGGATACCGGAGCGCTACGACAAAACACGACGAGAAACATATGCATTCATACATACTTGTGCATAAGTGGGAGCTTAAGAAAAACAAAAGAAAGAACTTAATGCATACATAATATAAATAAAAAATATACATCATCCTAATATTACATAATACATGCCACTATATAAAAGATAATAATACATATACAAAAATTACAGGAGGAGATAACAAAATAAAACTCTTCTAACTCCTATGTGGCAGAACTGCAGACGCGTGACTCGAACGGAACCAAAACCTGCCACCTAAATGGGGAAAGAACCCATGCAAAGCGATAATGCTTAGTAGGGAGGAACAAAGATAAAGAGCACTATACAATAATATCAAGCAAATACATGTAGAAATAAACATCAACAGACATAATTCTCTAAATAATAAAAGACAAAGATACAAAACCGAAATCACCAAATTCAAGCAACTAACATCACAACCATTAACTGAATTCACTCATAAAGACACAACACTTCACTGATCAAAAATCAACACCTCATATAATAGCCTGAATTTCACCAATGGTGGATACGGGAATACACACGACACGGGATACTGCGAATAGTATCAAAAGTGAGTGACCGGAGCCTCAATCACACACTACAATGAGTATTATCAATAATAAGGGAGACCAAAGTCTCAAAACATTTTATCACTACACGGATAATGACCATCTCGGAGGTCAGCCGAAAGACCCAAACGGAGCCAACATAGGCAGCTGCACTCTTCTATCCCTTTATAAGCATGCTTATCTATCCACTACCATGACACTTCAGGCTTAACTCACTCACAACGTTCATCACCAGATAATGGGAAAATAAGTATTCAAACGCTAACATATCATTAATTATTTACACAACTCAGGAACATCACTACAAACTTGTATTAAATACACAACATAACTTATACAGTATAGGGAAGCCATTCAAAGAGTGAGAAGAAAGCATTTCAGGCAAAACAGAACAGGCAGGAGAAGGGTCACTATCGCAATCGCAACTTGCGTCGTGCTCGCGACAGTAGCCGCATCGCTACTGGTCAAAACGGGGCTCTTACGACTCGTGTCATGATACACGACTCGCAACAACTGGAAGATGGGCTGGTACGAGTCATGCTGTGGTGTACGACTCGTGCTGGCCACAACAGGTTGGGCATGAGTCATGCTGAGATGCATGACTCGTGCACAAGCCCAGCTATAGAGTTGTGCATGCCACACCGAATGGAACTCCCTACCGAGCGGGCGATCAACCGAATGCAGCACTACAGCCGAGTGGGGCTCTTCTTCATGACTCATGAAGGACTTCACGTGTCTTGAAGAATCTCTTGCCGAGCGGCTCTCATCTGAACGAACACTCTTCACGACTAGTGAAGAACTTCACGTGTCCGGATGAGTTCGTCTGAACGGCCCGCGAGAAGCTGGAATCAAGCGGCTCTGTCACACTTGTGATAGGCGTCGTGATCACGACAGAGTCGCGTTACCCAGTTCCTCAGCACAAAATCACATGCTGAAACTTCAAAATCAAATCCAAACCATACAATCGTACAATAACACCTAGTTCATCACTGCAAGGCCATCCAAAACATGCTCATAAACCACAATACACTCAATTTAAACTAAATTAAACAATAAATTCAACTGGGAATCAAAAGAATACAACATAATAATATCAAGAACAGAATTTACCTTAATTCATGCATCTTCTCTATAAAACTCACACACATTCATCTCAATCACTAATATACATTACTAGCAATCTCATCAAGTTAACACATGCAAAACCACTCAAAATTCCCACCATTAAACACAACACACACAGTTGATCCAAAAAAGAAAGCAAGCATACAACTCCCAAACAAACACATCTAAAATAGAGCTCCCAGACCTCTTGTAGTTCAAAACCCAGCTCTTCTTCAAACTTGTACCATCCTCTTTCCTTTATCCTTCTTCTTGCCACCCGATTCGTGTACAAACAAATCCCTAAATAACTTAACCAAAACCCTACATTCCAAAATCAAAAACAAAACCAAAAGGATATGGAAAACCCGAATGAGTGCAACCCAAAACGAACACTTACCTCTTCAATCTTGCTCCGTAACTTCACTAAAACAACTCTAGCTCACACACAACCAGAAGAGGAAGAGCAAGAAACGAGAAAACAAAGAATAGAGAGAATAGGAAGAGTTGAAGAGGGTAGAAATAGGAACAAGGCAAATCTGCCCTTCCCTCTCTCTTCTTTCCCTTTTCTCTTTTCCACAATTAATGCTCTTCACCTACCAAGCCTACATGTCACAATCCTCTTAGTCCACATGCCACCATCTTGTAGACCCACTTATCCCTCTCCTATTGGTCCTAATAAAATATCTTTGACTTATTTCCCCAACTTTAATTCCCTTTAATTAGCTCCTCAATTACTCAGTTAACTCAAATTCCACAAGCCAAAATTACTGAAATGCCAATAAAGGTCCACTCAAATACGCAACTTCCAACTAGGCCCGATTTGGGTCATTACAATCTCTCCCCCTTTAGAAATTTCATCCTCAAAATTTCCCTACTAACCACTCATATCCAACAACCCAAAAAGCAAACATTTAACAAAAGCTTAACTATACAATCTTACCGGAAGGACCTGCAGACTCCTTCACTTCCTTCTTGATCAGTGCAAAGGCTCTAGCTAAGCCACTCGGAGTTCCTTAATCCTCAAGATCCACTGCTAATGTTCGGTCGAATACACTTTCCTCTCTACGTGCTTGCAAACACAAGTTCTCTCTCTTTTTAGGGCAATCGCTGAGCCAGTGTTCCTTACTTCCGTACTTGAAAAAAGCGCCCATGAGTTTTCAACACTCCCCCCAATGTTGCTTTTGAAAGTGCGGACATTTAGATATACTCCAATCTTTCTTTCCCACTGACACGTCCCTACCCGATAATTTTCTCTTCGGAGGCAATTTCTGAATAGAGACTTGAGAAGCCCGCGTAGCAGTCAATCAGTTCACTAACTGTAGCAACCCTCGCACTAACATCTCGTTATCAAGAATAGGTCCAGAATCTTCTACTGAAGGATGCTCAGGATCACGCTAATCAACTCTAACCGGGTTCACACTTTCTGTTGCCTCGCCCGCATTCTCGCTCGGATCAAAGTCCATCTAGACACTACATAAGACACATCTACATTAGGCCACGACACAAAGTCGACATGTAAAAACTCCACACTCAAACAATCAAACCAACCAGAACCGCCTAAACCAAGCTCTGATACCACTAAATGTAACACCCCAGTTGGAAGGATACCAGAGCACTACGACAAAACACGACGATAAACATATACATACATACATACATGCGCATAAGCGAAAGCTTATAAAAAATAAAAGAAATAACTTAATACATACATAATATAAATAAAAAATATACATCAACCGAATATTACATAATACATGCCACTATACAAAATATAATAATATATATACAAAAATTACAGGAGGAGATAACAAAATAAAACTCTTCTAACTCCTATGTGGCCAACTGCAAATGCGCGACTCAAACGGAACCAAAACCTGCCACCTACACGAGAAAAAAACCCGTGCTAAGCGATAATGCTTAGTGAGGAGGAACAAAGATAAAGAGCACTATACAATAATATCAAGCAAATACATGTATAATTAAACATCAACAGACATAATTCTCTAAATAATAAAAGACAAAGATACAAAATTGAAATCACCAAATTCAAGCAACTAACATCACAACCATATACAATTAAAGTACATTAACTGAAATCACTTATAAAGACACAAGACTTCACTGAGCAAAAATCAACACCTCATATAATAGCCTATATTTCACCAATGATGGATACGGGAACACACATGACAGGGGATACCACGAACAGTATCAAAAGTGAAACCGGAGCCTCAATCACACACTACACTGAGTTTTATCAATAATAAGGGAGACAAAAGTCTCAAAACATTTCATCACTACACGGACAATGACCATCTCGGAGGTCGGCCGAATGACCCAAACGGGGCCAACGTAGGCAGCTGCACTCTTCTATCCCTTTATAAGCATGCTTATCTATCCACTACCATGACACTTCTGGCTTCACTCACTCACAACATTCATCACTAGACAATGGCAAAACAAGTATTCAAATGCTTACATATCATTAATTATTTACAAAACTAGAGAAAATCACTACAAACTTGTATAAAATACATAACATAACTTATATAGTACAAGGAAGCTATAAAAAGAGTGAGAAGAAAGCATTTCTGGAAAAATAGAACAGGTAGGAGAAGGCTCACTGTCGCAATCGTTTAGTAGCCGTAGTGCTACTGGCAAAAATGGGGATGTCACGACTCGTGTCGCGATGCACGACTAGCAATAGCAGCAAGACGGGCTGGCAGAAGTCGTGCTATGGTGCACGGCTCGTGCTGGCCACCACAGCTTAGGCCCGAGTCGTGCCGACATGCATGACTCATGCACAAGCCCAGCTGCCGAGCTATGCATGCCACGCTGAATGTAACTCCTTATCGAGCGGGCGATCAGCCAAGCGGAGCACTACAGCCCAGTGGGGCTCTTCTTCATGACTTGAGAAGGACTTCACATGTCGTGAAGAATCTCTTGCCAAGCGACTCTCATCCGAACGGGCACTCTTTACCACTCGTGAAGAATTTCACGTGTTGGGAAGAGTGCGTCCGTACGGCCCGGGAAAAGTTGGAATCAAGCGGCTCGGTCGCACTCGCGACAGGCATCGCGATCGCGACACAGTCGCATTACCCAGTTCCTCAGCACAAAATCACACGCTCAAATATCAAAATCAAATCCAAACCATACAATCATACTATGACACCTAGTTCATCACTACAAGGCCTTCCAAAACATGCTCATAAACCACAATGCACTCAATTTACACTAAATTGAACAATAAATTCAACTGAGAATCAAAAGAATACAACATGATAATATCAAGAACAGAATTTACCTTAATTCATGCATCTTCTCTATAAAACTCACATACATTCATCTCAATCACTAACATAGATTACTAACAATCTCATCAAGTTAACACATGCATATACACATGCAAAACCACTCAAAATTCCCAACATTAAACACAAGACACACACTTGATCCAAAAAAGAAAGCAAGCAGACAACTCCCAAACAAATACATCCAAAATAGAGCTCCCAAACCTCTTGTAGTTCAAAACCCAGCTCTTCTTCAATCTTGGACCTTCCTCTTTCCTTTATCCTTCTTCTTGCTACTCGATTCGTACACAATCAAATCCATAAATCACTTAACCAAAACCCTAAATTCCAAAATCAAAAACAAAACCAGAAAGAGATGGAAAACCAGAATGAATGCTACCCAAAACCAACATTTAACTCTTCAATCTTGCTCCCTAACTTCATCAAAACAACTCCAGCTCACACATAACCAGAAGAGGAAGAGCAAGAAATAGGAAAAGACAGAAAAGAGACAACGGGTAGAGTAGAAGAGGGCAGAAACGAGAACAAGGCAAATCTACCCTTTCCTCTCTCTCCTTTCCCTTTTCTCTTTCCCACAATTAATGCTCTTCACGTACCAAGCCTACATACCACAATCCTCTTGGTCCACATGCCACCATCTTTTAGGCCCACTTGTCCCTCTCTTATTGGTCCTAATAAAATATCTTTGACTTATTTGCCCAACTTTAATTCCTTTTAATTAACTCCTCAATTACTCAATTAACTCTAATTCCACAAGTCAAAATTACCGAAATGCCTATAAATGTCCACTCAAATATGCAACTTCCAACTAGGCCTGATTTGGGTCATTACTATCTCTCCCCCTTAAGAAATTTTATCCTCGAAATTTTCCCACTAACCACTCATATCCATCAACCCAAAAACCGAACATTAAATGAAAGCTTAACTATACAAACATACTGAAAGAACCTGCAGACTCCTTCACTTGCTTCTCGATTAGTGCAAAGGCTCTAGCTAAGCCACCGGTAGTTCCTTGATCCTAAAGATCCACTACTAACGTTCGGTGGACTACACTTTCCTCTCTACTTGCTTGCAAAGGCAAGTTCTCTCTCTTCTTAGGGCAATCACTGAGCCAGTGTGCCTTACTTCCACACTTAAAATAAGTGCCCGTAAGTTTCTGACACTCCCCCTAATGTTGCTTTTGATAGTGCTGACATTTCGATATACGCTGACCTTTCTTTCTCGCTGACACGTCTGTACTCGATAATTTTCTCTTCTAAGGAAATTTCTGGACAGAACCTTAAGAAGCCCGAGTAGCAGTGAATCGGTTCACTAACTATAGCAACCCTCGTACTAACATCTCGTCATCAAGAACGGGTTCAGAATCTTCTACTGCAAGGCACTCGGGAGCACGCTGATCAACTCTAACCGGGTTCATACTTTCTGTTGTCTTGCCCACATTCTCACTCGAATTAGACTCAATCTAGACACTACACAAGACACATCTGCACTAGGCCATGACATAAAATCGACTCACATGCAAAGACTCCACATTCAAATAATCAAAATAACCAGAATCGCCTAAACTAGGTTTTGATACCACTAAATGTAACACCCCCGTAACCCCCATTGGAAGGATACCGGAGCGCTACGATAAAACACGATGATAAACATATACATACATACATACATGCGCATAAGCGGAAGCTTACGAAAAATAAAAGAAATAACTTAATACATACATAATATAAATAAAAAATATCCATCATCCGAATATTGCAAAATGCATGCCAAACAGGGCCAACATAGGCAGCTGCACTCTTCTATCCCTTTATAAGCTTGCTTGTCTATCCACTACCATGACACTTCAGGCTTAACTCATTCACAGCGTTCATCACTAGACAATGGCAAAATAAGTATTCAAATGCTAACATATCATTAATTATTTACACAGCTCGAACATCACTACAAACTTGTATAAAATATATAACATAACTTATACAGTACAGGGAAGCCATACAAAGAGTGAGAAGAAAGCATTTCAGGCAAAATAGAACAAGTAATAGAAGGCTCACTGTCACAATCGCGGCTTGCGTCATGCTGGCGACAGTAGCCGTAATGCTATTGGCCAAAATGGGGCTGTTGCGACTCGTGTCACGATGCATGACTCGCGATAGCAGGAAGACGAGCTTGCATGATTCATGCTGTGGTTCACAACTCGTACTGGCCACCACAACTTGGGCATGAGTGGTGCCGAGATGCACGACTCGTGCATAAGCACAGCTGCCGAGCTGTGCACGTCACGCTAAACGAAACTCCCTGCTGAGCGGGCGATCAGCCGAGCGGGACTCTTCTTCACGACTCGGGAAGGACTTCATGTGCAGTGAAGAATCTTTTATCGAGCGGCTCTCATCCGAATCAGCTCTCTTCATGACTCATTAAGAATTTCACGCGTCGGGAAGAGTTCATCCGAACTGCCGCCGAGAAGCCTGAATCAAGCGGCCCTGTCGTGCTTGCGATAATCATCACGATCGCGAACACAGTCGCATTACCCAATTCCTCAGCACAAAATCACACGCTCAAACTTCAAAATCAAATCGAAACCATACAATCATACAATAACACCTACCTCATCACTAGAAATGTAATAACCCAAAACAGGCCTGGTCGGAATTTGCATGCTAAGTCGGGAATTGAAGGGTATTTCAGTAAATTGGTGCATGAGGAATTTGGATGTTAAGGACTTAAATGCAAAGGAATTAATTAAATAAGTTTATTAGAGGAATTTTATGGTGTGCTTGTAGTGTATGGAAGTAGGATATAAGTGGATTAAGAGGTTTTATAGTGTGGGTTTGTAGGTTTGGTGCCATGGAGATATTATTATAAGAGTTGTTTGGGTGTGTTTTGTGTATGGTAACTAGAGCAAATAAGTCAAAATGGGTTTTATTGGTCCATTAGGATGGTGCCATGTGGCTTGGGTAGGTGAGGGTAATTAAGGTGAAGTGAGGGAAGGAGAGAGGAAATGAAGAAATCAGATTTTTCCTTTGCACTCTCACGTTTCCTCTTCTCCTCCTTCCTCTTCTTCACTTCTTCTTGCTCTCTCTTGCTTGTTACCAACGTGGGTCTTCAAGAGTTTAAGTTGGATTTGCTGAGTTTGAGCTGGATTTCTAGAGGTAAGTTCTTGAGTTTTAAGTGGGCGTTCTTCTTCATCTACTACTCTATTTTTTTGGGTTTTGGATGTGGTGTGTTTGTTGGATTAAGTGAGTTTTTGGCTGGGTTTTGTGCAAGATTTGGTGGAAAAAAGAAAGAGCAAAGGGAAAGAGAAGGTAGAGGTTTGAAAGAGAAGATTTAAGCTGCAATTCCAGGTTTGGGAGTGTGTTTTGAGTGTGTACAAATGTTTGGGAGCTTTGATTTCTGCATTTGAGTTCTTAGGTTGTCTTTGCCTTAATTCTCACTTAGGTTGTGGAAGTGTTTGTGTTGTTTAATTTCTGGAAATTGAGTATCTTGGCATGTGTATATGAATGTATTTGTTTTGATGAACATGTTAGTATTGCATGATTAAGGGTTGAATTGAAGGTATGTGAGAATTGAAAGTGAAAATGCATGATTGGGTAAATTCTGTTCAGTTTTCATTTGACCTTTGTGCAATAGTTTTGTCATAAGTAGAGTTATAGACATCCAACTTTAGTAATCCCAGTGCCAATTGAAAGCTACAACATAGATTTAAAATTGTCTCTAAAGGACCGGAAGCCAGTTCTGGCTCTAAGACCCTTGAAAAAGTTAAAATCTGAAGTGTCTCTGGTTGGGTTGGGTTACTGGAACAGTGTGGATTGTTTAGCTCATATATGAAGTTATAGATGTCCAATTGATCTGAAATTTGTTGATTTGAAAGCTAACATCTTAGGGAACAAAATTTAAGAGGATGTTTTGTCTAAAAATTTCGTTTAGATGCCCGTTTAGTCTGAACAAAAAGGAGTTATGAAGCAGTCCTGTATTCTAGCTTCTGTTTTGCAAATTTTTGGTAGGTCACGGTGGCAACCAAATTCGTTACCACCGTGACATATGAAAATGCTAGGCAGAATGCTTAGTTTGGACCTCACAGTGGTAACAAAATTCATTACCACCGTGACCCCTTCTGTCTTGACCATTTTAGGTGTTTTTCTTCCCGAATTGAACCCGTATTGCACCAGAACTTTCTAGGATCTATCCAATATATGTTTAGGACTATTAAATGAGTATAAGAATAGTTATCACATGGAAAATAAACATGAATAGGATTAAGAATAATAGCAAACTAATGAAGTAATGATATGAAATTATATGTATTAGAATCAAGTCAAGTTTAATGACATTTAAGGGTTATAATACCTTAATCTGTATGAGCATGTGTGTAAGCACCGTGTCCTGGAGCGGTCCGGATCGGAGGTTACCCTATGACGAAATCAATGTTCAAGGCCTGTACGGGAGGCTGAAGTTGGAGGTTTTAGTCCCGCGTTCCATGAGAAATGAGGTTTTTCTACACTTCAGGGGCAGAGGGGGAGAAAACGGGAGTTTTCTGAGTCAAAAAGGTTTTTTGTCCTCCACAGACGGCCAGCCCGTCTGTGGAGGTAGCCCGTCGCTTCGAGTCACCGATGGCTCAGGGTATTTTCCGACGCCCGTCGGAAAGTCACCGCCCCTGTCAGGAGCCGCCTGGTTTCCCGGAGCACGCAACCGTTCCGACGCCCGTCGGTGGATGTGGCAGGGCCGTCGGAAGTGTCCTTATGTCAGTAGGATTCTTCCGACGCCCGCCCCTACGCACCGACGCCCGTCGGTCGTGTCTGGCTATATAAGGTCCGGATTTTCACTTCAAAAGGGTTGGAAAATTTTTCAGAAGAGGAAACTCTGCCAAAATTCGAGCACGTTTTCTCTCTCTTCCAAAAACACCTTTTTCCAAAGAACTTTACTTAATCAAGGATCAAATCAATCAAAGGAACTAAAAGCTAATTAGTTTTCTTTAGGTTTTGACTCCTAAATCGATTTTCTGAAGGATCGGAGGTGAAATAGCTCATTTTCTCTCTCTAATCTTTCATTCTCTTACTTCTCGTGGAACGCGCGGGGATCTAACCGACACCAAAATCTTACCCAAAGCGACTATCTGAGGGTAAATATTCCGGATTCTCTCTCCATTTTCATCTCATATTTAATTATTTATCATTTATTTATTCATTCCGTAAAATTTTTGAATACCTGTCATTACTTTTCTTCATTTTGACTCCCTCATCTCCTTCTTGGATAAAACTTGTTTTTTGATCTCAAAAGGCCCTTTTCTCTTTTCTGTTTTTCGGAGACAGAGGTGACCGACGGGTCATCTTTATGACCGACGCCCGTCGGTCACCCACCTACAGACGCCCCTTCTTGAGTGACAAACGGGCATATCGAATAACCAAACCGACGCTCGTCGGTCAACCAGGAAAGGCCGTCGGTGGGTTCTGCCTCCATTTTTTTTTATCATTTTTCATCTCTATTCAGTCTCTTCGATTTCTTATGTGTTAATTTCATGAATGTTAACATCTCTTCACTTTTTGTGAGTGTATATTGGTCCTCTTGGATAATTCCGAGCTTGAGCGGCTGCCTACCATGCATGGTGGATTTCGTCCGGTTTAGTTTTCTTAAACCTCTTGATTTATTTCTCTCGCCTATTCATTCATTGATTATTTTATATGTATGAATAAGCTCTTTTTATCCTGTTAAATGTAAAAATAGACCAACAACTTGTACTTAAATAAAAGTGAGTTTTGTATAAAATGCAAAAGGGTCCAACGCCCTATTTTCATCCAAATAAAGATCATCACATATAAAATATCCCGTTTTTGATAATGATGCATGCAAGGACCAAAGTCCTCAAAATAAATAATGCCCCGATTTGTGTATGAATCGCACATTTATAAAGGGAGTTGTATTCCGCTCCTTGTATTATTGTAATTTATCGCTTTGATATTTATTCTGCCCATTTACTGCTTTCCGAATGTGAATAGATGCGCTTTTTAATTAAACTGCATAGTGTGGAGAGAGAGCGAACTAATGACATTAAAATTTGATCATAAACTAATTGAGGTAGAAATAGATGAGAAATCCCGGACCCAGCTCTGGTCTTTGGGCTCAAGAGGTTAGAGGTTATCCTCCAAAATACTTCTTGGGTCACGAGACTTTAGCGCTAATCCTAGGCCTCACGGCCCAACATGGATAAAATGCGCAAGTCTTAGGCTCTCCGAGGCGAGAGTAACTTTCCCAATGTTCTATTGGGTGGCGACTCCATGATACCTCCTTGTTGCCCAACATAGACGCACTTGCGATTTATCGTAAGCTGTTAACGGACCCGCAAATGCCCCGATCGCCCACGTTCGGGCGGTCCGAAAGGGCGGCGCATCGGGATCCGGCGCGCGTCACAGTGGCGACTCCGCTGGGGACGTTTATGGTTCGAGATTTCGATTTGAAAATACCTTTCTTAACATTTATGATTAAAATTTAATTCATAAATTCGCTTTCTCTCAAATTTGCATTGGCATATCATTAGAGCCTTAGAATACGTTAGTTTGGTCCCTCTTCTAGCCCCGGTGCGTTCCTGAAGCACCTCCTCATTTTCACTCAATTTGGGGAAGTGTTAAGGATAATCACCAGCCCAAGCCACGTACCTCAATGGTATATCAAAATGGTGACCCGATCGGTCGCTACGCTCGTGATGAGCTAGACCCGTCGGCAGGGATCATGCTTGGGTAACCTCAAAGAAACATCTCCCTAGTCCAAAGCTCATGTAATGGCTGTAGTCACTTTCCACAGGTAAAATGAACCTTAAATCTCATGCTTGCTGTATGGATCCTTACGTATTGGACGAATCCAAATATCTCGCTCGGTAACCTAGCCAAAGGCTATCATGCCCCGGTAGGACCATGTCGAAATTTATGGACCGTCCGAATACGTAACGATCATTATCCATCCGCTTGTACATTAGCATAGGAGTGTTATGCTGCCGGTTTTTCGCCGCGCACCATACGCGTCCATTGGGTCCCTCGTTGACCCTTGGGCTAATCCCACCTAGGAAAGAGACTGCACGACCACGTGTGTGGGAGAAACAAGGGTGGAAGGACTTACTTGCTTGCTTGTGCTCTGTAAATGTTGCATATCACGATCATGCATTATACCTACATTTCATGCATCATTCTAACTTTTGTCCCTGCAGCCATCATAGATCTGCCCAGGTGGACTAGATCACCGACCGGACGACTGATCCGAGTTCTTACTCCTGAGCTGTCAGATAGAGAGGGTCTGCCGGAGATTTTATCAGAAGTAAGTGGCACAGTATCTCAGATTGCAAACTCACCCAGGGGGGAAGATGCCACCAGGGCCATGATTGCCGAAGAAGTGGGCCGTCGATTTGAAGAATTCGAGGGCAGGATGATGAATATGTTGGCCGCTTTGACGCAGCAGAATGCTCAGCCGAATGTTCCCCAGAATCCTCCTCCTCCTCCTCCAGTAAGACTGAATGAGCCTGAAGAAGAAAGGGTTGAAAGGCGAGAGGAGCCCGTTAGGCCGCCACCGGTAGAGTTGAGATCAGTGGCTTCGGGAGAGCTGAGAAGAAGGCCAGTGCTGAGAATTGATGACGATAGAGATATCGAGGATGATAGGTTGAGCATGGCATCCGAAAAGGGGAAGGCACCTCAGGCTGATGATTTTATTTTGAAAAAGATGGAAGAGAGGTTCGAGGCCATGGCTCGTATGATAGGCAGAGCTCACGGGATGAATCCTGAGGATAGGGAGCTGGACGGAGAGGACCCGATCCCTTATAACTTCAAGATGCCGGATGTGCCGAAGTTCGATGGTACTTCTGATCCTACTGCACATGTGAAGCAATATTCCCTGGTCATGAAGGGGACCACATTGTCTAAGAAGCAGAAAGTGGAATACTTTTGTCTAAGTCTGACCTCTCATGCCATAGATTGGTATCACGGCCTTGACCGCCGCACTAAAGAAGATTGGGATCTGCTCACTGAGGAGTTTCTGAAACAGTACGACTGTAATACCAGAATGGAAGTGACTCTGAAAGATCTTGAGCTGCTCCAACAGAAGGCCGGGGAATCCTTCCATGAGTACCTTACCCGATGGCGGAACCGAGTAATGGAGATGCGCCGAAAGCCTGATACCCAAGATCAGATTCGTCTTTTCATTAAGAACGCGAGCCCGTACTTGAAGGAGGGACTAAGGATGAAGGGGTTAAAGGACTGGGAGTCTCTCAAGGATATAGCCATCGAAGCAGAAGGGGAATTTTTGACCCGAAAAGCTAACAATGATAATTTTGCCAAAAGGGCTAACCCCGGTCAAGGAGCCAGTAGGCCGGCAGGCCCCAGTAACAGCACTAGAAGAATAGGTGAAGTGTCTGCTACTGAGGTAGCCACCCAGAGGAAGTTTTCGAACTTGGGGAGACCATTATCCTAGGTCTTGAAGAGACTGATGAAGGAGGGAAAATTGCGTCCTCTAACTCCTAGGCCGGCTTTGACACAAGGGAAACCGGGACATAAGGACAACGAATTTTGTGCATTCCACCAGCACTCGGGCCATATCACTGATAAATGCAAAGCACTTCGGCACTCTATTCAAGACTTGATCGATAGCAAGCAGATCTCTGACCCTAAGAGGAGAGAAGCTGAGAAGAAGCCTGGTTATAATGCCGTACCCCCACCTGTGTTTATGATCCAATCTAGCCTGCCAGAGTGGTACGTGCTACAAGATCTGTATGGGAACGAGGAATCTGCTGTCGGTAATTCCGAGGATGAGAAGGAGAGAGCAGTTGTGGCAACCCTAGATTGCTGGTCTAGCAGTGAGAGTGGTGGAGAAGCCGAGGGTGAAGAAGGATTGAACCTTGATCTGTGGGGCTCCGATGGAGAAGAGGGAGAGGTAAGCACTGTCACTAGAAGTGGAAGGGTGATCCCCGAGATTGCAAAGCTACCTGAGCCGGTACAGCCATTAGCAGAGAAAGAGCCAGAGGAGGAACAGATTATAAAGCAATTGAAGAAAACCACAGCTCAGATATCCATTTGGGATTTGTTGAGGCAGTCCCCCTCTCATAGGCAGAAGGTAATAGAGGCTTTGGTTGAGGCCACAGTTGCCACCACTATTTCCCCATCAGAGCTTTTGGGCCTAATCAAGGGAAGATCCGAGGAGAGGTTGATCTTTTCCGATGCTGACTTACTGGCAGAAGGCCGTAATCATAACCGACCCTTATACATTAAGGCGTAGATTAGCGGCAAGCACACTACTTGCGTTATGGTGGACGATGGGTCTTCTATCAACGTATGCCCTTTGATAGCTTTGCAAGCATTTGGCTTAAGCGAGGATATGCTCAGCGGATCCGACCTGACTATCACGGCCTACGATAACTCAAGGAGGCAAGCCTCGGGAACCTTCAAGACCTTGGTCAAGACAGGACCTATCGAAGTGGAAGTTGAATTTGTGGTTCTGCCCATTCCTGCTAATTTCTCGGCTTTGCTAGGGAGACCCTGGTTTTATAAATTAGGAGGAGTGCCATCCACACTGCATCAGATGATAAAATTCCCGCACGAAGGGGAGGTGGTGACTATCAAGGCGGCCAGGGAAAACCAGGTCTCAGCGCTAGAAATTGCCAATCAGCCATTCAGTGGTTTCCATGTATCTATGATAAAGGAAGAACACGGATCAGGAGATAGCCCGGCTGTGGTTAGTATGATAAAGAAGATGCACTATCTTCCGGGGGCTGGATTGGGTAGAAGCTCCCAAGGGCTGCAGACTGCGATCACCACTGGAGGGCAGAAGAACCGGAAAGGTCTGGGGTACAGAGGTGGTTTTGGCAAGAAGAGAGTAACGGACAGGATCCCCCACATTTCAGAAAGCTTTGTCCCCGCATCCTCAGTATGTGCTTATACTGGTGAAGATGAACCGCAGTGGGTAGATGGGAGGATTGTCCCTGGCTTTGAGATTTTTAATGATGTGTATGACTGGCACATCGGATTTGTCAAGACCGCTTAAGGCTTTTGGGATGAAGAAGTCATGACTCGGGGGATCACTTGGGACAAGTGCGAGCTTGAGGAGGTCGTTACTGAGAAAATGGTAGCTGCCAGGCTGAAAGGAAAAGGGAAGATAGCAGATTTAGAGCTGGAAATGGAGGATTTGAAGATTTCTTCCGACGTGCCTGAAGGGCCTCTGCTAGATCAGAAAGTCAGTAAGCAAGCTGAAACAGCGTCAACCTCGGGAGCGGCAGAGGAAGACTCTAGCCTAGATTGTCTTTTTATTCCAGAACTCTTTTATGATGTAAATGATAACAATAATATTATCAATAAGATGAACAATTTCACTTATTTGTGCGATGTTTCTGATGATTTCAACATGCATGAACATGATCATATTCCATTAATTTTTGACATTGACTCTACTGGCACAACGCCTTTCAATCTTGGAACTTCGGAAAATCCGAGAGAAATTCTAATAGCATCAAACATAACTCCTGAGGAGAGAAAAAATTTTGAGAGAATAATAACAAAACATGAAAAAGTCTTTGCCTGGACCTACGAGGATATGCCGGGGATTGACCGAGCCGTGGCGGAGCATGCTATCCCGACTTACCCAGATTGCAGGCCTGTGAAGCAGAAGTTGAGAAGGCTAAGGCCAGAATGGGCTGACAAGGTTAAGGAGGAAATCCGACAGCAGATCGAAGCTAAGTTTCTGGTGGAAGTCCAGTACCCTACTTGGCTGGCGAATGTGGTTCCTGTGGCTAAGAAGAACGGAAAGGTCAGGGTGTGCGTGGATTATCGAGATCTTAACAAAGCCTGTCCTAAAGATGATTTTCCACTACCCCATATTGATGTATTGATAGACAGTGCCGCCAATTGCGCGATGTACAGCTTTGGGGATGGATATGTGGGCTACAACCAGATCCTGAATAAGATAGCTGACCGGGTTAAGACTGCCTTTATAACAGAGTGGGGTACCTATGCCTATCGGGTTATGCCTTTCGGCTTGAAGAATGCGGGGGCCACATACCAGAGGATGGCGACCAAGATCCTAAGCGACCTGATTCACAAAGAAGTGGAGGTGTATGTTGATGATATGATGGTCAAATCAGCCACCCGAGAGGGACACTTTGAAGCTCTGGAGAAATTCTTCACCCGGATCGACAGGTATAATCTGCGACTTAATCCCAAGAAGTGCATTTTCGGGGTGACTTTAGGAAAGCTGTTGGGACATGTCGTCAGTCAGAGGGGGATAGAAATTGACCCCGATAAGGTGAAAGCTATCAGAGAGATGCCTGTGCCACAGAAGGAGAGAGATGTAAGGAGCTTCCTAGGCAAGCTGCAGTATGTTAGCCGGTTTATTGCAAAGCTCACTTCGATATGCGAACCTATTTTTAAGCTGCTTAGAAAGAACCAGCCCGTAGTCTGGAATGAAGACTGTCAGAGAGCCTTTGATAATATCAGGAAGTACCTGTTAAATCCGCCAGTACTAAGACCTCCGCAACCTGTCAAACTGCTTATTTTGTACCTGGCAATAGAAGACGGTTCAGTTGGCGCCATGATGGCTCAAGAGGATGAATTTGGGGTGGAGTTTGCAGTTTATTACCTCAGCAAGAAGTTTCTGGCTTACGAAATAAAATATGCTGAAGTAGAGAAGATCTGCCTTGCAGTGATTTGGGCATCGAAGAAGCTAAGGCATTACTTCCACTCATACAAGGTTCAGGCTGTAGCCAAGCAGAATCCTTTAAGATATTTGCAGGAGGCGCCATCTTTGCTTGGAAAGATGGGGAGGTGGCTGCTCTTGCTACAAGAGTTTGATGTGCAATACATCACCCGCAAGACTATTAAGGGGCGAGCTGTAGCCGAATTCCTTGCTGAACATCCTATCCAAGGGGACACCCTCGAATTTACCTTTCCTGATGAGAGCATAGGCACGATTTCTGTTCAAGGATGGCAGTTGCATTTTGACGGGGCGGTAAATAACAAAGGAGCCGGAGTCGGAATCATCCTGATAACCCCAGAAAATGAGAAACTTCCTCTTGCTAAGAAACTGAGATACAAAGCAACCAACAATGAAGCTGAGTATGAAGCGTGCACTTTCGGGTTAGAAGCTTTGGCTGTGTTGGGGGCAAGAAATGTAGAGGTATTTGGTGACTCGTCCTTGGTAATAAACCAGATCCGAGGTGAGTGGGCTGTTAAGGAAGAGCGATTGGTCCCCTATGTTCAATATCTGAAAGGGATGTGTGGGCAGTTTGAGACTTGCACCTTCCACTTCGTGCCCAGAGATGAGAACCGTTTGGCTGATGCGTTAGCAACCTTAGTGTCAATATGGGATAACCCTGAGGGAGTGGCCATGAAACCGGTGCTAATTTCGAGCTCTGATAGGCCCAGCTTTGAAACTGAGCCTGTAATGGAACTAGAGGCGTCAGATGGGAAGCCATGGTACTTTGATATCATGAATTACTTGGAAAGCGATAGATTTCCAGAAGAAGCCACTGAAAAAGATCAGAGGATGATACGTAAGTTATCTACTCAGTTCATATCCTTGGAAGGGGTGCTGTACAAGAGACGGTCAGATGGGATCCAGCTCAGATGTTTGAATGAAAGAGAAGCGCGCAAGATAATGGAAGAAACCCATGCAGGAGTCTGTGGGGCCCACATGAATGGTTTGACCTTGGCCAAGAAGATAATGAGGCAAGGCTTTTATTGGCTTACGATGGACACTGATTGTTCAAAATATGTCAAGCAATGTCAGTTATGCCAACAGTACGCGGATCTGAGACACCTGCCGGTATCAGAGCTACATAACCTAACATCTCCTTGGCCGTTTGCCGCTTGGGGGATTGATATCATTGGAGAGATTCGCCCTACGGCGTCCAATGGGCACAGATATATCATAGTCGCGATCGACTACTTCACCAAATGGGTCGAGGCAGAATCTTTCAAGAAAATTGACGCAAGGGATATGGCCAGGTTCATAGAGAGGAACTTGATCTGCAGATATGGTCTCCCTCACCACATAGTGTCTAATAATGGAGTGCAGTTTATGGGAGAGACCAGAAAACTTCTTGAGAAATACGGTGTTGAACATCATAAATCATCTCCCTACCGACCGCAAGCGAATGGAGCAGTAGAAGCCGCCAATAAGAATGTGAAGAGGATCTTGTCTAAGATGGTCCAAACCTACAAAGACTGGGCTGAAAAGTTGCCCTTCGCCCTGTGGGGATACAGAACGACAGTAAGATCATCTACGGGCGCTACACCATTTTCTCTGGTATACGGAACAGAAGCGGTATTGCCGGTAGAGATAGAGCTTAAATCATTAAGGGTGGTCATGGAGGCCCAGATCCCGGAAGCCGAATGGGCGCAGCAGAGATTTCAGCACTTGAACTTGCTGGATGAGAGTAGGCTGAAAGCTTATTATCATAATCAGATATATCAGAAGAGATTAGCGAAAACTTTCGGAAAGAAGGTGAGGAAGCACCCGCTGAAAGAGGGGACTTGGTGTTCAAGCAGATGAGGCCAGGAATACCAGACATCAGGGGGAAATTTAGACCTACCTGGGAAGGGCCGTACATCCTTAAGAAGCTATTGTCCAGAGGGGCTGCAATCTTATCAGACAGCGATGGGAACGAATTCAAAGAGCCAGCCAATGTCGACAGACTCAAAAGGTTCCACGGCTAAAGACCAAAATAAAAAAAAGAAGAGAATAAAATGCCCTGCAAGTCGAAAACCGAAAAAAGGCGGCTGTGCTAAAATTGGGCGCCTCGACATGGTGAAAACCGAAAAAAGGCATCCTGTGCAAAATTAGAGGCATGAGAGAGAATGTCCGATCGTGAAAACCCGAGAGGGCCGATCGGTAACAGGAGTTGATGCTGTTAAAATTTGGTTTCATGAATTGATAGTGCATAAGCAGCCGAGTAAATGCCAAAACTAATCATGTATGCTGAAATTATCTAGAAATGCACACGAAACTCGTGAAAGGGATGAATATTATTCTTTTCACTTTTGTCATTTTCTAGTTCTGCATTGAAAAGAAATGTAGCAAAAAATACACATGTAGGCTAAACTAGGTCTTGCTGCTGCTCTCGCCGATCAGATGCTTGAGCCCTCGAGTCCTATTATCGGAGGTTGGGCTGAGGATCCACTTCTTGTACCCACTAGTTGAGGATGCGGAATGGTTGCCAAACCTCGGGATGACAGTCTTCGCAGGTAATCTACCCCATAGCTCATGATACCGGGAAGCAAATGCGACCGAGAGATCTCCTCCTCGGAAAGAAAGGGGAACCCTCACTATATCCTGGGTCATCCCCAGCTGCCGTAAACATCGCGAGGTAATGCAAAAGGTGGCCTGGCGGAGGCCGCAGAGGGGGACGCAACCCGATGACCCATCGGTGACCGCATGAGACAGCGGGAGCCAGGCAGATGTAAAACTGATATCGTCATCGGATAGCTCACTAAATCTGGTAATGCCTTCACTAGTCGCGGCACACCCATACAGTCGCCGACGAGGCAAGAAATGGCTCGGCATGTACCGCGGAATGACTCGAGGGGGTGGTTCAGACAGCATCTTCAGTTTTTCCTGTAGCCAGATCTGAAAAAAAAAAAAAAAAAGCCGCTGGAGTAAGTAGGGTTTGCTTCAGGCAAAAATAAGGCACAGGGTCGTGTGAAAATCCGAAAGGACGCACCTCCCGCAAAGAAAAGCTAGTGTGAAAATCTGTAAGGGACGCACTACCTTTAAAATAATGACGTACCTGGAGTAATAAGGGACTACCGGTAAAGGTTGTGGTGGACCCAGAGCTCACAGCATCCAAACCTAAGATGGTTTCGGCCAAGACAAGTGGTAGAGGGGACAACCCCAGATGAAAGTCGCTCAGAACTCCAAGCAGACGAAAGTCACCTATCAAGCCTCCTGGAACAACAGTAAGGAAGTTCACCATGCAGAATAGGAACGTGATACTTACCCGATAGGTGGGGATGTCAGTGAACTGATCTAGGGCCTCGATCAGTGGCTCCAGAGAAAAGGAGGAACTCAGAGGAATCAGCCGGTTGGCCTCCGAGGGGGATATGCCCAGAGCTAGGGCTACGTCCCGGGTCTGAAGTTGGCCGCAGCGGGGGATGCAAGGCAGAGCGCCAGGAGGGAACTGGGCTCCCAGAATGGAAGCCAATTCTTCAGAAAGAGGACACAGTTCCTGATAGGTGAACTGGAAGACGTGAAATCGAGGGTTCCAGAAGTGGGTCGCCGCCAGGAGGAGGTTCTGGTCGATCTTCACCCGACACAGATATTTCAGCCCAGCCAGAGAGGAAAGGGCGCCTTCTCCCCAAGTGTGTTTGTCATCTAAAATACGGTGCATCCTTTGAGCAGGAGGGGAAAACATTTTGAGAAGAATAAAAGCCCAAGGTGCTGGAAAATGAAGAGACAAGAAAATCTTGCAGATTTTATAGGAGAGGGTCACCGACGGCCTACCCGCCCCTCTACAGAGACGGTCTGCCCGCCTCTCTACGGAGACGGCCTGACCGCCCCTCCATAGGGACGGCCTTCCCATCGGAAGTCCACCGGGCAGAAACACGCGTCATCATTGCATTCATCACACGCATTAAATTGCATTTATTTCACGACAGACGGCCAGCCCGTCGGTCGCTTGTACAGACGCCCTGCCCGTCGGTCACGAAATTCTATATAAGGGCGAGTGACAGACGGCGCAAACGTTGCTGTCCCTTTCTTCTTCCTCTCTCAAGCGGTTTCTAAGTAGTTTTTAGCGTTTTTTGAGTCTTTTCTTCTTATTTTTTCGCGATTTCTTCGTTTTTTCGCATTATATACTCACCCGGTACCCGGATATTTATATTTCTTCAGCTCTTACACTTCTCCGGATTACAAGTAAGTAAATAATTACTTCTTTTTATTTTTATTCAGTTTATTTCTACATCCTTTCTTCTTTTAACTTTAAGAAGTTTTAGATGATTTTAGAATTTAGGGGGAATGCTGCCCATTTTTCTATATCGTCTTAGTGCAATTAAATCTGAACCTTTTGCATGATCACATAGAAGTAGAATTTTTCTATTATCTTGGTGCTTTAGAATTGCGTCCTTTTAGCGCACCATTTTGTGCATAATTTGCTTTTGCGGCCTAAGGCCACTGTTTTTGTACTGTTGGGGGCACACTCTTGCCGGGGTGTGCCCCATTTACAGGCATTTAATGTTGCTAGGGCCTGAGGCCTATTGTTTTGCTTTTTCACGCAGGAGGTTGGGCACATCCCTGCCGGGGTGCTGCCCAAATTTTTATCTTTTATTCTAGAATTGAATATTTATTTACTTTCCAAGTAGGAAGCCCATCTTTATTCGCTTTAATTATCTCCGTGAGGATTACATGTCCCTTTGCCATGATGCATGCAAGGCATGTTAGGATATTTTCATAGACAGGATGTTTGCTATTTTTATCTGTCATTACTTTTTTTATCTCATGTTGGGCCGCCATTGCCCTTGTTAAGGCCTAGATAGACCTTAGTTTTTGGAAAATAAACCTGATAATGCTAGTTTTGCCAAGTCTTCGCTATCTGACTCCTTCCTTTTTACAGGATGCCTCCCAGACACAGAGCACCACAGGCCCAGCCCGAGCTTGAGGCCCCGGCTTGGATGGATGACGAGTCCGCCCAGAGGTACAGGGCGTTGGCTCAGGTAGAGTTTCGGGCCAGCCGCTTTGTATCTCGCCCTTTTCTAGAGGCCCTCGGGTTGGCCCCGGAGTTCGATTTACTTGCCGAGGGAGCGGGTTGGATGGAGTTTCTTGAGCCTGCCTTCCAGACATTCCCAGAGGCTACCCGCCAGGTTTTGGCCACTCTCCGCTACACAGGCTTTCAGAGCGCAGATACTGACCCGGGGGTAGTACAGTTTTGGTTTGATGGCGACCATGTCAGCATCACCAGGCAGAGGTTTGCTCAGGCTATGGGGCTTCCTTCGGGAGAGGAGGTTGAGATCCCGCGGCGAGCGGTGAGACGCGCCCATTGGGCGGCTATTGCTATACCAGGAGTGCTGTATGATCACGATACAGCGAAGAGCACCGTACTGGTGTCTCAGGCACTCCGGTATCTGCACAGAGTGCTTTCCAGCTCGTACCTCGGTCGAGCTGGTAATCCAGGGTCGCTTAACGCGGCCGAGATCTGGAGCCTCTGGGCTATGGTGGCAGGCCAGCGTCTCAACATTAGCCACGAGATCTTGGCCAACCTGACCAGAGTGGGCAGAGGGTTGACACCGGTGGTGATGGTAGGAGGAGTCATCACCAGATTACTGTTGGGATTGGGGTTTAACCCCGAGAGGCTGAGAGGACCTCTACCGGAGGGGATCCATGTAGATGCTGCAGCAGCGGTTCAGATGGGGATGATCTCTCAGATTCCAGGCCAGGCGGAGGCTTATAGGGTGTTGACTATCCATGAGACCCGGCGACTGTTCTCGCTTCCACCCCTGAAGGCAGATCCTGTTCACCCAGAGCACCAAGAGGAGCAGCCTCCACAGCCCGAGCTACAGCCCGAGCCACAGCCTCAGCCTCCGCAGGTACAGCCGCAGCCTCCACAGACTGAGCCTCAGCCGGAGCACCAGCCTCCTCCACCTCCTCAGTCACAGGCAGTGCCTCCGCCACAGCAGCAGGAGCCTCCTAGGACCCCCTTGGATTTTGATTTTGAGATCACGATGGACGATCTCTTCGCCTCTTCACTGGCATCTAGGGCCCCGACTCCAGCCCCGTCGCTGAGTACAAGGGTACAGAGGCCTGCCCGCGAGCCCTCCGAGAGATACCATCCGTACTCTCGAGGCGATCCTGGAGCATCCACTTCTTCGGTACCACCACCAGAGCCAGCGCCACATCAGCCAGCTCAGCCAGACTTTTCCCAGCTCCTCTCCTCCATGTTTATGGCCTTTGAGCGGCGACAGGATGAGAGGGATAGGGCCATTCACGAGAGGTTGGATCGCCAGCAGGCTGCTATCCAGGAGCAGTCTCAGACGGTGGAGCGCCTATCCCGAGAGCAGGCAGACTACATGGAGCATGCAGCGAGGGAGCAGACTCGGGCCATGGATGCCCTTAGAGATGAGCAGACTCGGGTTCTGGAGGCCTTCAGAGGAGAGCAGATGAGGCTAGTTGAGCAGATTGCTCAGGGGCAGAGGGAGTTAAGGCAGCAGCTCGCTCATGATGTGAGGACGTCGCAGGACCAGGCGTCTCAGAGGGTTGACATGACCCTTCAGATGATTGATGAGTCACTGGACTCTCTGAGATCCCGCGTCCAGGCGATAGAGGGGATTCTCCCTCCTCTTTCCCAGACCATGAGAGAGTTCAGGGAGCAGACGGAGCAGAGCTTGGAGCGTAGGAGGACGGCCGCCGCTGAGCAGACCACTCAGCTGAGCCAAGCCTTCAAGAAGTTGGGGGACAAGATCTCTGAGACCTTAGGGTTTTTGGGCACTTGTACCCAGCCCTTCTTAGACGGCTATGCTCAGGTTCAGTTCAGGCGAGCCCATGATCACGAGGCAGGACCCTCTGCAGCTCCGCCACCCCCTCAGGCCCGTCCACCTCCGCCAGGGACCGTGCATATCTCGGATGATGAGGATCCCGATGAGCCTTCAGACTACACACCTCTCTGAGCTTGAGGGAGTTATTTTTGTATCTCTTGTATTTTGTATATGCATTGCACAAAAATGACTTTTTTTTAGTGGAAAAACTTGTGCTTCATTATTTGCATGTTTTTCTTTTCTTTTCGATTAATTGCTTAAATAACACCACAGGAAGTGTATGTTCTCCTATTTACTCATGTGTCGATAAAAATGACAATAAAAAACAATAATAACATGAAACAAAGACAAACAACAAAAGAATAATAATCAATAGCAGGTCAAAAGATGACCTTTCAAACATGAATTAACAAAATCTTTTATCTCACAGGTACAAAGGAATACCAACCTAAGCACGGACATCGATTAAAGAGGTCTCCTTCGAAACAAGGAAACCAGCGGAGTTTTCACACTCCAAGATCGAAGCTGCAGTTGAAGAAACACTGCTCTTCACCCCGAAGCTGCGGTTGAAGAAACACCGCACTTCATCAGATCGAAGCTGCAGTTGAAGAAACACTGCTCTTCACCTCGAAGCTGCGGTTGAAGAAACACCGCTCTTCATCAGATCGAAGCTGCAGTTGAAGAAACACTGCTCTACACCCCGAAGCTGCGGTTGAAGAAACACCGCTCTTCATCAGATCGAAGCTGCAGTTGAAGAAACACTGCTCTTCACCCCGAAGCTGCGGTTGAAGAAACACCGCTCTTCATCAGATCGAAGCTGCAGTTGAAGAAACACTGCTCTTCACCCCGAAGCTGCGGTTGAAGAAACACCGCTCTTCATCAGATCGAAGCTGCAGTTGAAGAAACACTGCTCTTCACCCCGAAGCTGCGGTTGAAGAAACACCGCTCTTCATCAGATCGAAGCTGCAGTTGAAGAAACACTGCTCTTCACCCCGAAGCTGCGGTTGAAGAAACACCGCTCTTCACCAGATCGAGGTTGAAGCCAAAGCTTGCTGCATCTCACCAAGCCCTACAGATCGAGATGAGGTCTAACCGGCAAAAGGCACGGAAGGTGAAAATCCGTCGAAGGTACGCTTTCTTTCCAACCTTTCTCTGAGTTTTGGCTTATCTAGGCGCTTGTGCGCTAGTTTCCCCAAAACTGGGGGCAACTGTAAGCACCGTGTCCTGGAGCGGTCCGGATCGGAGGTTACCCTATGGCGAAATCAATGTTCAAGGCCTGTACGGGAGGCTGAAGTTGGAGGTTTTAGTCCCGCGTTCCATGAGAAATGAGGTTTTTCTACACTTCAGGGGCAGAGGGGGAGAAAACGGGAGTTTTCTGAGTCAAAAAGGTTTTTTGTCCTCCACAGACGGCCAGCCCGTCTGTGGAGGTAGCCCGTCGCTTCGAGTCACCGACGGCTCAGGGTATTTTCCGACGCCCGTCGAAAAGTCACCGCCCCTGTCAGGAGCCGCCTGGTTTCCCGGAGCACGCAACCGTTCCGACGCCCGTCGGTGGATGTGGCAGGGCCGTCGGAAGTGTCCTTGTGTCAGTAGGATTCTTCCGACGCCCGCCCCTACGCACCGATGCCCGTCGGTCGTGTCTGGCTATATAAGGTCCGGATTTTCACTTCAAAAGGGTTGGAAAATTTTTCAGAAGAGGAAACTCTGCCAAAATTCGAGCACGTTTTCTCTCTCTTCCAAAAACACCTTTTTCCAAAGAACTTTACTTAATCAAGGATCAAATCAATCAAAGGAACTAAAAGCTAATTAGTTTTCTTTAGGTTTTGACTCCTAAATCGATTTTCTGAAGGATCGGAGGTGAAATAGCTCATTTTCTCTCTCTAATCTTTCATTCTCTTACTTCTCGTGGAACGCGCGGGGATCTAACCGACACCAAAATCTTACCCAAAGCGACTATCTGAGGGTAAATATTCCGGATTCTCTCTCCATTTTCATCTCATATTTAATTATTTATCATTTATTTATTCATTCCGTAAAATTTTTGAATACCTGTCATTACTTTTCTTCATTTTGACTCCCTCATCTCCTTCTTGGATAAAACTTGTTTTTTGATCTCAAAAGGCCCTTTTCTCTTTTCTGTTTTTCGGAGACAGAGGTGACCGACGGGTCATCTTTATGACCGACGCCCGTCGGTCACCCACCTACAGACGCCCCTTCTTGAGTGACAAACGGGCATATCGAATAACCAAACCGACGCCCGTCGGTCAACCAGGAAAGGCCGTCGATGGGTTCTACCTCCATTTTTTTTGATCATTTTTCATCTCTATTCAGTCTCTTCGATTTCTTATGTGTTAATTTCATGAATGTTAACATCTCTTCACTTTTTGTGAGTGTATATTGGTCCTCTTGGATAATTCCGAGCTTGAGCGGCTGCCTTCCATGCATGGTGGATTTCGTCCGGTTTAGTTTTCTTAAACCTCTTGATTTATTTCTCTCGCCTATTCATTCATTGATTATTTTATATGTATGAATAAGCTCTTTTTATCCTGTTAAATGTAAAAATAGACCAACAACTTGTACTTAAATAAAAGTGAGTTTTGTATAAAATGCAAAAGGGTCCAACGCCCTATTTTCATCCAAATAAAGATCATCACATATAAAATATCCCGTTTTTGATAATGATGCATGCAAGGACCAAAGTCCTCAAAATAAACAATGCCCCGATTTGTGTATGAATCGCACATTTATAAAGGGAGTTGTATTCCGCTCCTTGTATTATTGTAATTTATCACTTTGATATTTATTCTGCCCATTTACTGCTTTCCGAATGTGAATAGATGCGCTTTTTAATTAAACTGCATAGTGTGGAGAGAGAGCGAACTAATGACATTAAAATTTGATCATAAACTAATTGAGGTAGAAATAGATGAGAAATCCCGGACCCAGCTCTGGTCTTTGGGCTCAAGAGGTTAGAGGTTATCCTCCAAAATACTTCTTGTGTCACGAGACTTTAGCGCTAATCCTAGGCCTCACGGCCCAACATGGATAAAATGCGCAAGTCTTAGGCTCTCCGAGGCGAGAGTAACTTTCCCAATGTTCTATTGGGTGGCGACTCCATGATACCTCCTTGTTGCCTAACATAGACGCACTTGAGATTTATCGTAAGCTGTTAACGGACCCGCAAATGCCCCAATCGCCCACGTGCGGGCGGTCCGAAAGGGCGGCTCATCGGGATCCGGCGCGCGTCACAATGTGTAACATGAATAAGTAAGCATATTTATGAGTTGAGATTAAGTTATACACATTTAAAGGTTATCGAATGAAGTGTGGTTGCTTGATATGATTTATTAATGTTAGTTGTTGTGGGTGGTATCGCATATTGCCATCTGAAATCGAGTGAGTTATCATGAGCATGTAATATTGAATGTGAAATGTATTATTCATATTTGTACTTATGATCCTCCTCTAAGAATATTATGTTATGCTTAAGTGTAAATTGTACCATTGCATGATTAAAACTTTGCATTGTTAAGTATTGGCATAATACTGTTCCCCTACTTGACCCTGGTGCTATAGAATAAAGATATGGGTATAGTGTGTTGGCATGAATTATATTATACGCTTTGCAATATGAATTGTATGATGCATGACTGATTTTATGAACATATTTATATGTCTATTGTACTTTGGTTTATGCATGATAATATATCTATATCTATTTATGCTTTATGCGATTCGTAACGTGAATTCTTTTACGCATGACCTGCGAGAGTCAGTCTAGCGGATAGTTAGGCATGCCTAATAGATTTTCTTTAGCTGCAGCCCTTTGAAGGTTTAGACCCTGATCAGGTCCCTGTTTGGTTCCTCGCGAACCCTTTAGTGTGAATGGATCTTGTTTAAGATCCCCTTTCATTAAAATGTTTTCGAATGTGGAAAATGATGTTGTTTTTCGATTCGTACCCGTAAGGTACCCTTTGGCCGGTTGGTACCCGTAAAGTACTGTTCATACACTCGTTATCCACTATTGTGAGTCAGCAGGTGCTTTATTGTTTTTTTTTTGCTCTGAAATAACTATAAGAATGTGATATCCGAATGAGCATGATAATGATTTGAGAAATCAGTTTATATGTATATGAACGTGACTATGGGCTTTGGAATGTATGTCTGTATTATATAAGCATGATTTTATATCTAACACGATTATCCATATTTTTCATATGATGTGTTATGAGCTTCAGAATGTCATGAATATGATTCGAATATTATGTATATACGTATGTGACTCAAGCATGGTTTTATTGTATATAAGCATGTGAATCGGATCAGTTGTGGCTGTAAGTTTGTAAGATTTAACTGTACTTCCCACATGGTGATGTTATGAATGTGATGTTATGTGATTATGTCTTCGGCCTCTGCTATTGGAGTGTTTTCGGCATGATATTTTATGTATTAGAGCTGTGCAGCGGAAGTATAGTGCTTTGGATGTTGTCCCTTGGGTTTTGGCTAGTGTGTGTGTATGGCATGACAAAGTATGTTAGATAGCTAGTATTCTTAGCATGATAGTTGGGTACATTATTATATGGTAATTGTGTCGCATTTGAATGGGTTTTCAGTTAATGCATGGGTACTTGGATATGACAATTTCATGTGTAAGTCTTATGTGACTTCGCACGGTAAGGTACTGATATTTGATACCTCGATAGGTATATGCATGTGATATTGTATGTAGTTCTGCATGATGATACTTGTATCTTGTATTGTATTATGTCTGTTTTGGCCTATTCTCGACGTAAGTATATGGTTATGGTTGTGAGTTTTCGAATTAATGCCTTTACTATGCAAGCCTGATTCTATATGTGTTATGAATGTTCGCATTAGCCATTGTGAGTGTGTTATGCCTTAGCGACCATTGTGAATGGCCATTCATACTCTTATGTTTTCTCCCCACTAAGCGTTTATCGCTTAGCACGGATTCCTTCCCGTGCAGGTGGCAGGTTTGGTTCTGTTCGAGTCGCGCATCTGCAAGGTCGGCCACGTAGAAGTTAGAAGTTTTGTTATGTATTTTGTTACCAGCTTATGTAATTTGAATTTTGTAATTCAGTAATGTTTTGTATATGTATAGATACAATGATCTTGATGTAATATTTAGACTATGTAAGTGTTTTCAAATATTGACGTTTTGGATTAGTTTTTATATCTTTTCTGCCTATTGAATGCCGCCGCTGAATGAATGCATGCTTGCATAATGGTATGCTTCCGCTTAGTGCTCGTGTATGTGTGCGTTGTAATGCATGATCACCTTGTGCCCTCTACAGTTTTAATTCCTTCATATTTCAGTATGCTTATGATGTGTGAATGTACGTTTCCTTCAATGTAGCGCAACCGCCGGCGCCCTTTCAACGGGGGTGTCGGAAGGGGGTGTTACAACAAAGCCTTCCAAAATATGCTCATAAACCAAAATACACTCAATTTACACTAAATTAAACAATAAATTCAACTGGGAATCAAAAGAATACAACATGATAATATCAAGAATAGAATTTACCTTAATTCATGCAGCTTCTCTATAAAACTCACATACATTCATCTCAATCACTAACATACATTACTAACAATCTCATCAAGTTAACACATGCATATGCACATGCAAAACCACTCAAAATTCCCAACATTAAACACAACACACACACTTGATCCGAAAAAGAAAGCAAGCAGACAACTCCCAAACAAACACATCTAAAATAGAGCTCCCTAATCTCTTGTAGTTCAAAACCCAACTCTTCTTCAATCTTGAACCTTCCTCTTTCCTTTATCCTTCTTCTTGCCACCCGATTCTTGCACAAACAAATCCATAAATCACTTAACCAAAACCTAAATTCCAAAATCAAAAATAAAACTAGAAGGAAATGGAAAACCATAATGCATGCAACCCAAAACCAACACTTACCTCTTCAATCTTGCTCCCTAAGTTCACCAAAACAGCTCCAGCTCACACACAACCAAAAGAGGAAGAGCAAGAAATGGGAAAAGAAAGAAAAGAGAGAACGGGAAGAGTAGAAGACGGCAGAAATGGGAACAAGGCAAATTTGCCCTTCCCTCTCTCTTCTTTCCCTTTTCTCTTTCCCATAATTAATGCTTTTCACTTACCAAGCCTATATGTCACAATCCTCTTGGTCCACATGACAACATCTTGTAGCCCCACTTGTCCCTCTCCTATTGGTCCTAATAAAATATCTTTAACTTATTTTCCCAACTTTAATTGCTTTTAATTAACCCCTCAATTACTTAATTAACTCCAATTGCATAAGCCAAAATTACCAAAATGCCAATAAATGTCCACTCAAATACGCAACTTCCAACTAGGTTCGATTTGGGTCATTACATAGTTGATCCAGAATATTTACCATCAGAATATTACCTTGGAAGGTGAATATCGCATGATTTCTGTCCCTTAAATTCTACAATGATTCATTTGTAATGTGTAATTTCAGGAGATTTTGACTGCAAAATTGTACTTTTTTAAAACAGATCAAGAAAAGAAAATTATATTTTTGCTCCTTGATATTTTGGTAGCAATTATGAATCCTAAAAATGGCAAGATCGGATAAAAATGATTTAATCTCATTTCCCCAGATTCGCCTTGACTGAAGAATATTCTATAAAAATTTGATGAAAATAAAAGTCAGAACCTTTTTATGAGAAAACTCTGTATTTCATAAAAATTGCTAACCTTGAACAATAAGCCTCCACCCCCTATTTATAGGTTAAGGAAACTAATTTAAATAAATTTAAAATATTTTCTAAATTAGAATTAAAATCGAATGATTTTTAGAATATTCTCAAAATCAAATCAAAGATTTAAAAATATTTGAAAGGATTTTGAAGATATTGGAAGATCTTGGAAATATATTTGAAAAGATTTGGAAAATATTAGGAAATCTTGGAAATATATTTGAAAAGATATGATAATCTAGAAAATATATTTGAAAAGATATGAAAATATTAGAAATCTCGTTTAATCTTGCAACAAATCAACGACCGAAGGGCGTCAGTAGAGGACCGACGAGCGTCGCTCATGGTGCACTCTCGGTCTTTTGAGCGGCGGACCACTCTATGAGAGATGGGTGTAGAGAGACCGCCATCGCTCGCAAGTGGCAGGCGTCTCTCGCATGAATGACAGGTATCTCTCAGTTTGAGAGATGGTTTGTATCACGCGAGCGACAGCTGTCGCTCACTGTAAGAGACGGGCCCTTCACGCGAGCGAGGGGTGTCGCTCCCATGAGAGATGGGCCCATCCCGAGCGAGCGACAGGCGCTGCTTACGGGAGGTAGTCCATCCTTTGGAATGAAAAACGGGCGTCTGTAACGCGCGCCGAACCTAGGAAAGGCCTTCGCAAATGAGACACGCTTTAGGGCTCGAGGGATTATTTCACATCTTTTGATCTTGGATGGCATGAGTCATCTTGGAATCCCTACCCAATAGAACATTGGGGAGTTCATCTAGCCTCATGGTACCTTTAGGCACCTTTGAGGTATTTTGGAGTTGCCACACAATTTACAAGAAATTGGGAAAGGTCATCTAACCTCTATGGTCTAAACTAGAGCTGGTGTTCGGAACTTCACTCTTATTTATGTCTTTGTTAATTATAAATGAGGTTTTAGATTCATAAATTCTATCTCTCATCTCACACGATTAATGCATTTAATTGAAAAGCGCATTGCAAGCACTCGAAAGCAATAAATAAAAGCTATAAAGTAAGCAATAAATAAAGCGGTAAAGAAAGCAGTAAACACATCAAGCACCAAATTGCAAAGAAGAAATTGGGACATAATACAATCACAAATGTAAGAGAGCCAAATGAAATTAAATTGAAAATTAGGACGGAATACAATCCCAAATGAAAGCTAAATAACATTGCCCCAAAAATAAATAATTACAGGGGCCCACATGATATATGAACATAAATTTAAAACAAATAAACAAAGCCAAGCATTAAAAAATAACATACATAAATCGGGATATTTATTTGCGTCAGGAACATTGGTTCCTTTACGATCACTTAAAGAGTGATCAAAATGTTGTTCGATTGTTGGTTTGAAAACCGGGATGAGTGATCCCATTTTTGAAGAACTTAACTCTTCATTTTATTCGTGACATTTTACGTTCCGTGGCTAAAATGAGATGAAGAAGATGGATCCAAGAATCTTTACCCTCAGAGTTTATAGAGTGGAGAAATGATGTCTTGATCTATCTCCTTTGTCGAATTCGCGGTAATAAATACAAAAAAAAATTTGAGAAAACCTGAGTTTTAACACAAAAAAGATTCAGAAAAATGATTTTGATGGAATGATCAAGCCAAGAAAATTAATTTTCCTTGCTCAAACCAAACTAAGAAAAAAATCTTTTAGAGAGAAGAAGAAAAATCAATTTCTATGATTTTTTGAAATCTCTTTCCCTTCCTCTCGTCTACCCCCTCTCTCAGCAAACAGAAACCCTTTGTCACTAAGGAAGCAGCTCTCCCACAAAACGAAGACTTTGTCTGTCACACCCCATTTGCCCCCTAGTAGAATGAGCCTGTCTGTCTGTCTATCTGTCTGTCTGTATGTGTAAGCATTCGCATGTGTACAGTATTTCATAAGGGTATTTCAGTAAAATGCATGATTTTGGGGTTTTATTATTGTGTGGGTACGTACATGGCATTGGTGTGTGAATTAATTAGGAATTACTTGTGTACACTTGAGCATACCATATTAGGGTGTTTTTAGTTGGGAATCAATTGTGTGCACTTACATATACCATTATAGGGTGCATTTAAATGAGGTTACTTAGGGTGTGTGTAATGCATTGTATTTTAGTATGAGTGATTAATTTCACCAATAGGAAATGGATACATATTTAGAATAAAGAAAAGAAAAAGAAAAGGGAATGATAGAAAAGGAACTTACAGATTCACGTTCTTGCTCATTCACTTTCTTCTTCTTCAATTTTCTTTATTCCAAATACTGTGTTGAGGGTTCAAGGTCTTATTGGTGAAGATAATCTCTCCTTGCATCCCCTAGCTTGGTAAGTGCATATCTTGTTTGTGTTTTACTGTAACTTTACATCTTCTTCTTCTTCCTTAAGTTTAGATTTAACTTAGGGTTTTCTTTGTGGATGTTCTTGCTGTGATTGTGTTTAGCTGAAGCTCCACGTGATCCAAAGGGGAAAGAGGTTGCTGGACCTAGTGGAGCTAAGTGATAGAAGTTTAGAATCCAGGTTTGGGAATATCTGATTGTGAAATTCTAGGGTTTATATGTTCTTGAAGAGCTTGAATCAATTAGTCTGGATTTGGTTGTTTAAATGCTAAATTGAGTTGCATGTATATTGATTATGTGATTTGAGATGATTTCTAGAAGGTAGAAACAGGTTGGAATGGTTTTAAATTAAATTGGGATTGAATTCTTGGTTCTGGAAATCGTGAAAATTCTGGAAAATTGAAATACTGTAGAAACTCTCTCTGTCGCGTGACTCGCTACGAAGGAAGGCACGTCACGTCGCGTGACCCTCGGTCACGGCGTGACCTGCCTGCTGAGAAGCCAGTCGCGTGACCAGCTGAAGAGGAAGCAAGTCACGCGACGTGATCTTCGGTCACGTCGTGCGACCTGCGAGGTAGAGGCAGATCACGCAACGTGTTCTGCGAGGGAGAAGCAGCGTCACGTCGCGTGACCCTCGGTCACGCCGTGACCTGCATGAGCATTGCGTGACCCGCGAGGATCACGCAACGCGATAGGCGAGAAACAAGCAGGTCACGAGACGTGACCCTAGGTCACGCCGTGACCTGCCTGTTGAGAAGGCCAGTCACGCCAGTGACCAGCCATTCCTCGCCCGTTTCTCCGTTCAGCTCATTTTTCCGAAATTTCCTAGTTTTTAACTCAGAAATGAATTGGGTACTTCTTTAGAATGGACTTTACTGTTGTATGATGCATGTCTTACTGTTTGATGCTTCGATATGCGTGATAGCATGATTTTCTGATGAATTATACTCTATATCCTGGAATGTGATCTGTTTGACGCATAACCTGCTAGAGTCAAGTAAGTGGATAGTTAGGCATGCCTAATAGAGTCTTTAGCTGCAGCCCTCAATTCAGTTTGGACCCCGATCAGGTCCCCGTTTGGTTCCTCGCGAACCCTTCAGTATAGAATCTTGTTTAAGATTCCCTCAGTATATAAATAACATGTTTTGATAAATGATATAATATTTGACTTGTACCTGTGAGGTACCCTCAGTATTCGATTCGTACCCGTAAGGTACCCTCAGTATACTCGTTATCCACTGTCTAGAGTCAGCAGGTATTCTTTAAATGTTAATGGAATTGTTCTGATCTGATCTGGCTTTGAATGGAATATCTGAATGAGTTAATGATGAAATACATGCTGGTTTATTCTGTAATGTATATGATTATAAGGTACTGAATGTATGGCTTTTAAATACAAGCATGTTTATATGGATTATGTATTAGTCCTTGCATTCTGCCATTGTGAATGTGATATGCCTTGACGACCACTGTGAGTGGCCGTCCATAATTTATGTGTGTTTCCCCACTAAGCGTTTTATCGCTTAGCACGGTGTGTTTACCCGTGCAGGTGTGGAAGACGTTTTGCCTTGAGAGAGTCGCCGTCATCAAGCCAACACAGAAGGGATTAGTGTAGGGCTCAGTTTTGTATCAGTTATTGATTCTTTTTGTATAGAACTCTCTGTATCAGCTTCCGCTTTTGTATCTATATTTTGGGTTATGTAATATTCTTTTGATATCAGCTTGCTGATCAGAACATTATTGTAATAGTTTAATTATAGTAATGCATGATCAGCTTGTGTTTGCTTTCTGCATGTAAAGTTTTAATTATTCTGTATTTTCTGAATGTATGTTATGAATGGATATATGTTTTGCTTTGCTATTGTTTGGTGACACCTTGTCTCATACGGCATCTCACTCCTTATCGGATGGGATCGCCTACGTATGGGAAGGGGGTGTTACAGTTAGTGGTATCAGAGCATAGGTTTAGGCATTTCTGGGTGTTATTGTGATTGTTCTGAGTTTCTTAGATGTGTATGTGTCTAGATCTGTGTTGGCTGATACGGTTGTTTCTTGTTTGTTTAGATGGCTTCTAATTCTGCTCATGGTGTGCGTGAGGAATCCGCCGAGAGTGTGAATCCTCCCGCTGTGGATCAGTCTGTTTCTATTACTGTGTCGGCTCAGCATGCTAGGGTCCAGCCCGAGGCCGCAGCCATGCCCTTAGAGGCTATGTTTAGACTGCATCAGGACATGGCTAGGGTTTTGGAGAGAGTGACTGCTCCTAGAGCACCTATGGAAAATCTGAGGAGGGCAGGAGTTGAGGATTTCTATGGTATCGGTTTGAATGAGTCTGAGACTGCAGAGAGATGGTTAGACAAAGTGAAGCGTGCCTTGAGAGAGATTCGGTGTCCTCCCGACCAGCAGGCAGAGTGTGCCTTAGCTCTTCTTCAGGGGTCTGCTTTTAAGTGGTGGGAGTTAGTGTGCAGGCATCCTCAGTTACCGGATCCGATTACATGGGAGTTCTTTGAGGGTGAGTTCACAAAGAAGTACATCACTCAGACCTATAGAGATTCTAGATGGGCGCAGTTTTTGGGTTTGAGACAGAGAGCTTTGTCAGTAGCTGATTATGAGAAAGAGTTTAACAGGTTATCGCGCTATGCCCCACGAGGAGTTATGACTGATGACTTTAGATGCAAGCATTTCGAGGCAGGGTTAAATGAGTCTTTGAAGATTGCTTTGATTTCTCTGATGTGTATACCTGGGGTTAGCTACTATCAGATTGTTGAGGCTGCTGTGAGAGCTGAGTTGAATGAGACTGTGATGAGAGAGAGAGCTCAGAGGAGGAGTTCTTCCCGTGGAGGATCGTCTTCGAGTAAGAGATCTAGGAACCCATAGGATGAGTCAGCATCTGGTCCGGCTTCTAGAGGTAGACGTCAGGGTTCTACAGCTGTGTCAGGTTCTGGTAGGGGTGGTAGAGTTGAGACTACACCAGCTTGTCCTCATTGTAATAAGTCACATCGGGGTGAGTGTAGGTGGCTCACCGGTGCATGCTTCAGATGTGGGAGTTCGGAGCATCAGTTGGCTGGTTGTCCGAGGGTGCAGGAGGATTCGGGTTCTCAGAGAGAGGGCAGTTGGGTCGGTTCGAATGCTTCTCAGGCTACCCGTGGCAGAGGCCGAGGTCGAGGTAGAGGTGGTCGGCATAGAGATGGTGCTGCTTCTGAGACTGTTGAGCATCCTCCTCAGGGTGCCATTAGAGCTTATGCTATGAGAGCCAGAGATGAGCAGGATGCGCCTGACGTTATTGCTGGTAAGTTCCTACTCCATGACACTGAGTTGTATGCTCTAATTGATCCTGGTTCCACACACTCATATTTGTGCACAGATAGAATTGTTGATAAATTGCATTCAGTTGATCAGTTAGATTATGAGATTTGTGTGACCAGTCCATTAGGGCATAGTGTCAGTGTGAGTAGAGTTTTTAGGAGTTGTCCTCTGATTGTTGAGGGAGCTGTGCTTCCAGCGGATCTGATTGAGTTACCCTTCAGAGAGTTTGACTTGATTCTGGGTATGGACTGGTTGGGTAAGTATCGGGCTGTAGTGGATTGCCATAGGAAGATAGTTGTACTTCGGGATAGAAGTCAGTCTCTTGTGTTCCTGAAAGGTTTGGGTGCTAGTTTAGTGAATAATGTTATTTCTACGATTCAAGCCAGGAGATTCATCAGGAAAGGTTGTGAGGCATTTCTAGCAGTTGTGTTAGATTCCAGGAGGGATCAGGTTCAGATTGAGGATATTCCAGTAGTGCGGGAGTTTAGTGATGTGTTCCCGAGCGAGTTGCCTGGGTTGCCTCCTGAGAGAGAGGTTGAGTTGTCCATTGAGATCATGCCGGGTACTGCACCTATTTCGAGAGCACCTTATCGGATGGCTCCTGTAGAGTTGAGGGAACTTAAATCTCAGCTACAGGAGTTATTGGATAAGGGGTTTATTCGACCGAGCATATCTCCTTGGGGAGCTCCTGTGCTGTTTGTTAAGAAGAAAGATGGATCCCTGCGGATGTGTATTGACTACCGCCAGATTAATAAAGTTACAGTGAAGAACAAGTATCCACTGCCTAGGATTGAGGATTTATTTGATCAGCTTCGAGGTGCGGGTGTCTTTTCCAAGATAGATCTTCGATCAGGGTATTACCAGCTTCGTGTTCAGGATGCAGATGTGGTTAAGACTGCATTTCGGACTAGGTATGGCCACTATGAGTTTCTTGTGATGCCGTTTGGTTTGACAAATGCTCCAGCGGCTTTTATGGATCTGATGAATCGTGTGTTTAGGCCATACTTAGATCGATTTGTAGTAGTGTTCATTGATGACATCTTGGTGTATTCCAAGAATGAGAGTGAGCATGAGGAGCATCTCAGATTGGTTTTGCAGATGTTGAGAGAGCATCAGTTGTTTGCTAAGCTTAGCAAGTGTGATTTCTGGCTTCGAGAAGTGTCATTCTTGGGTCACATTATTTCAGCTAGTGGTATTCAGGTTGATCCAGCTAAGATTGAGGCGATAGTTGATTGGAAAGCGCCTCGAAATGCTCAGGAAGTGAGGAGTTTCCTCGGCTTAGCAGGTTACTACCGTCGGTTTGTTAAGGGATTTTCTGTGATTGCTGCTCCTATGACTAGATTGTTGAGGAAAGGAGTTAGATTTGAGTGGTCAGACAGGTGTTAGTCTTGTTTTGATCGGTTAAAGCAGTTGCTTGTTGAGGCTCCTATCCTTACTCAACCCATCTCGGGTAAGGAGTTTGTCATTTACAGTGATGCTTCTGGAGTTGGTCTTGGATGTGTGCTGATGCAGGAGGGTAAAGTAGTGGCTTATGCTTCTCGTCAGTTGAAGCCACATGAGAAGAACTATCCGACGCATGATTTAGAGTTGGCAGCTGTAATCTTTGCTTTGAAGATTTGGTGTCACTACTTGTATGGGGAAAAGTGTAGGATCTTCTCGGACCACAAGAGTTTGAAGTACTTCCTTTCACAGAAAGAGTTGAATATGAGACAACGCAGATGGCTTGAGTTGTTTAAGGACTACGACTGCATTGTGGATTACCATCCTGGTAAGGCCAATGTAGTTGCAGATGCTTTGAGTCGTAAGTCAGTTTCAGCCTTGTTCTTGAGGCGTTTCAGATGGCGTTTTGGTTCAGATGGGGCTTTGCTTGCCCAGTTGCGTGTGAAGCCTACTTTGAGACAGAGGATAGTGGATGCTCAGAGAGATGACCAGAGGCTTCAGCAGATTGTGCATGAGGTTAGATCGGGTAAGCCATCAGAGTTCTCAGTTCAGGATGAGGTACTTATGTTCAGAGATCGTTTATGTGTGCCAGAGTCTGAGGATTTGAGGAGACAGCTCATGAGTGAGGCGCATAGTTCAGTCTTTACTATGCATCCGGGCAGTGGGAAGATGTACAGAGACATGAAGCAATTATATTGGTGGTCTGGTATGAAGCGTGATATTGTGGATTTTGTTTCCAAGTGCTTGACTTGTCAGCAGGTAAAGGCTGAGCATCAGGTTCCTTCAGGTTTGCTTATGCCTTTATCCATTCCTGAGTGGAAATGGAATGATATCACCATGGACTTTGCTTCTGGTTTGCCTTTGACTCAGAGGAAGCATGATTCAGTTTGGGTTATTGTGGATCGGCTTACGAAATCAGCTCACTTTCTGCCGGTTAGAGTGGACTACTCCATGGACAGATTAGCCAGTATCTATGTAGATGAGATAGTTTGACCGCATGGTGTGCCCTTGTCCATAGTGTCAGATCGAGATCCGAGGTTTACTTCCAAGTTTTGGAAGGAGTTACAGAGAGCTTTGGGCACTAGGTTGAACTTCAGTACAGCGTTTCATCCTCAGACCGATGGTCAGTCAGAGCGGGTTATACAGATTCTGGAGGATATGATGAGAGCTTGTGCATTGGATTTTCCGGGTAGTTGGGACAGATATGTGTCTTTGATGGAGTTTGCCTACAACAACAGTTTCCAGTCGAGTATTGGTATGGCGCCATATGAGGCTTTGTATGGTCGTCAGTGTAGGACTCCGATTTGTTGGACTGAGCTATCCGAGAGATCTATGATTGGACCAGACTTAGTTAGGGATACTGAAGAGAAGGTCAGAGTAGTGCAGCGGAATTTGAAGGCGGCCAAAGATCGACAGAAGTCTTATGCCAATTTGAAGAGGAAAGATGTGCAATTTGAGATCGGGGACAAAGTTTTCCTTAAAGTTTCTCCTTGGAGGAGAGTGCTTCGATTTGGAAAGAAGGGTAAGCTGAGTCCTCGTTTCATTGGACCTTATGAGATTTTGGCTAAGGTAGGACCTGTAGCCTACAGATTGGCGTTACCGATGGAGTTAGCTAAGTTGCATGATGTATTCCACGTTTCGATGCTTCGTCGGTACAGATCAGATCCTTCGCATGTTCTGTCAGTTCAGGATATCCAGGTTCAGCCAGACTTCTCTTATGATGAGGAACCACGAGCTATTCTAGCCCGAGAGGTGAGGCAGTTGAGAAATAAGCATATTCCTTTGGTTAAAGTATTATGGATCCATCATGGAGTCGAGGAAGCGACTTGGGAACCAGAGGAGTCGATGAGAGCTCAGTATCCACAGTTATTCAGTTCAGGTGAGAATTTCGAGGACGAAATTCTTATTAGTAGGGAAGAGTTGTCACACCCCATTTGCCCCCTAGTAGAATGAGCCTGTCTGTCTGTCTATCTGTCTGTCTGTATGTGTAAGCATTCGCATGTGTACAGTATTTCATAAGGGTATTTCAGTAAAATGCATGATTTTGGGGTTTTATTATTGTGTGGGTACGTACATGGCATTGGTGTGTGAATTAATTAGGAATTACTTGTGTACACTTGAGCATACCATATTAGGGTGTTTTTAGTTGGGAATCAATTGTGTGCACTTACATATACCATTGTAGGGTGCATTTAAATGAGGTTACTTAGGGTGTGTGTAATGCATTGTATTTTAGTATGAGTGATTAATTTCACCAATAGGAAATGGATACATATTTAGAATAAAGAAAAGAAAAAGAAAAGGGAATGATAGAAAAGGAACTTACAGATTCACGTTCTTGCTCATTCACTTTCTTCTTCTTCAATTTTCTTTATTCCAAATACTGTGTTGAGGGTTCAAGGTCTTATTGGTGAAGATAATCTCTCCTTGCATCCCCTAGCTTGGTAAGTGCATATCTTGTTTGTGTTTTACTGTAACTTTACATCTTCTTCTTCTTCCTTAAGTTTAGATTTAACTTAGGGTTTTCTTTGTGGATGTTCTTGCTGTGATTGTGTTTAGCTGAAGCTTCACGTGATCCAAAGGGGAAAGAGGTTGCTGGACCTAGTGGAGCTAAGTGATAGAAGTTTAGAATCCAGGTTTGGGAATATCTGATTGTGAAATTCTAGGGTTTATATGTTCTTGAAGAGCTTGAATCAATTAGTCTGGATTTGGTTGTTTAAATGCTAAATTGAGTTGCATGTATATTGATTATGTGATTTGAGATGATTTCTGGAAGGTAGAAACAGGTTGGAATGGTTTTAAATTAAATTGGGATTGAATTCTTGGTTCTGGAAATCGTGAAAATTCTGGAAAATTGAAATACTGTAGAAACTCTCTCTGTCGCGTGACTCGCTACGAAGGAAGGCACGTCACGTCGCGTGACCCTCGGTCACGGCGTGACCTGCCTGCTGAGAAGCCAGTCGCGTGACCAGCTGAAGTGGAAGCAAGTCACGCGACGTGATCTTCGGTCACGTCGTGCGACCTGCGAGGTAAAGGCAGATCACGCAACGTGTTCTGCGAGGGAGAAGCAGCGTCACGTCGCGTGATCCTCGGTCACGCCGTGACCTGCATGAGCATTGCGTGACCCGCGAGGATCACGCAACGCGATAGGCGAGAAACAAGCAGGTCACGAGACGTGACCCTAGGTCACGCCGTGACCTGCCTGTTGAGAAGGCCAGTCACGCCAGTGACCAGCCATTCCTCGCCCGTTTCTCCGTTCAGCTCATTTTTCCGAAATTTCCTAGTTTTTAACTCAGAAATGAATTGGGTACTTCTTCAGAATGGACTTTACTGTTGTATGATGCATGTCTTACTGTTTGATGCTTCGATATGCGTGATAGCATGATTTTCTGATGAATTATACTCTATATCCTGGAATGTGGTCTGTTTGACGCATAACCTGCTAGAGTCAAGTAAGTGGATAGTTAGGCATGCCTAATAGAGTCTTTAGCTGCAGCCCTCAGTTCAGTTTGGACCCCGATCAGGTCCCCGTTTGGTTCCTCGCGAACCCTTCAGTATAGAATCTTGTTTAAGATTCCCTCAGTATATAAATAACATGTTTTGATAAATGATATAATATTTGACTTGTACCTGTGAGGTACCCTCAGTATTCGATTCGTACCCATAAGGTACCCTCAGTATACTCGTTATCCACTGTCTAGAGTCAGCAGGTATTCTTTAAATGTTAATGGAATTGTTCTGATCTGATCTGGCTTTGAATGGAATATCTGAATGAGTTAATGATGAAATACATGCTGGTTTATTCTGTAATGTATATGATTATAAGGTACTGAATGTATGGCTTTTAAATACAAGCATGTTTATATGGATTATGTATTAGTCCTTGCATTCTGCCATTGTGAATGTGATATGCCTTGACGACCACTGTGAGTGGCCATCCATAATTTATGTGTGTTTCCCCACTAAGCGTTTTATCGCTTAGCACGGTGTGTTTACCCGTGCAGGTGCGGAAGACGTTTTGCCTTGAGAGAGTCGCCGTCATCAAGCCAACACAGAAGGGATTAGTGTAGGGCTCAGTTTTGTATCAGTTATTGATTCTTTTTGTATAGAACTCTCTGTATCAGCTTCCGCTTTTGTATCTATATTTTGGGTTATGTAATATTCTTTTGATATCAGCTTGCTGATCAGAACATTATTGTAATAGTTTAATTATAGTAATGCATGATCAGCTTGTGTTTGCTTTCTGCATGTAAAGTTTTAATTATTCTGTATTTTCTGAATGTATGTTATGAATGGATATATGTTTTGCTTCGCTATTGTTTGGTGACACCTTGTCTCATACGGCATCTCACTCCTTATCGGATGGGATCGCCTACGTATGGGAAGGGGGTGTTACAGTTAGCCTAATGGTAGTGGGATTTTACGAGTTAAAGGATTTATCCCCAGGTCCTTGGTTCGAATCCCACGGAAGGCAAAAACGCACAAGGGGAGTGCGAAGTTCTATGAGTATCGGCTCGGAGTCCCTGCGGGGAGGCTCCCGACGGGATATGTTCCGGGGAGGGTATAAAAGCCGGACCGTTACAATAAAAGGCGCCTTTTATTGTAACGGTCCGGCTTTTATACCCTCCCTCAGGAGCCTCCATCCTGGACGCCCCGAACCGATACTCACAGAACTTTACACCCCCCTTGTGCGATTTTGCCTTTCGTGAGATTCGAACCAAGGACCTGGGGATAAGTACCTTGATTCATGGAATCCCACTACCATTAGGCTATATAGCCTAATGGTAGTGGGATTCCATGAATCAAGGTACTTATCCCCAGGTCCTTGGTTCGAATCTCACGAAAGGCAAAATCGCACAAGGGGGGTGTAAAGTTCTGTGAGTATCGGTTCGGGGCGTCCAGGATGGAGGCTCCTGAGGGAGGGTATAAAAGCCGGACCGTTACATTGTCTTCATTTTGATTTTCCTGTCTTCCCAAAATGGAAAAGGACAAAATCCCTTTCAAAATCCTTTTTTCAAAAAAACACCAAAAAATGAAAGAAACCAATTTTGGCAGTCCCCAAAACTGTATTTTTTGCACGTGGGAAAGTGACTTCATAGGCAGCGAGAGAGCCCGCAGGCGAAACCCCGCATGCGGAGGCCATGAGCTACGGCCTCTACGTGGGAGCCCGCATACGGAGGCCGCTAGTTGTGGCCTCCATGCAGGAGCCCGCATGCGGAGGCTGCGAGCTACAGCCTCCTCGCGGGAGCCCGCATGCGGGGATGCGGGCGCTTAGGCGGCCGGCAACCATTAACCCCAAAACTAAAAAAATAAAATAAAATAAAGATTTTTTTCCAAAATAAAATTTTTATTTTTAAAATGGATATTCAAAAAAAGGGAAACATTAGTTCTAACATCTTTGCCTGTTAAGCAAGCATCATTTTCATCATCGGGTAATCCTGATCTTGGACCGACTCGAGACCCGGTGTCTACAGCGTCCCTCTGACCGATGGGTCTCATATCGGTGAAGCAAAATCAAGATTTGCTAAAGACAAACTCATCATGACGCTCGAAAATCTCCTATCATCAAGAAAAATCCTCAATCCTTGTAAATCCGAAGAGCGAATAGGCATTGATATCTTCATTGAGTACCCGATGTTTATAGAGACATTAATCCAGAGTCCTTTAAGGGGCACCTCATGCCGACAAAATCTCTCATCAACTATGATTTAACATGCTGACAAGCTGGAATTAACCAATCACACCTCATCAACCGTGATTTAACATGTCGACAAGCTGGAATTAATCAATCACGATTCAACAAAATCATTTCTATAGACATTCAAAGTCTTTTTATAGGCATTCAAAGTCCTTTCAACAGGCATCTAAAGCCCTCTAAAGAGGCACCAATCAGTAAAGCCCTCCAAAGAGGGACTAATCAAAGGCACCAACCAGCAAAACGCTCTCAAGAGGCATTAATTCAGCAAAATCCTTTCAATAGGTGCGCAACATTGGATCGCTCTCTCCAGCAGTTCAACTTTCATAACAAGAGGGCCTCCTCAGGTATGCATCTTTCTCCTTTTCTCCAAACTTTGGCTCACCTAGACACTAGTGTACTAGTTTCTCCAAAGTTTTGGGCAACTGTAAATAATGGGTTTTGAGGTGGCAAAAGTAAAAAAAATATATATATATGTAAATAAAAAGGAAAAAATAATAATAAAATAAAATAAAAACAAAAATGATGAAATTAAGGGAAGAGAAAAAAAAACCTAGAACCCTAGATATAAAAGGGGAGAGAATAACCAAAGAGGGGGGTTTTGGCATTTTTAAAGAACAAGGCTGGACCAAAACAAACAAAAAAAAAAGAAGAAAAACCAGACCAAAGAAAATGCAGGAAACGGCAAAGAAATAAGGAGAGAAAGGAAAAAAGAAAAATAAAAGGGGACAGGGGCAGAGAACGGAGACGAAGGAGACCGCCGGTAGATCAAAGCGCCAGCACCGGCGCAACAAGCCCCGTACCCCACGTAGACCGCTACGCCACTGTAGCAGCCTCCCACAATGTCGTCGTTCTCTCCGCAATATTAGACCTTTGTGCCTCCTTTCTGGCCACCTCCGATGGCGAATGGCGACGTCAGTAGCACCGGTCAACGAAGGAGACCGAGGTGACTCTTCTGGTGGTCACTAATCGCCCTCAATCAACGGTGAGGAGTAGATTGGAGCATGAGGAACCGAGCCTGTCGACAATGATTCTGGCAAACCGGCGAGGCGTCTCGGTGCGTGGTCACCTGCGACGGACTCCTGGGGCCCTGATCAGCCTTCCGATCACGGCGGTGTCGACCACCGGCAAAATTCTAGCAGGCCCCGGCGAATTAATATTAATATTATTTATATTTATCATTAGTGTTATTATTTTTATTTTTATTATTGTGATTATTATTTTTTTTATTATTAGTGTTATTATTTTTATTATTAGTATTATTATGGTTATTATTATTATTGTTATTATTGTTGTGTTATTATTATTATTATTATTATTATTATTGTTGTTGTTGTTGTTGTTGTTTTTATTGATAGTGATTATTATAATTATGTCATTTGTGCTTTATATTTATTAATTTGTTAATTCTGTTAGTTTATTCTATTTCTACTGTATTAGATTAATTATTTTCCCTGATTTATTGTTAGCGATTATTATAATTATGTCACTATTATGGATTCCTCGTTTTTTTTTTTGGACAATTGTAATTATATTTTATTTATCACTTTATATATTGCTTTTCTATGTGCTTGTAATGCGCTTTAATTTACTTGCATGAATTGTGTGAGAAGAGAGAAAATAATTGACTCAAAAAACTCAATCATATAACATTAACCAAAGGTATAAATAAGAGTGAGGTCCCAAACTCTCTCTGGTTTTAGCCTTATAAGATTAGAAGTTATTTCCTAATGTTTTATTGGGTGGCGACTCCGTGATACCTACCTTGTGATGCCCAACAGACGCCCTTATAGGTTGATTGCCAATAATGGAATAGGGGTGAATCCATGTCCATTGTGAAGCGATCAGCTTTCACTAATTTTAATGAACCTCCATCCGGTCTCGAGTCCTAAAAGCGGACTCCCGAGAGCGACTCGGATGCTGATCAAGGTTCGCGCGTGTCACACCCTGCAGGGCACAACAATAAATATGTCATTAATTATCCACGATCATAGCCCACAATATACCATCCATAATAATATTCCAACCATAATATATGCCATAACACAAGTCCAAAAGTCTAAGTAAATACATATAAATGTCCCAAATATTACATACAAAATAATTCTTCACTATTAATCCAACAGCTACCAAAATGAGGTATGCTTGCTTCTTCCAAAACTCTATTCAGTACCTACAAGCAATCAATAAAAACTACGTGATGAACATTAAATATACTCAGTGGTGGTTACTAATCCAAAAATTTCTACTAATCTAATCATGCACACACGCATGCATTTTTCATATATTGCAAGTCATTAAGTTTATTATTAGTTACTTATCAACCAATATGTATATAATAATTTCCTATTCTACAATTTAATTAGTTAATAACCCATACATAATTAATCCATTATTAACATTATCTATTTCTTTAAGCATCCATTATTACTTAATTTTCACAATTAATTTTCATTTACTATTCAATTACATTTCAACCCTTAAATAAACATTATCATTAATTTACAATTTAGTCCCTATAATTATACTAATTTATCATTTTGAACTTCTTTTCCATTTATTTACGATAATGCCACTAGTTAACTTTATTTCTATGTTTAATTTGTAATTTGACCTATAAATTATCATTTAGTCCTTAAATTATTATTTTTATGTCAAATTATATTTTAGTCCTTAACTAATAATCAATTTACTTATTTTACCAACTTACTACATGTTTTCTTTTATTTAACATAATTAACTATATTATTATTATCTTTACAATTCAATCTCTAAATCTTTTAAATTCTTACCATTAAGTCCCTTTTTACTTTATTTCTTATATTATTTCCAACTTATCCAATTTTAATCCCTCTAAACTGGATACATGGGACATGGATCCCATAGATCCACTACACTATAGAGTGACCCCGAAAGACCACCCAAACACTTTCTCTACAATTCACTATACACTTTAACACCTTATCACTTTATGGTAGATCATCATTGGCCTACCTAAACGAGTCACCATGACTCGTACCGCACTATAAGGTCCCTATGGCTAGCCAACTATTTCCTGAACTAGATTATCCACCAGACTATAACCAAGGGCATAAACATTATCCACTCAATTTCATGTCCATTTATTTCTCAATTTTTACACCAATTATGCCATCAATTCACTTTATTAAATCATATTTCATAGTTTACATTAAGAATGATAATGTAATCACAAACTAGAATATATTCAAATAAATTACAATAATTCCAAATAAATTAAAATACACTCAATTTTTCTTATATATTAATTTTATGCCATTACACTTAATAAATTATCAAACTATGTACTATTTTTCTTAAGAAAACCATTCGCCAAGTCAATATTTCATCCTTAAATAATCTTTTTATAATGGCCCAAATATTGTCATTTTTATGAATAGTAAGTTTTGGGCTATGAATAGTGATAGCAGAGTAAATAGTACCTCCTAGAATTTAACAATATTTTTGTCACACCCCATTTTTCCCCTAATAGTTTGAGCTATGAATGATGTGTGTTTGTGAGTATTTTGGCATGTGTTAATGGTATTTTGGGTTATATAAATGTTTTGTGAGCTATATTAGAGTGTGGGCGCATGTTTGATACTAGGGTACGTGTGTATGGGCCTTGTTAGTGTGTGCATGCTCATACGGGAGTAGTGTGTGAATTAGTGAGGGTTAGTCTTGTGTGTATTGTCTTGCATGGGTGTAGGAAATGAGTGATAAAGATCCACCAAAGATAGGGTGACATGTGGCTTGGGTTTTAGGAAGTAGGTATAAATAGAAGTGAGAGAAAAGGGAGTAGCCATTTTGCTGCCTCTTTCCCATTTTTCTTCCTCTTCTCTTTAACTCTTCTTCCTCTTTTGTCTTCAAGTGTGCCCTAGCTTGGATCCAAGTGGTCTTGGTGGAAATTGATCATCTCTTAAGCTTTAATTGGTAAGTTTTAGTGGGTTTTCTCTTCTTCTCCATCTTTTCTCTTGATCTTTATTAGATGTGTTCTTAATCTAGAATTTTTGTGTTTGTATGGTTCTTGGGTTTTAGGGTTTAGAAGCACCTACTCGTGATCCCAAGTGAAAAGAGGAGGCAAGTGGTAGTGGAGCTTGTAACTAGGAGCATATGAATTTACAGGTTTGGGAATTTATTTGAATTTGTTGCATTTTTGTGATTTTTTGTGATTTGGTATGTTTGAATGATTTTCTAAAAATTTGAGGTTTGATGAGGCTTATGTTAGTGCAAATGTTATGGGTATTGGTTTGATTTAAGTTGTGACGCATGAATGATGAATTATTGGAGCAAATTTTAAGTTTGAAGAACTTTACTGTGATTTTTTGGGTTTGTCACTTTTGAGAAGTTTGATTATGTTAATTCATGATTTGATTGTGTTAGTTGTTGTAAAAGTTGTGTTTTATATTGTTTATGATATGGGTAATGATGAATTTGTGTGGGGTTGAGTTTTGAATTAAATTGGAGGTTTGGGTGATTTTGGGAGTGTGTTTTTCTACAGATTTTCGCGTAAGAGCTGGAAATCACGACTCTGTCGCAAGCGCGATAGAGCTCAGTGAATTTAGGCTTTGTGCATGGCCGAGCATTGGGTTACCGAGCCGCCGCAGAGAGAGCTCTCTGTCACGAGCGCGATAGAGCGCTCAGCTACCGAGCGATTTTTGACAATTCTCTGTCGCGAGCTCGCGCCAGTGCGCGAGTGCAATAGCTTTGGCTGGCCTCTCACTGTCGCGAGCCCGATAGTGAGTTGTGCTTCTGTCTCCACACAAGTGCGAAGACTACTACAACCGCGAACTGGTGCTAGTGTTGCCTCTGTCATGAGTGCGACAGTGAGCCTCCACCTGCCCTATTTTTCTGATTTTTCCCTTTTCTTCTAAAATGAATTTCATATCTTTTCTACATGGGTTTTTACTACTATATGGGAATAAATATGCTTATAGTTGTATAATATTATGATTTCTTTATGATAAATTATATGTTATGAATTGGAACTTGAATTGTATTATGCATTACCTGCAAGAGTCAGTTTGGTAGATAGTTAGGCATGCCTAATAGAGTTCAGTAGCTACAGCCCTCTGTTCCATTTAGACCCTAATCAGGTCCCCTATTTGGTTCCTTGCGAACCTTAATGTGTTTGGATCTTGTTTAAGATCCCCTCTTTAGAATGTTTTGAAATGAGAAAAATGTGATGTTGCTTTTCGATTCGTACCCGTAAGGGTGATGCTTGTTTCCTTGATGAGTACTCTTGGTATTGGTTATTATCAAATTGTTGAAGCAGCATTGCGAGCTGAGAGATCTGAATCGGTCTTAAGAGAGAGAGCTTAGAGGAGGAATCCTCCTCGTGGAGGATCATCATCATCTTCGGGTAAGAGGTCTAGGAGCACATAGGATGAGTCTTCTTCAGGTCCAGCTTCGAGAGGCAGGAGGCAGGGTTCTGCTATGAGTTTGAGTTCTAGTAGAGGTGGTTCTGGTATTAGGACTGAGGAATTGCATGAGTGTTTTCACTGCAGTAGACGCCATCGAAGTGAGTATAGGTGGCTCATGTGATGCCTATTCTCAACCACTGGAATAGCTCAGCTGCAGCAGTCAAGAACAGCCACCACACAACAAACATAATCACATATCATCATCATACATGCATGCCAATACCTGTACAATTATATTTCATAATTCATGCATTCATACACAACAGATATTTCATGCTAGAACTGACACATGTACATACTTATATACATATTGATACAATACCTAGTTATTACATCCATACATATTGCTTAGATACAAAAAGGATTAAACATTACATGCACAAAACTCATTGGCCACTCCCCAAAAGCCTACACAATAAGTACTGCTAGTGTTGACCAATGGCAATGTGGGTCCGTCCTTCGTGATCACCTCGCCTCCAACCTACACGGATTAGCAAACCCATGCTAAGCGATAACGCTTAGTGGGGAAACAACATACACATGTATATACTTTTATAGCATACATTACAATAATTATTCAGTTATAAGACATATTTTAATACAAGCTTGATAACAGTTAAATCAGTTTAACAAGGCTCATGTATCATGTAGGTACACATTCTGTATTCAAATATTTATATAATTACAACTCATGCACAATACTCATCGTAACAGTGTATACATTTGCATTAAACTCATTTAACTTGTTCATTTCTCACATGGTTTACTTATTACTCCTGTTAGTTAATTTTGCTTGCAATTCAAAGATATGGATAATGAGAATCGCATTGGTACCACATGGGTATAGTAATCACATTGGTATCCGTGGATACCTCACATATGTACTAGTACCCTAAGGTACGAAACTTCAACATAATATCACATTGGAATCCAATAAGGATTTATATAACCTTGTGATTCCAAAGGAATCGGACGCATTGGGCTGCAGCACTTAGACTCTATAGGCATGCCTATCTATCCACTACTTGACTTGAAGGCGAAGGTATCATTTGATTATTATACTTGTTATGGCATTATGACATTATAGAATTATCCCATTAAATTACATTACACAGTTCACATTCATTGTTATTCACATCACCATTCTATCATTGGACTTAGATACGTTGTTGCATGAGCATATACATATATATACAAGAAATTCATCACTATAATCCTCATGCTTGTATATTCATTGTGACAAGTTCACAATTAAATTCAATTCGTATTCATGCAAATCATCAATAGATAGCTAAGATGAAATATATTAAGATTTATGGTAAGATAAGTTCAATTGGAAGGGAAAAAGAGATAAAAATCAAAGTTTTAATTTTGCAAAAAAAAGAAGCATTTTACACGACGGTATAACAATATCTTACTTCCATGTAAGACATCCTACACCGGGGTATGATCAAGTCATACCGCCGTGTGGAAAGCCACTCAAAACAGAGGACATTTACACGGTGGTATGGTCACTCCTTACTGCCGTGTAAACTCTCACACTTGGGCAGAATAGAATTACACGGGGGTATGGCCCATTCCATACCGCCGTGTAACTCACTTAACCCAGATTTTACATGAAATCTTAGCTACTTTGGAAATCAATTGCAACTCAAAATCATTTCAACATATATATACTTCTCACTCAATGCATACATGAACTTTACTTATGCTTGTTTTCACCTTAACTAAAATAAACATTAGATACAAGTAGTAATAAACAAGATTTATCAATAAAATCTCAAGCATTCTTCCCTCAATTTATCCACACATAGATGAACTCACTTATTCCATTCTCAAACTCATTCCAACAAATCTCAACCACATTTAACATTCAAATAGAACACAATTTAAATCATAACATTCAAACATAAGGATAGTTTCCCAAACTTCCTTTCCTATGCTCCTAATTAGTCCCCTTTCAGCTAGGTTCTCCAACCTTGGCCTTCCCTTTATCTTGCTTTTATTTCTCAACTACACACATGATCCAATTTCCAGAATTGGAACACTATCCATCAATTTCTCATTTACTCAATTCAATAATACAAGAAAGAGTAGAAGATGAAGAAGAGACAATTACTAAACCACTTACCTTCCAAAATTATCAACTCAATTCTTGATCCACTTGGTAATATTCACATAATTAATCTAGTGAGTTCTAAAGAGCTACACTCACTGAAATGAGAAGAAGAAAATATACAGAAAATGGCAGAATGTTCAAGCTAGATGGTCCTTTCTCTCTCCTCAAATAATACATATGCATACAACTAGAGGAGGTGGCAGCTTCATAAAGGGCCACGCGAAAACCACTCAAAAGTTGTCCCTTGATTAGTTTAATTAATCTCCAACTAAATATTAACTAATCAGCCATAAGCACAATCTTGTAAAATCCCAACTTAGGCACTAACTTCTTTTAATTATTCAATTAAGTCCTTTATTTGTTATTTCAATTTAGTCCAAATGCATAATTAAATTCCCACACAACCCTAATTAAGCCAATTACAACCAGACTATATTTTGGGCCATTACAACTCTCCCCTCCTAGAAATAATTTCGCCCACGAAATTCATACCTGAATCAAATAGGTGGGGATGTTGCTCCCACATGGTGGTTTCTGGTTCCCAGGTCGCGTCTTCCACTCCATGGTGTTGTCAGAGCATTTAAAACCTAAAATTTCATCCTTTTTTTTGAAATTGCATTGTATTTTATTAGAGCCTTAGAATTATGCTAGTTTGGTCCCTATTTTTACCCCGGTACATTCCCGAAGCATGACGATACATTCACTCAATGTAGGGAAGTGTTAAGGATAATCACCAGCCCAAGCCTCGTACCACTATGGTATATTAAATGGAGACCCGATCTATCACTACGCTCGTGATGAGCTAGACCCGTTGGCAGGGAGCATGCTTGGGTAGCCCTAAAATATGATCGCCTTTGACCAAAGCTCATATAAAGGCAATAAATACTTCCCCTAGGTGAAATGTACCGTAATACGATGCTTGCTATATGGGCAATTATATATTGAACAAAATCAACCAAATTAAATGGTCTTGTATCAAAGGCTTTCATGCCCCTAGTGGGCCCATCTTAATATGGTTGAAATGTTTAAATACATAAAGGCCAAAAATTCATACATATGCATATTAGATAAGAGATGTTATACTGTCGGCTTTTCACTGTGCACCATAAGTATCCATTGGGTTCCCTGTTAACTTATGGATCAAGGCCACCTAGGAAAGAGACCGCATTACCTCGTGTGTGGGAGTAATAAGGTTAGAAGGATCTACTTGCTGGTATGTGGTTGTAAATGTTGCATACCACACAATCATGCATTGTATATGTCATTCATGCATCATTCTAACAATTTAAATCTTTCAGCCATCATAGATTCATCTAAGTGGATAAGAGGTTCCGATGGTTGGCTAGTAAGGACAAATCTTCTCTTTGCGTTACCGAAATTAGTGTCTGACTGGGATTTTGAGTCACTCTCATTGATTAGTGAATCATCATTGGCAGAAGAGGCCGGAGCTTTAACCACTCAAGACCTTGCTAGGAGACTAGAGAACTTTGAACAGAGGATGTTAGATATAATGGGTGTCATGGCCGAAAGGATTGCCCCTCCTGCCCGGGGGCAAGCTGAACAGCCTGCTGGTTAAGGGGTCCCCATTATGGGTAATGTTACTCACCAACCTATCGATGAGCATAAAGCTGCAGCGCCTGTTGAGCCAAGAAGGGCAAGGATCCCTAATCCTAATGAGGATTTCGTGATGAAAAATAAGGTTGAGAAGCTAGAAGCCCACCAAGCTGTGAGGGACAGAGCACCTAGGGGAGAAGATGAGGCAATAAGAGGGATGAGGTAGCAGATTGAGGCTATCACCCATATGTTGTCAACTGGAAAGGGAATTAACCCCGAAGACATAGATCTGGGTGAGGAAGAGCTGCTGCCCCAGAGGTTCAAGATGCCAAATTTGCCAAAGTTTGACGGTACTTCAGACCTGTCTGCACACATCAAGCAATATGCCCTGATCATGAAAGGCACGAGGCTGACAAAGAAGCAGAAGGTGGAGTATTTTTTCCTTAGTCTGACGGGTTTGACAGTCAATTGGTACCATGGGTTAGATAGGAGGTCCAGGGAAGATTGGGATTTATTAATGGAGGAGTTTTCAAAGCAATGATTGCATCACCAAAATGGAAATAACACTGAAAGACCTTGAGCTTTTGCATCAGAAGCATGGTGAATCCTTCCATGACTATCTCACTCGATGGAGGAATCGGGTGATGGAGATGAAGAGGAAGCCTGATACGTCGGATTAGATCAGGTTGTTCATTAGGAATGCAAGCCCGTACTTGAGCGAATGACTCTAAATGAAAGGGTTAAAAGATTAGGAGTCTTTAAAGGACATCGCCATAGAGGCGGAGAGCGAGCACATGGCCAAGAAGGTGAGTGGCAAAGCATTTGCTACAAAAGGCTATAGCAGTCAGGGGGCGAATAAGTGAGTAGGCTCCAGTAGTAGCAACAAGACTGAGAAGACAGCCGAGGTGGTGGCAGCAGGGTTGAACCAAAGGCACTTTTTGAATTTGGGTCGACCTTTAACGTGGGTGTTGAAGAGACTAATAAAGGAGGGGAAACTGCAGCCCTGCTGCCTAAGCCAGCCAAAACCCAAGGAACCCCGGGTCATAAAGACGATGAGTATTGTGCTTTCCACCAGTACATGGGGCATATGATAGACCATTGCGCAAGGCTAAGGCATGAAATTTAGGACTTGATCGACATCAAGCAGACCACTGATCCTAAACAGAACGAAAGTAAGAAGAAGTCTACTTGTAATGTCGTGCCACCACTGGTCTTCATGATTGGTTCAAGCCTGCCTGAATGGTATGTACTGCAAGACTTGTTTGGTAATGAATACGTCGCTATCACTCTCCCTGGGGCAAATGAAGGAGGGATTTTCGTAGTGACAATAGGTTGTTAGTCCATGAGCGAGAGTGGGGAAGAAGATGAGGAAAGAAAAAAAGAGGGTTTTAACCAGGCATTAGAAATGGCTGATCTTTTGCGACATATTAAAGAGCCTCATGCTTTGATTGCCTAAGAGATGGATAGAAGGTTCGAGGAACTTGAGAAAAGGTTGTCAGCCATGATTAAAGAAAGAATAGATGTCGTAGCGCTAGTTCTTCAAGCTCAACTTATGGCGACTACCCTTAACAAAGTTGGGTCGGCCACTATCGAGAAAGCCTATACAGTAACGACAGCAGCGTCTCCTTTTATTTCAAGCCCAGAGGCAAGGTTTCACTTGTTTCACCAGTCGAGTAAAGAGGAGATATGGGATTTACTCTAGAATGTGACATTGTGCCTAAAGGGGGTGGAGATCCACTAAGGATGCATGCTCTAAAAAATGAAAGCCCGGGTATCTGCAACAACATTAACGGCAATGTTAAGAGGACGGGAGTGCTAACCACGAAAATGAATCAAAGGTACTATTCTAATTTGGGCAGATCCTTGTCATGGGTTTTTAGGAAGCTAATGAAAGGGGGGATGTTACAGCCATTACCAGCTAAACTCGCCAAAAGCCAAGGACATCCTAATCACAGGATGGATCAGTATTGCACCTTCCACCAACACACTGGGCATTTGATGGACTATTATCGGACTTTAAGGGACCGAGTTCAAGACCTCATTGATAGCATGAAGATCTCAGACCCAGAAGAGTAAAAGAAGGAGAAGAAGATAAATTGAGTACCTAAGTGGACAAAGAAGACGGCTCCCGCAGATGGTGATGAACCACTGGCCGAAATAGTTGTACTGGTTGAAACTGGAAGAAGATAGCTATTTAGATGTTCTTTTTATCCTGGAACTATTTGATGATGACATTTTTAATTCTGGTTTTTATTAAATGAAATGAAAGATTTCGCTTATCTGTGTCGTATTTTCTTGTGATTTCACTATGCATAATCATGACACATTCATATTTAATAATGATTGAAATGATGCCATTTCATTTAATCTCACCAGAGAAAATCTTGATAACATCTTATGTGACTCCTGAAGAGAGATTAAAAGAAAGAAAATAAAAAAAAGTAAAAAAAAAATATAAAAGAATCTTTGCTTAGACTTATGAAGACATGCCGAGAGATGATCATGAAGTTGCCAAGCACACTATGCCAATATATCCCAATCATAGATTAGTCAAGCAGAAGCTTAGAAGGCTCAGGCCAGAATGGCCAAAAAAGGTTAAAAAAAAGATCCACAAGTAGAAACAGAACCAAATTTCTTATTAAAGAGTAACACCCGACTTAGTTGGTCAACGTTGTCCTAATAGTTAAGAAGGGAATTGCATATATGTGTGAACTATGAGGATTTGAACATAGTCTATCCAAAAAAAAAACAAAAACAAAAAAAATAAAATATAAAAATAAAGGAAGAAAAAAGGAACTGATTATTGATATGGGGCGAGGGAAAGTTATCTGGGGGCAAGCTTTGTTCAGATCCTATTGATCTACACATACTCGTACTTTGCCATTCTTCTTGGCTACTCACCCAGCTCATCAGTTTAGAGGGTGTGCGGTACAAGAGGTAAGCTGATGACATACAACTGAGGTTCTTATATGAGAAGAAGGCCAAGAAAGTTATAGAGGATACCCATGCTAGGGTTTGCAGTCGGAACCCCTACAAGAGTCACGCTTTATTCCTCGATGCATGGGGCAAAAGTACTACTGCCTGTCAAAGTACATCAAATCTTTAAGGGCAGTCATGGAAGCAGCATCTATAGCAGCTAAGCACGTCAGACAAGAACAAAGCAGTCATGGAAGCAGCGGCTACAGCAGCTAAGCACGTCAGACATGAATAGGGCAGTCATGTAAGCAACGCCTACAGCAGCTAAGCATGTTGGACAGAAACAGGTTGTGGGATTACTATCACAATCAGACCTATCAGAAAACACTTTGCTCGATTATTCGGGAAGAAAGTCAAAAAACACCCACTGAAAGAATGAGATTTGGTCTTTAAGCAAATTGGTCCGAGTGTTCCAGATGGACGAGGTAAATTCAGACCAGCGTATGAAGACCCATTTGTTCTTGAAAAGATGTTATCCAAGGGAGCAGCTTTTCGACAGAAAGTGATGGAAATGAGTTCGAAGAACTAGTTAGCATCGACGGACCTAAGAGGTTCCATGGGTAAAGACTAAAAATCAAAAGAAGAGAATAAATGCCCTACGAGTTGAAAACCCAAAAAAAGGCGACCTTGCTAAAATTTGGTGCCTCGTCAGGGTGAAAATCGAAAAAAGGCACCTTTGGCAAATATTAGAGGCTTGAGAGAAAATGTCCAATCAAGAAAACCCGAGAGGGTTGATTGGAAACAGGAGTTTTGATGCTTTCAAGATCCATTTTGAGATTAAATGTAATTTTGTATTCTGGATCTATGTTAGATAATGATCATGTATGGAGAAATCATGCTGAAATGCACACAGTCTTTAGAAATACATAAAACAAAAGCAGTTTAACTCATGTATTCATCATTTCCAAGTTCTTTTATAAAAAGAGAAATATCGTTCATTACTATGCGTGTGAAATCTAAATAGCTATACTTCGCTTCTACTCTCACCGGCCAGATGCCTAAGTTGATGGGTCCTGTAACACCCCGAATACACCCTAGTCGGATTAGGGTAAGTTTAGGGTGTAACGGAAACCAAATATGCTAGAGACAGGGACGAAAGTGTCCAAAAGGGACACAACCATCATTAATTCGAAAGTTTCGGCAAGTCTTGGTAAATTGGACAGTTATATCATTGTGCCTTAAATGATGTGAAAAGAATTATTTTGGTAATTAGAAATGTATAATTGGATGATAGAAGTGATTAATTGTAATATAGGATATGATTGGTTTTATTTGTATAAGGTAAGGGTATTTTGGTCATTTTATAATTATGGATTGAATTGATGGAATTAATTGGATTTGTTGGCCAATGTATGAAATAGAAAAGTGCTATGCCAATGGAAGAAAAGAAGGTAAGTTAAGGGGTTAAAATATAAAGCTTGGCATAAAAATCTTTAGGGGTCCACTCAAATTGTGACATGTGGCATTTGGAGGATAAGGATGGATTAATGGCTTTAATTTAGCCTTTGACTATTCTAGGGCCAAGGATGGATGGGAAACAAGAAGGAAAAAGAAAAGAAAGAGGGCTCCTCTCCTCCTTCCTCACGCCAATTCAAGCAATTCAAGCCAAGGTGGATTTGTTAAAGTTTCAAGAAATTAGATGCAAGATTTGAGTTAGGAAAGTTAAATGGTTGGTTTGTCTCTCTTCCTCTCCTCTTCTCATTAAAGATAAGTAAGGGTTTGTGTAACTTTGAATTTTGGTTGTTTTTTTTGGAGGGAACAAGAGAAGCTAAAGAAGGGGTAAGAAAGAAAAGGGGATTGTGCAATTATTTGAGCAATTAGGGAGCATGGAAAAGAGGTTTGGAATCTCTTTAGTTATATATATATATATATATATATATATATATATATATATATATATATATATATATATATATATATATATATATATATATATGAATTTGAATATGTTCATGTGTTACATGAGTTATTTGAATGTTTTGGTGATGATATTTGATGATGGTAGTGAGTGTTGGTTTAAATTGCTAAACCGTGCATGTGAATAGATTTTGGGTGAAAACTGTGTTAGAACACACTTGACCCTTGTTTTGTTATTAGGTTGTATTGTGAGTTTTAGAACTTCAAATTGTATGATACTAGTACCATTTGAAAGCTAAGACATATTCCTACAAGTGTTGTAGTAATAAGCGTGAGCTAAATTTAGCTTTATGTGCCCCAAAAATGGTCATGAAGTAGAGGTACCTTCTCTGGCCGGGTTCAGGGGAGCAGTATAGGTTGTTTTGATCATATCTTATGATTTAAGTGTCCAAATGAACTGAAATTTGTTCTATATGGAAGATAACATCCTAAGGATCATTTTTTAAGAGGACATTTGGCCTAAAAATGAGGTTTAGAGGTCGTTTTAGGTGGTTGCAGTTTGAAGCAGAAAGCAGTCTTATGACCTGTCTTTATGAGGAACCTGAAGCGAGCTTCTGTCGCGAGCGCGACCATGGTTGTGAGCGCGACAGAATCTGCTTGACAAGTATTTTTCTCCTTCTTTTGTACCTTTTAGTTGGTAGGAACCCTTGCCTACCTTTACCCTCTTTTAGTTTGTATATTTTATGATGTTTGCTCTTCAGAAATGCACCCGAACTTCATCGGAACTTCATGAGACATATTTGTCATATATTTAGAGTTTGAAAAAGAGTAAATAAGTAGATATCACTTAGGAATGTAAGAGACTAAGGTTATAAATAAGAATAATGACTAAGGTATTTCAAAGTCTAATGAGTCAAACACCTTAAAATTCGTTCAACATTAACCTGATCTAAATTCTGTTAAGAAATTGGAAGCGAAATTCTAAAAACTGTACTTTGAACTCGTAGAACTATGGGGTTCTGATTCCCAATTCCTTGGGATACGTATGAAACTTAGGATATCCTTCCAAGTTCGAACCAAAGCATTAAAACTTATTCAGACATAGAAGATAATGTATCAACTGAATTTTGTTAAATGCCTTGGTACTTGTTAAAATGAAATGTGACATGTATGTGCCTGTATATAAAAGTTTATAGAGCTATTAATGATTCAAGTATTGAGTAAGATAATTTATAGCATAAAATTTGTATGTGGTGTTAAGATGAAAACGAATATTTCGTACCTCAATTGGTTTTTATATGATTGTCTAAATAATAAATGATCCTTAATAAATTTAATAGTTTAAGATGCTTGCATTGAAGTTCTTGAATTTAATGCATGAATTTTGGGAAAGTAAGGTTTATGAAATTATTTATGGACAATATAAGAGTGGGTATATTTTTATGTGAAGTTGTATTCAATTGGGAATCAACAGGAGTGTGATGTTTGGCTCTGTCGCGAGCGCGATAGAGGCCATCTAGTTTTCTGTCGCAAGCGCGACTCTTTCCTATCCTATAAATGTATGTTGTTTGAGCTTTTGAACATGAGTTTTGACTTGTGATTAACATATGATATGATATACCATGTAAACTACAGTTGAATTAAATTGTTAAGCAGGTATTAAAATTAAAAGATGATTGTAATTAAAGCTTGTGGTTGGTTGTATTTTATACGAGCCATTGCTTTAGCCTATGTATGAATAATGCATAAGATTGTTACGTGGCAATAATAAGCGTATGTATTTATGAAAAGTATTAAAATATAACATTGCGTCATTAAAGGAAATAAGTATGTGTTAGCCTACGTTAGTCGAGTCGTGGATAGTTAGGCATGCCTAATAGATTTACTCTTGCTGCAGCCTCTGTGATTTCGACCCTGATCAGGTCCCCCGACTGGATCTTCATGATCCCTTTGTATCGAATCTACGCGAAAATCTTTTTGGAACAAAATTAAAAGATTGTTTTGATACCCTCGGGTATCTATGTGTTATGAGAATAGTGTTTAATACCTTCGGGTATCTATGTGTTACTCGTTATCCACCCCTTTCACTTAGCAGGCATTAAATGAACAAAAATATGTGAATCATACAATAAGTTATGAATTGATGAATACATATGTGAATACTTGTGTGAAAGTATGAATTTTGTTATTCCAATCTAAATGCCTTGTTGATTGAATAATTACATACTAAGGCATCTGTTAAGTAAGATGTGTGAAATAAGTTTTGGAAACCGAAAGGGATGTGAATAAGTGCACAAAGTGGTATAAAATGTGAAAAAGGTGTGTTTTTGTATATTTGATTTGTTAACGTTGATATGCGAAGTAACTGGCTATTTTGATGACCTCCTTAAAAGTAACTAATTTGTTATAATTGATATGATTATATCTTCTGTATTATGCTTTCCTTTGAACTCATTTGACGGCCATTCTTAGTGGTCGTCCATATTTATGTGTTTCCCACTAAACTTTATGCTTAGCATGGATTTTCTTTTAATCCGTGTAGGTACTATTAATCAGATCGTTCGAGAGTCCTTCCGCAGCAGTCTAGGCCAATGCAAGATCATGAAGAGATTTTAGGGTAGAAATTGTATAGTCTTCGAAATGTATGCAAGTTTTGTAATTTTAAATTATAAGTATTTGTAAAAGTAATATTGGTTATGTAAATGATCTATCCATAGTGAATTCTGAAGAAGTATGCTATTTAATGGGATTGTATGACAAATTTCATAGTTAATTATAATGTGTATTTGACAATGAAAGAAGTTTTATAACTCAGATTGTAGCTTAAAGGTTTTATAAGTTCCGCATGTTTGTGTAGGTAATACCCTGACGGTATGGTTTACTACGTATGGGTAAGGGGTGTTATAGGTCCCGTTATCAAATACGGGATTAAACACCCACCAATTATGCACACTTGTGGAAGAAAAGGTGTAGTCTCTGATTTGAAGTATGACGATATTTTGCAAACAGCCTTTGCAAGCAACCGTGTCCAGGGGCCATGGTACTTAGGGGTGAAGGCTGAGGATAAAATGCCACCCTGGAAAGATAGAGGATGCCTCACAACATCTTGAATCCCTCTGAACTATCAAATGCAACAGGCGGTGATATCGAAAGTGGTCTCATGAAATCAACACAAGGGACCTCACCTTATCTAGCAACACCTCCATCGGAGGAGGCGAGGGGATATAATTGCTGCTTAGGGGAAAATGTCACAGTGAATAATCGCTGATTGATATAGAACGAGGCTCTAACAGTAGCTTCAGTTTTTCTTGTAGCCACATCTGAAAAAAAAAAGATAAAAAAAGGGCCGTTAGAGATAAAACCGTAACTGACTCTTTAAGCAAAAGTTAGGCCAAAGGGCAGGGTGAAAACCTGGAAACAGGCAGTCCGTTCAATAAAAACTTAAATGAATAAAAGCTGTTATATTGGGTTGGGTCCATTCCAGGCAAAAATTAGGCACAGCGTTGTGTGAAAATTTGGAAAATATGCATTTTTCACTAAGAAAAGCTAGTGTGAAAATCCACAAGGGACGCACTACTTTTAATAAATGACTTCAAATGTCTGGAGTGATAAGGCGGTGACACTTCAGACAATCTCCCTTCAGACGGATGAGGTATAGACTTCCGGCACCTGGAGCGATAAGGAGGTGGTTCTTTAGACAATCTCTTTTCAGGCAAAAGGGTTATAATGCGGGACATGAGTTAAAATTCTGGGGGGCAAAATGATGTGCCATTCATAGCAAAAGGCACATACTCATTGGCCAAGGGGCCAAGATGCATGCTAGATGGGTCTCTTTGAGAGGATCCTGGGTCAGAATTCCTAAGCTAAGAAGATGCTCTTCTAGATCCTGGGGGTATGATTAAGAAGCCGAGCCATACAGACAACAGACCTTTGACCACCCAGGACGTGGTTTATCCATTTTTGCATACATCTCATATCTGCATATTGTTTACTACATACGGGTAAGGGGTGTTACAATTACTAGTATTAGAGCATAGGTTTAGTCAGTTCTCAATGACTAGGAGTTAAGAAATGTGTTTGTATAGTTTTGTGTTGGCCAAAGTAGATGTCCTTGTTCTTTTTATAGATGATAGAAATAGAATTCTTTAAGAAGAATGAGTTGAATAGTTAGAAAGTGTATGAAATCGATAGCATTTGACATGTCTGTCTTGAGTTCATTTGTGTCTGTAAGACTCAAAGTGTTTGTATCAATTGGGTTAAAAGAGTTTTGCTAAAGATTTTCTTTAGTGTGGCATGGATTTTGGGTAGGCTCACTGTTCCAAGTGAAGTATAGGGTAAATATATAAATGGCTTTGAGTTGAGAATAATTTGGAGTACAAGAAAAAATGTGTAGCACTCTATGCGCTTGTCAGCTATCTCAATTAAAATTATTTGAATATGAACATGTTACAACATGAGGATGAGAAATGTACATTAACATTGCATAAATTGCATTTGCATCATTCTGCATATGTAAATCATTGTACATTCATTTCATTCACATCCCTCATTCATATGTAATAAGCATTTCTGCATATGCCTTAATTACAAAGGAAGCTGACATGAATGTGCATTGAGTGCTTAGGAGTTCAATTGGATATGATAAAGGAAAATGATAAGAACTAGAACTATTAAGAGTAAAGGTAAAGTATATGTTAAAAGAAGGTGCATAGAATGAGTAGAAAAAGTAATATGAGAAAATTATTTGAAGGACAAGTTCCCTTGTGACTAAGATTTTGAATGGAAAATGATTAGTATGAAATAAAGACAGTAACAACTGTATCTTAAAAGTTTGAAGTGTTAAGGAATGGTTTAATAAGATAATGTGATTAGATCGGTTTAAATGTAAAGTGTATGTGTTTGGTTCCTGAATAGCGATATGATAGTAATTATTATGAATAGTTTGAAAATGATTTAATGGAAAGAGTTACACTTGACTTGGTGAGTTTGTTCTCCCATAAGTTTGAATTTGATTTTGAATATGAACCCTATAGTTATTTTGATTGGAAAAGAATTGCTAAAGGAAATAACAAGTTAAAGCATTTCAAAGTTAAGAAATTTGAAGTATATAGAAATGAAAAGACAAGAATGGAAATTTTAAAAGGAGAAAATGAAGTAGTACAAAACTGTGTTATGGGATGAAAAATAGTAAAGTATGTTATGTAAAAAGTAAAGTGAATGAGGATCTGTAACACCCTTATACAATACGTACACTACCGATTTAATGTCTACTGTACGATTACCATGATTGATTAAATACACGCAGTCAATACAAACTACGTGCTGAGCATTAAATATGTCCAGTGGTGATTACAAATCCACAGATTTCCACTACTAAAATAATAATCATACTAAATTATTTCTTATCATATTAACACTTAACATTAATTAAATTTAGACTTCAATTTACTCCTTTAAGTCATTTATCCATTAAGATATTTACATTAGTCAACAATTACACTTAAGTCCTTTAATTTGCTATACAATTGTAACATTACATTTAGGTCCTCAACTTTTACTAAAATTACGATTATGTCCCCAATTTCATCTTATTTCATCTTATTTACTAAAATACCCTTATTTACACTTATCTTTCATCTAAGCCATTCTTTAACTTACAAAATTACATTTTAGCCCATAAATATCCACTTTTACGCCAAATTACATTTCAGTCCCTAAACTTTAAATTCTTTACGCTATTATCATTTAATTACAATTTTTACTTAATTATCACTTATTTTCACTATTAAGTGTAAAATTACTATTTTGCCCCTAAACTTTTTATTCCTTTCACATTAGTCCTTTTTTCACTTAAATTCTCAAATTCACTATTTTAATCATTTTAAATGCATTTTTACCTTATTGCCCCTAGTATACACCCGGTAGAAAATCTCTAAACTAGATACACGGGACGTGGGCCCCACAAATCCACTACAATAAAGAGTGATCTCGAAGAAGCCACTCAACATTGGCACTGTATTCACTGTTCACTTAATACACTGTACACTGAGATAAACTATCATTAGCCTATCGATAGTGAGTCGTCATGACTTGGACCGCGGTGTGAAATCCCTATGGCTAGCCAACTATATCATGAACTAAATTTCACTACCAGACTATTACTAAGGGCAAATAACATCAAAATTTCAATTATATAATATCAATTATCAACATATTCCATTCAGCCACCAAGTATACTCTACTTCAAAATTTAAATTTCACTTATAGTTCACTTCCATTTCACTTATTTAAGCATTTTGACACTAGTTATAACATAATTCACAAATTCCATCACATGTAACAATATTTTCACTTTTCACATAATAGTTTTACATCCCAAACTATATTCAATTTAAATCCATTAATTCCAATAAAGCTAATATACACTCAAATATCATTATAAAGTCATTTCATGTCATAACACTTAACAAATTATCAAAATACACTTAAATATTCTTTTATTTTCCATTCGGCCCAAGCATTAAATCCTCACCAAGATTATTTTCCATTCCATTAACCATTCTATTAGCTAGAATACATGTTATTTATCTCAATTACACCATTATTATGCTAAAATCACAAAAGAAATTCAATATTTTCCTTAAAATTCAATCCGACCAAGGATAAGTTTCTTCATCAAGATTTTATTTTCTCATGTTAAACACATAAATAATCATTTTTAACTTTTCTAATCATGTTGATAAGGTTAAATTTAATTATTCATGCATTTATCACATTTTCACACTTAAATATAACCTAAATCCAAACTTAAACAATGGAAATAATAGGATTTTGTACTCATAAACCTCAAATCCTTGCTCTATGCTTTGCAAGCTTCCTTTTCTTTCCCTTTGGCTTTGGAACAACCTTCCTTACCTTGGTCACCTAAGTTGGCCGAATACATCAACAAAGATTTCATCAATTTTAATGTTTTTTTTACCAAATAACTTCATAAACATACTCTACACACCTAAAAGTATCCTTAGGAACCTTTAAACCCAAATAAAAATACCTATTTCACTTACTTCAAAATCACACCCTAACTTTATAGTCTTAAAAAATTCCACTTCCAATACTCCAAATGGACTCCAATCACTATCACCATGTAAAATAGGAGCTGAACTTTGTTTAGGAGGCTTAAATTTGAGGAAAGAATGGAAGAGAAATGAAAAAAATAGAGGAAAAATAAAGAGAAGACAATTCGGCTAAATGAGGTGGAAGGGAAGGGAGGTTTCTCTAGGGATTTCTCTAGAGAAATCTGGTCTTGAGGGGTTTATATAAGAAAATATTGAAGCAAACTGGTCCAACCAAAGTGATCCAATCGGTTTGAACCAAATTTTTTTATTTTTAGCCCTTTTTCCACCCTAAAATGGTTTTTATCAGTTCTTCCACTTATTTTGTAACACCCTTATATAGCTTTTCTAACGTACGTTAGCGGTTATAACGGTTACTAATAGTGTTGCTTATGTGGGTACGCGAATAAATTTGTTTCATTCAGCCAATATGTGACTTACTAACATCTCTTGGGTCACTTAATTTCCCTTTTAATTATTCTTAGCAATTTTAATTATAACTTATTATGCTTAGTCGACGACCTATAACTGTTCAAATTATTACTCTACTCTATAAATATTTTGACAGTATGATGGCTATAATTTCAACCTACCCAAACCTGCAAAGTCAACAAACCACAGCCCCACACAGGGCACAATCACAAAATAAATCGTATTCTCATCATCTATCCAACACAAACTGTCTCATAACATCTACTGAGTGATGTCTAATTACAAACCATAAATACATAAACTGTAACACCCCCTACCCATACGTAGGAGAACCCGCACAAGTCGGGCTATCACCAAGCAAAGTAAAAGCCAAACACATATACAGTATATAGAAATATAGCGAAAATAAAATCTTAAAAACAAAATGATCATTCATTGATAAAAAAGATTCATTACAATAATGTTCTGAACAAAAACTGATATTACAAAAAGAATCATCTTCCAAAATTACATGGCGAAAGCGGTACAAAATAATAAATACCAAGAGCGCCCAAATACTACAAAAGAATCTTAATACATAGTCTAAGCCCAAAAACTTCAATCCCTTTATGTTGGCTGAACCTGCGGAGACTCTCCCAAAAGCTTACCACCATCTGCACCTGCACGGATGAAACACCTGTGCTAAGCGAGAACGCTTAGTGGGGAAAACAAATAATAGAATGAACGGCCATTCACAATGGTCATTAAAGCAAAACACATACAATATGGCACAAGCTTATAATCACATATAACCAAATCATAACTGAGTCATATACATTAGCATTCGAAGACTCACGATCAAATTCATATATCAACTGATTCACATGCTCATACTCATTAACATTCAGATCTCACATTCTCATAACACATTAAAACACCTGCTGACTCACAATAGTGGATAACTGGTGAACGCATTGGGGGTACCCGAGGGCAACACAGAAAAGAAACAACATAATTTTCCGATTTAAAACATTTTAACGTTGGGGTTCTTAAACAAGATCCATAAATATTGAGGATCGCGAGGACCCAAACGGGGACCTGATCAGGGTCCAGAACAGAACAAAGGGGCTGCAGCTACTAAACTCTATTAGGCATGCCTAACTATCCACTAAACTAACTCTTGCAGGCCATGCATAATACAACCCGTATTCAAAGTATAACATATAACTTATAATACAGAAGCCATAATATTATACATACATAAGCAAAGTCATGTACCATGCAGTAGTAAGAACCTATATCAATAAGACATGAAAATCATTTTCAAAAAACAGGCAGGCAGGGAGGGTCACTGTCGCGCTCGTGACGAGAGGTCACGCTTGCGATAGTAGCCAGATATGCCAGGTGAAAAAGGAAGGCTGACAAGAGTCGTGCATGCTGACATGACTCGTGTTGAAGCTAGCCTCACAAAGGAAGGCTGACACGAGTCGTGCATGGTGACACGACTCGTGTGTCGAAGCTCGCTTTTGCCCCCAACAGGCGAAAACTGTCACGAGTCGTGTCCTAGTGCACGACTCGTGACATGGTTTCCCAGCCGAGTCGTGCTGGCTATTTTCACGACTCGTGAAAGTGCCATGCTCCCCAGCCGAGCCGTGCTTCCCGTCACGACTCGGATCGCTCATCCTGCACATGAAATCTAGCAATCGCGAGAACTGGAATACTCGATTCTGTCGCGCTCGCGACAACGTCGCGCTCGCGATAGAGTCGTGTTTTCCAAATCTCAGCCAAAACGCAGAAAACTCAAAGTTCTAAAAATCAAATCCAAGCTTCCACTCACCTTAAATCAAGCCTTTTAAACACCATAAACACAATCAAAATAAGAGATAATAAGATCAAAATTCCACATTTAATAAAACTAGCAAAAAGCTACAAAGATTCATCCAATTCCCAAGTTGATGCAACAACTCCAACAACAAGGCATTCCAAACTCAAATTATACGAAATCCATAGCAATTAAACTAACATAAACCACATTAGTCACTAAATTCCCAGAAAACCAATCAAAATTCCAAAATCATAAAAATGCATCAAAAGCACATAAATCCCAAACCTGGAAATGCTAAGCTCCAAATCAATGAGCACCACTCCCACTTGTCTTCTCTTTCCCCTTGGGATCTCGAGGAGGCACCTCTAAACAAAGATACTCAAAAATCACACAACCACAAAACCCTAGATCAAAACACATTCTAACAAAAATCAAAGGAAAAAGAAGAAAGAAGAAAAGAAACCCAATAAAATTTACCAATACTCTTGAGAATGACCAAGATCCACCAATAAAAGCAACCAAGGAGATATATCAAGATGAAGCAAGAAGAAGGAGAAGAAAGAAGAGGTAGAAACGTGAGGAGGAAGAGGACAAGAGAGCAAGGGCAGAAAAGGGTTGCTATCTCTCTCTCTCCAATCTATTTATACCATTCTTAATTCCCTTGCCATGTGTCTTCTTGCTATTGGTGGAATTTGGCCACTCACACCCACTCTCCTCTTCCTTACCACACACACAAACTAACCCTTACTAATATACACCCTACAACCATATATAACACCACACCCAAGCCTAATCACACTAATACACACACTAACTCCCTACACACATCAATACTATAACCAAGCCCAAAACATGCATATAATCCACAATAAATAACACATGCCAAAACACACACATGCAACATGGCTCAAACTACTAGGGTGGGGAACGGGGTGTGACATAAACTATAATCTACATCATTTAACATAAGTATATACATGCCAAAATTTACAACCATTAAAATATTCTTGTGCAAGCTTTATCCATGCAGCTCCCAAACAAGTGTATGCTTGCTCCAACTCCTAGCCTAACCCTACACGCAGTCACAGAAAACTACGTGCTGGGAATTAAATATGTTCAGTGGTGGTTACAATTCTAAAAATTTCCATCTATCTACTAAGTATTTAGTTAATACTAAAATATTTAAATTCCAGTTTCTAACCAATGAAAACTTTAATGTTATTCAATTAACTCCCAATAGTATTTATCAATTAGTTTACTTATAAACTCATTAGTTAATTTATTCACTATATAATTATATTATTATTATTATTTGTACTATAATTATTATTATTATTATTATTATTATTATTATTATTATTATTATTATTATTATTATTATTATTATTATTATTATTATTATTATTATTATTATCATTTAATTCTATTACTCCCATTTATTAATAAACCAATTTATTTACTTAATCAATTACAATTTCTCATATTAATATTTTATCTTATTTATTCTAAATCATTATTTATATAATAACTTACTTAATTATCTATTTAACTTTAAATTACTTCCTACTTTACTAATCTATTTCATTAAATTATATCAAATTGCTATTAATTATTCTAATTTCTTAATTTAAATCATTGTTTAATCTATAATTAATTATTTATTCTTCGTTTTACTATTTTTATGGCTAATTACATTTTAGTCCTCAATTAAATATTTAATCTAATATTCTTACCAATTAAACTTCTTTTCCTTTAATTTAACTATTTTTACCATGTTAATATTATTTTTACCAATTAGACCCTAAAATTTCATAATTTATTTTATTTTAGTCCTTTTACACACATTAATCCGGGTTCAGTTAATTTTATTCATTTTTACTATTTTTCCCCTAGTATCGGTCCAGTAGAAATCTCCGAACCGGATATGCGGGACATGGAACCCACAAATTAACATCATTCTAAAGTGACCCCGTAGGACCGCTACTACATTTACATTTCATTTTATTGGACATTTTAAACATTCATTCATTTTATAGACCGCCATTGGCCTACTAGTAGTGAGTCGCCATGACCCACACCGCGGTTTCACTGTCCTCATAGCTAGCCAATTAAATCCCGAACTACTAGACTATTACTAAGGGCAAGATACAATAATTTATCACATTACTAAATTATAAAATACCATTATGCCAACATAATCAAACTTTATAATATTCATTATTTTCTTACTAAACCATCTTTATTCCACTACTTATTTAATGACATAATCATTTAACCCATAATTCCATTTAAACTACTTATTTAATTTCATTTCCATTATGAACATAATGTACTAATTTACTCTAAAATATTCATTTATGCATAATAAATTCAAAATAAATTATGCAATTATGTTTAACAAATAACAAGGTTATAACTTAAAACCCTTACTTTTACCATTCGTCCAACTACACAAATGCACCTTCCTTATTTCTTTTTCATTTTTTTAAAATTAATTAATTTAATTTATATCTTAAATTACATGTATACACCTTTAACTCATATATATACCCAAAGTATACCCTAATATTATGAGATATACCATTTGGCCAACCTTAGCTCTATACCCTACATTTTATGTCTACCTCATTTAATCCCTCAATTCATCATTTCTAGCATCCTAAGATATGATTTTAACATTTATTTCAATTACACACACATATTTTACATAGTTACTATTTAAGCATAACCTAAATTCACCCTAAAACAATGGAAATGGTTAGAATATGTAACTACTCACCTCAATTCCTTGCTTTACTCCTCTAAAGCTTCCTTCCCTTTGCTTTTTTCCCTTGAAGTGCCTTCACCTTCTTTATTCCCTAATGGTGGCCGAAATTAAAAATTGAGTTACAATTAAAACCATGCCTTCTAACCACAATATAACTGCATAATTACACTCTACAAACTCTAATTTACCTATTAGAATAAATAAATAAATTTAAAAACCCCAATTCCTCTTACCTCAATTTGTACCCTAAACCTTAAACACTTGAATTTTTCCAATTCTTTCACTTCCATTGGGCTCTAAAGAGTGCAATTAGGCGGTAGAGAGGCTGAATTATATTATGAAGTTAAATTTAGAGAGAAATTGGAGGAGAGATGAAGAATTATGGAGAGAAAATGGGAAAATGGGATTCAGCCAAAGAGAGGGGTGGAAAGGGCTGAAGGAATCTGGAATTCTCCTTACATTTCTGATTTTTCAGTCCTTTTTTATACTCTCATTTTTTGGCTGAGTCGGTCCAACCAAGGTGGTTGGACCTAAAATTAAGCCAATTTATAATTTTTAGCCCATTACCCAAACCCAATTTAATTCCCTTCCTTCCCGACCTCCAATTCACTCCAAATCAGTTCCAAAATTCTCCAAATAATAAATTAAGCCTCAATAAAAATTTTCAGCCCGATCAGGATCCATTTCTGGGACAGGCTCATTCTAACTGATCCGATTCGGCAATTTTCAGTGTTACCATAAAATTATTTTTTCATTACCAAAAATTTCTAGATATTATTAAAAATTTATCCATACCCTTAAAATAATTTTTGGAGGTCATTTACTATTTTTAGAGATCCAGTCAAATCGAGATCTCTAATCACGGTCCAGGATTTTTTTTTTATTTTTGACTTTTAGAGACCTATTTAAGCTCATTTTCACTCAAAATTTTACTACTGGACTCAACATAACTAGTATTTTTTGATGGTCAAATAAAATATTTTTCACCTCCGGGTAGACTATTCACCACCGGGAAATACTATTCACGGCTAACCCGGTATTTTGGCCATGACATATTTCCACTCTAATTCAATTCCATCATTCTTAGAACATAAAATTTAGCCTCAGCACAAAATTTTAGCTCAATCAGAGTTCGTTTTAGGTCCAGTTCACTTAAATCGGTCCAATTAGACACTTTTTCATTACTACCAGAAAAATAACTTTTTTCACTATCAAAAATTTCTAAATATTATATGGAGTCACTAAATACTTTCAAAATAACCTTTGGACCTCATTTACTATTTTTAAAAATTAAGTCAAAGTTCAGTCAACCTTTGGTTACGATTGAACCGAACCAGATGCTAACTTCTGTTTAACTTTTGAAAGCCTATATGACCTTGATTTCACTCCAAATTTTACCACTTGACTCCTGACAGTCCACAAATTCAAAAAGGAAAATAAAATTTTTTCAGCTAATAGCTGCAATTCAGAGGACTTTTCAAGGGGATCACCCATCCTCAGATTTCTCTAATTCAAACACGTTTAACCTTTTAACTCTTCTGTATTTAAAGGCACAAACACAGACATTTTCACACAGAAATCACATTATAGACTTTACAGAATGCACTAATCACTACTAACTCAGTGTTTAGGCCATTACAAGATTGGTAAAGCATGTGTAAAATGTATCTGTTATGTGTCCATGCAGAGTTAACATAGATCAATGGTAATGATAAGAAGTATAGCGTATGGGCATTTGATCTGAGTGAATTTTGAGGGCGAAATTATTTTATGAGGAGAGAAATATAAGGACCAAAAATGCACCCTAGACGGATTCGCATGTGTGTAGGGATTAATGGTGACCGAAAATGTGTAATGGGATAATTGAAATGGTCAAGTATAGTTAAGGACGTCTTCGGTATTAATTAAAAAGTTGAGAATAAACTAGTAATTTGATATCTATGGATTTAAATGCATGAAATGTTAACTTTAGTATGTTAATGTATGAATGAAACTTAATTAAAAGGTGAATAAAAGATTAAGAAGAAGTAAAAGGATCAATTTGGAATTGGTATAAAAATCTAAAAAGAGCCAATGAGTACTTGACACTTTGAATTTTTGGATAACCATGAAAATTGACCATATAAAAGGCAAAGGTTGGCCGGCCATAAGAAAAGAAAAGAGAGTGCAACAATACTCCTTTATTTCATGTAATAGGCCAATTTTCGGTTAGTTGTAAAAAGGCATACTCTCGAGTGTGATCAGTGCACCCGGGATAAAAAGTACACCTGGAGGCAAAAAATATTTTATTTGATTATGGGGAAATACTAGTCGCGACTAGTCTAAAGATGAAATTTAAGGTGAAAACGAGGTCAAATCGGTTCTCAAAAGTCGAAAATAAGAAAAAGCCTTGAGTTGGGTTCAAATAGTGTTTGGTTTGACCGCAAGTTTGACCGAAACTTTAAAAATAGCCAATGAACTCTGAAAATTTTTTGAAGGCATAGATAGAATCTAAGTAATGTTGGGAATTATTTGAAAGTGAAAAAAATAATGTTACAGTAACACTAAAAATTAATTAACCGGACCGATATTTGTGAACATGACCGAAAATAGACTCCGATTGAACTGAAAATTTTTGTGTAGGCTAAAGAATATATTTTAAGAATTATGGAATCATTATTATGAGAAATTGAGTTTTGAAAGTGAAAGAAATAAATTAGGGCCAAATATTAGCTAATTGATAGTTTTTGACCTAATTGGGCTAGCCCAAAAAGTTAGACTAAGCCCAAGCCCATTTAAGACACATATATAAGATAGAAAAATGTACATTTGTGTAGAGAATTCTTCATCCTTCTTCCTTTGCCATGATGGCCGTAGCTTCCTCTCATCTTTTCCATAATTTTTTTTGTTTTTCCTATCACAAATTCTACCTAAATTAAATCATTCCAAGCAATTTATAACCCCTTATCTCAATTATAAACACCTCTAGAGCTTATTTGAAGTAGAAGAATTGGTAGAAATTAATTGGAGAAAGTAAAGTGTCAAAATTGAGGTAAGTGATTTTGATGAAAATAAATTGATTTAATATATTCTATGGATAGATTTGAGAGAAGTAAACATGATTATATAGTTTAATTAAATTATGGAAGGAAGGAATTGAGGGAGATCATATGCTTTCAATTCGGCCATAATGGATTCTAAGGAGGAGGTGATTTCAAGTGAAAAAGATGAAGGAAATGAGGGGTAGATATTGAAGAACAAGAATCCAAGGTTAGTGGATACCATATCCCTTAATTTCCATTGATTTTTAATAGGTTTACATGTATGTATGTGATGTAAATGTTTGGTCTATGTATGTATAAATGAAATTGAGGTTATAGTTATGTTATTGAAGATTAAAATTGAGGATATAAAAGATTAAAATTGAAGAAATAAATTTGCTACTAAAACCCTAGGTTGGGTCAAATATTTATATAGGGTATACAAGGATATATTTTGATATGTAATGAAAATTGATTATGTATTTAAGTTAATTAACATGTAATCTAATGGATTAAATGATAAATGGAAGAAAAATGGTTAAGGAGGTAAAATTCAAGTTATGGCCGAATGCATTAAAAGAAGGTATTTGGGTGTAAAATGTTTATTTCATGGTTATTATGTTTAAAAATGAATGTAGAGATAAAATGGAATGTAAATTATTTTATTTTGAATTTTTAATGTTTAATTGAATATAATTTAAGTTGATAATGTATTATGTTTAAACAGGGAAAAATTAAGACATGGCTATTTTAAATGTATTAGTAGTGTAGTTGGAAAAAAAAAAGAAGGATATTTGGCATGAGAGTGAAATGAGTAAACAAAGAAATTAACATGAAAAAATAATAGGTTGGCCGAATAGGTTTAATGGGTAGTTAATGAAATAAATTGATAATTTAATAAATGTGAGGTTTGGAACTAATATAGATTTAAAATTGGGTATTTATTAAATTATTGGAAATTTTTAGAGGTAAACTAAATAAAAGTTAGTATGGTAGTATAATATGTCTAAAGTGACTATTACGGAAAATGTTAGTTTAAAGTAAGATAATAATGTGTTTAGGTTGAAAATAAATAATTGATAAGACAAAAATAATTGAAATTGATGAAAAAATGAAGAAAATGTTAATTAAATTTAGGAATGGGTCGAATACTTTCCTAAATGGATTTAGTGTATAAAATGTTAATTTCATAACTCAATCAAATTAATGTCATATAATGAATGTATAACTAAAATGGAGGATATGCTAATTTATTCGAAACTTTTAGATTATTATTGAATATAATTTAGGCTGACATTGTATTATGTATTAAGTAAAAAAAATTATGGAATATGTTATGTTAACGTGAGACAATGGTATGAATGGAGTTATAGTTAAATGATAAGGGAAATGAAATGGGAAAATGTGGAGAAGAAATTGAATTTGTGGATGATGTATTGATGACTGAATATGGTATGCTCATGAAATGGTTAATGAGTAATGATTAAGGTTCTTAGCATAATGGATTACTGAAAATAAGAAAATACTATAATTGCCCTTAGTATTCTGGTTCTAACACCCTTATACTATACGTACACTACGGTCTTATTGACTACTATGCGATTACCATGATTGTTGAATAGCAACTTATATCCTTTTAATGAATTGCGGGTAATTTTTTTTTCTTTTATACTTAATCAAATATTACTTAACTTCCATAATCAATTATGATGCATAACATTTAACTTAACATTCACTTGTCGATTGACCTATAACTATCTAAAGTTACTAATTATTTAGTCAAAATTTCGGTAGCATAACGACTTATAAATTTAGCTACCCAAACCTGCAATCTAAACAATTCCATGACCCAACTCAGGGGCACAATAATAATATCATCACATCTCATCCATAAGCAGTCGAAAATACGAATCATCCATCCAAAATAACAGTTTACATACATGTCAATTCCATATCCTTAAAACATCCCAACATACATATACATGCCATCTGTAACAAGCTTATCCAACTTTTCTTAACGTACGTTTAGCGAAAAAGGCGGTACTAATACTATTACTAATGTGTCGATTGACCTATAACTGTCTAAAGTTACTATTTACTTAGTCAAAATTTCTGTAGCATAACGGCTTATAAACTTAGCTACCCAAATCTACAATCCAAACAATTCCATGACCCAACTCAGGGGCACAATAATAATATCATCACATCTCATCCATAAGCAATCCAAAATACGAATCATCCATCCAAAATAACAGTTTACATACATGTCAATTCCATATCCTTAAAACATCCCAACATACATATACATGCCATCTGTAACAACCTTATCCAACTTTTCTTAACGTACCTTTAGCGAAAAAGGCGGTACTAATACTATTACTAATGTGTCGATTGACCTATAACTGTCTAAAGTTACTATTTATTTAGTCAAAATTTCTGTAGCATAACGGCTTATAAACTTAGCTACCCAAATCTGCAATCTAAACAATTCCATGACCCAACTCAGGGGCATAATAATAATATCATCACATCTCATCCATAAGCAGTCCAAAATACGAATCATCCATCCAAAATAACAGTTTACATACATGTCAATTCCAAATCCTTAAAACATCCCAACATACATATACATGCCATCTGTACCAACCTTATCCAACTTTTCTTAATGTATGTTTAGCGAAAAAGGCGGTACTAATACTATTACTAATGTGGATATGCGAATAAATTTGTTAAATTTAAACTTTGCTTAACTATTTCAGTTAAGCTTGTTATGCTTGGTTGGTGACCTGTAACAGTCCAGCTATTAATCTAAACTATAAAAATTTCGGCAGCATAACGGTTATAATTTTAACCTACCAAAACCTGCAAATCAACAAAACCATAGCCCACACGGGCACAACAACCGTATACAATAATTCGCGTCATCCATCAACCACAACAGTCTCATAATGTTCACTAAGTAACAAAGTCCATTACACACCATAAATACATAACCATAATTACAACATAAAAGTATATACATGCCATACACTAATAATTGCAAAATATTTGGTAGAAGCTTAGTCCCAACAGTCTCCCAAAAAGTAGTATGCTTGCTCCACATCTAGCCTATACCTACACGCAGTCAAAAGAAACTACGTGCTGAGCATTAAATATGCTCCGTAGTGGTTACAATTCTAAAAATTTCCATCTACCTTTCTAATATTCAATTAATAAATAAATTATTTAAGTCCCAATTTCTAATTAAAATAAACCTTTATGTTGCTCTATACATCCCCAATTATATTTATCATTTAAGTTTACTTACTGGTTCATTTATTAATTTATTCACTATCTTACTACATTATTATTATTATTATTATTATTATTATTATTATTATTATTATTATTATTATTATTATTATTATTATTATTATTATTATTATTACCAATTAATTATACAATTAACTACTCAATACTCTAATTAACTTTCAGTTATTTTTCTACATAATAATCTATTACTTTATATTATATTATATTATTACTAATTTAATTATTTAGAGATTATTTTATGATTTAGTCCTTAATCCTTCAAATTATGATTTTGCCCTTTCATTAGCCATATTTACCTAATTACCATTAACTGTCCAATTTCCTTCTTTTAAATTCATTATTTAACTTATAATTATTATCTATTCCATCCTTTGTTATTTTCATGGCTAATAATATTTTAGTCCCTAATCTTCATAATTTAATTAATTTAAACCCTTTTTACTTCTTTTCATACACTTGTCAAGATTTAGTTAATTTTACTCATTTTTACTAATTTGCCCCTAGTATCGGTCCAGTAGAAATTTTCGAACCGGATATGCGGGACGTGGACCCCACAGATCCACATCAATCCAAAGTGACCCCGTAGGACCACTAATACATTTACATTTCATTACATCTGACATTTTAACATTCATTTATTTTTTAGACCGTCATTGGCCTACTATTAGTGAGTCCCCATGACTCACACCGCGGTTTTACTGTCCCTATGGCTAGCAAATTATATCCTGAACTAGATTTAACTACTATACTATTACTAAGGGTATGATAAATAAATATTCACATTATTTTATTACAATATACCATTATGCCAACAGAACCAAACATTTATAATATTCTTTATTTCCTTACTAAACCATATTTATTACACTATTTCTTTAATAACATGATCATTACAACCACAATTTCATTAAAACTACTAATTTGATTTCATTTGCATTATGAACATAATGTACTACTTTATTCTAAAATATTCATTTTTAATTAATAAATTCTAAATAAATTATCATGCACTCAATTTTTATTCTATATTCATTTTATGCCATATTTTCAACTAAATTACACAATTAACTTAATTTTTATAAACATGATATACTAATTAATTCTAAAATTTTCATTTTTATTAAATAAATTCTAAATAAATTCTTATACACTTAATTATTATCCTATATTCATTTTACGTTATTATATTTATTAAATAAATTATTCATGCACTAATTTTCCCATGATAACCATTCGGCCAACCCACGCCTATTACCATTATAAATTCCATTCTATAAATTTTCCATTATTTAACTAATTTGCATCTTCACTTTCATGTATACTTTGCTAATATACAAATATACCCAAAATATACCCTTATGTTATTAGGTATACCATTCGGCTACCATTTGTTTTCCAAACTACAATTTATTTCTTCTTCAATTAACCCTCCAATTCATCATTTCTAACATTCTATGTCATTATTATCACATTTATCTCAATTATATACACATATTTTACATAGTTACTGTAAGCACCCTGTCCCGAGGCGGTCTGGATCAGAGATTACCCGATGAGGAATCAATGTCCCAGTCCGTACAAACGGTTGAGATTCGGAGGTTTTGGTCCCCTGCTTCACGAGAAATGTATTCTTTCAGTCTTCGTAGGAAAGAGGGAGGAAATGGGGAATTTTTGGGTCAAAAAGATGTATTTTCTCCACTGGCAGTCTACCCGTCTGTCAATGGCAAGACCGTTGCTTCGGGTCACAAATGGCCTATGGGATTTTCCGACGCCCGTCGGAGGGACCTAATTTTCCGGAGCACGCAACCTTATTTCCCGGAGCATGCGACCTTTTTGACGCTCGTCGATGAGATTTGCAGGCCTGTCGGTTAAATCCTTGTGTCAGTAGGATTAAACCGGTGCCCGTATGTGGAACCAACGCCCGTTGGTCACCCCTGGCCTATAAAAACTTTCATTTCCCACCTAGAAAGGGGTTTTGGAGAAAATTTCTAAAGGGGAAACTCTGTCAAAATTGACACTTGTTTTTTCTCTCCTCCAGCAAATACAAATATTAAGAAATCTCGTTTAGTTTAAGAATCAAACCATTAAAAAGGAGCTAAATCTAATCAGTTTTCCTAAGGTTTTGATTTCAAAATTTAGTTTTTTAGAGGATCAAGAAGGAAACAATCTATTTTCCTCATTCTTGATCTTTCATTTTGTCTTCTCGTGGAGCTTGCGGGACTCTAATAGACACCAAAAATCCAACCAAAATATTATCTGAGGGTAAATATTCCGGACTTCTTCTCCTTATCACTTCATCTTTATTTTTATTATTGTTTTCTTTGACTTTTTGCTTTTATCTTTCTTTATTTTGATCCTTTTCATCTCATTTTTGTGGTAAAAATCTGTCTTTGCTTTGAAAAATTAGTTTCGCTGTCGTTTTTCTGAGACAGTGGTAACCGGCGGGTCATCTGTTTCACCGACACCCGTCGGTCACCCCACCCACAGACGCCCTCTCTCGAGTGAGCGACGGGACACGTCGGTCACCTTGACTGACTCCCGTCGGTCACTCGGCAGTGGCCGTCCCTGGGTTCTATCTCCATATTTTCAAACCCCCTTTTCTTTTTTTTTATCTCTCTTAAGTCTTGGAGCTTTATTTATATTGCGCTTTTTGTATATTAACACCCATTACCTTTTTGTGAGCATATATGATTTTCTTGGACTGTCCTGAGCTCGAGGGGCAATCTACCATGCTCGGAGGATTTCGTCCGGTTTAGTTTTCTAACTTTCTTAGTTGTTTCACTCATTTGTTTATTTATTAATTATTTTATGTACATGAATATACTTTTTGTATCTCACTAAATATAAAAAATGATGAATGTTTTATATTTAATAAAGAGAGATCTTCATAAAATTAAGGATCCAATGTCCTATTTTTCATCCAATGAAAAATTCCCACAATAAAAACATCATTTTTATAATAAATGCATGCGAGGATCAAAGTCCTCAAAATAAATAATCTCCCATCTTATGTATGTATTGCACATTTATAAATGGGAGTTGTATGCCGCTCCTAGTGTTATTGTAATTTTTTTTGATTTAATATTCCTTTATTTATTTATCGCTTTAACGCATGAATAAAATGCGCTTTTAATTAAATTGCATCATGTGGAGAGAGAGCGAATTAATGAGTTCAAAATTTAATCACAAAAATAATCGAGGTAGAAATAGATGAGAAGTTCTGAACCCAGCTTTGGCCTTTGGGCTTAAAGAGGCTAGAGGTCTATCCGATCATTCATTGGAACTAAGACCTCCAAGACACCTCTTGTGTCACGAGACTTGGACGTTAATCCTAGGTTCCTTTGGGAGAGAGGTTTACCCTCCAAGACCCCTTTGGTTGGCCCAAAATGCATAATAAGCACAGTCTTAGGCTCTCCAAGGCGAGAGAAACTTTCCCAATGTTCTATTGGGTGGCAACTCCATGAAACCTCCTTGTTGTCCAAAATAGACGCACTCGCAATTCATTGCAAGTTGCCAACGGACCCACAAATGCCTCGATCGCCCTCAAGTGGGCGGTCGCACAGGCGATACGCGGTGCCCGGCATGCGTCATAGTGGCGACTTTACTGGGGACTCTGGTTCGAGACTTTGATTTGAAAATACCTCGGTTAACATTTATGATTAAAGTTTAATTCATAAATTCGCTTTCTCTCATTTGCATTTACATCCCATTAGAGCCTTAGAATATGCTAGATTGGTCCCTTCTTAACCTCATTGCATTTTCGAAGCATAACCCTACGTTCACTCAATGTGGGGAAGTGTTAAGGATAATCACCAGCCTAAGCTCCGTACCTTTTGGTATATAAAATGATGACCCGATCGGCCGTTATACTTGTGATGAGCTAGACCTGTCGGTAGGGATCATGCTTGGGTAGCCTTAAAGTAATATCTCCCTCGACCAAAGCTCATATAATGGCCCTAGATACTCTCCCTAGGTGATCTGAACCGTAATATCATGCTTGCTGTATGGGTCATTATGTATTGGGTGAATCCAGATGTCTTACTTGGTAACCTAGCCAAAGGCTTCCATGCCCCGGTAGGGCCGTATCGATATATTTGGGATGTCTAAATATATGATGATCATTATCCATGCACTTGTGCATTAGCAAAGGAGTGTTATGCTGCCGATTTTTTGCCGCGCACCATCCGTGTCCATTGGGTTCCCCGCTGACCCTTGGATTAATCCCGCCTAGGAAAGAGACCGCACGACCACGTGTGTGGGAGCAATAAGGGTGGAAGGACCTATCTGCTTGCTTGTGATTTGTGGATGTTGCATCTCATGGCCATGCATTTCATTTGCATTTCATGCATCATTCTAACACCTTATCCATGCAGCCATCATAGATCTGCCCAGGTGGATGAGAGGACCGACCAGACGACTGATCAGAGTTTTTGTATTTGAGCTGCAAGAAAGAGAGAGTCTTCTAGAAACCCATTCAGAAACCAGTGGTACCGTATCAGAGATGGCAAACTCACCCAGGGAAAATGATGCTACTAGGGCTTTGATTGCTGAAGAAGTGGGTAGAAGGTTTGAGGAGTTCGAGGGCCGTATGATGAATATGTTAGCTACAATGGCTAAGCAGGCTGCTCCGTAAAATCCTCCTCCTCCTCCCATGAGACAAAATGAGCGGGAGGAGGATAGAGTAGAAAGACAGGAGGAACCGGTTCGACCACCACCTATAGATCTGAGATTAGTGGCTTCCGGGTCTAAAGAAGGAGACAAGCGCTGAGGTTAGAAGATGATCGGGAGAATGAAGATGACAAAATGAGCGTTGTATCTGAGAGGGGGAAGGCACCCCAGACCGAGGAGTTCATCTGGAAGAAGATGGAAGAGAAGTTTGAGGCTATGGCCCGCATGTTGGGTAGAGGCCAAGGGATGAACCCAGAAGATGAGGAGCTAGAGGGAGATGACCCGATCCAGTACAATTACAAAATGCCTGATGTTCCTAAGTTTGACGGCACTTCTGACCCGATCGCCCATGTAAAGCAGTATTCCTTGATCATGAAAGGGACTACCATGTCCAAGAGGCAGAAAGTGGAGTACTTTTGCTTGAGCCTAACTGGCCCCGCCAAAGATTGGTACTAGAGCCTCGATCGCCGAACCAAGGAGGATTGGAATATGCTCACTGAGGAGTTTTTAAGGCAGTACGACTGCAACACAAGGATGGAGGTGACCCTCCAGGATTTGGAGTTGCTTCAGCAAAAGGCCGGGGAATCCTTCCATGATTACCTAACCCGCTGGTGGAGTAGAGTAATGGAGATGAGGAGAAAGCCAGACACTCAAGACCAGATCCGTTTGTTCATCAAGAACGCGAGCCCGTACTTGAAAGAAGGTTTGAAGATGAAGGGTCTAAAAGACTGGGAGTCTTTGAAAGACATAGCTATAGAAGCGAAAGGGGAATACTTAGCCCGAAACGCAAGCAATGACAATTATGCTAAGAGAGCTAATACCAGTCAAGGGACAAATAAGCCAGCCGGTCCCATTGGTAGCACCAGAAGAATGGTTGAGGTGTCTGCTACTGACGCAACGACCCCGAGGAAGTTTTTGAACTTAGGAAGACCACTGTATTGGGTTTTGAGAAGGTTGATGAAAGAAGGGAAGTTACAGCCTTTGCCTCCCAGGCCTGCTATGACGCAAGGGGCACTAGGGCATAAAGATAATGAGTACTGTGCTTTTCATCAGCATACGGGCCATTTGACGGATAATTGTAAAGTGCTGAGGCACTCAATCCAGGATTTGATTGACAGCAAACAAATCACTGACCCCGAGCGGAGAGAGGAAAAAAAGAAGCCTGGCTATAATGCTGTGCCACCACCCGTTTTCATGATTGGATCAAGCCTACTAGAATGGTACGTGTTGCGGGACTTTTATGGGAATGAGTATGTTACTGTTACTCGCCCTGAGGCCAAGGGGGAAAGGATGTCTGTAGCAACAATTGATTATTGGTCTAATAGCGAAAGCGGTGAAGAAAATGAGGAGGAAGTTGAAATATCTTTGGATCTGTGGAAGTCATATGAGGAGGGAAAAGAAGTGGGAGCTATAACGAGAAGTGGAAGAGTAGTCCCAGAGATAGAAAGTCACCGGAACCATCAACAGAGAAAGTGCCGGAAGAGAATTAGATAGTCAAACAGTTGAAAAAGACCACGGCTCAAATATCTATATGCGATCTTCTGAGGCAGTCCCCTTCTCATAGACAAAAGTTGGTAGAAGCTTTGACTGAGTCTACTGTGGCTGCTACAATCTCTCCATCAGAATTGTTAGACCTTGTAAAAGGGGGATCAGGGGAGAGATTAGTGTATTATGATGCCGACTTGCCAGTCGAAGGCCGTAATCATAACCGACTGCTGTACATTAAGGCGCAAATCAGTGGCAAGCACACTGCTTGCATTATGGTAGACGACGGGTCATCTATAAATGTTTGCCCTCTGGTGGCACTTCAGGCTTTCAGTTTGGATGAGGGTATGCTTAGCGAGTCAGATTTGACTATTACAGCTTGCGATAATTCTAGAAGGCAGGCTTCGGGGACGTTCAAGACTTTGGTCAAGACTGGACCTATTGAGACGGAGACAGAATTTGTGGTTTTGCCTATTCCGGCAAACTTCTCGGCATTGCTTGGGAGGCCTTGGTTTCATAAACTAGTGGGAGTGCCATCTACGCTACACCAGATGATAAAATTCCCACATGAAGGCGAGGTGGTAACCATTAAGGCGGCCAGGGATAATCAGGTATCGGGCCTAGAGATTGCTAATTAGCCATTCAGTGGTTTTCATGTATCGGTGATAGGGGAAGAGCAGAGGTCATTGGATAGCCCTCCAGTGGTTAATATGATGAAGAGGATGCACTATCTCCCTGGGGCTGGTCTTGGTAGAAATTTGCAAGGGCCGCAATCCGCAATCACTACTCGAGGTCAGAAGGATTGGAAGGGTTTGGGATACAAAGGCGATTTTGGAAGAAGAAGACGACGGAAAAGATCCCTCACATGTTAGAAAGCTTTGTGCCCGCATCCTCAGTATGCGCTTATACTGGTGAAGATGAGCCACAATGGGTGAATGGAAAGATTGTCCCTGGATTTGAGATCTTCAGTGATGTCTTTGACTTGGATGTGGGAGTTATTAAAGCGGCTGAGGACTTCTGGGATGAGGAAGTTATGACCCAATGCACTGCCTGGGGTAGGGATGAGCCCAAAGAGGTCGTCACCAAGAAGATGTTAGCTGCCAGGCTGAAAGGGAAGGAAAAAATGGTAGAGTCAGAACTGAAGATTGGGGATTTGAAGATTTCTTCAGGGATAGCTGAAAGGCCTCTGCCAAGCCAGGAAGCCGAGGCACAAGCTGCTGCAGCATCGACCTCAACGGAAGCTGAAGAAGATACTAGCTTAGATTGTCTTTTTATTTCGGAACTTTTTTTATGATGTAAATGACAATAATAATATTATTAGTAAGATGAATAATTTTGCTTATTTATGCGATGTTTCCAATAATCTCAACATGCATGAACATGATCATATCCCATCTATTTTTGATATTAATTCCACTGACACCACGCCTTTTGATCTTGGAGCCTCGGGAACTCCGAAGGAAATCTTAACAGCATCGAATATAACTCCTGATGAGAGAGGAAAATTCGAGAGAATAATAAAAAAATATGAAAAAGTTTTTGCCTGGACCTATGACGCGACCTCAGCAAGTGTACTGAATCGGCAAGTAATATAATGGAGTATTTTTAAGACTCCGAGTTATCGTACCCAAGAGACTGTGTATACAAGTTATGACACTTAAATGTATGCTAAAGAATTCCCAATTGTTTGAATTGATTTAATTATGACTACTAGAACAAATAAATTAATCAACTACAACGAGTTAACAAAGCAAAAACAATTTAAGATGACAATAAAAACAAGCAAAGACAAAAAATGATAACAAGCAAAAATCTCAATATAGAAAAGTGTTGTTCAGGTTCACTCATCCACCCCATACCCAAATATGAATCAAAACACATAAAGGAAACATATATGAACGAAATTGGGATAACCCTCTTAACCCAAGCATCCCATTCCGGTGCAAGCTACTCTAATTACATGATGTCCCATTCCAGAGCAAGTCATACAACTAGCCTAATCACGGGTCTAAAATCCTAGGTTCGGTTTGCTTTCCCATTCTGGAGCCAAACAACCGAAAACCTAATTATTTCACTCCTCATCAAATCTTAAACCATGAAAACCTGCACATATGGATTCCGATTCCGGAGCAGTCCAAATGATACAACAAACATGATAGAAAATCTGAAGATAATTTATCATGACATTCAATCATACAATTCAATAACCAATTAAGATACATGAATTAATTCATTCATCAAAACAGGAAATTAAGTTGAAAATATACATCTCATGATTTGACAATAATAACCAGTGAAATAAACCTTCATTCATATATCGAATATCAAAATATGTTTAGAATTCACATCAAGGGTAGGGGATTTAGAGATCCCCCAAACAACTAAAAGACTACTCACGATCCATTACAAAATCAAAAGAATAAAGGAAAGAATAAACCCAGAAATTCATTGAGGTAGAAATCCCGGTTGAATCCCACGTTCTTCAGTCTTCTTCTTCAGATCTTCAATGGATAATTAAACTAAAATTCTGGAAAACTAAAAATAACAATCTCTAGAAATTAACTATGTATCTAATGAAAATTACTCTCAATTTCTAATTGAAAACTCAAGACAAGATTAAAAATTGAAGTTTAGAACAGAAGAATAACTCAGAAAATCTCAGCCGCCAAAACTAAAATCAAAAACTAACTAAAAAAAATCGGAACCCTAGCCAAACAGAAAAGTGTATTTTTATAGTTCCAGAGGGGTCACGGTGACAATGAAATTCATTGTCACCACGAGGTGTCGAGATCTTCAATTTCCTTTCACGCACAGGAGAGGGGTCATGGTGACAATGAATTTCATTGTCACCATGAGGTCTTCAAAGTTTTGCTTCTGTCTAGGAAATAATTATGTTACGGTGACAATGAACTTTGTTGTCACCGTGAGGTCTTCATCCCTTGCATTCTGCCCAGGAAATAATTATGTCACGGTCACAACCAATTTCATTGTGACTGTGACCTATTGATTTTAGCTACTGTTTGCAATTCTTCTTATGTCACGGTCATAACAAATTCATTGTGACCGTGACCCCTTGAGCAAAAATCTACAAAGGCACAAAACTTTAATCAAAAAGTTATCTAAAATGCATCAAAATTCCAATTTGGCTAAGATTAACAAAATTAACATAAAAGAAACATAACATGACATTAAACACAACTAAATACCCAAAAATCATATAAAAATACTATCAAAACTAAATAATATATTGAAGTTATCAAAATACCCCACACTTAGACTTTGCTCGTCCTCGAGTAAATGAATTATCCACATTCCTGAAATTTTACTCTAACTCAGAATACGAAAACTTAACAACAGTCTTAGCGCCAAGTAGAAGGGTCTTAGTTACAAATCCTCAAATCAGTTTATATCAAATAATTTCACATGTGTGTGTGCTAGGCTCAAAACAAATTTTCTCTTTTCAAGACAAAACAACCAATGCATTCCAGCAATTGAGCAAAGAAATTAAATATGCAAATGAATTTATATACAGGTTTCGTGCTTAAAACTCAGGATAATCATACGTCTCTCCTTTAGCACCGGAACCACAAGGGTTATCTCCACTTAAAAACCTCAAATCAAGAACAGGATCAAAAGGACTTATTCCAGGGTTGTAATGTTAGGTTAAGGTATTGGCTAACAATAAAAGTTAAAGAATTCAAACAAAGAATGAGCCACTCTACCTAACATTTCAACTACCCAAAACTGAACAAGATTGTCCACGTCCTACCTTCAATTCACCCATAATTTCCAATGTTGTCTAAACTTCCCCATACACAAAATACATCGAACTCCAAACAACAAGGTGATGAACTTCCTTTTTTTATTCATTTTTTAAACCCAATTATCCGTAAATATGAGTATGTCTTCTTCTACTCAAAGGTACCCCACACTTGAATTTTTCTATAATCAATACATCAAAATTAACTAAAAACAACAAAACTCATTAACTTTCATTTTTCATTTTTTTTTCTCTTTCTCTTTTTTTTTTTCTTTTCATGATTTTTTCTCTTTTTTTTCATGATTTTTTCTCTTTTTTTTTTTTTTCTACTGGGGTACCCAAAGTCTAGAATTTCTTATACCCATTTTTTTCTTCTAATAAGGGAAAGTTTAACCCCATACTAAATAATACCCACAAAATTCAACAATTCTTCTCACACTTCCACTATTTCAACAATAGATACCCTTATTCGTCTTTCAATGATATTCCAACCCAATCCTAGAGTGGCCAATTCTTAGAAAAGGGTAGGCAAAGGCATTTAGGCTAAATGGTAAATTAATAGTGTAACAAAGAAAAATTACGTAGTACGCTTTTAGCATACTAAATCAGCTCAACGGGGCTAGCAATGGAAATAACATAAACAGGTAGGTCTAAAGCTATTTAAAAGTGGTTATCAAAGAAATAAATTGCCTTAATCATGTCCTAAACTTGTTTAAGTTGTTATCATGTTTCGAAGGGTGATGAGGAAGGTTCTAACTATCCTAAAAGTCCTTCCCTCAAAAACACTTACGCACTGGATTTTTCAAATTTTTACAACCAAGCCTATAGTGCATAAAAAAAATTAAAAATCACAAGATATATGACTGATTGAGATTCAATTTGCTTCTAAAACTTCCAACTACTCATTTGCCAAGATCAGTTTTTAAGATAGACCATTCTCCAATTAAAGTTCAAAACATTCACAACAGGAATAATTGAGGTTAAGCCAAGCTGAGATAAAGATATTTAGGCAACGACAATAAAGTACAAAGATACTAAAACAAGGAATAAAAACATGCAACATACATCAACGGTTGTTAATTACATATATATATGAAGTTAATTTCTCCTACCCCCACGCAAAAACTTGTTGTCCCCAGCAAGTAATAATATTACATATCAAGAAGAAAAATAAAAATAAAATAAACAAAAAATCAAAACAAAAGATAAGAAGTCTCCCTGATCACTGATCTGGTGGTGGTGGTCGTGGAAACTGGGCATCAAATCGTGCAGACCAGGAGGAAAATTCCAATAGCATCTGGTCCATCTGGGACTGAATGGCTGCCTGAGAGGTGGAGATGGTGTCCACTGATGCGGTGATTATGTCCATGCATGCCATCAGAGCGTCGTACTGCTGCGATGATAATTGCGCAGGCTCTGGTGCAGGAGGTGTTGGGTTTCGTCGGATTAATTCAACATTAACGCAGCGGAAACAAATTGAAACCCGAAAATAAGATCCATGTATTTCGATTGATTCAAAAGAAAGTGATAAGATTTACTAACCTTTTCAGTGTGGGAATTCGAATTAAACACCTTTAAATCGAACTGAAGACGCTGCCTTTAACACGAACATCCTCTACTAGTATCCACACACACGAACAAAATGAACCGAAGTCGCAGGGTTGCTAGTTCCCTTTAGATGCGAATGGATTTTACGATTTTCTTTCCTTCTCAAGGAAGAACAATGGTGGCTGTATTTTTCCTTTTCAGAAAAATTAGCTAGAGTTTTCTTTTCTTCTTCTCAAATAAGAAGTTATGCTAGCTAGGGTATCCAATGTTGGTATCCTATGTTTTAACCACTTTAAAACTTTTATTCCTTTTGAAAAACGGGAATTGAGTTTTGATAAGAGTTAATAACCTTTTATTAACCTATATCCCATACATATATCTATATATATATATATGTATATATATTTCAAATCCTTTTTCTCTTAGGAAAAGATAAATAAGGATATTATCTCTTAATTCAAAACAAGAGATATCTACCTTATATATATATATATATATATATATATATATATATATATATATATATATATATATATATATATATATATATATATATATATATATATATATATATATATATATATATTTATTTCTTATTCAAAATAATAAGAAATATTAATACATACTATTATCTCATATTCAAAATTAGAGATATATGTATATGTACATAAATAAATAAATAAGTAATTTCAAAATTAAATATATAAATACCTATATTTATATATTATTTCGAAATAACCCAATAAAATCCATATTGTTCATTTTGGTCTTGGTATGTGACCCAATAGGTTTATGTTATGTTGGCAGTGGGCCTTATCCCATAATAAGCCCACAAGTCATAATTGGTCTCTGGCATGACATTATGACTACCCAAATAATATAAATATCGTTCGTCCGATTTTAACCTGTAAATAGAACATGTTATTATCCTTTTATCACACGATACCTTATTTGAACATAAGTCATGGTACATGTCAAACTTATATTGTTCAAACATTTAATTTCCCGATCATTAAGTAGACTGATAAATTCAAATGACATTGATCACACTATTAATTCATTTGAGCACGGCCATGCATTTTATAGTCCTACTTATCGAGGGGCCCAATAGATATCTCTCTCATTAGAGAGGGACAAATTCCATCATGATTATTCACTTTCCTCCGCATAATTCTCATTATGTCCGATCATAAACTTTATAATTATCCGATTAAAGATAACGTTTGATTATGTCAAAACATAATGATCCTTATGTAGGAAACTATGATAACCTCAGGTCAAAGGATTCAATAACATATCTATTATAAGATCACTTATGACACTATCCCATGAAGTGATCTTATAGTGGGTCTATCCAATACTTTGTTCTCTAGCAAGTACTTATAGATTTGATTTATATCAACATATATAATCATCTCATGATTATCAATGCAAATCTATACTAGTCTTAATTTATCTTTATGCCCTTTATTGATAAATGACTAGGGACAACATGAATAACATTGTTATTCATAAACATTACAATAATGTAACATGCTAATAATATCAATGTGAAGAAAACCATTATATAAATGGAATGTAATGATTACATCAAGGTCCAAATGTTTGGCCTAGGGCATAACCACTAACAGGAGGGACAGGTGGCTCAGGGCCATCCTCATGCTCATGAGGTAAACCGCCTAAACCCCGCTCGACTCCGTATAAATACTCCTCACGGGTTGACAACCGATAACCATCCGCTGTTGTCGGATCTTTTACTATTACTTTCATAATCCTCAGCATTTTATCATCAATTACTTGAATAGAAGATAAAACCTTGTACTTGCCCAATGGATGGTTAACCCGCTTGGCTAGCAGTGTGACGAATCCCCCAAGTGCTATTTTTTTCACTTTCTTTGGATGCCATTGCATCTCCTCCAATTTATGCCAAAAATGAGTAGCGCCATTTATTCTAACACCCCGAACCATGCAAGCAAGGAACAAAGCTTCGGGTAGGTTTACCTGACCCGCCGAATCTACATGGCTGAGGAGAGAAAGTGAGAAGAATCTATGGATGATGCGCAGAACATGGTCGTCCAAATGGTGGGCCTTCGTCTTGCCCGAGACATACATGTAGCTGTAGCCGTGTCTCTAATAGTGGCCCAAGCAGCATCCTTATCATACTCCTCAAAACAGTCTGGTACAAGGTGTGGAAAACCAAGATATTCGGAAAATTGATGAAAAGTAAGATTGTAAGATGTTCCATCCAACCAAAAATACACCGTACCTGGGTCTCAGGCAAGGTCGAGTCCCGGTCGATAGGTGACGGTCGATGCAAAATCCCGTGTCAATTGCGGATATACCTTCTCCTGTGTTGAGAAAACCCTCTCCCAACCAATATTGGCTATTAAATGTTGAATTTAATATCTGATACCGAGCTTCTGCAACAAATCAAAATCCAAATATGTCGTCGGGACATAGGAGCACTTAGAGAACAAAGCATATACATCTTTCTTTGGTCCCGGTACCCACTTAGGGACCTTCGAAATATCTACCGATTGTTGGGTCGGGGTGGGCTGATAGAGCTGGAAGCAAGAGCAGAGCTTTTACGCTTAGGAGCCACTGCACAACATAGAAAAATCAAATTCAATAGCATGCGATGGGCATCAACAGCAATGGATTTTAAAAATAAAGCATAATGTCAAGCTCCTGCTAACTTGTTAAACAATCTCTCAATTCCAAATGAATAACATAACAGATGCAATAATGCAAGAAGAATGCAAATGACATAAGCATAATTTAGCAAAAGTGATGAGCAAATGCAGTATTAAACCCAGAATCACTAATAGCAAAATTCAATAAAAGGTTAAGAGAATTTGAGCTACTGTCAATGTTAAAATTGATAAACGAGAACAATGACTCATTTGAACATTATTGCGAAAGAATATTGGCATTTCAAATTGGCAGGAATTGGAAAAAATAGGAAACCCATTCATTCAGTCATTTAGTCAAACACCTAGTATGCAGATAGTTAACTGACTAAATTGAAGCCCACAGATCATACTAAGAACCCACAAGTTCAAAACGAGGCATTACAATACAGAACAAACAATTAAAACCTAGCAATTTCCATTCTTAACCAAGAATTTGAAGAAAAATCTCAACTTAAATCATGCACACAGCCAACTGCCCTAACATCCCAACCCAAACTCGTTCATGGATTCAACATCAGAGATTGAAATTGAGAATGAAGATATGAATTGAGAGCACCCCCAACATAAATTTAGAGCATAAACAGAAGTAAATTCTAAGTGGTGAGAAATATGGAGAATTCTAACATACCGCTATGGTAGAAAACAAGAATAGGGAAACGAACAACACGCAAAAAAAAATAAATGCAAAAATAGAAAGAAAAAGAAAGAGTAAAATCACTTACTTGTTGTAGATTATCCTGAATGGTGGTCTAAAAGAGGGAAAAGAAACACAACGAATGCAGAGAAGGACAAAGCGTGCACGGTGAGAGTGAATGAGGTGTGGGAAAGTGAGAAATAACAAATGGAAAACAAGAATTTTAAAAGATCTTTTCGCTGGGTCACGGTCACAATGAGTTTCATTGTGACCGTGACATATCCAAAAATTGCAATCTAGAATTGAACCGCCATGGGGTCACGGTGACAATGATTTTTATTGTCACCGTGACATAACCCAATTTGAAAACAGAATGGAATGTGCATTATGTCACGGTCACAATGAGATTCATTGTCACCGTGACATAACCCAGTTTGAGAACAGAATGTAACTTACTCTACCTCACTGTGACAATAAATTTCATTGTCACCGTGACATGTGCACACCTCAAAACAGAAAGTTACTTACCCGATGGTCACGGTCACAATGAAGATCATTGTCACCGTGACATATGCACCAACCAGAATCAAGAATGCATCTTCCTTTGGTCATGGTCACAATGAATTTCATTGTGACCGTGACCACCTGCACACTTGCAAAAAGTCATCAAATTCTCCAAACCTCTTGCTACAATTGTTTTGAAAATTCTCCAACAAAACATAATTTCTCTTCTAAACATAAAATTTACAAAATGAAACAAGATTAACTTCCTAAAAAAAATTAATTATACCATTAAACGATAAAAAAAACAAAGATAAGAAGTAGTTCTGCATTTAACAAGTCCGCAGCTGGACTTTTAAAAACCGTCAAGGATCTGCCGAGTGACGATCGTGGAAGCACTATCGAAGGTAGATCCAAAATACTGCTTCACACGATGTCCATTTACCTTGAATTCATCCTCAAACCGCGGGTGCTTCAAATTCACCACGCCAAACTTATCAACTGCCACTACTTCATAGGGTCCCTTCCATCTCGATTTCAACTTACCAGGAATGTAACACCTCCATACCCCCGAGAAGGAATATCGGGGCGCTACGCGGACACTTACGTATACATGTACATGCATTAGCGGAAGAGATAGCAAAATATACATCTTTAATAAATAATAAAATCAAATAACACTTGGGCCCACAAGCATTTTTTAAATATTTTACATATATCCAAACTATCTTTACACATGTTCATATTACACTTGTTCTCTTTTAACTGTACATATATATCGACATGTGATTTCTGTACTCATTTCTATACATGTACATTTACATAATGATGTTACTCAAAATGTGGAACTCTATCTCTATCTTAAACAAAAAGAAGATCAAAATAAAACTCCTAGTGGCCTTGACCTGCAGATGTCCGCTCACTAATCCGAACCTGTATACCTACACGGAAATAAACATCCGTGCTAAGCGATAACGCTTAGTGGGGATGAAATAATACAAAGGACTTCTTTACGAAGTCACAAGTAAATCACAAATTTCATGTAACAAATCAACTAGCTCATGCATATAGCTCTTATACATATACAGGTTGTAGGTTCAATTATCAAAGCAGTAAACTCACAAATATATAACATCTACTCTTCTACTTATTCATATACACTACAACTTGTACATATCATTTATTCAAATATATGCTATCATGTGTTCACATTCATGAAATCATGTACTTGTATACAAAACTGTAATGTACTTAAACATTACTTTCATGTGCTATAGCTTTTATTCAAAGCAATGCTTTTAATCATCTCAAGTTCACTACACAACTTTTTAACAAAACAGGCCTGACTTCCTTTAGTTGCGGATACGGGACGCTCTATAATAAAAACATTTTCGGTAGACCGAAGTCACAAAACATTTTCATCTATCTCTATAAATGACCGTTCTCATAGGTCGACCCGCTTCGCCCAAACGGGGCGGAACATAGGCAGCTGCACTCGGTAATCCCTTTATAAGCATGCTTATCTATCCACTGCTATGGCTAGTCAGGCTAAACATAAAGACTCTATACTCTATATCAGATACCTTGCATGTACTCTACTGTTCATTCAAGAACATTATACACTATTTACATATTAATGGAGCAAACCATGTGCATACATATACCCTATGCATATACTCGCATGTAGCCATATAATATCAATGCATCTTTGTACTCTACTTTACTAACTAATCAAATACACAATGCATTTTACATGTTCATAGACTTCACACATTATGATTCAATCATCACATACATATCATGTTCAATAATTAAGAAGCATATATACATTAATTTCATTATTAAACTCTTATGCCATAGCTTTAATCACCTATGTTTTCAATTGACAACCACTCACATACTCATTCCATAAGGTTAGAAATGAGTTGGACATGCTATAGGAGCTTACCCTGAAGTTCGGGTGCGATACGGGTTCAATTCGAGAAGGAAAACACATAAAATGGTCAAAATAGAGAGGTGGAGGTCGTCACTACTCGTGACAGATGTCACTACTCATGACAGTGGCCTACTGTCACGACTCGTGACAATCGTCACTACTCGTGACAGAGCCACGAAAATCCAAACAGAAACCCAACAACATCAATTTTGTTCAGGCTAAACGGACATAAAACGACATGTTTAGGCAAAACTGTCTTCTTAACAAATCTTCCCTAGGATGTTAACTTTCAAATGGGATAATTTTCAAGTCAATTGGACATCTATAACATCATATATGATCTAAATAATCTGAACTGGTCAAATGAACCGGCCAAAGTAGAGACACTTCTGTTTTGGCCATTTTTGAAGGTCTTAGAGCACAAATTTGCTCAAGCGTATTTCTGTAATAATTATAGATATAGAAGTCATGGTTCCATTGGCGCAATAATCACTCAATTCATAGGTCTATAACTATACCTCTGACAAAAACTTCACACAGAGGTCATATGACAATTAAACAGAATTTACCATATCAAATTTTATCATCAACAAATACACTCAATCAATCAATTCACATACTTCTAAGAATATATACACATATCACAAGTATCACAAGCAATCAAAATGATTTTTTCACACGATCCCAACCTCTAGGATGGTGATCACGGCCCTCTACTCAGTCCCGAGCTTCTCCTTTCCCTTGTCCAGTCTTTTATCCACAGCTTTCATGCACAACAAACCAAGAGAGCACTTAATCCATGGATTTCACTTTAAATCAAAAACAGAAATTAAATAGAAGAAGAAGACCAATGCTAAAATAATGCTACTTACCTTCTTCTCAAGAACTAAGCTCAACCTTTGACTTATACACTTCAAACCAACTCAATGAGCTCACTCAAAATAGACCAAAGGGGGAAAGGAAAGAACAAAAGCAAGAGCAAGAGAGGGAGAACGGCTGACCAAAGGAAAAGAAAGAAAAAAATAAAGAACAAAGGGCCAAAACTCACGTAAAAGAAGAAGAAAGAAGCAAATGGTCAATCCTCATCCTCCATTTACTATTCAAATAAATGCCCACTTACTTTAATTAATTACAACTTTACCTTTAGTCAACCATGTTTATCCCCTTTAGTCCACTTAGTTCATCTTGTTCCTTTTTAACCAAACTAACTATTTTCCATTCAATTCATATTAAATTCATCTCTTGCCACTTGTCTCTTTCCTACGACGCCAAGTGTCACTCTCATATGCCGCCACTTGTCACTCTTCTATGATGAAACTTGTCACTCTTCTATGATACCATGTGTCAACTCCCTATAACTCCAAGTCTCTTAGTCCCACTTCTACACACATCTCGCGAGAGGGCTCTGTCGCGCTCGCGACGGAACGCTCACGCCCGCACCAACCAACTGAAGTTCGAAAACCGCCGGAGGGCTCTGTCACGCCCGCGACACTTGTCGCGCTCGCGATAGAACTCTCGCACATAAAACTTACCTTTTTCGAATAAAACTCTGTAATTCTTCTAGGGCCACTTTGGGGTGTGACAAGGAAACAACCGCAGCCTACTGTCATAAAGAAGCACTCGCATTCCAGGTGTAATTTCCTTTCTGACCAACTTTCGATCATACCACTTCTTGGTATTTTCTTTGTATCTCATGGCATGATCATAGGCCCAAAATCGATGCTCGTCTAGTTCATTTAGCTGCAAAGACCTGCACTTACCTGCACTCTCAAGGTCAAAATTCAGAAATTTGGTAGCCCAATAAGCTTTATGCTCTAATTCGACTGGGAGGTGACAGGACTTCCCATAAACCAACCTGAAAGGGGACATCCCTATTAGTGTCTTGAATGCTGTCCTATAGGCCCACAGAGCATCATCTAACTTAAGGTACCAATCTTTTCTAGATGAATTGACCATTTTTTCTAAGATGGCCTTTAACTCCCTGTTAGACACTTCAACTTGACCATTAGCCTGAGCATGATAAGGGGTTGTGACCTTATGCCTAACGCCAAATTTCTTTAATAAAGCCTTAAATTGGTGGTTCACAAAATGTTTACCACCATCGCTTATAATGGCTCTAGGGGCTCCATACCGAGTGAATATGTTTCTCCTCAAAAATTCTAAAATAATCTTAGCATCAGTAGTTCTAATGGCTATAGCTTCAACCAATTTACTCACATAATCCACTGCCACCAGAATATATTCAAAGCCATACGAAACCGGAAAAGGTCCCATAAAATCTATTCCCCATACATCAAATAGTTCTACCTCAAGCATGTTTGTCAGAGGCATCTCATCTCGCTTAGATATATTTCCTACCCTCTGGCATCTATCACAAGTCTTCACATAAAATTGAACATCTCTAAACATTGTAGGCCAATAAAAACCAAAAGATAAAATTTTCATTACCGTTCTATTTGGCCCATGATGTCCACCAGCTTCTCCGCCGTGACAAGCTGTGATAATTGCACCCGTCTCCTCATCTGAGATGCACCTTCTTAAAACTTGATCAGCACTTAATCGAAAAAGGTAGGGGTCATCCCAAATGTATTGTCTTGCATCAGCTCGCAGTTTCTTCTTTTGCTGCCAAGTAAAATCTTTAGGCATAAAACCTCCTGCCAGAATTTGCTATGTTAGCAAACCAAGGAACAGAAGTGTCACAAGCAAATATAGCACAAATGTGTTCATCAGGAAATAAATCTAAAATTTCCCCCTTTTCAATATGGTCATTTTCCATTCTTGACAAATGGTCTGCCACGAAGTTTTTCGAGCCCTTCTTATCCTTAATTTCTAAATCGAACTCTTGCAATAGCAGCACCCAACGAATCAGCCTAGGTTTTCATTCCTTTTTGGCAAACAAATGCCTCAAGGCTGTATGGTCCGACCACACCACCACTTTTGCACCCAGCAAATATGGCCTGAACTTCTCAAACGCATACACAATTGTAAGAAGTTCTTTCTCTGTGGTAGTGTAATTAACCTGTGCTCCTGTCAAAGTGTGACTAGCATAATAAATTGCACAGAATATCTTATCCTGACGCTGTCCCAGTACCGCTCCCACTGCATAATCACTAGCATCACACATTAGTTCAAACGGCATAGTCCAATCCGGGGATATAATTACCGGAGCTGAAATAAGTCGTTGCTTTAACGTTTCAAAAGCTAGCAAGCATTCACTATCAAAATTAAAAACAGCATCTTTCATGAGTAAATTAGACAAGGGTTTAGCAATTTTTGAAAAATCTTTAATAAAACGCTGGTAAAACCCTGCATGTCCTAAAAAACTCCTTATGCCCTTAACACTCGTCGGAGGCGGTAACTTCTCTATGACTTCAACTTTTGCCTTATCCACTTCTATCCCTCTTTCTGAAATTTTAGGCCCTAAAACAATACCCTCTCGCACTATAAAATGGCATTTTTCCCAATTTAAAACTAGGTTAGTCTTTTCACACCTCCCTAACACTAAATCAAGATGCTTTAGACAGCTCATAAAATCAGCCCCATATATAGTGAAGTCATCCATGAATACCTCCATAAATTTCTCTATAAAATCATGGAAAATAGCCATCATACACCGCTGAAACGTAGTCGGTGCATTACATAACCCAAAGGGCATTCTTCTATATGCAAATGTGCCATATGGGCAGGTAAAGGTCATTCTCTCTTGATCCTCAGGGGCTATAGGAATCTGCAAATATCCCGAATACCCATCTAAAAAATAGTATAACCTATTGCCTGCTAACCTCTCTAGCATCTGATCAATAAACAGCAAAGGGAAATGGTATTTTCTAGTGGCAATATTCAACCTTCTATAATCGATACAGAATCTCCAACCCGTAACTGTACGAGTTGGAATCAGTTCATTCAGTTCATTCTTTACCACTGTCATCCCCCCTTTTTTAGGCACACACTGCACTGGGCTAACCCATTTACTATCAGAAATAGGGTAGATTATACCTGCATCGAGGAGTTTGAGTACCTCCTTCTTTACTACCTCTTGCATGGCCGGGTTGAGTCTTCTCTGAGGCTGAGCTACCGGCTTGCATTCCTCCTCCATTAGGATCATGTGTGTGCAGTAGCTTGGGTCAATCCCCTTCAAGTCTGAGGTTTTCCATCCGATGGCTCCCTTGTGCTTCTTCAGCACCTCTAGTAGCAGCTGTTCTTCATCACCTTACAACAAAGAAGATATGATTACTGGTTTCTGATCTTTCTCTAAAAACACATATTTCAAATGAGAGGGGAGAGGTTTAAGTTCAGAATTCAAATCCCCCTTTTTAGGGTTAAACTCTTCATTCTGTGATTCATCCGTTCCATCTCCTATCTCAACAATATCTATTGCTTCTCCCCTCATCTCTTATTCCACTTCTTCTCCTTCCACTGAATGTAACAGACACAAATTTCTGGATCAGCCAAAAACTCTTTTTCCTGCACTTCTTCCACACACTCGTCTATTACATCAACAAAATAAACAAACTGCTCCATATCCCTAGATGGATACTTTTGAGCCTTGTTCATTTCCACTACTAACTCCTCATTATTGAACTGCAGGGTGACCGTTTGACCATGAAAATCGATCAATGCCTTTGCTGTGTTTAAAAACGGCCTCCACACTATCAGTGGCACCTTCCTATCCTCTTCCATCTCCATCACCACAAAGTCCACTGGGAAGATGAATTTCCCCACCTTCACTAACAGATCTTCTATCACTCCCTTGGGCCGCCTCACTGACCTATCTGCAAGTTGGAGTCTCATTCTCGTCTCCCTGAGGTTCCCAAGATTAAGCTTCCTGCAAATAGAATAAGGCATCAAATTTATGCTGGCAGCCAAATCACATAGAGCATTACCATAAAAACTTCACCAATAGCACAGGGTAAAGTAAAGCTACCTGGATCTTCCAATTTCTCAGGGATCATGTTCATAATTATAGCACTGCAATTTTCTGTAAGCTGTACAGTTCCATGCCCTTCTAATTTCTTTTTATTAGAACATAATTCTTTCATAAATTTAGCATAGTTAAGCATATGAGCTAAAGCTTCAGCAAATGGTAAATTAATGTGCAGTTTCTTAAACATCTCTAAAAACCTAGCCTTTTGCTCATTTTTCTTTTCCTGTTTAGCAACTGCAGGAATGGCAGTCTATTTATATCAAGATCCTCTACCCTCGGATTCACTAAACTTTTACCCTTATAGCTTTTAGGAGCATTTTCATTAACTTCTACCCTAGAGTTAGAGTTACTTACCGTCCGTGTCTGCTCTTCCTTTTCTGATGATGAAGAATTTTTACCTTGGCCTTCTCTCAATACCACTTCCTTACCACTTCTCAGTGTGATTGCTTTAGCTTCCTCTTTTGGATTCCGGTCTACATTTGAAGGAAATGTTCCCGGTTGTCTTTGAGACATTGAATTTGCCAGTTGTCCCACTTGAGTCTCTAAATTCCTCATGGAAGCATCTTGGTTCCGATTCCACTGCTCTTGAGATTTCCACCTTGACTCTTGATTAGCCATGAACTGCTGCTGGCTATTTACAAACTGTTGTTGACTGTTTATGAAAGTAGCCAACATGTCTTCCAGATTTGCTTTCTTTTCTTGCACAGGTGGCCTCGGTTGGTATCCCGGTGGGTGGTATTGTTGCCCTTGATTGTGATGGGGTGGATATGGTTGTTGGTATTGCTACCCTTGGTTCCGATGCGTGTTTTGGTTGAAGGGAGGTCTAACTTGTGGTTTGAGAGGATAAAGCATTTGGATTTCCATCCTTCCAAGAGAAGTTTTAATGATTTCTCCAGCCCGCATTATATGTGTTGCTGTAGGGGTCATTCCTTCTATAATCTCCTGTGGCATTTATATCTCCCGTGGCCCCATTCTCTTGACCAAATTGCCCACTTTCATACCATCCACTCTCTTGAGCCACAGAGGCTACATTCTGCACTTTCAGACTACTGATCTCCTTCCTCATGGACTCAATCTGTGCCTTCAGCATCGACACCTCATCCACAGCGTGTATCCCTTGTCTTTTCGAAACTAACCTAGGATTAGACCATTGGACATCATTCACCGCCATTTCATCTAGCAGATGAAAAGCTTCCTCTAGTAGTCTATTCATGAATGACCCTCCTGATGAAGCATCCAATAAAGATCTTGTCTGTGGTGTAACCCCAGAATAAAATGTTGTCATCAGGTGGTATATGGCTATGTCATGGTGTTGATAGCTTCTCAACAGCCTTCTAAACCTTTCCGACGCTTCATGAAATGGCTCCTCACTCATTTGACTAAAACCCAAGACACTGTTACGGATGTTCGCAGTCTTTGTCGGAGGGAAGAATCTCATCAAAAATCTCTCCTGTAACTAGTCCCATGATCTAATCAACTGTCTAGGTAGCATTGGCAACCATTCACGTGCTTTTCCAATCAATGTGAAAGGGAACAACTTTAATCTTACCGAGTCAGATGATACTCCAGGAATCTGAACCGTATCACTGACCTCTAAGAATATGTCTAAGTACTGTGCAGGGTCTTCCACTTCTGAACCCGTAAACTGATTCCTCTGTACCATATTGATGGTGGCTGGTTTAAGCTCAAACTGCACTCCCCTTGGCAGCACAATCGTCCGATTATCCTCATTCCATTTTGGTACTGCATAATCCCTTATTGTCCTCTGCCTCGGGACCTCTTCTCTATAATTCCCCAGATTTTCATCTTGTGCCCTCGGCACTTGTTCGTTCTCGGGAGGAACTTCACCAATAGGAAGAGGATTGTCTTCCATGTTATTATTTCTGTTGGCTCTCCTTCGTTGATGCAAAGTCCTCTCGATTTCAGGATTGTAGGGTGCTATTTGTTCTTGTCTCAATCTGCTCATGCACCACAACAACTACCTGAAAAGAATAAGTAAAAATAAAAATAAAATAAAATAAAATAAAAAGAAAAACACATACAAATAATAATCAAAACTTAAAACAACGCCAGTCCCCGGCAACGGCGCCAAAAACTTGACGCGACCTCAGCAAGTGTACTGAATCGGCAAGTAATATAATGGAGTATTTTTAAGACTCCGAGTTATCGTACCCAAGAAACTATGTATGCAAGTTATGACACTTAAATGTATGCTAAAGAATTACCAATTGTTTGAATTGATTTAATTATAACTACTAGAACAAATAAATTAATCAACTATAACGAGTTAACAAAGCAAAAACAAGTTAAGATGACAGTAAAAACTAGCAAAGACAAAAAATGATATCAAGCAAAAATCTCAATATAGAAAAGTGTTGTTCAGGTTCACTCATCCACCCCATACCCAAATATGAATCAAAACACATAAAGGAAACATATATGAACGAAATTCGGATAACCCTCTTAACCCAAGCGTCCCATTTTGGAGCAAGCTACTCTAATTACATGACGTCCCATTCCGGAGCAAGTCATACAACTAGCCTAATCACGGGTCTAAAATCCTAGGTTCGGTTTGCTTTCCCATTTCGGAGCCAAATAACCCAAAACCTAATTATTTCACTCCTCATCCAATCTTAAACCATGAAAACCTGCACATATGGATTCCCATTCCGGAGCAGTCCAAATGATACAGCAAACATGACAAAAAATCTGAAGATAATTTATCATGACATTCAATCATACAATTCAATAACCAATTAATATACATGAATTAATTCATTCATCAAAACAGGAAATTAACTTGAAAATATACATCTCATGATTTGACAATAATAACCAGTGAAATAAACCTTCATTCATATATCGAATATCAAAATATGTTTAGAATTCATATTAACGGTAGGGGATTTAGAGATCCCCCAAACAGCTAAAAGACTACTCACGATCCATTACAAAATCAAAAGAATAAAGGAAAGAATAAACCCAGAAATTCATTGAGGTAGAAATCCCGGTTGAATCCCCCGTTCTTTAGTCTTCTTCTTCAGATCTTCAATGGAGAATTAAACTAAAATTCTAGAAAACTAAAAATAACAATCTCTGGAAATTAACTATGTATCTAATGAAAATTACTCTCAATTTCTAATTGAAAACTCAAGATAAGATTGAAAACTAAAGTTTGGAACAGAAGAATAACTCAGAAAATCTCAGCCGCAAAAACTAAAATCAAAAACTAATTAAAAAAAATCGGAACCCTAGCAAAATAGAAAAGTGCATTTTTATAGTTCCAGAGGGGTCACGGTGACAACGTGAGGTGTCGAGATCTTCAATTTCCTTTCACGCACAGGAGAGGGGTCATGGTGACAATGAATTTCATTGTCACCATGAGGTCTTCAAAGTTTCGCTTCTGTCCAGGAAAAAATTATGTCACGGTGACAATGAACTTTGTTGTCACCGTGAGGTCTTCATCCCTTGCATTCTGTCAAGGAAAGAATTATGTCACGGTCACAACCAATTCATTGTGACCGTGACCCATTAATTTCAGCTACTGTTTGCAATTCTTCTTATGTCACGGTCACAACAAATTCATTGTGACCGTGACCCCTTGAGCAAAAATCTACAAAGGCACAAAACTTTAATCAAAAAGTTATCTAAAATGCATCAAAATTCCAATTTGGTTAAGATTAACAAAATTAACATAAAAGAAACATAGCATGACATTAAACACAACTAAATACGCAAAAATCATATAAAAATACTATCAAAACTAAATAATATATTGAAGTTATCAACCTACGAGGACATGCCAGGAATTGATCGGAACATCGCAAGGCATGCTATTGTAACGTATCCGGACCATAAGCCTGTAAAACATAAATTGAGAAGACTTAGGCCGAAATGGGTAGACAAGGTTAAAGAGGAGATCCAGCAGTAGATCGAAGCCAAGTTCCTGGTTGAAGTACAGTATCCTACATGGCTAGCAAATGTAGTCCCTGTAGCCAAGAAGAACGGAAAGTTAAGGGTATATGTGGATTATCGAGATCTGAACAAGGCCTGCCCTAAAGATGATTTTTCGCTACCCCACATTGACGTGTTGATAGATAGTGCCGCCAACTACGTGATGTACGGTTTTGGGGATCGTTATGTAGGCTACAACCAGATCCTTAACAAGATAGTCGGCCGAATTAAAACAGCTTTCATCACGGAATGGGGGACCTACGCTAATAGAGTAATGCCTTTGGGCCTAAAGAATGTAGGGGCTACGTACCAAAGAATGGCAACAAAGATCCTAAGCGACTTGATCCACAAGGAAGTGGAGGTGTACGTGGACGACATGATGGTCAAGTCAGCCACCAGGGAGGGCCATTTCGAATCTTTAGAGAAGTTCTTCACTAGGATTGATAAGTACAGCTTGCGACTTAATCCACAGAAGTGTATCTTCGGAGTAACTTCAAGAAAGCTACTGGGGCATGTCGTCAGCCAGAGGGGAATTGAAATTGACTCGGACAAGGTGAAGGCCATTAGAGAGATACCTGTGCCACAAAAAGAGAAGGAGGTGAGAAGCTTCCTAGGCAAGCTACAGTATGTCAGCCGATTCATTGCGAAGCTCACTTCGATATGCGATCTAATCTTCAAGTTGCTCAGAAAGAATCAGCCTCTGGTGTGGAATGAAGACTGCCAGAGCGCTTTTGATAGCATCAGGGAATATCTGCTGAATCCGCCAGTGTTGAGGCCATCGCAACCGATCAAGCCGCTTATCTTTATTTGGCAATGGAGGATGGCTCCGTGGGAGCCATGATGGCCCAAGATGATGAATTTGTGGTGGAATTCGCGGTTTACTATCTCAGCAAGAAGTTCCTAGCCTACGAGATAAAATATGCTGAAGTAGAGAAGATCTGCCTGGCAGTGATTTGGGCGTCAAAGAAGCTTAGGCACTACTTCCATTCGTACAGAGTTCAGGCAGTGGCAAAGCAGAATCCTTTGACGTATTTGCAAGAAGCGCCGTCTTTGCTTGGTAAGATGGGAAGGTGGTTGCTATTGCTACAAGAGTTCGATGTCGAATACATCACTCGCAAAACTATTAAGGGGCAAGCAGTAGCGGAGTTTCTTGCTGATCATCCCATTCAGGGCAACGCGCCCGAATTCAATTTTCCTGATGAGAGCATATCCACAATTTCTGTCCAAGGATGGCAGTTATATTTTGATGGGGCTGTAAATAACAAAGGGGCAGGAGTCGGAATCATGTTGACGACCCCAGATGATGAGAAGCTCCCGTTGGCCAAGAAGTTGAGGTACAGGGTCACTAACAATGAAGCTGAGTATGAAGCGTGCACCTTCGGGTTAGAAGCCTTGGCTGCCTTGGGGGCAAAGAACGTAGAGGTTTTTGGTGACTCATCCTTGGTAATCAGCCAAATTCGGGGTGAGTGGGCTATAAAGGAAGAACAGCTGGTACCTTATGTTGAATATCTGAAGGAGCTATGTGGGTAGTTCGAGACCTATACGTTCCGCTTTGTGCCGAGAGAGGATAACCGTCTGGCTGATGCACTGGCAACTCTGGTGTCGATATGGGATAATCCTAAAGGAATAGCTATGAAGCCTGTCCTGATTTTGAGTTTTGAGAGGCCCAGCTTCGAGATCAAACCAGTAATGGAAGTAGAAGTAGTAGATGGAAAGCCATGGTACTTTGACATCATAAATTATTTGGAAAATGCGAGATTTCCAAAGGAAGCTACCGAGAAAGATCAGAGGATGATCCGAAGGCTATCCACTCAGTTCATATCCTTAGACGGGGTGTTATACAAAAGGTAAGCAGATGGTATCCAGCTCAGGTGCTTAGACGAAAGGAAAGCCCGGAGGGTGATGGAAGAAACCCATACAGGCGTCTGTGGGGCTCATATGAATGGGTTAACCCTGGCGAAGAAGATCATAAGGCAAGGCTTCTATTGGCTTACGATGGACAACGATTGCTCAAAATATGTTAAGCAGTGCCAGCTATGCCAGCAGTACGCAGATTTAAGGCACTTGCAAGTGTCAGAGCTACATAGCCTAACATCACCTTGGCCATTCGCTGCTTGGGGAATAGACATTATTGGAGAGATTCGCCCTACGGTATCCAACGGGCACAGATACATAATAGTCGCAATCGACTATTTACGAAATGGGTAGAGGCAGAATCCTTCAAGAAGATCGACGCGAGAGACATGGCCAAGTTTATTGAAAGAAATATGATCTGCAGATACGGCCTCCCACATAACATAGTGTCTGATAACGGGGTGCAGTTCATGGGGGAAACCAGGAAGCTTCTTGAGAAGTACGGAATCGAGCACCATAAATCCTCTCCCTATCGACCACAAGCTAACGAGGCAGTAGAGGCTGCCAATAAGAATATGAAGAAGATTCTAGCCAAGATAGTCCAAACCTACAAAGACTGGGCAGAGAAGCTACCCTTTGCACTGTGGGGTTACAGAACGACGGTGAGGACATCTACGGGCACTACACCGTATTCTCTGGTTTATGGGACAGAGGTAGTGCTGCCAGTCGAGGTAGAGCTCAAATCGCTGAGGGTAGTCATGGAAGCTCAGATTCCGGAGGCCGAAGGGGCACAGCAGAGGTTACAGCATTTGAACTTATTGGATGAGAGTAGGCTGAAAGCTTACTATCATAATCAGATCTATCAGAAGAAGCTGGCCAGATCATTTGGGAAGAAGGTGAAAAGGCATCTGCTGAAAGAGGGGGACTTGGTGTTCAAACAGATGAGGCCAGGGGTACCAGATATCAGAGAAAAATTTAGACCAACCTGGGAAGGGCCGTTTATCCTCAAGAGGCTATTGTTCAAAGGAGCTGCAATCTTATCGGATAGCGATGGTAATGAGTTCAAGGAACCGATCAATGTTGACAGACTCAAAAGGTTCCATGGCTAAAAAACTAAAATAAAAAGAAGAGAATAAAATGGCCCGCGGGTCGAAAACTAAAAAAAGGCGGCCTTGCTAAAATTGGGCGCCTCGACAGGGTGAAAACCGAAAAAAGGCATCCTGTGCAAAAATTAGAGGCACGAGAGAAAAAGTCCAAGCGTGAAAACCCGAGAGGGACGGTTGGTAACAGGAGTCGATGCTGTTAAAATTTGTTTTCATATATTCATAGGGCATGCACAGTCGAGTTAAGGTCAAAACTGATCATGTATGCTGAAATTCTATGGAAATGTACATAATTTTGTGAAATAAAATAAGAATTATTCTTCTCATTTCCGTCATTTTCTAGTTCTGCATTAAAAAGAAATGTAATACTCAAAAAGTGTACATATGTAAACTAAGCTAGGTCCTTCTGCTGCTCTCGCCAGTCTGATGCTTAAGCCCTCGCGTCCTATTGTCAGATGCCGGGCTAAGGACCCATCTCTTATACTCGCTAGTGGAAGCCACAGAATGAGCTCCGAACCGAGGAATGACAGTCTTCACCGGTAGTCGGCTCCACAGTTCATGATATCGAGAAGCAAAGGCAGCAGAAAGAACTCCTCCCCGAAAAGATAGTGGGACCCTCACCACATCCTGAATCATCCCAAGCTGGCGAGCACACCGAGCTGTGATATGGAAAGTAGCTTGATGGAGCCCACAGAGGGGAACACACCCCGATGGCCCATCAATGATCGTATGGGACAGAGGTAACCAGGCAGACATGAAACTGGTATCATCATCTGATAGCTCGCTAAACCTGGCAATGCCTTCATCAGCAGTGGCGCATATATAAAACCGTCGATGCGGGAGGAAGTGTCTCGAGGAGTACTGCATAATGACTCGGGGAGGTGGCTCTTACAACATCCTCAGTTTCTCTTGCAGCCAGACCTGATAAAAAAAATTCCGCTGGAGTAAGTAGGATTTACTTCAGACAAAAATAAGGAATAGGGTTGTGTGAAAATCCGAAAGGACGCACTTCCCGCCAAGAAAAGCTAGTGCGAAAATCCATAAGGGACGCACTACCTTTAAAATAATGATGTACCTGGAGCAATAAGGGGCTTCCCGTGAACATGGTGGTGGATCCGGAGCATACAGCATCTAAGCCCAGAATGGTCTCAGCAGGAATAAGTGGAAAGGGAGATAGCCCGCGGTGGAAATCGTCCAAAGCCCCAAACAGGTGAAGATCGCTAATCAAACCCCCTGGAGCCACAGTCAAGAAGCTCATCATGCAAAATAAGAATATGATGCTTACCTAGTAGGTGAGGACATCAGAGAATCTGTCTAGAGCCTCGACCAGCGGCTCCAAAGAGAAGGTAGAACCCGGGGGAACCAACTGCGCAGCCTCAAAAGGGGCTATACCTAGAGACAGAGCAATATCTCGAGTCTGGAGTAAACCGCAACGTGGGACACAAGGCAAAGCGTTAGGGGGATACCAGGCACCGACAATGGCAGCTAACTCCTCAGGTAGGGGGCATAACTCCTGGTACGTGAACTTGAAGACGTGAAACCGGGGATTCTAGAAATGGGTTGCAGCTAGAAGAAGGTTGTGGTCTACCTTAGCCCTGTGCAGGTGTTTCAGACCGGAAAGAGGAGAAAGAGTGTCGTTTTCCCAAGTGTAGTTGTCGTCTAAGATGCGGTACATCTTTTGTAGGAGAGGAGATGATATCTTGTGAAAATCAGAGGATGAAAGCTAGAAAAATGTTGAGAAAATGAGAAGACACAAGAAATCAGAAAAGTTGACGAAATATATAGGGAAGTGCCACGGACGGCCTGCCCGTGCCTCAGGAGAGACGGCCTGCCCGTCGGTAGTTGTCCACCTGGCAGTTTGCATACGTCGGCATTGCATCACGTGCATTAATTTCGCATTTAATGGGGAATAGTGAACGACAGACGCCCAGCCCGTCGGTCACGAAATCTATATAATGGCCTTGTGACCGATGGACAAACAGTTTTGCCATTTTCTCTCTTCCTCTCCCTCTCGTTTTTCGTCATTTTCTGCACTCTTTTCTTTTCTTTTTTCATTTCTCTTGCTTTTTTGGGCCATTTTCGCTCGACCGGTCATCCAAGGAAGTACTTTTCTTCATTTCTACATTTTTCTGCAAATTAAAGGTAAGTAACCAATCACTTTCTCTTTTAATTTTGATTTATTTCCTTTTCTTCTTCTTCTTTTTGCTTTTAGAATGAGGATTGCTTTAGTTTGCCTTAGAAATTAAGGGTAGACGATGCTAGTTTTTATATATAATTTTGTCATGCTAATTAGTCAAATCTTTGCATGATATTGCCTATAAAACATGTTCCCTTAGAAGTAGGAATTCCTATGCATGCTAGCAAATGTATATAAGTATGGTATATATGCTATTGTTGGGGCCTGAGGCCTGTCCCTTTTGTGTAGTAAGTAGGGCACACCCTTGCCGGGGTGCAGCCCATTTTTTTGTGTATATATATATACAATCATTTTTTTGGGGCCTGAGGCCCGTTTTGTGATTTTTCCATGCAGGAGGTTGGGCACATCCCTGTCGGGGTGTTGCCCAATTATTTTATTTTCAATTCTTTATCTTTCTCTCCTCATACATGGGCTGCTATCGCCCGGATGAGGTCTAAGGTGCCTTTTGTTTTGGAAATTGGGCCTATTAACGCCCGCTCTGTTAAATTAATTTATATAATCTTTTCTTTTGCAGGATACCTCCGAGACGACGAGTTCCCCAGGCTCGGCCCGAGATAGAGGTCTCGAGCTGGATGGATGATGAGTCCGCCCAGAGATACAGGGCGCTGGCCCAGGTCGAGATCCGGGCTAGCCGTTTTATGTCTAGGCCATTCCTAGAGGCCCTAGGGATGGCCGTCGAGGTAGACGCACTGATAGAGGGTGCTGGATGGATAGACTTTCTGACTCCCGCATTTCAAACATTCCCCGAGGCTACACGGTAGGTGTTAGACACTCTATGCTATGGAGGGCAACAGAGATCGGACACCGAGCCGGGCGTAGTGCAGTTTTGGTTTGACGGCTAGAATTTTAGTATCACGAGACGTCGGTTCTTGGAGACGATGGGGTTCCCGACAGGTGATGGAGTTATAGTCCCGCAGAGAGCGGTGAGGCGCGCCCATTAGGCGGCTATTGCTTTGCCAAGAGTGTTGTATGATCACGATACGGCGAAGAGTACCGTACTGTCTCTCAGGCACTCCGGTAACTGCACAGAGTGCTTTCCAGCTCGTACCTCGATCGGGCTAGTAATCCAGGGTCGCTTTATGCGGCCGAGATCTGAAGCCTCTAGGCTATAGTGGCAGGCCAGCGCCTCAATGTTATCCATGAGAACCTGGCTAACATGCTTAGAGTTGGGAGGGGATCAGCCCCAGTGGTGATAGTCGGAGGGGTTGTCACCAGATTGCTTTTGGACTTAGGAGTCGCCCCATATAGGCTCAGACGACCCTTGGACGAGGGGATCTATGTTGATGCGTCTGCTGCAGTTTAGATGGGCATGGTCTTGCCGCTGCCGGGGCAGCTTGAGGCCTTCAGGCTACTCACCATCCACGAGACTAGGCGAGCTTTTGCTCTTCCGCCTTTGGGACCAGAGCAAGAGCAAGAGCAAGAGCAGCAGCCACCTCCTCAGCCTCCACAGTCCTCGTAAGACCAGGCACCTCCTCAGACTTAGACTGCGCCACCGCCACCACGGCAGGAGTAGCCCAGGACTCCATCGGATTTCGACATGGAGTTCACCATGGACGAGCTTTTCGGCACCCCACAAGCGTCCAGGGCACCGACTCCTTTTCCCTCACCGAGCACCAGAGTACAGTGGTCCACCCTCAGGCCATCCGAGAGGTTTCATCCTTACTTCAGGAGCGACCCAGGGGCATCCACTTTTGTAGCTCAGCCATCAGAGCCGACTCAAGAGCCACCGCAGCCGCAGCCAGACATCTTGCAGCTTCTGACGTCCATGTTCACATCGTTTGAGCATCAATTAGAGGAGAGGGACAGGGCTACCCATGAGAGACTGGACAGATAGTAGGCTGCTATCTAGGAGCAGTCCAGAGTCATTGAGCGTTTGGCCCAGGAGCAGGTCGAGCTCATTGACCATATGGCATAGGACCAGGCCCGGCTTATGGAGAGCGTCAGGGACGAGCAGGCTAGGCTTGTGGATCAGGTTGTTCAGGGACAGAGAGAGCTCAGGGAGCAGCTTGGTCAGGATCTGAGGATGTCCCAGGATCAGGCATCTCAAAGGATTGATGTGACTTTGCAGATGATTGATGAGTCACTCGATTCTCTTAGGTCTCGGTTCCAGGCGATAGAGGGGATCGTTCATCCCCTGTCCCAGTCCATGAGAGAGTTCAGGGAGCACACTGAGCAAAGACTGGAGTGGATGAGGACGGCCGCCAGTGAGCAGACCAGCCAGATGAGCCAGGCTTTCAAGCAGTTAGGGGGGACAGTTTTTGACACCTTGAGCTTCATGAGGACGTGCGCCCAGCCCTTCCTGGACGGCTACGCTCAGGTTAGATTCAGACAGACTTACACTTCTGGGGCTGGACCATCTGCGCCTCAGCATCCACCTCCGACTCAGCCAGTTCCCCCTCCACCTCAGCCTGAGCCTATTTACCTCTCGGATGATGAGGACCTGGATGAGGAGCTCACGGACTACCCACCATCATAGTCATTCAGGGAGTTTGGATGACATTCTTTTTGTATTTTTTTCATTATTGTTGCAGTTGTATATACATTTGTACAAAAGCTGATGTTAGTGGAAAACTTTTATTTCCAGCTTTGTATATTTATTAATTTATTTCTATTTATGCTTTATTCACATTAAAGATGATTGTATGCCCTTATACCCATTCATACCAAAGGTCAAAATGATCATATGGCGAGAAAAATGATAAAAAGCAATACAATGACACAAAACATGATGAAAATAATGATAATGAGATGACAAAAAGGATGACAAATAATAAAACCACATCATTTATGAGCATATTGAAAGGGAATAACTCATACATGAATTAAGAAAATCCTTTGCCATACAGGGACATTGCTTAACACCGGTCCAAATACGGACATCAATCACAATCTGAGGACAGACAGATCGAACTTCATATCCTCACAATTCGCGCGGCAGCCAGAGAGTGCTACGCACCTTATAGATCGGATGGGGGTTAGCAAGGGAACTTCCGAAGTTGCAGTTAGAGAACCCTGCTCTTCACACTGGGATTGTAGCCAGAGAGCGCTACATCTCACAGTTTGCGCGGCAGCCAGAGAGTGCTACGCACCTTGCAGATCGGATGGGGGTTAGCAAGGGAACTTCACAATCGAAGTTGCAGTTAGAGAACACTGCTCTTCACACCGGGATTGTAGCCAGAGAGCGCTACATCTCACAGTTCGCACGGCAGCCAGAGAGTGTAACACCCCCTTCCCATACGTAGGCGATCCCATCCGATAAGGAGTGAGATGCCGTATGAGTCAAGGTGTCACCAAACAATAGCAAAGCAAAACATATATCCATTCATAACATACATTCAGAAATACAGAATAATTAAAAACTTTATATGCAGAAAGCAAAGGCTGATCATGCATTACTATAATAAACTATTACAATAATGATCTGATCAACTAGCTGAAACAAAATAATATTACATATACAAAATATAGTTACAAAAGCGGAAGCTGATACAGAGAGTCCTATACAAAAAGAATCATCACTGATACAAAACTGAGCCCTACACTAAAACTCTTCTGTGTTGGCTTGATGACGGCGACTCCCTCAAAGCAAAACTCCTTCCGCACCTGCACGGGTAAAAACACCGTGCTAAGCGATAAATGCTTAGTGGGGAAACACACATAAATAATGGACGGCCATTCACAATGGTCGTCAAGGCATAACACATTCACAATGGCAGAATGCAAGGCTATAACATAAACCGTATAAACATGCTCATAAATAGAAACCATACAATCAGTATCTCAATAATCATATCCATTCCAGAATAATCCAACATATGTTTCATCATTAAACTCATTCAGACAATCCATTCATAGCCAGATCAGATCAGAACAATTCCATTAACATTTAAAGAACACCTGCTGACTCTAGATAGTGGATAACAAGTGAACTGAAGGTACCTTACGGGTACGAATCGAATACTGAGGGTACCTCACAGGTACAAGTCAAATGTTATTGCATTTATCAAAACATGTTATTTATATACTGAGGGGACCTTAAACAAGATCCTAATACTGAAGGGTTCACGAGGAACCAAACAGGGACCTGATCGGGGTCCAAACTGAACTGAGGGCTGCAGCTAAAGACTCTATTAGGCATGCCTAACTATCCACTTACTCGACTCTAGCAGGTTATGCGTCATTCAAATCACAATTCAGAGTACGGAATAAAATTCATCAGAAATTCATGGTATCATTTATATCAAAGCATATAAAAGTATGGCATGCATCATACCGCAATATAAGTCCATTCAGAAGAAACACCAAATTCATTTCTGAGTCAAAAGACGGGAAAATTTTGGAAAAAGGGCTGAACGGGGTAACGGGTGAGGTTGGCTGGTCACGTGGCTTGACTGGCCTCCTCACAGGGCAGGTCACGAGACGTGACTGTGGGTCACGCCTCGTGACTTGCTTCGTCCCTCGCAGATCACGCGACGTGCCTCGTCTGGTCACGCCTTCGCTCTTGCCGGTCACGAGTCGTGACTGGGCGTCACGTCTCGTGACTGGCTTCTTTGAGACAGGTCACGCGTGACTGTCTCCTGTGACTCTCCCTCAGGCCGGTCACGAGTCGTGATTGGGAGTCACGTCTCGTGACTGGCCTCATTTTAGCTGGTCACGAGTTGTGACAGCAGCCACTGACACGACCTCAGCAAGTGTACTGAATCGACAAGTAATATAATGGAGTAAAATTATGACTCCGAGTTATCGTACCCAAGGGACTGAACACGCAAGTTATGAAAATTGAATGTATGCTAAAGAATTCCCAATTAATTGAATTGATTAAATTAACTAAACTAAAACTAATAAATTAATCTACTGCTATAATGATTAAGCAACAACAAATTAAGATGACAGTAAAACTAACAAAGATAAAAGTAAATAAAAACGAGAAAAGATATCAAATTATAAAAGCGTTGTTCAAGTTCACTCATCCACCCCTTACCCAAATATGAATAAAATCAATCTATGAATCTTATAAGAAAGAAATCGGGATAACCCTCTTAACCCAAGCGTCCCATTCCGGAGCAAGCTATTCTAATCGCATAACATCCCATTCCGGAGCAAGTCATACAACTAGCCTAATCACGGGTCTAAAATCCTAGGTTCGGTTTGCTTTCCCATTCCGGAGTCAAACATCCCAAAACCTCATTATTTCGCTCATCACTCAAATCTTAAATCATAAAATCCTGTCCATTTAGATTCCCATTCCGGAGTAGTCTAAACACCACAGCAAACATGATAGAAAATTCTGAGAATAAAATACATTCATGGCATCCAATTAACAAATTCAATAACCAACATAGACATATGAAATAAATCATTCATCACAATTGGAAACTGAACTGAAAAACTAAAATCCATAAACAAGCAATAAACACCAGCAAAATAAACCAATCTTTCATACATAAACTCAATAGATGTTCATAATTCACATCTTAGATATAGGAGATTCAGAGATCCCCCGAACAACTAAATGACTACTCACAATCCATTACAAAATCAAAAGAGTAAAAGAAAGAATAAACCCTGAAATTCATTGAAAAAATCCCGATTGAATTGCTCGATCTTCGATCTCTTTCTTCAACTCTTCAATGGAGAAAATAACTAAAATTCTGGAAAAACTAAGAACTAGCAAAACTCTTGAAATTGAACTGTGAAACTAAAGCAAATTAATCTCAATTACTAATCGAAAACCAAAAACAAGAACGAAAATTGAAGTTTAGGACCGAAGAATATCTCTCAAAATCTCAGCTGCAAAAACTAATAACAAAAACTAACTAAAAAAAATCGGAACCCTAGCCAAATAGAAAAGTGCGTTTTTATAGTTCCAGATGGGTCACGGTGACAATGAAATTCATTGTCACCGTGTTCAGTCGAGAATTTCAAATCCGTTCACGCACAGGAAATGGGTCACGGTGACAATGAAATTCATTGTCACCGTGATGTCTTCGAAGTTTGCTTCTGTCCAGGATTTAGCTATGTCACGGTCACAATGAAATTTATTGTGACCGTGATGTATGTGCTTCTTTGATTCTGCCTTGAGGATTTTTATGTCACGGTCACAATGGAATTGATTGTCACCGTGACATACCTCCTACTTGCATTCTGCCCAATCGTTCACTATGTCACGGTCACAATGAAATCCATTGTGACCGTGACCCATCTAGGTCAGCTCCTGACTTCCACTTCTCTTCATGTCACGGTCACAATGAATTTCATTGTGACCGTGATGTAACTAGAACCTCACCTGCAAAGTGTCATAAAAATCAATCAAAAACTATCTATAATGCATCAAAATTCCAATTTGACTAAAATTAGTAAAATCAACCTAAAGGAAACAAAACCTAACACAAAAACACAACTAAACACCTAAAATCATATAAAAACACTATGAAAACTAAACACTATATTGAAGTTATCAAAATACCCCACACTTAGACTTTGCTCGTCCTCGAGTAAATGAATTATCCAAATTCCTGAAATTTCAAACTCTAACTCAGAATATGAAAACTTAACAACAGTCATAGCACCAAGTAGAAGGGTCTTAGTTACAAATTCTCAAATCAATTTATATCAAGTAATTTCACACGTGTGTGTGCTAGGCTCAAAACCAATTTTCTCTTCTCTTCTCAAAACAAAACAACCAATGCATTCCAGTAATTGAGCAAAGAAATTAAATATGCAAATGAATTCCCATATAGGTTTCACGCTTAAAACTCAGGATAATCATACGCCTCTCCTTTAGCACCGGAACCACAAGGGTCATCTCCACTTAAACAACTCAACCCAATAATAGAATCAAAAGGACTTATTTCAGGGTTGTAATGTTAGGTTAAGGTATTGGCTAACAAGAAAAGTTAAAGAATTCAAACCAAGAATTTGCCACTTTACCTAAAATTCAACTAACCCAAACTGAACAAAATTGTCCAGATCCTACCTTCAATTCACCCATAATTTCCAATGTTGTCTACTTCTCCACACATAATATGCATTGAACTTAACAACAACAAAATGATGAATTTCCCTTTTAATTCACTTTTAAACCCAATTCCATAATTATGAGTATATCTTTCTCTACTCAAAGGTACCCCACACTTGAATTTTTCTATATTCAATACATCAAAATTGACAAATAGAACCCACAAAACTCATCAAACTTTCATCATCATTTTTTTTTCTTTTTTTCTTTATTTTTCTTTCTCTTCTTTTTTTTTTTTTTCTTTTTTTTTAGGGTACCCAAAGTCTAGAATTTCTTATACCCATCTAATGAGGGAAAGTTTAACACCATACTAAATAATGCCCACAAAATTCAACAATTCTTCTCACACTTCCACTATTTCAACAATAGATACTCTTATTCAACTTTCAATGATATTCCAACCCAATCCTAGAGTGGCCAATTCTTAGAAACGGGTAGGCAAAGGCATTTAGGCTAAATGGTAAAATAATAGTGTAACAAGAAAATTTCGTAGTACGCTTTTAGCATACTAAATCAGCTCAACGGGGCTAGCAATGGAAATAACATAAACAGGTAGGTCTAAAGCTGTTTGAAAGTGGCTATCAAAGAACAAATTGCCTTAATCATGTCCTAAACTTGTTTAAGTTGTTATCATGTTTCGAAGGGTGATGAGGAAGGTTCTAATTATCCTACCATTCCTTCACTCAAAAACTCTTACGCACCGGATTTTTTTCAAATTTTTACAAACAAGCCTATAGTGCATAAAAGATTTGAAATCACAAGATATATGACCGATTGAGATTCAATTTGCTTCTAAAACTTCCAACTACTCGTTTGCCAAGATCAGTTTTTAAGATATATTATTCTCCAATTAAAGTTCAAAACATTCACAACAGGAATAACTGAGGTTAAGCTAAGCTGAGATAAAGATATTTAGGCAACAGCAATAAAGTGCAAAGAAACTAAAACAGAACTAACCGTGCATCATACATCAATGGAATGGCTGTTAATTACATATATAATGCGAAATTAATGTCTCCTACCCCCCCACATAAAAACTTGCTGTCCCCAGCAAGTAATAATATTACAGATCAAAAAGAAAAATAAAAATAAAATAAACAAAAGGCAAAACAAAAGATAAGAGTTCTCCCTGATCACAGATCGGATGGTGGTGGTGGAAAATGTGCATCAAATCTGGAAGTCAAAGATGCCAAGCCATAAAGCACTTGCTCCATCTGAGATTGGAGCTCAGTCTGGGTAGCGGAAATACTATCCATCCGCTCCATAAGCACGTCATAATGTGCTAAAGATAACGGCTGGGGCTCAGGGGCTAGGGGAGCGTGTGCCTCTGGATCATCCTCCTGCTCATGAGGTAAACCGCCCAAACCTCTCTCAACTCCATGTAAATACTCCTCCCTAGTGGACAACCGAAAACCATCGGCCATTGTCACATCCTTCACGAGTACCTTCATATTGATAAGCATTTTCTGATCGATGGTGGCAACGGAAGGCAGTGATTTGTATTTTTTCAATGGATGGCGGACACGCTTGGCAATGGCGGTTACAAATCCTCCTAGTGCAATTTTTGTGACTTTCTTCGACTTCCATTGCATCTCCTCTAGTTTGTGCCAGAAATGTGTGGCTCCATTTATTCGGACACCCTGGATCATGCACGCAAGAAACAGGGCTTCCGGCAAGTTCACTTGGCCCGCTGAATCGGCATGGCTGAGCAGAGATAAGGAGAAATATCGATGGAGGATCCGCAAGATATGGCTGTTCAAATGATGAGCCTTAGGTTTTCCTGAGACATACTGTGTGGCCGTCACAGTGTCTCGAATGACTGCCCATGCACCATCTTTGGAGTAATCTTCATACCAATCAGATGCCAAATGTGGAAATCCAAGGTATTCTGAAATTTCATGAAAGGTGAGGTTATACTCAGTAGAATCCAAGAAAAATGAAACAGAACCGGGATCAGTGATAAGATCGGGGCCTGGTCGACACGTGACAGTGGACACAAAATCCCTTGTCAAGGTGGGGTAGACTTTCTCGTTTATCATAAACACCCTCTCCCAACCAATTTGAGCAATCAGGTGCTGGACTTCATTTTTTATGCCAATTTTCACCAGCAATCCTGTAACACCCCAACTCATACGTAGGCGAACCCATCCGCAAGGGAGTAGGAAGCCGTACGAGTAGGTGTGTTACCGAACAGAAACGATACAAAGCGTATACAATTATGAAAGAATTAAAACTTTTAAGGAGCAAAAAGCTGAACATACATATTCCTAAACGCGCATATTTTAAACGGAAACATACACATCTATAATTTTACAATCATACAATAGGAGTCTGAAATATTACATCATTCTCTTTACATATTATTACTTATACATATAACACAGATTTACAAAATTCTAAATTACAAAAGCTGAACAAGATACAAAACTTCTAGCTTCTATGTGGCCGACTCTGCAGATGCGCGACTCGAACAAAAGAAAACCTGCCACCTGCACGGGGAAAAGAGCCCGTGCTAAGCGATAACGCTTAGTGGGGAAAACAAACATAATAATATGGACGGCCATTCACAATGGTCGTCGAGGCAAAATACATTCAAATGGCAATTGCGGATATTCAAAACACATATCTAAACAGACTTGCATAATAAAGGCATTCATTCAGAAACTCACACATATAATCATATACATATAGCAGGAATGGGCCAAAACAGTCATAACCCAAAACACGACACCAGTGTTATCATGCTGAGCCACATACCCAAGAAAATCATCCAAAACACCACACTTCTGCTGCACAACTCTAATACATAGCATATCATGCTGTAAACACTCCCATAACGGAGACTGAAGGCATAATCACATCACTTCACATTCATATCAAAACCATGCAGAAAGTACGATTACATCTTATATACTTACCCTCACAACCAATCTGATTCACATGCTTATACACAATAAAACCATGCTTAACTCATATACATAAATACATCGATCGAATCATTTCAAAGCATTCAGAAATTAATAACAAATCACATGCCAAGTACGGATAATCATGTTAACTGCAAAGTCATGTTTACTAAATACAGATTTACCTTCTGAAGCCCGTAGTCATATTCATATACACATAAACTGATTCTTGCTCATTCAGATATCACATTCTGATGGCTATTTCAAAACAGAATAAAACAAACCATCAAAGTACCTGCTGACTCATAATAGTGGATAACGAGTGAACTAATTAGTACCTTACGGGTACAAGTCGGCCAGAGAGTACCTTACGGGTAATAATCGAAAATCATTTTATTTTGTCACAAAAGCATTTTACTGATGAGGGATCTTAACCCGATCCAACCACATTAAAAAAGGATCGCGAGGATCCGTACTGATAGGGGTTCGCGAGGAACCAGTCGTGGGACCTGATCAGGGTCCAAATCGTTCAAAGGGCGCTGCAGCTACAAAGACTCTATTAGGCATGCCTAACTATCCACTAGACTGACTCTCGCAGGTCATGCATAATACAAATCATATTTCAAATCACATACTTTATATCATTGTACATAATCAGCGATAGTTGAGACATATGAATAAGTTCATAAAGTCAAACATGCATCATACAATTTACACTTTGAACATAACATGATAATCTTAGAAAAGATCATAAGTATAAATATACATAATACATTCAATTATATTAACATACTTCATAAAATAGTCAAACAATAAACCTAAAGGCATCACAAATTCGGAATTCAAACATTGGAATCACCAAAAAAAACTCATTCAACACAACATATCTGTCGCGCTCGCGATCCCTGTCGCGCTCGCGACAGAGACTATAGTCTCTTCGCTGCGCGCGCGCGACGGACTTCGCGATCGCGGGAAGGAGAGAAGGGCCCGGCTCTGTCGCGCTCGCGATATTGTCGCGGTCGCGACAGAGGACAAGTATTGCTATCGCGGGGTCGCGACAAGTCGCGTGCTCGCGATAGCACAGGCCAACAATGTGCTCTGTCGTGATCGCGACGGTTGTCGCGCTCGCGACAGAGAGCAGACAAGCCATTGCTATCGCGGGCTTGCGACAGCATCGCGTGCTCGCGACAGCACAGCATCAAAATCACCGGTCTCTGTCGCGCTCGCGACAGTGTCGCGATCGCGACAGAGTCATGATTCCGAAAATCTGCAGAATTTTGCAAGATCTTTCCTTCCTTAAACTCACCCACAAATACATCAAACACCTCCAAAGGTCTCTTACCTCATTTCCAGCAAGTCACACATCATTAACAATATAAATCCAACATTTGTATCAAGAATTTCAATAAAACATGCCACTAACAATATCCATATACACAATTTATAATAACAACCTTATTCATCAATCAACTCAATCGCACCCACGTTAAATGTATTCATACATATGGTTCTTCATGCTAAGGTTACTCATGAGACTATCACATAATAGCACTCATTCATAAACAATCCTTCATAGGGTTATATCTATGATTAATTACTAGTTAAATCACCAATCTTAAACGTACTCCTAAGTTTTCCCAACGATACTTACTTGTATAGCCAATTAATTACCCTAAACATGCGTAATAACTGATGGGAAAGATACGGGATTGATCCGGGTCAATCCTAGACTCAAAAATAGAGAAGAAAAGGCTCAAAACATGTTTTTCTGTCGCGAGGTCGCGACACCTGTCGCGCTCGCGACAGAGGCTCGCCACAGCTACCTAACAGACTGCTTTTTACCGCAAATTTATATCGTGAAAACCGACCTCTAAAACTCATTTTTAGGAAAAGTGGTATTCTTAACAAATGTTCCCCTACATCTTAACTTTCAAAAGAAACAAGTTTCAGGTCAATTGGACGTCTAAAACTCCAGATATGCACTCCACAACCCATACTGGTCAAACAACCCGTCACACAAAGAAACACTACGGTGTTATCCAAAATTCAAGGTCTTAGAGCAATAATTTGCCCAAGACTATTTCTATGACTTTTAAATTAATAGAATTCATGGTTCTAGAGGTTCAAGAATCGCACGATTTAGAGTTCTAAAACTCAACTTATGACCAAAACATTGCACAAGGGTCAGATGAGAACGAAACAGGGTTTACCCCAATTACACACTTCACTTCCAATTCTCACACACCTTCAACTTAAGCCACTTCATGCATTATTAATACATTTACCCAAACAAATACATGCATAAGAATCATCTTAATCACTCAATTTACTGGAAATCATATACAAATATATATTCATAGCTCAATAAGAATTTAGGGGAAAAACCAAATAAAACTCAATTAAAGGAATCCACTCCCAAACCTCTTGTTGCACAATAGTTGTTCTCTTCAAGCTTTAAATCTTCTCTTTTCCTTTACTTTGATTCTTCTTATCACCAATTACTTGCACAAACAAACCCATAATTCTTAATTCAATCATAACTTAAACAAAACTAGGAGTAGAAAAAGAACTCAAACATAGGAACCCTAAAATCTCAACTTACCTCTTTACTCTTACTTCCCAAGCTCCACTAAATCACTTCCAATTTATTCAAAACCAAAAGATTGAACAAAGAAAGGGAAGAAAAGGAAAAGAGATGGAGAATAGGGAGAATGAGAGAGCAAAAACGGGAACTCTTTTTCCCTAACACTTAATCTTTCTTTCACATTAAATGTACACCTACCCAATGCCACTTGTCCACTTCCTATAGGTCCACATGTCGTAATCTTCAATCCCACTTTGACTTACTCCTACATGCACCATACACTAAACACACACAAATAATTCTTGAATAAATATCTTCAATACACCAAACACCACTCACACCATATCATTTCTTAGCCCACTCACATCCTACTTCCATATACTTCAAGCATACTCTAACAATTCCTTATAAGCCACTTGTCATCATCCTACAAACCCAAGTGTCACAATCTTATCCAATCACTTCCTACATACCATACACATGTTCCACTAGATATTTCCTCACTTAACATTTTATTAATTAATTATTTTCTTTGCACTTTAGTCCTAATTAACCAAACTTTCTCAAGCACAAATTACCGAAATACCCTTCCGTTCCCGACTTCGCATGCAAATTCCGACTAGGGCCATTTTGGGGTGTTACAAATCTACCCTCCTTAAAAGAATTTCGTCCTCGAAATTCACATATATCTGATTTTCTGAATTTCAAAATCTTTATTACTAACATTCACACATTAACATCATACTATCTAAGTCATTTTTTTTACTAGTATCAGGACATATAGTAGAAATCCTGCTCACTAAATAAACATCTCCATAATTTGAGTTACAGATCATTTGCATTCTATCACTACCATGTCAATCTTTTCACTTAACTCCTTTCTCATAACACTTCACGTCTTTTAGATACAGAATCGTTCACACATTCACTATACTCTTCCCTTGATCAAAATGACTATAACATTTCCCCCTAGATTACTGGTATCACTAGTCCCAATTTGATTTTCACTTTTAAACTATCACATAAATCTTACAGTACTTATTATTTAATCATCTTATACAGAAGTCTGCAATTACATCCACTTACTTGCTTATATTTACCACTACTACTCTTGTTCCTAATAGAAAATAGTACACGTACACCCTGTCAGCTTTCTCTCAATCAAAACATATATACAAACGTTTTTCATGTATGGTCAAAGGGATGATGATGCAATGAAAATGTGATGGCTCATGTATGCAGAATGATGCTGAGGAAATACAAGTAATGCTGTAATGATGCATTTAGTCCCATCCCCATGATGTAATATGCTTTTATTCAAATACTTTTCTGGAGATAGCTGACAGGTATATAGAGTACTACCAAAACCTTATGGAATCTAAATACCCTTCACTGCCCAAAACTTTTCTTTTCTGAGGTCTCTTCCGAACAAAATCCTGAGGAACGCGAGGGGTAGTTAATCTATCCAAAATCTGAATCAACCCTCGCACTAGAGCCCTATCATCAGAAACAAAACCAGAATCCCTAGCCAGAGGATGCTCGGAAACACTCTGATCAACACTAACTGGATTCACACTATCTGTCGTCTCGCCCACCTTCTCACTAGGGTCAGACTCCATCTAACCATTAAACACACACAGGACAAAACACATCTGCATTAGGCCACGACACAAAACTGACTCTCAAACAAAGACTCGACACATAACAAGTAACATACAAAGACCCAATACTCAAACAAATAAGGCAACCAGAATCTTATGCTCTGATACCACTAAATGTAACACCCCAACTCATACGTAGGCGAACCCATCCGCAAGGGAGTAGGAAGCCGTACGAGTAGGTGTGTTACCGAACAGAAACGATACAAAGCGTATACAATTATGAAAGAATTAAAACTTTTAAGGAGCAAAAAGCTGAACATACATATTCCTAAACGCGCATATTTTAAACGGAAACATACACATCTATAATTTTACAATCATACAATAGGAGTCTGAAATATTACATCATTCTCTTTACATATTATTACTTATACATATAACACAGATTTACAAAATTCTAAATTACAAAAGCTGAACAAGATACAAAACTTCTAGCTTCTATGTGGCCGACTCTGCAGATGCGCGACTCAAACAAAAGAAAACCTGCCACCTGCACGGGGAAAAGAGCCCGTGCTAAGCGATAACGCTTAGTGGGGAAAACAAACATAATAATATGGACGGCCATTCACAATGGTCGTCGAGGCAAAATACATTCAAATGGCAATTGCGGATATTCAAAACACATATCTAAACAGACTTGCATAATAAAGGCATTCATTCAGAAACTCACACATATAATCATATACATATAGCAGGAATGGGCCAAAACAGTCATAACCCAAAACACGACACCAGTGTTATCATGCTGAGCCACATACCCAAGAAAATCATCCAAAACACCACACTTCTGCTGCACAACTCTAATACATAGCATATCATGCTGTAAACACTCCCATAACGGAGACTGAAGGCATAATCACATCACTTCACATTCATATCAAAACCATGCAGAAAGTACGATTACATCTTATATACTTACCCTCACAACCAATCTGATTCACATGCTTATACACAATAAAACCATGCTTAACTCATATACATAAATACATCGATCGAATCATTTCAAAGCATTCAGAAATTAATAACAAATCACATGCCAAGTACGGATAATCATGTTAACTGCAAAGTCATGTTTATAAATACAGATTTACCTTCTGAAGCCCGTAGTCATATTCATATACACATAAACTGATTCTTGCTCATTCAGATATCACATTCTGATGGCTATTTCAAAACAGAATAAAACAAACCATCAAAGTACCTGCTGACTCATAATAGTGGATAACGAGTGAACTAATTAGTACCTTACGGGTACAAGTCAGCCAGAGAGTACCTTACGGGTACTAATCGAAAATCATTTTATTTTGTCACAAAAGCATTTTACTGATGAGGGATCTTAACCCGATCCAACCACATTAAAAAAGGATCGCGAGGATCCGTACTGATAGGGGTTCGCGAGGAACCAGTCGTGGGACCTGATCAGGGTCCAAATCGTTCAAAGGGCGCTGCAGCTACAAAGACTCTATTAGGCATGCCTAACTATCCACTAGACTGACTCTCGCAGGTCATGCATAATACAATTCATATTTCAAATCACATACTTTATATCATTGTACATAATCAGCAATAGTTGAGACATATGAATAAGTTCATAAAGTCAAACATGCATCATACAATTTACACTTTGAACATAACATGATAATCTTAGAAAAGATCATAAGTATAAATATACATAATACATTCAATTATATTAACATACTTCATAAAATAGTCAAAGAATAAACCTAAAGGCATCACAAATTCGGAATTCAAACATTGGAATCACCAAAGAAAACTCATTCAACACAACATATCTGTCGCGCTCGCGATCCCTGTCGCGCTCGCGACAGAGACTATAGTCTCTTCGCTGCGCGCGCGCGACGGACTTCGCGATCGCGGGAAGGAGAGAAGGGCCCGGCTCTGTCGCGCTCGCGATATTGTCGCGGTCACGACAGAGGACAAGTATTGCTATCGCGGGGTCGTGACAAGTCGCATGCTCGCGATAGCACAGGCCAACAATGTGCTCTGTCGTGATCGCGACGGTTGTCGCGCTCGCGACAGAGAGCAGACAAGCCATTGCTATCGCGGGCTCGCGACAGCATCGCGTGCTCGCGACAGCACAGCATCAAAATCACCGGTCTCTATCGCGCTCGCGACAGTGTCGCGATCGCGACAGAGTCATGATTCCGAAAATCTGCAGAATTTTGCAAGATCTTTCCTTCCTTAAACTCACCCACAAATACATCAAACACCTCCAAAGGTCTCTTACCTCATTTCCAGCAAGTCACACATCATTAACAATATAAATCCAACATTTGTATCAAGAATTTCAATAAAACATGCCACTAACAATATCCATATACACAATTTATAATAACAACCTTATTCATCAATCAACTCAATCGCACCCACGTTAAATGTATTCATACATATGGTTCTTCATGCTAAGGTTACTCATGAGACTATCACATAATAGCACTCATTCATAAACAATCCTTCATAGGGTTATATCTATGATTAATTACTAGTTAAATCACCAATCTTAAATGTACTCCTAAGTTTTCCCAACAATACTTACTTGTATAGCCAATTAATTACCCTAAACATGCGTAATAACTGATGGGAAAGATACGGGATTGATCCGGGTCAATCCTAGACTCAAAAATAGAGAAGAAAAGGCTCAAAACATGTTTTTCTGTCGCGAGGTCGCGACACCTGTCGCGCTCGCGACGGAGGCTCGCCACAGCTACCTAACAGACTTCTTTTTACCGCAAATTTATATCGTGAAAACCGACCTCTAAAAATCATTTTTAGGAAAAGTGGTCTTCTTAACAAATGTTCCCCTACATCTTAACTTTCAAAAGAAACAAGTTTCAGGTCAAGTGGACGTCTAAAACTCCAGATATGCACTCCACAACCCATACTGGTCAAACAACCCGTCACACAAAGAAACACTACGGTGTTATCCAAAATTCAAGGTCTTCGAAAAATAATTTGCCCAAGGCTATTTCTATGACTTTTAAAGTAATAGAATTCATGGTTCTACAGGTTCAAGAATCGCATGATTTGGAGTTCTAAAACTCCACTTATGACCAAAACATTGCACAAGGGTCAGATGAGAACGAAACAGGGTTTACCCCAATTACACACTTCACTTCCAATTCTCACACACCTTCAACTTAAGCCACTTCATGCATTATTAATACATTTACCCAAACAAATACATGCATAAGAATCATCTTAATCACTCAATTTACTAGAAATCATATACAAATATATATTCATAGCTCAATAAGAATTTAGGGGAAAAACCAAATAAAACTCAATTAAAGGAATCCACTCCCAAACCTCTTGTTGCACAATAGTTGTTCTCTTCAAGCTTTAAATCTTCTCTTTTCCTTTACTTTGATTCTTCTTATCACCAATTACTTGCACAAACAAACCCATAATTCTTAATTCAATCATAACTTAAACAAAACTAGGAGTAGAAAAAGAACTCAAACATAGGAACCCTAAAATCTCAACTTACCTCTTTACTCTTACTTCCCAAGCTCCACTAAATCACTTCCAATTTATTCAAAACCAAAAGATTGAACAAAGAAAGGGAAGAAAAGGAAAAGAGATGGAGAATAGGGAGAATGAGAGAGCAAAAACGGGAACTCTTTTTCCCTAACACTTAATCTTTCTTTCACATTAAATGTACACCTACCCAATGCCACTTGTCCACTTCCTATAGGTCCACATGTCATAATCTTCAATCCCACTTTGACTTACTCCTACATGCACCATACACTAAACACACACAAATAATTCTTGAATAAATATCTTCAATACACCAAACACCGCTCACACCATATCATTTCTTAGCCCACTCACATCCTACTTCCATATACTTCAAGCATACTCTAACAATTCCTTATAAGCCACTTGTCATCATCTTACAAACCCAAGTGTCACAATCTTATCCAATCACTTCCTACATACCATACACATGTTCCACTAGATAATTCCTCACTTAACATTTTATTAATTAATTATTTTCTTTGCACTTTAGTCCTAATTAACCAAACTTTCTCAAGCACAAATTACCGAAATACCCTTCCGTTCCCGACTTCGCATGCAAATTCCGACTAGGGCCATTTTGGGGTGTTACAAATCCAAAATCCAAATAGCTCGTTGGGATGAACGAGCATTTGGTGAACCTTGCATATGGAACCTTCTTAGCAGCTGGAACCCAGGCTGGCACCCTTGAAATGTCTACTGAATCCGCGCTGGGGGGTTGGCTGCTGGAGCTCGAAGCGAGAGCGGAGCTTTTCCGTTTTGGAGCCACTGCACGAAATGGAAAAAGTCAAGTTCAATAGCATGAGATGGCATCAACAGCAATGTATTTGAAAAATACAGCATACGGGGAAATTGATGCTAACTTAGGGCAATCTCCTAATTCCAATTGAATAACATAAAAGATACACGAATGTAAGTAGAATTCAAATGAACAGAAGCATAATTCAGCAAAAGATGTGAGCAAGTGCAGTCTTAAACCTACAAAATGCATATAAAAGTTTAAGAGAATTCAAACTACTTTCAACAGGCAAAATTGATGAATGGGAACAACACTCTCATTCGAGCAATATTGCGAAAGAATCTTGGCATTTCAAATGGCAGGAATTGGAGAAAAACAAGAAAAGCATTCATTCAAACATTCAGTCGAACACCTGGTATGCAGATAAGTTACTGATGAAATTGCAGCTCAAAGATCATACCAAGAACCCATAATGTCAACAATCAGTGATGACAATACAGATTAAACAATTAAAACCAGTCAATTTCCATTATGAACCAAAAATTGGTGGAAAAATTTCAATTTAATCCTATACACATGCTTGCCCTATCATCCCAACCCAACTCGTTCCAAATAAAGAAAACAACTTGAAATGGGGGAGTAAGAATGTAAGGGATGCATAGCTGGAATCGAAAAATCACAAAGAAGAAAAAGAAAAACATCGGCACAAGAATCGCATCTATCACAGCCATGGACATCCACTGGAACAGGGGACGCAGGGAGGAAGAAAGATAAAAATAAATGAATGTAAATAAAATGAAAAAGGAAGAGAAAATACTTACTTGTTGGAGGAAATCCGGAGTGATGGTCTAAAGAGAGAAAAGAGACACAAGGAATGCAGAGAAAAGTAAATCGTGCTCGGTGAGAGTGAAAGAGGTGTGAGAAAGTGAGAAATAACAAATAGAAAACTGGGATTTTAAAACTACTTTTCGTTGGTCACGGTCACAATGAGTTTCATTGTGACCGTGACATATAAAAAATTTGCAATCCAAAATTGAACCGCCATGGGGTCACGGTGACAATGAAATCCATTGTCACCGTGATATTACCAAATTGGAAAACAGAATCGAATGTGCAATATGTCACGGTGATAATGAGTTTCATTGTTACCGTGACATGTCCCAGTTTGAAAACAGAATGTCACTCACTCTACCTCACGGTGACAATGAAATTCATTGTCACCGTGAGGTGTACATACCTCATAACAGAATGTATCTTATTTTATCTCACAGTGACAATGAATTTCATTGTCACCGTGACATGTGCACACCTCAAAACAGAATGTAACTTACCTGATGGTCACGGTCACAATGAGTTTCATTGTGACCGTGACATGTGCATCAACCCGAATCCAGAATGCATCCTCCTTTGGTCACGGTCACAATGAAATTCATTGTGACCGTGGCCACCTGCACACTTGCATACATTCATCAATTTCTCTAAATCTCTTAATACAAATGTTTTGAATCTTTTCCAATAAAACATAATTTCTCTTCTAAACCTAAAATTTACAAAATGAAACAAGATTAACTTCCTAGACAAAATACCATTAAATGATAAAGATAAATGAAGATAAGAAGTAGTTCTGCATTTCACAAGTCCGCAGCTGGACTTTTAAAACCGTCAAGGATCTATAAGAGTGACGATCGTGGAAGCATTATCAAACGAAGATGTAAAATAAGGCTTCACATGATGTCCATTGACCTTGAATTCTGTCTCACCCCTCGGGTGTTTCAGCGTTACCACTCCAAACTTGTTCACAGCCACTACTTGATATGGTCCCTTCCACCTCGACTTCAACTTACCAGGGAATAATCGCAGCCGACTGTCATACAGAAGTACATGCATCCCAGGCACAACTTCCTTCCGAACTAACTTCCGATCATGCCGCTTTTTGGTGATGTCCTTGTATTTGGTGGCATGATCATAAGCCCAGAATCGGTGCTCCTCAAGTTCATTCAGCTGCAAAGACCTGCACTTTCCTGCATTCTCAAGGTCAAAATTTAGAAATTTGGTAGCCCAATAGGCTTTATGTTCTAATTCCACCGGAAGATGACAGGACTTCCCATAAACCAGCCTAAAGGGGGACATCCCTATTGGCGTCTTGAAAGCAGTCCTATAGGCCCATAAAGCTTCGTCTAACCTAAGGTACCAATCTTTCCTAGAGGAATTTACCGTCTTTTCTAAAATGGCCTTTAATTCCCTATTTGACACTTCCACTTGACCATTAGCCTGAGCATGATATGGGGTCGTGACTTTATGCCTAACGCCAAATTTCTTTAATAAAGCATTGAATTGGTGATTAACAAAATGTTTACCACCATCGCTTATAATGGCTCTAGGAGCTCCATAACGGGTAAAAATATTTTTTCTTAAAAATTCTAACACAATTCGTGCATCACAAGTCCTGGTAGCTACAGCTTCGACCCATTTACTAACATAATCCACTGCTACCAGAATATATTCAAACCCGTATGAAATCGGAAAAGGTCCCATGAAATCTATTCCCCAAACATCGAATAATTCAACCTCAAGCACATTTGTTAAGGGCATCTCATCACGTTTGGATATATTTCCTACCCTTTGGCATCTATCACAACTTTTCACATATAATTGGACATCTTTAAACATTGTTGGCCAATAAAAACCAGAAGACAGAATTTTCATTACCGTTCTATTCGGCCCATGATGTCCACCAGCTTCTCCACTGTGACAAGCTGTGATGATTGCACTGGTCTCCGCATCTGAGATACACCGTCTTAACACTTGGTCAGCGCATAATTTGAAAATGTAGGGATCATCCCATATGTAGTGTCTCGCATCCGCACGCAATTTCTTCTTTTGCTGCCATGAAAAATCCTTGGGCATAAAGCCCCCTGCAAGAAAATTAGCGATATTAGCAAACCAAGGTACAGGATTTTCACAGGAAAATACAGCACAAATATGCTCATCGGGAAATAAATCTAAAATTTCCCCTTTTTCAATACGATCATTTTCCAATCTGGACAGATGATCTGCCACAAAATTCTCAGCGCCCTTCTTATCCTTAATTTGCAAATCGAATTCCTGCAATAAAAGCACCCATCGAATCAGCCTCGGTTTTGATTCCTTCTTTGCAAATAAATACCTCAAGGCTGCATGATCCGACCACACCACTACTTTTGCACCCAGCAAATACGGCTTGAACTTTTCAAACGCATACACTATCGCCAGAAGTTCTTTCTCTGTGGTGGTGTAATTTACCTGTGCTCCTGTCAAAGTGTGACTAGCATAATATATGGCATAAAAAATCTTATCTCTTCGTTGTCCAAGCACTGCCCCTATTGCAAAGTCACTAGCATCACACATTAGTTCGAACGGCAAATTCCAATCCGGAGATATAATCACCGGAGCTGAAATAAGTCGTTTCTTTAAAGTTTCAAAGGCTAACATACATGCACTGTCAAAAACAAAAGGAGCATCTTTCATAAGTAAATTAGACAAGGGTTTTGCAATTTTTGAAAAATCTTTAATAAAACGCCTGTAAAACCCTGCATGTCCTAAAAAACTTCTTATGCCCTTAACATTTGTCGGAGGTGGTAATTTTTCAATTACTTCAACTTTGGCCTTATCTACCTCTATCCAATTCTCTGAAATTTTATGTCCTAGCACTATGCCCTCTCTTACCATAAAATGGCATTTTTCCCAATTCAATACCAGGTTAGTCTTTTCACACCTCCCTAGTACTAGATCAAGATGCTGTAAACAGCTCTCAAAATCAACCCATATATGGTGAAATCATCCATGAATACTTCCATAAATTTTTCTATAAAATCATGGAAAATGGCCATCATGCACCGCTGAAACGTAGTCGGTGCATTACATAACCCAAAAGGCATTCTCCGATATGCAAATGTGCCATATGGGCAGGTAAAGGTTGTTTTCTCCTGATCCTCAGGGTCTATTGGAATCTGCATATATCCCGAATACCCATCTAAAAAACAGTAAAACCTATTACCCGCTAACCTCTCTAACATTTGGTCAATAAAAGGCAAAGGAAAATTGTCCTTCCTAGTGGCATTATTTAACCGTCTGAAATCAATGCAGACTCTCCAACCCGTAACTGTACGAGTTGGAATTAACTCATCTAGTTCATTCTTTACCACTGTCATTCCCCCCTTTTTAGGCACACATTGCACAGGACTTACCCACTTACTGTCAGAGATAGGGTAGATAATAACTGAGTCTAGGAGTTTAAGTACCTCCTTCTTTACTACCTCTTGCACGACTGGATTGAGTCGCCGTTGAGGCTGAGCTACCGGCTTGCACTCCTCCTCCATTGGGATCCTATGTGTACAGTAGCTTGGGTCAATTCCCTTCAAATCTGAGGTCTTCCAGCCAGTGGCTCCTTTGTGCTTTTTCAGCACCTCTAGCAGCATCGTCTCTTCTGCACCTGACAACAAAGAAGAAATGATTACTGGTTTACTCTCATTTTCTAAAAACACATACTTCAAGTGAGAGGGAAGAGGTTTAAGTTCAGCATTTGAATCCCCCTCTTTAGGATCAATTTTCTCCTTTTTGTCTTCTATCTCCACACTTGCTATCTCTTGTCCCCTCATCTCTTCTTCACATTCTTCTCCCTCCACTGAATGTAATAGATACTTATTTTCTGAATCAGCTCCCAATTCTTTTTCTTGCATTTCCTCCACACAATCATCTATTACATCCACAAAATATATAGACTCTTTCACATCACTAGATGGGTATTTTTGAGCCTTGTTCATATCTACCACCAACTCCTCACCATTAAACCTTAGGGTAACCATTTGACCATTAACGTCTATCAACGCCTTGGCGGTATTTAAAAATGGCCTCCCCACAATCAATGGCACCTTGTGGTCTTCTTCCATCTCCATTACCACAAAATCCATTGGAAAAATAAATTTTCCCACCTTCACTAGCAGATCCTCAATCACTCCCTTTGGTCTCCTCACGGACCTGTCTGCTAGTTGGAGTCGCATTCCAGTCTCTCTAAGCTCTCCAAGATTCAGCTTCCTGCATATCGAATAAGGCATTAAGTTTATGCTTGCACCTAGATCACATAAAGCATTACCGTAAAAATCTTCACCAATAACACAAGGAAGAGTAAAGCTACCTGGATCTTCCAGTTTCTCAGGAATCTTGTTCATAATAATAGCACTGCAATTTTCTGTTAGTTGTACGGTCTCATTCCCTTCTAATTTCTTTTTATTAGAACAAAGTTCTTTCATGAATTTAGCATAGTTAGGCATATGAGCTAAAGCTTCAGCAAATGGTAAATTTATGTGCAGTTTTTTAAACATCTCTAGAAACCTAGCTTTTTGCTCATTTTTCTTTTCCTGTCTAGCAATAGCAGGAAATGGCAGTTTATTAATATCAAGATCCTCTATCTTAGGATTCACTATACTCTTTCCCTTGTCACTTTTAGGAGCATTTTCTTTAACTTCTAACTTAGAGTTAGAGTTACTTACCGTCCGTGTCGGCTCCTCCTTTTCTGATAAAAGATTTTTACCTTGATCATCTTTCGGTTCCACTTCCTTACCACTTCTCAGTGTAATTGCCTTAGCCTCCTCTTTTGGATTTTGGTCTACATTTGAAGGAAATGTTCCTGGTTGCCTCTGGGACATAGAATTTGCAAGCTGCCCCACTTGAGTCTCCAAATTTCTCATGGAGGCATCCTGGTTCCGGTTCTATTGCTCTTGAGACTTCCATCTAGACTCTTGATTTACCATGAATTGCTGTTGGTTATTCATAAACTGCTGTTGACTGTTAATGAATGTAGCCAACATGTCTTCCAGATTTGGCTTTCTCTCTTGGACAGGTGGCCTGGGTTGATAACCCGGTGGGTGGTACTGCTGCCCTTGGTTCTGAGGAGGTGGATATGGTGGTTGATATGGCTGCCCGTGGTTTTGATGGATGTTTTGGTTGAAGGGAGCTCTTACTTGCGGATTGGAGGATGAAGCATTTAGATTTCCATCTTTCCAGGAGAAATTTGGATGATTTCTCCATCCCGGGTTATATGTGTTACTGTAAGGGTCATTCCTTCTGAAATCTCCCACAGCATTGACATCACCCATTGATCCTCCACTTTCTTGCCCACCTTGCTCCTATTCATACCATCCACTCTCTTGGCCCACAGCAGCTACATTCTGCACTTTTAAACTACTCATCTCCTTCCTCATAGATTCCATCTGTGCCTTCAGCATCGATACCTCATCCACAGCATGTATCCCCTGTCTTCTCGGAACTGCTCCATTGAGCATCATTAGCTGCCATTTCATCCAGTAATTGAAAAGCTTCCTCTGGTAACCTATTCATAAATGACCCTCCTGATGAAGCATCTAATAAGGATCTTGTCTGTGGTGTAACCCCAGAATAAAAAGTGGTCATCAAATGGTAAATTGCTATCTCATGGTGTGGACAGCTTCTCAACAATCTTCTAAACCTTTCCCATGCTTCATGAAAGGGCTCCTCACTCATCTGACTAAAGCCTAATATACTATTTTTGATGTTCGCAGTCTTTGTGGGAGGGAAGAATCTCATCAAAAATTTTTCTTGCAACTGATCCCAAGATCTAATTGACTGTCTAGGTAGCATTTGCAGCCATTCACGAGCTTTTCCAATCAATGTAAAAGGGAACAGCTTTAATCTTACCGCGTCAGATGACACTCCAGGAATTTGAACCATATCACTGACCTCTAAGAAAATGTCCAAATGTTGTGCAGGATCTTCGACATCTGCACCCGAAAACTGATTTCGCTGTACCATACCGATGGTGGCTGGTTTAAGTTCAAATTGCACTCCCCTGGGCAGCACAATTGTCCTATTATCTTCATTCCATCTAGGCACCGCATAGTCCCTAATTGTCCTATGCCTAGGGATCTCTTCTCTATTATGCCCCGGATTCTGGTTTTGTGCCCTCAGCACTTGTTCATTTCCAGGAGGAATTTCACCAATAGGAAGCGGATTTTCTTCCATGTTATTAATCCTGTTGGCTCTTAATTGTTGGTGTAAAGTCCTCTCGATTTCAGGATCGTAAGGTGCTATTTATTCTTGTCTTCTTCTGCTCATACACCTTCAACAACCACCTGAAAAGAATAAAGAATAAATAAAAATAAGATAAAATAAAATAAAAAATAAAAACACACACAAATAATAATCAAGACTTAAAACAACGCCAGTCCCCGGCAACGGCGCCAAAAACTTGACACGACCTCAGCAAGTGTACTGAATCGACAAGTAATATAATGGAGTAAAATTATGACTCCGAGTTATCGTACCCAAGGGACTGAACACGCAAGTTATGAAAATTGAATGTATGCTAAAGAATTCCCAATTAATTGAATTGATTAAATTAACTAAACTAAAACTAATAAATTAATCTACTGCTGTAATGATTAAGCAAAAACAAATTAAGATGACAGTAAAACTAACAAAGATAAAAGTAAATAAAAACGAGAAAAGATATCAAATTATAAAAGCGTTGTTCAAGTTCACTCATCCACCCCTTACCCAAATATGAATAAAATCAATCTACGAATCTTATATGAAAGAAATCGGGATAACCCTCTTAACCCAAGCGTCCCATTCCGGAGCAAGCTATTCTAATCGCATAACATCCCATTCCGGAGCAAGTCATACAACTAGCCTAATCACGGGTCTAAAATCCTAGGTTCGGTTTGCTTTCCCATTCCGGAGTCAAACATCCCAAAACCTCATTATTTCGCTCATCACTCAAATCTTAAATCATAAAATCCTGTCCATTTAGATTCCCATTCCGGAGTAGTCTAAACACCACAGCAAACATGATAGAAAATTCTGAGAATAAAATACATTCATGGCATCCCATTAACAAATTCAATAACCAACATAGACATATGAAATAAATCATTCATCACAATTGGAAACTGAACTGAAAAACTAAAATCCATAAACAAGCAATAAACACCAGCAAAATAAACCAATCTTTCATACATAAACTCAATAGATGTTCATAATTCACATCTTAGATATAGGAGATTCAGAGATCCCCCGAACAACTAAATGACTACTCACAATCCATTACAAAAACAAAAGAGTAAAAGAAAGAATAAACCCTGAAATTCATTGAAAAAGTCCCGGTTGAATTGCTCGATCTTCGATCTCTTTCTTCAACTCTTCAATGGAGAAAATAACTAAAATTCTGGAAAAACTAAGAACTAGCAAAACTCTTGAAATTGAACTGTAAAACTAAAGCAAATTAATCTCAATTACTAATCGAAAACCAAAAACAAGAACAAAAATTGAAGTTTAGGACCGAAGAATATCTCTCAAAATCTCAGCTGCAAAAACTAATAACAAAAACTAACTAAAAAAAATCGGAACCCTAGCCAAATAGAAAAGTGCGTTTTTATAGTTCCAGATGGGTCACGGTGACAATGAAATTCATTGTCACCGTGTTCAGTCCAGAATTTCAAATCCGTTCACGCACAGGAAATGGGTCACGGTGACAATGAAATTCATTGTCACCGTGATGTCTTCGAAGTTTGCTTCTGTCCAGGATTTAGCTATGTCACGGTCACAATGAAATTCATTGTGACCGTGATGTATGTGCTTCTTTGATTCTGCCTTGAGGATTTTTATGTCACGGTCACAATGGAATTGATTGTCACCGTGACATACCTCCTACTTGCATTCTGCCCAATCGTTCACTATGTCACGGTCACAATGAAATGCATTGTGACCGTGACCCATCTAGGTCAGCTCCTGACTTCCACTTCGCTTCATGTCACGGTCACAATGAATTTCATTGTGACCGTGATGTAACTAGAACCTCACCTGCAAAGTGTCATAAAAATCAATCAAAAACTATCTATAATGCATCAAAATTCCAATTTGACTAAAATTAGTAAAATCAACCTAAAGGAAACAAAACCTAACACAAAAACACAACTAAACACCTAAAATCATATAAAAACACTATGAAAACTAAACACTATATTGAAGTTATCAGCCACAACTCGTGACTGGCCTCAAACTGGCAGGTCACGAGTCGTGACCGAAGGTCACGTCTCATGACTTGCCTCCCTTTCTTGGCTAGTGACGCGACACACGATCTGGAAATGGGAACTTCAACAGAAACACGATTTTCCCATTTCCAGAATTCTCAGAACCCAGAAATCCATCCCGATTTTGATTCAAAACCAAACAAACCTGTTCTTACCTTCCAGTAAACATTTCAAACAATATAAGCAACATATATACAACTCAATTCAGCAATTAAACAACCAAATCAAGAATACATGCATTGAAGCTATTCAAGAACATAAACCCTAAAATTTTACAGTAAACTCAAAATCACACAAATCACAATCAATAATTCCCAAACCTGAAATCTAAGCTTCTATCACTTAGCTCCACTAGGTCCAGCAACCTCTTTACCCTTTTGATCACGAGGAGCTTCAGCTAGAACACAAACACAATAATGCAACCCTAATTTAAACCTAAACTTAAGTAAGAAGAAGAAGATAAAAATGAAACAAATAGAAACTAAGATGAGGAATGCAGTAACTTACCAATAGAAGAAGCAAAGAGAGATTAACTCCACCAATTCAAGCTTGAATTCACACCACAATTCTTAGAGTAAAGAAAATGAAGAAAAAGAAGAGAAGAAACATGAGGGGAAGAAAACGTGAATCTACTATCTTCCCTTCTTCCTTTCCTTTTTCTTTTTCTTTTCTTTGCCCTAAGTATGTGTCCATTACCCATTGGTGAAGCTAACCACTCACACCAAACTAACTTGTATCACATACACCTAATGCATACTCAACTAAAAACACCCTACAATGGTATGCTCCAATGTACACAAGCAATTCCCAATTAAATCACATATTGATGCCATGTATGCACCCACATAATAATAAACCCAAAAACATACATTTTACTAGAATACCCTTATGAAATGCCGAACATATGCGAATGCTTACACATACAGACAGACAGACAGGTTCATTCTACTAGGGGGCAAACGGGGTGTGACAACTCTCCCCTACTAATAAGAATTTCATCCTCGAAATTCTCACCTGAACTGAACAACTGCAGATACTGAGCTCTCATCGACTCCTCTGGTTCCCAAGTCGCTTCTTCGACTCCATGATGGATCCATAACACTTTAACCAAAGGAATCTGCTTATTTCTCAACTGTCTCACCTCTCGGGCTAGAATAGCTCGCGGTTCCTCATCATTAGAGAAGTCTGGCTGAACCTGGATATCCTGAACTGACAGAACATGTAAAGGATCTGATCTGTACCGACGAAGCATCGAAACGTGGAACACATCGTGCAACTTTGCTAACTCCATCGGTAACGCCAATCTGTAGGCTACAGGTCCTACCTTAGCCAAAATCTCATAAGGTCCAATGAAACGAGGACTAAGCTTGCCTTTCTTGCCAAACCGAAGCACTTTCCTCCAAGGTGAAACCTTAAGGAAAACCTTGTCCCCGATCTCAAAATGCACGTCTTTCCTTTTCAAATTAGCATAAGACTTCTGTCGATCCTTGGCTGCCTTCAAATTCCGCTGCACTACTCTGATTTTCTCTTCAGTATCTCTAACCAAGTCAGGCCCAATCATAGATCTCTCGGATAGCTCGGTCCAACAAATCGGAGTCCTACACTGACGACCATACAAAGCCTCATATGGTGCCATACCGATGCTCGACTGAAAACTGTTGTTGTAGGCAAACTCCATCAACGATACATATCTGTCCCAGCTACCCGAAAAGTCCAAAGCACAAGCTCTCATCATATCCTCCAGAATCTGAATAACTCGCTCTGACAGACCATCGGTCTGAGGATGAAACGCTGTACTGAAGTTCAACCTAGTGCCCAGAGCTCTCTGTAACTCCTTCCAAAACTTGGAAGTAAACCTCGGATCCCGATCTGACACTATAGACAAAGGCACACCATGCAACCGAACTATCTCATCCACATAGATACTGGCTAATCTGTCCATCGAGTAGTCCACTCTGACCGGCAGAAAGTGAGCTGATTTCGTAAGCCGATCCACAATAACCCAAACTGAGTCATGTTTCCTCTGAGTCAAAGGCAAACCAGAAACAAAGTCCATGGCGATATCATTCCATTTCCACTCAGGAATAGATAAAGGCATAAGCAAACCCGAAGGAACCTGATGCTCAGCCTTTACCGGCTGACAAGTCAAGCACTTGGAAACAAAATCCACTATATCACGCTTCATACCGGACCACCAATAGAATTGCTTCATGTCTCGATACATCTTTTTACTGCCCGGATGCATAGTAAAGACTGAACTATGCGCCTCACTCATGAGCTGTCTCCTCAAATCCTCAGACTCTGGCACACACAAACGATCTCTGAACATAAGCACCTCATCCTGAACTGAGAACTCTGATGGCTTACCCAATCTAACCTCATGCACAATCTGCTGAAGCCTCTGGTCATCTCTCTGAGCATCCACTATCTTCTGTCTCAATGTAGGCCTCACACGCAACTGAGCAATCAAAGCCCCATCTAAACCAAATCGCCTCAAGGACAAAGCTGAAACCGATTTCTGACTCAAAGCATCAGCGACTACATTAGCCTTACTAGGATGGTAATCCACAATGCAGTCGTAGTCCTTAAATAACTCAAGCCAACGCCACTGTTTCATGTTCAACTCTTTCTGTGAAAGGAAGTACTTCAAGCTCTTGTGGTCCGAAAAGATCCTACACTTTTCCCCATACAAGTAGTGACGCCAAATCTTCAAAGCAAAGATCACAGCTGCCAACTCTAAATCATGCGTCGGATAGTCCCTCTCATGTGGCTTCAACTGTCGAGAAGCATAAGCCACTACCTTTCCTTCCTGCATCAGCACACATCCAAGACCAACACCCGAAGCATCACTGTAAATGACAAACTCCTTACCCGAGATGGGTTGAGTAAGGATAGCAGCCTCAACAAGCAACTGCTTTAACCGATCAAAACAAGCCTGACACCTGTCTGACCACTCAAATCTAACTCCTTTCCTCAACAATCTAGTCATCGGAGCAGCAACCATAGAAAATCCTTTAATGAACTGACGGTAGTAACCTGCTAAACCAAGGAAACTCCTCACTTCCTGAACATTTCGAGGCGCTTTCCAATCAACTATCGCCTCAATCTTGGCTGGATCTACCTGAATACCTCTAGCTGAAACAATGTGACCCAAGAATGATACTTCTCGAAGCCAGAAATCACACTTGCTAAGCTTAGCAAACAACTGATGCTCTCTCAACATCTGCAGAACTAATCGGAGATGCTCCTCATGCTCACTCTCATCCTTGGAATACACCAAGATATCATCAATGAACACTACTAAAAATCGATCTAAGTATGGCCTAAACACACGATTCATCATATCCATAAAAGCCGCTGGAGCATTTGTCAAACCAAACGGCATCACAAGAAACTCATAGTGGCCATACCTAGTCCGAAATGCAGTCTTAACCACATCTGCATCCTGAACTCGAAGCTGATAATACCCTGATCGAAGATCTATCTTGGAAAAGACACCTGCACCTCGAAGTTGATCAAACAAATCTTCAATCCTAGGCAATGGATACTTATTCTTCACTGTAACTTTATTAATCTGCCTATAGTCAATACACATACGCAGGGATCCATCTTTCTTCTTAACAAACAGAACTGGAGCTCCCCAAGGAGATATGCTAGGTCTAATAAACCCCTTATCCAATAACTCTTGTAGCTGAGTTTTAAGTTCCCTCAACTCTACAGGAGCCATCCGATAAGGTGCTCTCGAAATAGGTACTATACCTGGCATAATCTCAATGGACAACTCAACCTCTCTCTCAGGAGGCAAACCAGGCAACTCGCTCGGGAACACATCACTAAACTCCCGCACTACTGGAATGTCCTCAATCAGAACCTGATCCCTCTTGGAATCTAACACAACTGCTAGAAAAGCCTCACAACCTTTCCTGATAAATCTCTTAGCTTGCATCACAGAAATAACATTATTCACAGAACTAGCACCCAAACCTTTCAGAAACACAAGAGACTGACTTCTATCCCGAAGTACCACTGTCTTCCTATGGCAATCAACTACAGCCCGATGCTTACCCAACCAGTCCATACCCAGAATCAAGTCAAACTCTCTGAAGGGTAACTCAATCAAATCCGCTGGAAGCACAGCTCCCTCAACAATCAGAGGACAACTCCTAAAGACTCTACTCACACTGACACTATGCCCTAATGGACTGGTCACACAAATCTCATAATCTAACTGATCAACTGAATGCAATTTATCAATAATTTTATCTGTGCACAAATATGAGTGTGTGGAACCAGGATCAATTAGAGCATACAACTCAGTGTCATGGAGTAGGAACTTACCAGCAATAACATCAGGCGCATCCTGCTCATCTCTGGCTCTCATAGCATAAGCTCTAATGGCACCCTGAGGAGGATGCTCAACAGTCTCAGAAGCAGCCCCATCTCTATGCCAACCACCTCTACCTCTACCTCGGCCTCTGCCACGGGTAGCCTGAGAAGTATTCGAACCGACCCTACTGCCCTCTCTCTGGGAACCTGAATCCTCATGCAATCTCGGACAACTGGCCAAAAGATGCTCAGAACTCCCACACCTGAAACATGTACCGGAGAGCCACCTACACTCACCCCGATGTGTCTTACTACAATGAGGACAAATTGATGCAGTCTCAGATCTACCACCTCTACCAGAACCTGATACAGCTGCAGAACCCTGTCGCCTACCTCTAGAAGCCTGACCAGGTGATGACTCATCCTGTGGGTTCCTAGATCTCTTACCCGAAGAAGATCCTCCACGCGAAGAACTCCTCCTCTGAGCTCTCTCTCTCATCACAGTCTCAGACAACTCAGCTCTCACAGCAGCCTCCACTATCTGATAGTAGCTAACCCCAGGTATGCACATCAGAGAAATCAAAGCAATCTTCAAAGACTCATTTAACCCTGCCTCGAAATGCTTGCATCTAAAGTCATCAGTCATAACTCCTCGTGGGGCATAGCGAGATAACCTGTTGAACTCTTTCTCATAATCTGCTACAGACATGGCCCTCTATCTCAAACTCAAAAACTGCGCCCATCTCGAATCTCTATAAGTCTGAGTGATATATTTCTTTGTGAACTCACCCTCAAAGAACTCCCAGGTAATCGGATCCGGTAGCTGAGGATGCCTGCAAACCAATTCCCACCACTCAAAAGCAGACCCTTGTAGAAGAGCTAGTGCACACTTTGCCTGCTGGTCAGGAGGACACCGAATCTCTCTCAAAGCACGCTTTACTTTATCTAACCATTTCTCTGCCATCTCAGATTCATTCAAACCAGTGCCATAGAAATCCTCAACTCCTGCCCTCCTCAAATTCTCCATAGGTGCTCTAGGAGCAGTCACTCTCTCCAAAACCCTAGCCATGTCCTGATGCAGTCTGAACATAGCCTCAAAGGGCATGGCTGCGGCCTCGGGCTGGACCCTAGCATGCTGAGCCGACACAGTAACAGAAACAGACGGATCCACAGCTGGAGGATTCACACTCTCGGCGGATTCCTCAAGTGATCCACGAATAGAATTAGAAGCCATCTAAACAAACAAGAAACAACCATATCAGCCAACACAGAACTAGACACATACACATCTAAGGAACTCAGAACAATCACAACAACACCCAGAAATGCCTAAACCTATGCTCTGATACCACTAACTGTAACACCCCCTTCCCATACGTAGGCAATCCCATCCGATAAGGAGTGAGATGCCGTATGAGTCAAGGTGTCACCAAACAATAGCAAAGCAAAACATATATCCATTCATAACATACATTCAGAAATACAGAATAATTAAAAACTTTATATGCAGAAAGCAAAGGCTGATCATGCATTACTATAATAAACTATTACAATAATGATCTGATCAACTAGCTGAAACAAAATAATATTACATATAAAAAATATAGTTAAAAAGCGGAAGCTGATACAGAGAGTCCTATACAAAAAGAATCATCACTGATACAAAACTGAGCCCTACACTAAAACTCTTATGTGTTGGCTTGATGACGGCGACTCCCTCAAAGCAAAACTCCTTCCGCACCTGCACGGGTAAAAACACCGTGCTAAGCGATAAACGCTTAGTGGGGAAACACACATAAATAATGGACGGCCATTCACAATGGTCGTCAAGGCATAACACATTCACAATGGCAGAATGCAAGGCTATAACATAAACCGTATAAACATGCTCATAAATAGAAACCATACAATCAGTATCTCAATAATCATATCCATTCCAGAATAATCCAACATATGTTTCATCATTAAACTCATTCAGACAATCCATTCATAGCCAGATCAGATCAGAATAACTCCATTAACATTTAAAGAACACCTGCTGACTCTAGATAGTGGATAACGAGTGAACTGAAGGTACCTTACGGGTACGAATCGAATACTGAGGGTACCTCACAGGTACAAGTCAAATGTTATTGCATTTATCAAAACATGTTATTTATATACTGAGGGGACCTTAAACAAGATCCTAATACTGAAGGGTTCACGAGGAACCAATCGGGGACCTGATCGGGGTCCAAACTGAACAGAGGGCTGCAGCTAAAGACTCTATTAGGCATGCCTAACTATCCACTTACTCGACTCTAGCAGGTTATGCGTCATTCAAATCACAATTCAGAGTACGGAATAAAATTCATCAGAAATTCATGGTATCATTTATATCAAAGCATATAAAAGTATGGCATGCATCATACCGCAATATAAGTCCATTCAGAAGAAACACCAAATTCATTTCTGAGTCAAAAGACGGGAAAATTTCGGAAAAAGGGCTGAACGGGGTAACGGGTGAGGTTGGCTGGTCACGTGGCTTGACTGGCCTCCTCACAGGGTAGGTCACGAGACGTGACTGTGGGTTACGCCTCGTGACTTGCTTCGTCCCTCGCAGATCACGCGACGTGCCTCGTCTGGTCACGCCTTCGCTCTTGCCGGTCACAAGTCGTGACTGGGCGTCACGTCTCGTGACTGGCCTCATTTTAGCTGGTCACGAGTTGTGACAGCAGCCACAACTCGTGACTGGCCTCAAACTGGCAGGTCAAGAGTCGTGACCGAAGGTCACGTCTCGTGACTTGCCTCCCTTTCTTGGCTAGTCACGCGACACACGATCTGGAAATGGGAACTTCAACAGAAACACGATTTTCCCATTTCCAGAATTCTCAGAACCCAGAAATCCATCCCGATTTTGATTCAAAACCAAACAAACCTGTTCTTACCTTCCAGTAAACATTTCAAACAATATAAGCAACATATATACAACTCAATTCAGCAATTAAACAACCAAATCAAGAATACATGCATTGAAGCTATTCAAGAACATAAACCCTAAAATTTTACAGTAAACTCAAAATCACACAAATCACAATCAATAATTCCCAAACCTGAAATCTAAGCTTCTATCACTTAGCTCCACTAGGTCCAGCAACCTCTTTACCCTTTGGATCACGAGGAGCTTCAGCTAGAACACAAACACAATAATGCAACCCTAAGTTAAACCTAAACTTAAGGAAGAAGAAGAAGATGAAAATGAAACAAATAGAAACTAAGATGAGGAATGCAGTAACTTACCAATAGAAGATGCAAAGAGAGATTAACTCCACCAATTCAAGCTTGAATTCACACCACAATTCTTAGAGTAAAGAAAATGAAGAAAAAGAAGAGAAGAAACGTGAGGGGAAGAAAACGTGAATCTGCTATCTTCCCTTCTTCCTTTCCTTTTTCTTTTTCTTTTCTTTGCCCTAAGTATGTGTCCATTACCCATTGGTGAAGCTAACCACTCACACCAAACTAACTTGTATCACATACACCTAATGCATACTCAACTAAAAACACCCTACAATGGTATGCTCCAATGTACACAAGCAATTCCCAATTAAATCACATACTGATGCCATGTATGCACCCACATAATAATAAACCCAAAAACATACATTTTACTAGAATACCCTTATGAAATGCCGAACACATGCGAATGCTTACACATACAGACAGACAGGCTCATTCTACTAGGGGGCAAACGGGGTGTGACAGAGAGTGCTACGCACCTTGCAGATCGGATGGGGGTTAGCAAGGGAACTCCAACAAATTGAGATTATTGTCAGAGAGTACTGCATCTCACAGTTCACGCGGTAGCCAGAGAGTGCTACGCACCTTGCATATCGAATGGGGGTTAGCATGGGAACTTCACAAGCTTAGTTGCAGTTAGAGAACAGTGCTCTTCACCTTGAGACTGTAGCCAGAGAGCGCTACATCTCACAGTTCATGCGGCAGCCCGAGAGTGCTACGCACCTTGTAGATCGGATGGGGGTTAGCAAGGGAACTTCACCTCGAGATTTTGGTCAGAGAGTACCGCATCTCACCAGTCGAAGCTGCAGTTACAAAACACTGCTCTTCCCACCGAGGTCGTAGCTAGGGAACGCTGCATCTCACCAATGCCTTATAGGTCGAGACGAGACCGGTAGGGACATTTTCACCCGTTGAGCAGACTGAGACGAAGTCTACCTGACGAGGGACACAGAAGGTAAGAATCGCTAAAGGTATGCTTTTCTTCCTTTTTTTGTTGTTCCTTTCTCTAAATTTTGGATCATCTAGGCACTCGTGCTATAGTTTTCCCTAAAATTGGGGGCACCTGTAAGCACCCTGTCCCGAGCCGGTCTGGATCAGAGATTACCTGATGAGGAATCAACATTCGAGTCTGTACAAACGGTTGAGATTCAGAGGTTTTGGTCCCCTTCTTCCCGAGAAATGTGTTCTTTCAGTCTTCATAGGAAAGAGGGAGGAAATGGGGAATTTTTGGGTCAAAAAGGTGTATTTTCTCCACCGGCGGTCTGCCTGTCTGTCAATGGCAAGACCGTCGCTTTGGGTCACAGACGGCTTTTGGGATTTTCCGACGCCCGTCGGAGGGACCTAATTTTTCGGAGCACGCAACCTTATTTCCCGAAGCACGCGACCTTTCCGACGCCCGTCGGTGAGATTTGCAGGCCCGTCGGTTGAATCCTTGTGTCAGTAGGATTAACCCGACGCCCGTCTGTGGAACCAACGCCCGTCGGTCACCCATGCTCTATTGGGTGGCGACTCCATGAAACCTCATTGTTGCCCAAAATAGACGCACTCGCAATTCATAGCAAGTTGCCAACGGACCCACAAATGCCCTGATCGCCCTCGAGCGGGCGGTCGCACGGGCGGCACGCGTCACAGTTACTATTTAAACATAACCTAAAGTCACCCTAAAATAATGGAAATGGTTAGAATTTGTAACCACTAACCTTGATTACTTGATTCACTCTTCTAAGGCTTCCTTTCCCTTGCCTTTTCCTCTTGAAACTCCTTCACCTTCTTTATTTCCTAAGTACGGCAAAAATTCAAAATTGAGTTACCATAAAAACCATGTATTCTAACCACAACATAACTACATAATTGCACTCCAAATACCCTAATTTACACATTAGAACCATTAATTAAATTTTTCCCCATCAAATTCTCTTATCTCAATTTGAACCCTCACCTTTTTACCCTTGAAAATTTCCAATTTCTTCACTTAAATTGGAGATTAGAAACTGCAATAATGTTGTAGAGGGACTGAACTATATTAGGGAGGCTTGAATTTGGTAGAAAATTAGAGGAGAAATTAACAATTTTTGAGAGAAAAGGGAGGAAGAGGATTTGGCCAAGAAGGAGCTAGAAAGGACTTAAATTTTCTGGTTTCTCAGCCTTTATATAGTCTGGTTTTTGGGCTGGGCCCTTGGTTGGACCTAATTTTAAGCCCATTTTCAATTAATAGCCCATTAACAAAAAAATAATTAATTCTCTCCCTTCCCAACTTCCAATTCACTCGAAATAAGTTCCAAAACTTCCCAAATAATAAATTAAGCCTCCAAAAAAATTTGTAGCCCAATCGGAATCCGTTTTCGAACTGGCTCATTCTAACCGGTACGATTCGATAATTTCAGTGTTACCGTAAAATTACTTTTTCTTTGCCAAAAATTTTTAAATATTATTCTAAGCTTGTCCATACCTTTAACATAAGTTTTCAAGGTCATTTACTATTTTTAGAGATTCAGTCAAATTTTGGTCAAACCGGGGTCCCTAAATACGATCCTGGAGTTTTTCTTATTTTTGACTTTTGGGGACCTATTTAAACTTATTTTCACTCCAAGCTTTGCCACTAGACTCACCATGACTAGTATTTTCCAATGCGTAAATAAAATATTTTTTACCTCCGGATGCACTATTCACCACCAAAAAAATACTATTCACGGGTAACCTGGTATTGCGGCCATTACAATTCTCCCCTACTTATAAAAATTTCATCCTCGAAATTTTACCTATATTAAAGAGTTGTGGATACTGTTGCTTCATTGCAACTTCTGGTTCCCATGTGGCTTCTTCTACATTATGATGGTTCCATAAAACCTTGACCAGTGGGATTTGCTTATTCCGGAGTTGTCTGACTTCTCTGTCCAATATTCTCACTGGATGCTCCTTATAAGTTAAATCAGACTGAATTTGTATCTCCTCAGGTTTGATAGCATGACTAGGATCAGATCGATACTCATAGATACGTGGAAGACGTCGTGAATTCTCTCCAGTTCTTGAGGCAGCTTCAACCGATAAGAAACAGGTCCTACTCGTTGACCAATTTCATACGGACCTATGAATTTGGGACTGAGTTTACCTTTCTTCCCAAACCTCAGAACCTTCTTCCATGGAGATACCTTCAAAAATACTTTATCGCTAATCTAAAATTCAATATCTTTCCTTTTCAAATCAATATATGACTTCTGGCAATTCGAAGCTTCCTTCAATCTATCTCTGATTATCTTCAATTTTTCTTCAGTTTCCTGAATTAGATCTGATCCCACTAATCTTCTTTCGCTCAATTCTGTCCAACAGAGAGGAGTTCTACATTTCCTTCCATACAATGCTTCATGTGGTGCCATTTTGATGCTGGATTGATAACTATTATTATATGCAAACTCTGCCAAAGATAGGTATCTTTCCCAGTTAGTTCCAAACTCGAGGACATAACATCTCAGCATGTCCTCCAGTACCTGAATCACCCGCTTGACTGTCCGTCAGTTTGGGGATGGAACGTCGTGCTGAAATGAAGCCTCGTTCCTAGTGCTTCTTGTAACTTCTTCCAAAACTGGAAGGTAAATCTCGGATCTCTATTAGATATAATAGATGATGGCACCCCATGTAGCCTTACTATCTCATTTATGTAAATTTCTGCTAATCTGGTTAATGGGAAATCCAACCTGACCGGTAGGAAGTGTGCTGATTTAGTCAGTCGATTAATGATCACCCAAATGGAGTCATGCTTCTTCCTTGTGAGTGGAAGTCCAGTCACAAAGTCCATTGTCACTCTGTCCCATTTCCATTCTGGTATTGAGATAGGTTGAAGCAAGCCTAAAGGTACCTGGTGCTCTGCTTTGACCTGCTGGCAAATTAGACACTTGCCTACAAATTCTGTTACATCTTGCTTCATGCCTGGCAACAAGTATTGCGCTCTCAAGTCCTGGTACATCTTGTTACCACCAGGATGCATAGCATAACTGCTGTGGTGTGCTTCAGTCAAAATCTTTTTCTTCAACTTCACCGGGTCAGGAACACATAATCTCTGCTTATAATATAAGCTTCCATCTGTGCCCAAGGAATAATTATCATCACCATTTTCCTTAACTCGGTCCATAATAGAAGATACATTGTTATCTTATCTTTGGGTAACTTTAACTTCCAGGAGAAAATCTGGTTTCACCATCATTTCAGCTACTAAGGCTCCATCCGGTGCAATGCCAAATTTAACATTCATAGCCCGAAGGGCTGCCATGAATTTCCTGCTAAGTGCATTTGCAACTACATTTGCCTTCCCTTGGTGGTAGTCAATCAGACAATCATAATCCTTTATAAGTTCTAGCCAGCACCTTTGTCTCAGATTGAGCTCCTTTTGCGTCAACAGGTACTTCAAACTTTTGTGATCTATATAGATATAACATTTTTCACCATACAGATAGTGTCTCTAGATTTTTAGTGCAAAAACAATAGCTGCGAGGTCCAAATCATGTATAGGATAGTTTTTTTCATGAGTCTTAATCTGGCGGGAGGCATATGCAATCACCTTGCCTTCCTGCATTAAGACACAGCCTAAACCATTCCTGGAGGCATCGTTGTAGATCACAAAATCCTTACTCGATTTAGGTTGAGTTAAGATTAGAGCTTCTGTCAACATATTTTTAAGCTTCTCGAAGCTTTCCTGACATTTATCAGTCCATTCAAACTTAACATTGTTCTGTAACAGTCAGGTTAGTGGTGCTGCAATAGTGGAGAAACCCTTCACAAATCTTCTATAGTATCCTGCTAATCGTAGAAAACTTCTGACTTCTGTAACATTTTTAGGTGTTCCCCATTGCAATATAGCTTCAATCTTCTTTTGATCAACCTTTATGCCTTCTGCTGAGACCACGTGACCCAGGAAGGATACTTCATTTAACTAGAATTCGCACTTGCTAAATTTTGCATACAGTTGCTTCTCCCTTAAAGTCTGCAGAACAATTCGTAAATGCTTGTCATGATCTTCTAGAGTTTTTGAATATACCAGAATATTATCAATAAATACTACCATGAACTGATCCAAATAAGGGTGGAAGATTCTATTCATTAGGTCCATGAAGGCTGCTGGTGCATTAGTAAGTCCAAATGGCATGACCAAAAATTCATAATGCCCATATCTGGTGCGAAAAGCAGTCTTGGGTACGTCTGCCTCCTTTACCTTCAGCTGGTGATAGCCCGATCTTAAATCTATCTTAGTGAACACACCTGCACCTTTTAGTTGATCAAACAGGTCTTCAATTCTTGGCAGTGGATACTTGATCTTCAACTACATTTGCCTTCTCTGGGTGGTAGTCAATCAGACAATCATAATCCTTTATAAGTTCTAGCCAGCGCCTTTGTCTCAGATTGAGCTTGACGCGTACTCAGCAAGTGTACTGAATCGGCAAGTAATATAGTGGAATATAATTAAGACCACAAGTTATCGAACCCAAGGGACTGTGTTGTGCAAGTGTTTGACAATTAATTGTATGCTAAAGAATTCCCAATATTTTTGATGTGGTGATTGTTTTAACTCAGAAAAATCAATAATCTAACTGATGATATTAATATCTAAGAATATTAACGAAATAATAGTACAGCAATTTGATAAAATGACTAAGAGATCTTGCTAAGGAATACCCATTCTCCCCAATAATATCATGTGAATAATTGATTCAACAAATTCATATACAATCAGTGAATAATCTAGCCTGTACCATAGCTTGCCTTTCGGATCCAGCTTCTCTAAAATATGCACTTACCAATCCGGATTCAGCACATAAATTAGCATTATTACAGATCTTAAGTTCTAAGTTAAATAATCGTACCATTACGGATTCAGATATCAAACTCATTTATCTTCCACCATTCTGAACTTATTGAAATAAACATTCACAGATTTTAACTACCAATTCGGATTCATCGAATCAATGAAGTTGATTAAAATAGAATAGAGCATGTGTATGTATTTATGGGTTGATTTCAATCAAAGTTTATCTTGGTAGATCTCCCCTTAACTTGCATTCAAACCAGCAACAACAGATAATTTCAGAGAAGATAAAACTGAAATATATTTATATGTATTTATGAACTGATTACAACTAAAGTTTATCTTGGTAGATCTCCCCTTAACTTGTATTCAATCCAGCAACAACAAATAAAATCAGAGAAGATAAAATTGAAGTATATTTGTAATACAATCCATACAAAATATTCACATAATTTACAGGGGAATTAAGGCATCCCTTAACAAGAAATAAAATTACTCACTCATACTTAAAATAAAGACTGAATTAAATAGAAAGAAATTGATATTACCCATTTGAATCTGAAAATGAAAATCTTACAGTAAACCAAACGATGTTCTTCAACTGAATCAGCTATTCCAACTTCCAAATTAAATTACAGAATTGAAATCTCAGTTCTAAGAATTTCCAGATCTGAAAAATCCTCAAGTTTATTTTTCAGCCAAAATAAAAAACTAATTCTCTGTCTCTCACCAACCACCCTCTAATCCAGAATCGTCCTCCTTTAAGCTACTTTTCCCCCCAAGAATAAAAGTCAAAAGTCTATTCGGTGGCCTCCAAATCTGATTTTTCCCGGATTTGATTCACACAACAGATTTTAAATGTTACACGGCGGTGAGATATATCATCACCGCTGTGTAAATTTCCCTGGGTAAATTAGCATTCTGAAATTTTGGGGTTACACGGCGGTGAGGAAATTCTTCACCGCCGTGTAAATGTTCCAGGTCTGTTTACTGATTTCTTTAATTTCGATTCACACGGCGGTGAGGATATCTTCACCGCCGTGTAAATGTTCCAGTCAGCTTCCTTTATTTTTCTTCTCATTCTTCTGGCCTCCCGTCTCACACGGCGGTGAGAGATTTCCTCACCGCCGTGTAATACACCTAATTTTTGCCAAAAACAACATAAAACTTCATTTAGTGCACCAACTAACATCAAATGACATTTTATCAAAAATTAACACAAATAACAGCTTTTAGACTAAGAAATAATCTCTAAATTCACATCAAAACATTTATTTAATTTAAACTTATCAGAGCTCCTTTTGCGTCAGCAGGTACTTCAAACTTTCGTGATCTGTATAGATATAATATTTTTCACCATACAGATAGTGTCTCTAGATTTTCAGTACAAAAACAATAGCTGCGAGCTCCAGATCATGTGTAGGATAGTCCTTTTTATGAGTCTTAAGTTGGCGAGAGAAATATACAATCACCTTGCCTTCCTGCATTAACACACAGCCTAAACTATTCCTGGAGGCATCGCTGTAGATCACAAAATCCTTACCCGATTCAGGTTGAGTTAAGATTGGAGCTTCTGTCAACATATTTTTAAGCTTCTTGAAGCTTTCCTGACATTTATCAGTCCATTCAAACTTAACATTGTTCTGTAATAGTCGGGTTAGTGGCGTTGCAATAGTGGAGAAACCCTTCACAAATCTTCTGTATTATCCTGCTAATCCCAAAAAACTTTTAACTTCTGTAACATTTTTAGGTGTTATCCATTGCAATATAGCTTCAATCTTCTTTCGATCAACCTTTATGCCTTCTACCGATACCACGTGACCCAGGAAGGACACTTTATTTAACCAGAATTTGCACTTGCTAAATTTTGCATACAGTTGCTTCTCCCTTAAATTCTGCAGAACAATCCGTAAATGCTTATCATGATCTTCTGGAGTTTTTGAATATACCAGAATATCATCAATAAATACTACCACGAACTGATCCAAATATGGGTGGAAGATTCTATTCATAAGGTCCATGAAGGATGCTAGTGCATTAGTAAGTCCAAATGGCTTGACCAAAAATTCATAATGGCCATATTTGGTGCAAAATGCAGTCTTGGGAACATCTGCCTCCTTTACCTTCAGCTAGTGATAGCCCGATCTTAAATCTATCTTGGAGAACACACCTGCACCTTTTAGCTGATCAAACAAGTCTTCAATTCTCGGCAGTGGATACTTGTTCTTTATCGTTACTTTATTCAGTTGTCTGTAGTCGATGCACAATCTAAGCATCCCATCTTTCTTCTTAACAAACAGTGCTGGAGCTCCCCAGGGTGAAATACTAGGTCTAATAAAGCCATTGTCAAGTAATTCTTGTTGTTGAACTTTTAATTCTTGAAGCTCTGTGGGTGCCATTCTGTAAGGAGCAATGGAAATGGGTGCTATACCTAGAGCTACATCAATCGTGAACTCCACTTCTTTATCAGGAGGCAACCCAGGTAGTTCTTCAGGAAATACATCTGGGAATTCACACACTGTAGGCACCACTATAACTTTAGGGGTTTCCTTTTTGGCCTCCATTACATAGCACAGGTAAGCAATGCATCCCTTTCTTATCAGTCTCCTTGTGGCTGTAGCAGATATTACATCTGAGAGGAAATCTGTTCTTTCTCCCATGATAGTGATCTCCTGATTATTTAGAGCTTTAAGTGTCAACCTCTTTCTCTTGAAGTCCATAGTCGCTTAGTGGGCAGATAACCAATCCATCCCCAAAATAACGTCGAACTCTCAAAAAAGCGAGATTAATTAAGTTTGCCAAGAAAACACATCCTTGAGCACTCACAGGACAGTTTCTGTACACTCTGTTCACTATCACACTATGCCCCAAAGGATTGCTTACTAGGATGTCCTAATCTAGTTGTGAGTCTCTCAACCCCTTTTCTCGTGCGATATCAGTGTTTATATATGAATGTGTAGAACTTGGATCGATAAGTGCATAAACAATATGAGATAAAAGCATAAATTTACCTACTACCACATTTGGGGCATCTTCCTCTTCACTGGCTCTAACGGCATAGGTATGACCTATGGCTCGCCCCTGTCCCTGCTGAGGCTGAGTGGTAGGTCTAGATGTAGCTGCCTGTGATGATGACCCTCTGCCTCTGCCTCTACCAGCAATGGGTTCTACACCTTGTGTAGGGGAAGTAGCTGTAGAACCCTACATCTCTGGACAATCCTTCACCTGATGTTCCTTTGATCCACATCTAAAATAGGCTCTAGTCAGAAATCTACACTCCCCAAGATGGAATCTACCACAGTGGTCACATTGCTAGATGATGCCCCGTCCTCTGCCTCGGGGCGCACTACCCACTAAAGAAGCTGGAATACTACTAGCAGCTGGATTTATCTGACCACTGGGTGGTGCCATAGATCCCCGACTCTGAGTAGGTGGTGGTCCTCTTGATCTCTTACTCCGACTCCCCATGCCACTTGATTGGCCCAGTTTCCTTTTTTGTTGAAACTGAGTCTGTCGTTCTACTTCATTTGCCTGGATCATCTCTACTTTAATGGCAGCATCAACTAAAGCCCTCAAATCAGGGTGCCTTTGAGTTCCAATTATTTTTCTAATACGATTATGCTACCCTCTCTCGACTCTCTGCATCAGCCTATCCTCAGTCCTCAATGCGTCATCCAGGTAAGCACTTAATCGCTCAAATTCTCGCTCATATTCAGATATTGTCTTATTGCCTTGCCTCAATCTCCAAAAGGCATCCTACATCGAGGCTCTGTACTTTGCCCCAATGTACGTTTTTCTCGAACTGAGCTAAGAAATACTCCCATGTCAACTGATCTGCTAGAGTATGCTTTCGCACTTTATCCCACCACAAGAAAGCGGGGCCCTAAAGAAGAGCAATTGCCCCCTCAAATATCTCCTCTTGAGGGCTGTGAGTGATCTCAAACAGTCTCTTGGTTCTGAACAACCATGCTTCTGCTTGTCCTAGAGTCATCGGATCTTTCCCATAAAAATCTTCTGCTCCCAATCTTTTTAACTGCTCCAAAATGGGTTTTCTTTTTAGTGGAGCTGGGGGCTACTAGGGAATCTAAGGCTATGGCGGCTGTGCCTGCAATCTCTACTGAATATACTCTGCCATCATATTTAAGAAATTCGGTTAAGGTGGAGGAGGCGGTGGCATAGTTGATGGAATAACCTGTGGCTGAGGCGTCTCAGCTCGCGCAGCACTAACGGAAGCAGCGCTCTCCACATCACCTTCACGGCGCCCTTCCTCAGACGCCATAACTATAACACAAAGGAGCAAGCATGTATTAGTTTAATAATCACTTCCCATTCCATATTGGCATGTATATATATTCAATCAATTTCTAATAACCCCACTCCGATCTTAGAATCGACTAAACCCCGCTCTGATATCAATAAAATGTAACACCCTTATCCAACTTTTCTTAACGTACGTTTAGCGAAAAAGGGGGTACTAATACTATTACTAATGTGGATATGCGAATAAATTGGTTACATTTAAACTTCCTTAACTATTTTAGTTAAGCTTGTTATGCTTGGTCGGTGACCTGTAACAATCCAGTTATTAATCTAAACCATAAAAATTTCGGCAGCATAACAGCTATAATTTTAACCTATCCAAACCTGCAAATCAACAAAACCACAGCCCACACGGGCACAACAACTGTTGTCACACCCCGTTTGCCCCCTAGTCGAACGAACAATATGTATGTGTGTGCATTTGCATGGTTTTGGCATATCGTAGGGGTATTTTGGTATATATGCATATTTTGTGGGTTTGTTCCTGTGTGGTGGTGCATATAGAAATAAGGTGTCCATAAGTGGAGTTAGGATCACATGCATGTGAGCATGTTATTATGTGTGTGTATTAGATGAGATTACATTGTGTGTGTTGCTCATACATGTGTAGGGTGCATTATTGGAGTGTTTCATTGTATGTGTGTGACATGTGCATCTAGTGTGTGAGTGAGTGGTTTCCACCACCAAGATTGTGACAAGTGGAGGGTGAGAAAAGAAAGAGAAAGAAGAAAAGGGGAAACTCAGAATTTGGGTTCCATTTCCCCGTTCCCTCTTCTTCTTCTTCATTTCCCCTAGCCAACATTCCCTTGGTCCAAGCTTGTGTGGTGGAGATTGGTCACTCATTGTGTTATTTTGGTAAGTTTCTTTGCATTTTCTGTTTTGATTTTCAGGTTCCCTTCTCTTCTTCATCTTCTTTATTTAGGGTTTGATTAGGGTTACTTTGGTGTGTGTTTCATTATTTTGGGTGTTTAGCTGAGCCTGCAAGAGATCCTAAAGGCAGGGACGTTGCTGGATCTAGTGGAACCAAGTGATAGAGCTTCTAATTTTGAAGTTTGGGAAATTTCTTGTTTTGTATGTAAATATGTTCATGTATGTGTTTTTAGTGATTTCTGGAAATTTGTTAATGTTCTTGATGTTTTTATTAGTCATTATGCTATGGGTTTTGGTTCTCTTCGTTTATAAAACCTTGATTGTGAATTTTTGAACCAAAGATGAGATTGTTGGAAGTGTGGTCTGAATAGTGTTGAGTTTGATTATGCAAATTGATTTTGGTCTTGGAATTCATGAGTAGGTTTTGGCTATGGCATGATTTATTGATGTTTGAATGGTTTAGTATTGTTATTGGAGTGAGGATATGTTGTTTGATGTGAGAGTTGTGGGATTTTTGGCTTGGAAATCTGGAAATTTGCCTTTAGGAATCGCATCTGGGCGTGGGTTACGGTGGCAACCTATTTAGTTACCACCGTGAGGCATGAACCAGATGCATTCTGCCCAGAGTTTGAACATGTCACGGTGGCAACCAATCTGGTCGCCACCGTGAGGTGTCCAGACCTTAAATTCTGTTCTGGGTTGTGGGTATGTCACGGTGGCAACCTATTTAGTTACCACCGTGAGGTACCCAAGACTTGCATTCTGCCGAAATCTTTGGTATGTCACAGTGGCAACCAATTTAATTACCACCGTGACCTACCCTGTTTTTGCAATAAAATCCTGTTTAGTTCACATGACTTAGTGAAGTTTAATTATAGATTTTTGAACTCTTTGTCACTTAATATGAGCTCTATGCTGGTAAGATGGTTGATGTTTACATGTACGGGTTAATTAAGGTATGTGAATCCGGTGTTATTATAATTGAACTGTGGACGTTAATTGTATGACTTCAGCCTGCAAGAGTCAGTCTAGTGGATAGTTAGGCATGCCTAATAGAGTCTTATAGCTGCAGCCTCTGTTCAGATTGGACCCCGATCAGGTCCCGTTTGGTTCCTCGCAAACCCTCTAATGTGTTTGGATCTTATTTAAGGTCCCTCAATAAAACGTTTTGCAAATGATAAAGTAATTTTGTTTTCTATTTGTACCCATAAGGTACTGTTTATAATCGGCTCGTACCCGTAAAGTACTATCTGTTCACTCGTTATCCACTACCTTAAGTCGGCAGGTGCTTATTGTTTTGATTTGCCTTGATATTTATGAGAATGTATTATCCGAATATGTTTATTAATGAGATGATATAAAGGCAGTTATATTTTACCGAAGGTATGACTCCATCTGTTTACATGTTCATATGTTCATACTCTTATCTAATGTATATTTCTGATTATGCCATCTGTATGTGCTTGCTTGACGACCATTGAGAATGGCTGTCCATTTGATTTATGTGTTTCCCCACTAAGCGTTTATCGCTTAGCACGGTGTGTTTACCCGTGCAGGTGCGGAAGGAGTTTGTTTTGGGGGAGTCATCGCAGCCAGGCCAACACAGCTGGGTCTTTAGTGTATGGCTTAATTTAGTATCTTGATGATTCTTTTTGTATAGAACCCTCTTACATCAGTTCTGTAATAGCTTCCGCTTATGTACATGTATATTTAGATTTGTAATTATCTGTTGTATCTCTTGGTTGATCAAACAGTGATGTAATGCTTCCGTTATATTAATGCATGATCAGCCTTAATTCTTATGTTTCGCAAAAGTTTTTAATTGCCCCGTATTTATGTATGTTTATCTTTGATTGAATTTATATATATTTATGCTTTGTGCGTTTGCACCCTGACTCGTACGGCATCTTACTCCTCATGGGATGGGTTCGCCTAAGTACGGGTAAGGGGTGTTACAAGTTGTGGTATCAGAGCCTAGGTTTAGGCGTTTCTGGGTGATTGTTTATATGATGCTATGTGTGGATACATCTATGTCTAGGGCTGTGTTGGCTGATGCGGTTGTCCTCTTGTTGGTTAGATGGATTCTGATTCTGCTCATGGTGCGCTTGAGGAATCCGCTAAAAGTGTGAATCCTCCAGCTGTAGATCCGTCTGTTTCTATTTCTATGTCGGCTCAACGTGCTAGGGTCCAGCCCAAAGCCGTTGCCATGCCTTTTGAGGTTATGTTCAGATTGCATCAGGACATGGCTCGGCTTTTGGAAAGGGTGACTGCCCCTAAAGCTTCGATAGAGAGTTTAAGAAGAGCTGGTGTTGAGGATTTTTATAGGACCGGGCTAGATGAGTCATTGCTAGCTAAAAAGTGGCTTGATAAAGTAAAGAGAGCTTTAAAGGAAGTCAGGTGTCCTCTCGATCAGCAAGCTGAATGTGCTGTGGCATTGCTTCAAGGGTCGGCTTACGAATGGTGGGAGTTGGTATGTAGGCAACCTCAGATGCCTCATCCAGTTACATGGGAATTCTTCGAGGAGGAGTTCACAAAGAAGTATGTGACTCAAGCATATAGGGACACAAGATGGGCACAGTTTCTGAGTTTGAAGCAGAGGGCCATGTCAGTTTCAGATTATGAGAAAGAGTTTAATCGGTTGTCTCGCTATGCTCCGCGTGGGGTTATGACAGATGATTTCAGATGCAAGCATTTTGAAGCGGGGTTGAATGAGTCGTTAAAGATTGCTTTGATTTCTTTGATGTGTACACCAGGGGTAAGTTATTATCAGATTGCAGAGGCTTCCATGAGGGCGAAGAAGATGGAATCATTGCTTAGGGAGAGAGCTCAGCGAAGGAATTCTGCACGGGGTGGTTTTTCCTCATCTTCGGGTAAGAGATCTAGGAACCCGCAAGATGAGCCATCAGCTAGTTCGGCTACTAGAGGTAGAAGGAAAGGTTCAACAGTGGTATCTGGTTCTGGCAGAGGTGGTACATCTGAAGCTATATCTGTTTGTGCACATTGAAGCAAGGCTCACCGGGGTGAGTGTAGGTGGCTCACTGGTGGGTGCTTTAAGTGTAGGAGCACCGAGTACCGTCCGGCTAGTTGTCCGCAGTTGAATGAGGATTCCGGCCCACAGGGAGGAGCTAGCAGAGTTGGATCGAATACTTCTCTGGCTGCTAGAGGTAGAGGTAGAGGTAGAGGTCGAGGTCGAGGTGGTCGACCTAGAGAGGGAGCTATTTCTGAGACTGTTGAGCGTCCTCCACCTGTTGCAGCTAGAGCATATGCAGTTAGAGCCAGAGAGGAGCAGGATGCCCCTGATGTGATTGCTGGTAAGTTCCTACTCCATGACACTGAATTATATGCTCTAATAGATCCTGGTTCCACACACTCATATTTGTGCACGCATAAGATTATTGAAAAGTTGCATGTAGTAGATTAGTTAGACTATGAGATATGTGTGACCAATCCATTAGGGCATAGTGTCAGGGTGAGTAGAGTTTTTAGGAGTTGTCCTTTGATGATTGAGGGTGTTGAGTTCCCTGCCGATTTGATAGAGTTACCTTTCAGAGAATATGACCTGATTTTGGGTATGGACTGGTTGGGCAAGCATCGGGCTGTGGTTTATTATCATAGGAAGACCTTTGTGCTTCGGGATAGGAACCGAGCTCTAGTGTTTGTAAGAGGTTTGGGTGCGAGTTTTGTGAACATTGTGATTTCTGCAATTCAAGCCAAGAGGTTTTTGAGAAAAGGTTGTGAGGCTTTCCTAGCTGTGGTTTTGGATTCCAAGAGAGATCAAGTGAGGATTGAGGATATCCCTATTGTACGGGAGTTTAGTGATGTTTTTCCAAGTGATTTGCTGGGTTTGCCTCCAGAGAGGGAAGTTGAGCTAGCCATAGAGATCATGCCGGGTACCACACCTATATCGAAGGCACCTTATTGGATGGCTCCTGTAGAGTTGAGAGAATTAAAAACTCAACTGCAAGTGCTCTTGGGTAAGGGGTTTATTCGACCCAGCATATCTCCATGGGGAGCTCCGGTTCTGTTTGTCAAGAAGAAGGATGGGTCTTTAAGGATGTGTATCGTTTATAGGCAGATTAACAAGATCACAGTGAAGAACAAGTATCCGTTGCCTAGAGTTGAAGATTTGTTTGATCAGCTTCAAGGTGCAGGAGTCTTTTCCAAGATAGATCTTCGATCTGGGTACTATCAGCTTCGGGTTAAGGATGAGGATGTGGTTAAGACTGCATTTCGGACTCGGTATGGCCACTATGAGTTCCTTGTTATGCCATTTGGGTTGACCAATGCTCCAGCAGCATTCATGGATTTGATGAATAGAGTGTTTAGGCCATACTTGGACCGATTTGTAGTAGTGTTTATAGATGACATCTTGGTGTATTCCAAGAATGAGACCGAGCATGAGGAACATCTCCGATTTGTTTTGCAAGTGTTGAGGGAACATCGGTTGTTTGCCAAGTTGAGTAAGTGTGATTTTTGGCTTCGGGAAGTGTCATTTTTAGGCCACATAGTTTCAGCCAAGGGTATCCAAGTAGATCCAGCTAAAATTGAGGCGATAGTAGATTGGAAAGTGCCTAGGAATGTTCAGGAAGTGACGAGTTTCCTTGGTCTGGCGGGTTACTACCTACGGTTTGTTAAGAGTTTCTCTGTGATTGTCGCTTCGATGACTAGGTTATTGAGGAAAGGAGTTAAGTTCGAATGGTCGGATAAGTGTCAAGCTTGCTTTGACAGGTTGAAGCAGTTGTTAGTTGAAGCTCCTATACTTACTCAACCCATCTCGGGTAAGGAGTTTGTTATGTATAGTGACGCTTCAGGTGTTGGTCTGGGATGTGTTCTGATGCTGGAAGGTAGGGTTGTGGCTTATGCTTCTCTACAGTTCAAGCCATATGAGAGGAACTATCCGACGCATGATCTTGAGTTAGCAGCGGTCATTTTTGCTTTGAAGATTTGGCGCTATTATCTCTACGGGGAGAAGTGCAGGATCTTTACGGACCATAAGAGTTTGAAGTATTTCCTGACTCAGATGGAACTTAATATGAGACAGCGTTGATGGCTTGAGTTGTTTAAAGATTACGATTGCATTGTGGATTACCATCCGGGTAAGGCCAATGTAGTCGCAGATGCTTTGAGTCGGAAGTCAGTTTCTGCCTTATTTTTGAGACAGTTCAGATGGAGGTTTAGCTCGGATGGGGCTTTGATAGCTCAGTTGAGAGTCAAGCCTACCTTGAGACAGCGGATTGTTGATGCTCAGAAGATTGATGAGAGGCTTCAGCAGATTGTGCAAGAGGTTAGTCTGGGCAAGCAATCAGAGTTCTCGGTTCTTGATGGAGCGCTTTTGTATGGGAACCGTTTGTGTGTTCCGGATGATGACGAATTGAGGAAATAGCTTTTGAGCGAGGCACACAGTACAGTTTTCACCATGCATCCTGCCAGTGGGAAGATGTATCAGGATATGAAGAAGTTTTATTGGTGGTCTGGTATGAAGAGAGACATAGTAGACTTTGTATCCAAGTGCTTGACATGTCAGCAGGTAAAGGCTGAGCACCAAGTTCCTTCTGGATTGCTCACGCCTTTGTTCGTTCCCGAGTGGAAGTGGGATGATATTACCATGGATTTTGTTTCCGGGTTGCCCTTGACTCAGAAAAAGCATGATTCTATTTGTGTAATTGTGGATCCACTCACAAAGTCCGCTCACTTCTTGCCAGTTAGGATGGATTACCAGATGGATAGATTGGCCAGTATCTATGTGGATGAGATAGTTCGGTTGCATGGAGTGCCTTTGTCCATAGTTTTAGACCGGGACCCAAGGTTCACATCTATGTTTTGGAAAGAGTTGCAGCGAGCTTTGGGTACCAAGTTGAACTTTAGTACGGCATTTCATCCTCAGATAGACGGTCAGTCCGAGCGAGTTATTCAGATCTTAGAGGACATGTTAAGGGCTTGTGTTTTGGATTTTCCAGGTAGTTGGGACAGGTATGTATCACTTATTGAATTTGCCTACAACAATAGCTATCAGTCCAGTATCGATATGGCTCCTTATAAGGCTTTGTATGGACGTCAGTGTAGGACTCCAGTTTGTTGGACAGAGTTATCCGAGAGGTCAGTGATTGGGTCAGATCTGGTTAGAGATATAGAAGAGAAGATCAGAGTTGTGCAGCAGAATTTGAAAGCGGCCAAGGATCGACAGAGATCTTATTCCAACTTAAAGAGAAAGAATGTGCAGTTTGAAGTTGAAGACAAGGTTTTCCTAAAAGTTTCTCCTTGGAGAAAAGTGCTTAGGTTTGGAAAGAATGGAAAGCATAGTCCTCACTTCATTGGTCCGTATGAGGTGTTGGCAAGAGTTGGTCCGGTGGCCTATAGATTGGCTTTACCGATAGAGTTGTCCAAGTTGCATGATGTGTTCCACGTTTCTATGCTTCGTCGGTATAGGTCGGATCCTTCTCATGTTTTGTCGGTTCAAGAGGTTCAAGTGCAGTCTGATTTCTCCTACGATGAGGAACCAAAAGCTACCCTAGCTCGGGAAGTGAGGCAGTTAAGAAGTAAGTAGATTCCTTTAGTAAAGGTTTTGTGGAATCACCATGGAGTCGAGGAGGTGACATGGGAACCAGAGGAGTCGATGAGAGCTCAGTACCCGCAGTTGTTCAGTTCTGGTGAGAATTTCGAGGACGAAATTCTTGTTAGTAGGGAAGAGTTGTCACACCCCGTTTGCCCCCTAGTCGAACGAGCAATATGTATGTGTGTGCATTTGCATGGTTTTGGCATATCGTAGGGGTATTTTGGTATATATGCATATTTTGTGGGTTTGTTCCTGTGTGGTGGTGCATATAGAAATAAGGTGTTCATAAGTGGAGTTAGGATCACATGCATATGAGCATGTTATTATGTGTGTGTATTAGATGAGATTACATTGTGTGTGTTGCTCATACATGTGTAGGGTGAATTATTGGAGTGTTTCATTGTGTGTGTGTGACATGTGCATCTAGTGTGTGAGTGAGTGGTTTCCACCACCAAGATTGTGACAAGTGGAGGGTGGGAAAAGAAAGAGAAAGAAGAAAAGGGGAAACTCAGAATTTGGGTTCCATTTCCCCGTTCCCTCTTCTTCTTCCTCCTTCTTCTTCTTTGTTTCCCCTAGCCAACATTCCCTTCGTCCGGGCTTGTGTGGTGAAGATTGGTCACTCATTGTGTCATTTTGGTAAGTTTCTTTGCATTTTCTGTTTTGATTTTCAGGTTCCCTTCTCTTCTTCATCTTCTTTGTTTAGGGTTTTGATTAGGGTTGCTTTGGTGTGTGTTTCATTGTTTTGGGTGTTTAGCTGAGCCTGTAAGAGATCCTAAAGGCAAGGAAGTTGCTGGATCTAGTGGAACCAAGTGATAGAGCTTCTAATTTTGAGGTTTGGGAAATTTCTTATTTTGTATGTAAATATGTTCATGTATGTCTTTTTAGTGATTTCTGGAAATTTGTTAATGTTCTTGATGTTTTTATTAGTCATTATGCTATGGGTTTTGGTTCTCTTCGTTTATAAAACCTTGATTGTAAATTTTTGAACCAAAGATGAGATTGTTGGAAGTGTGGTCTGAATAGTGTTGAGTTTGATTATGCAAATTGATGTTGGTCTTGGAATTCATGAGTAGGTTTTGGCTATGGCATGATTTATTGATGTTTGAATGGTTTAATATTGTTATTGGAGTGAGGATATGTTGTTTGATGTGAGAGTTGTGGGATTTTTGGCTTGGAAATCTGGAAATTTGCCTTTAGGAATCGCGTCTGGGCGTGGGTCACGGTGGCAACCTATTTAGTTACCACCGTGAGGCATGAACCAGATGCATTCTGCCATGAGTTTTAACATGTTATGGTGGCAACCAATCTGGTCACCACCGTGAGGTGTCCAGACCTTAGATTCTGTTCTGGGTTGTGGGTATGTCACGGTGGCAACCTATTTAGTTACCACCGTGAGGTACCCCAAAGGTGCTTTCTGTTTTGGGGTCTAGGTATGTCACGGTGGCAACCTATTTATTTACCATCGTGAGGTACCCCAGACTTGCATTCTGCCGAAATCTTTGGTATGTGGTGGCAACCAATTTGATTACCACCGTGACCTACCCTGTTTTTGCAATAAAATCCTGTTTAGTTCACATGACTTAGGGAAGTTTAATTATAGATTTTTGCACTCTTTGTCACTTAATATGAGTTGTATGCTACTAAGATGGTTGACGTTTACATGTACGGGTTAATTAAGGTATGTGAATCCGGTGTTATTATAATTGAACTGTGTATGTTAATTGTATGACTTCAGCCTACAAGAGTCAGTCTAGTGGATAGTTAGGCATGCCTAATAGAGTCTTATAGCTGCAGCCTCTGTTCAGATTGGACCCCGATCAGGTCCCGTTTGGTTCATCGCGAACCCTCTAATGTGTTTGGATCTTGTTTAAGGTCCCTCAATAAAATGTTTTGCAAATGATAAAGTAATTTTATTTTCGATTCGTACCCGTAAGGTACTGTCTGTAATCGGCTCGTACCCATAAAGTACTGTCTATTCACTCATTATCCACTACCTTGAGTCGGCAGGTGCTTATTGTTTTGATTTGCCTTGATATTTATGAGAATGTATTATCCGAATATGTTTATTAATGAGATGATATGAAGGCAGTTATATTTTATCGAAGGTATGACTCTATCTGTTTACATGTTCATATGTTCATACTCTTATCTAATGTGTATTTCTAATTATGCCATATGTATGTGCTTGTTTGACAACCATTGTGAATGGCCGTCCATTTGATTTATGTGTTTCCCCACTAATCGTTTATCGCTTAGCACGGTTTGTTTACCCGTGCAGGTGCGGAAGGAGTTTGCTTTGGGGGAGTTGTCGCAGCTAGGCCAACACAGCTGGGTGTTTAGTGTATGGCTTAATTTAGTATCTTGATGATTCTTTTTGTATAGAACCCTCTTACATCAGTTTTGTAATAGCTTCCGCTTATGTACATATATTTTGGGATTTGTAATTATCTATTGTATCTCTTGGTTGATCAAACAGTAATGTAATTCTTCCGTTATATTAATGCATGATCAGCCTTAGTTCTTATGTTTCGCAAAAGTTTTTAATTGCCCCGTATTTATGTATGTTTATCTTTGATTGAATTTATATATATTTATGCTTTGTACGTTTGCACCCTGACTCGTACGGCATCTTACTCCTCATGGGATGGGTTCGCCTAAGTACGGGTAAGGGGTGTTACAACCGTATACAATAATTCGCATCATCCATCAACCACAACAGTCTCATAATGTTCACTAAGTAACAAAGTCCATTACACACCATAAATACATAACCATAATTACAACATCATAAAAGTATATACATGCCATACACTAATAATTACAAAATATTTGGTAGAAGCTTAGTCCCAACAGTCTCCCAAAAAGTAGTATGCTTGCTCCATGTCTAGCCTGTACCTGCACGTAGTCAAAAGAAACTACGTGTTGAGCATTAAATATGCTTAGTAGTGGTTACAATTCTAAAAATTTTCATCTACCTTTCTAATATTCAATTAATAAATAAATTATTTAAGTCCCAATTTCTAATTAAAATAAACCTTTAAGTTGCTCTATACATCCCCAATTATATTTATCATTTAAATTTACTTACTATTTCATTTATAAATTTATTCACTATCTTACTACATTACTACTACTACTACTACTATTATTATTATTGTTATTACCAATTAATTATATAATTAATTACTCAATACTCTAATTAACTTTCAGTTATTTTTCTACATAATAATCTATTACATTATATTATATTATATTATATTATTACAAATTTAATTATTTAGAGATTAATTTATGATTTAGTCTTTAATCCTTCAAATTATGATCTTGCCCTTTCATTAGCCAAATTTACCTAATTACCATTAACTGTCCAATTTTCTTCTTTTAAATTCATTATTTAACTTATAATTATTATTTATTCCATCCTTTGTTATTTTCATGGCTAATTACATTTTAGTCCCTAATCTTCATTGTTTATTTCATTTAAACCCTTTTTACTTCTTTTCATACACTTGTCAGGATTTAGTTAATTTTTCTCATTTTTACTAATTTGCCCCTAGTATCAGTCCAGTAGAAATCTCCGAACAGGATATGCGGGACGTGGACCCCATAGATCCACATCAATCCAAAGTGACCCCGTAGGACCATTAATACATTTACATTTATTTTATTACATCTGACATTTTAATATTCATTCATTTTGTAGACCATCATTAGCCTACTATTAGTGAGTCGCCATGACTCACACCGCGGTTTTACTGTCCCTATAGCTAGCCAATTATATCCTGAACTACATTTAACTACTAGACTATTACTAAGGACATGATAAATAAATATTCACATTATTTTATTACAATATACCATTATGCCAACATAAGCAAACATTTATAATATTCTTTATTTCCTTACTAAACCATATTTATTCCACCATTTCTTTAATAACATGATCATTACAACCACAATTTTATTAAAGCTACTAATTTAATTTCATTTCCCTTATGAACATAATGTACTACTTTATTCTAAAATATTCATTTTTAATTAATAAATTATCATGCACTCAATTTTTTTATTGTATATTCATTTTATGCCATATTTTCAACTAAATTACACAATTAACTTAATTTTTAATATAAACATAATATATTAATTAAGTCTAAAATATTTATTTTTATTCAATAAATTCTTATACACTTAATTATTATCCTATATTCGTTTTATGTTATTATATTTATTAAATAAATTATTCATGCACTAATTTTCCCATGATAACCATTCGGCCAACCCACACCTATTACCATTATAAATTCCATTCTACTCATTTGCCATTATATAAGTAATTTGCATCTTGAATTTCATGTATACTTTGCCAATATACTAATATACCCGAAATATACCCTCATGTTATTAGGTTTACCATTCGGCTACCATTTGTTTTACACACTACAATTTATTTCTTCTTCAATTAACTCTCCAATTCATCATTTCTAACATCCTATGTCATTATTATCACATTTATTTCAATTATACACACATATTTTACATAGTTACTATTTAAATAAAACCTAAATTCACCCTAAAAGAATGGAAATGGTTAGAATTTGTAACCACTAACCTTGATTACTTGATTCACTCTTCTAAGGCTTCCTTTCCCTTACCTTTTCCTCTTGAAACTCCTTCACCTTTTTTATTTCCTAAGTTTGGCCAAAATTCAAAATTGAGTTACCATAAAAACCATGTATTTTAACCACAATATAACTATATAATTGCACTCCACATACCCTAATTTACACATTAGAACCAATAATTAAATTTTTCCCCTTCAAATTCTCTTACCTCAATTTGAACCCTAACCTTTGTACCCTTGAAATTTCCCAATTTCTTCACTTCAATTGGAGATTAGAGACTACAATAATATTGTAGAGGAACTGAACTATATTAGAGAGGCTTGAATTTGGTAGAAAATTAGAGGAGAAATGAACAAATTTTGAGAGAAAATGGAGGAAGAGGATTCGGCCAAGGAGGAGCAAGAAAGGACTGAAATTTTTTGGATTTCTCTCCTCATTTCTGGTTTCTCAGCCCTTATATAGTTTGGTTGTTGGGTTGGGCCCTTGGTTGGACCTAATTTTAAGCCCATTTTCAATTAATAGCCCATTAAGCAAACCAAAATTAATTCTTCCCCTTACCGACCTCCAATTCACTCTAAACTAGTTCCAAAATTTATCAAATAATAAATTAAGACTCCACAAAAATTTGTAGCCCAATCGGAATCCGTTTCCGGATTAGCTCACTCTAACCGGTTCGATTCAGCAATTTTCAGTGTTACCGTAAAATTAATTTTTCTTTACGAAAAATTTATAAATATCATTATAAACTTGTCCATACCTTCAAAGTATTTTTTGGAGGTCATTTACTATTTTTTGAGGTTCAGTCAAACTTTGATCAAACCGGGGTACCTAAATACTGTGCAGCATTTTTCTTATTTTTGAATTTTGAAAACCTATTTAAACTCATTTTCATTCAAAATTTTACCACTGGACTCATCATGACTAGTATTTTCCGATGGTCAAATAAAATATTATTCGCCTCCGGATAGGGGTGTGCAACGGTCGGTTCGGTTCAATAATCGAACCGAACCGAAAATCGAAATTACAAGATTTTACGAATGGAACCGAACCACAGTTCTGTGATAATCGAACTCAAACCAAACTAATATTTTCGGTCGGTTTGGTTCGGTTAACCGATAAAACAAAAATTTTAAAATTATAATTAAAAAAATTATCTAAAAATTATATAAAATTACAAATTGTAAAATTAAAATAAAAAGATTCAAATTAAAAATGTACATATATTTAATTTGAGTTAAACCCCTTTATATTGAATAAAAAAATACAAAAATAAAGTTTATTTTTGTAAAAAATGAAAAAAAAAAACATATATTAATACAAGTTCAGTCGGTTCGGTTTTTTTCTTCGATTTGTGCCTTCCAAAATCGAACCAAACCAAAATAACCAAAATTTTTGAAACCGAACCGAAAAATCGAAAACCGAACGAAATTAAAAAATTCGGTCGGTTTGTTTCGGTTTGAATCGAAATTTGCTCACCCTTACCTCCGGATGCAATTTCATCCCCGGGTGCACTATTCATCACTGGAAAATACTATTTACGGCTATCCCGGTATTACAGCCATTACACCATCACTTAATACATGCAAAATAAATCTTTAATTTAATCCTTCTCCTTTGCGCTCCCAAAAACGAGGTATGCTTGCTCCACTCCTAAGGCATACCTACACGCAGTCAATACAAACTACGTGTTGAGCATTAAAAATGCCACGTGGTGGTTACTAATCCAAGAATTTCCACTACATTCTTTACATGCACAATATTTATTATTCTTTTACTTATTATCATGTTTTATTATTACCATTACTCATTAATTTAATTATTTAGTCATTAAATCAATTTAGTTCTTATATAAACCCACAATTACATTTAAGTCCCTTAATTTAGCATACTTTTAAAAAAATTTACACTTAGGTCCTTGAACTTTTACCAAAATTACGATTTTGTCCCTATTCATCACTTATTTACTAATATGCCATTATTCACATTCATTTTTCATTTAAATCATCATTTGACATGCAAATTACATTTTAGTTCTCAATTTAACACTTTCACGCTAAATTATATTTTAGTCCTATAATTTAAATTCTTTACACCAATTTCATTTAATTACACTTAACATTTAAATATCACTTATTAACTCAATTATATGCAAAATTACCGTTTTACCCCAAACTTTTTATTTCTTTCATTTTAGTCCCTTTTTCACTCTAATCTTCATATTTCACTAATTTAATCATTTTAAATGCCTTTTTACCATATTGCCCCTAGTACAAACCCGGTAGAAAATCTCCGAATCGGATACACGGGACGTGAACTCCAAAGATCTACTACACTAAAGAGCGATCCCAAAGGAACCACCCATCACTGTTCATTGCATTCACTATTCACTTTTACACTGTACACTGAGATAGACCGTCATTAGCCTATCAATTGTGAGTCGTCATGACTCAGACCGCGGTATAGGTCCCTATAAATATCCAACTATATCCTGAACTAGATTTTACCACCAGGCTACTACTAAGGGCATATACATTCATCATATCATAATATTTTTAATTGATAAATAATGTATTTCAATATATACAATTTGGCCACACTTGTATTTCACTTGTTATTCACTTCCATTTCACATATTTAACCTTATTAACACTAGATACATCATAATATGCAAATTACATCACACATTTCAACATTTCCACTTTTCACATAATAGAATAGCATACCGAAATGTATTGAATAAAATTTCAATGATTCCAATTAAACTAATATGCACTCAATTATCTTTAAATGCTCATTTTATGCCATTATACTAGACAAATTATCAAAATACACTAAGTTATTTGAATAAACACCATTCGGCCAAGGCATGTAGCCATCATTAAATTTATGTTTCTTTCCTTTAATCACTAAATTAGATAAATTACATGTTATACACTACCAATGTACCACTTACATGCTTAAAACATCAAAGTACTTCATGAATTTTCTTAGTATTCCATTCGGCCAGGGTTAGGGTTTTTCCATCAATTTATTTTCTTTCCATTTTAAGCACTCTAATGATCATTTCTAACTTCCCTAATCATGATTATAAGGTTTAATTCAACTAAGCATGCATATTTCACATAGTTTCACACTTAGACATAACTTAAATTCATACATAAAAAATGGAAATGGGTGGATTATGTAACCACAAACCTAAAAACTCCACCCTAAGCTTCTCAAGCCTCATTTCCTTTGCCTTTATCCCTTGAGGAATGTAACACTCTTATACCTTACGTTCAATTAATTAAGCTAAGATTCGAAGTTAATTAGCCTAGTTAATGAAACCAATTATTACTTAGTTAATTATTGCGAAGACCGGTACATTTTTTTTTCAAACTGATTGTATCAATACTTTAAGTCTATTGGCAATAATAGTTGAATCTATAAACTTAAAAATCACATTTTAATCTCAATATTATTCCATCAGTTGACCTATAACTGTCTCGAGTTACTATCCATTTGGTCAATTTACAATAACATAGCGTTTTACATTTTCATTACCGTTATAATTATCCATTTTAGTCTAATCACTTAGAGGAATCGAACATTCCAATAACTCACCACACAGACATTTCAGGCACAAAGTATAAATATCACACAACACTAAGTTAGTTCCAATCTATAACAGTCCATTACAAACCAGTACCCAAAACTAACATATAAGTTCATATACATGCCAAAAATACTTAACATACTTAAAATTTTCCAAATAATTCTTCAATTCAGCTTCAAAAATTGTGAGGTATGCTAGCTCCACGTCCTAAGGAGTACCTACACGCAATCAAATAAAACTACGTGCTGAGCATTAAATATGCCCAGTGGTGATTGCAATTCTAGGTATTTCCACTAACTAAGAATACATGCATAACATACAAATATATAAAAAAATATATTCATAATAGACGAACATTTAAGTCATTTATCATTTATGCATGCAATATTACATTTAGTAGCCATCAATTTACGTATTTAAAGGCATTTACACATTAAGTACACATAAAAATCCATAATTACCATTTTTTCCCTAAATATGGCAAAATTACAATTAGGTCATTAAACTTTACCAAAATTACAAAAATGCCATTAGTTTGTTTTATTTAACTAATTAACTATTATTTAGCATACAAATTACGTTTTAGTCCCTAAACTACCAATTTCATGCCAAATTACATTTTAGTCCCTAAAAAGTGACAAATTTTCATATTAAACAAATTAATTACATTTTTAACCTTATTAGCCTTTACTAACATATTTATGGTCAAAATTACTATTATGCCCTCAAACTTTTTACTTAATTCCAATTAAGTCCATTTTCACATAAATATCACTTTAATCACAAATTGACCATTTGAGGCTCATTTTTACCATTTTGCCCCCTGTATAAAATTGGCAGAAATCTATGAACGGGATAAACGAGATGTGAATCCCAAAAGTTCACAATAATACAGTTAGAGGGACCCCGAAGGACCACCTTTACATTCCAATACATTCTATTGACATTTATGCATTCCAATACATTGAGGTAGGACTGTCATTGGCCTACAATAAGTGAGATGCCATGCTCACACCCGAGGTCATGTGTTCCTATGGCTAGCCACTATATCCTAAATTAGACTTCACTACCAGATTACTACAAAGGGCATTATTATTCCATCTTTCACAATTTTAAGTTACCATACATACATTTTATGGAATTTCATTATACTATTCTATTCTTTTCCATGCAATTCAACCATTATACATTTAATTTCCATTCATATGCCATTTCATGCTATAAAATCCATTAAATCATAAAAGTACACATGGATACATACATGTATACCATTCTCCCATCATGTCAAATTTTCACCAATAATTCTTTTATTCACCTTTAACATTTATTTAGGTAATTTACATGTTAAATAACATAGTCATGCCATTAATTCACAACAAAACACATCAAAATCACATTTTTAGATACATATGCCATTCAACCTATGTGTTTAACATCCATCATGATAATTTTTCATGCTCTAACCCATTTCATTAACTAGATAACATGTCAAATATCATGCATACACCATTATTATGCCATAAACATCATCATATATCATTTGAAAACACATGGAATACCATTTGGCCTACATAGTAAACATCAACCAATTTTTTTTCTCATTTTAACCATATATTTCATCATTAATAACATCCTTAAGCAAGATTATCAAGTTATGTTCAATTAAACATGCCTTTTTCACATACTTAGTTAATAAACATAACCTAAATATCAACTTAAACCATAGAAATAGATGGAGTTTGCAATCACAAACCTTAGATCCTTGCAAAACACCTTTCAATACACCTTTTCCTTACTTTAAGCTTGATTGGAACCTTCCTTACCTTGATGACCTAACCATGGCCGAATAGAAAGATGGAGATTCCATCAATATCAAGCTTCCTTTTAACAAATAAACTTCATAACCATGTTATACACATCCTAAAGTACCCATAGGGACCCTAAACAAAATTAAAAACATCTAAATCACTTACCTCAAAATCGCACCTTAACTTAAAAGTCTTGGTTTTTCTCACTTTCAAACCTTCAAATGGACTTCTAAGACCATCAATGGATTTTAGAGGAGCTAAAATGTGTTTGGGAGGCTTGGATTTGGGGTGAGATGGAGAAAGATTGAAAAAAAAATGGAGAAGAAGTGAGAGGAAGTAATTCGGCTAAGAGGGAGGAGGTGGAAGGCGGTAGCTGCTGGAGAAACCTATAAAAATCTAGGTGAAGCAATGTATTTATATGGGAAAAATTGAATCGGACCAGGTCCAACTGAAGTGGTTGAACTGGTTTGGGTCGATTTGTGAGTTTCGGGTCATTTTCACTGTTTTAGGGTAAATATAGGTTCCTCAAATTATTTTTACTCCCAATCAATTCCATCATTCTTAAAATGTCAAATATAGCATACACACAAAATTTTAGCTCAATCGGAGTTCATTTGGGGCCCGATTCACTTAAACCGGTCCGGTTCAATACTGTTCGATTCTGCCGTAAAATAAAAATCTAATGCTGTCAAAAATTTCTAAAAATTATTCTAAGCCTTTACAATTCCCATAGTATACCTTTTTAACCTCATTTATCATTTTTAAAAATTCGGTCAATGTTCAGACAAATCTCGGTTCAACCTAATCGAACTAGAGGTAAACTTCAGTCTGACTTTTGGGGACCTATTTAACCTCATTTTTGCACCAAATTTTACTACTAGACTCCTGACAGTTCATAAATCAATTTTATCATGCAGCTGCAATTATCAGCTATACTGCTTCCCAATAGGTCACCCATCATAGAATTGCTATGCCTCAAGCACGCTTAACCTTTAAACTCTACTGGACTTAAGGTACTATAATCATCATTCCATACCATAATCAGACAACAAACTCTATAGAAAACACTGAATACTGTTAGGCTAACATACAGGCCATTACAAGGAACCTTCCTCTCCTTGAACTCCTATAGTGGCCGAAAATACTCAACGAATTTCCATCAAAATCATACTCCCATTTTGCAATATAATCACATAAATATATTTTATAAACTCTAAATTACCCATTTGAACCCCTGAACAAAATTAAAAACACCAATTTCTCTTACCTCAAATTTCTGCCCTAACTCCCACTTCTAGCACTCAAATTGGACTCAAGAGGGCGTTATTACATGATAGGAGAGCTGAATTTTACTTGGGAGGCTTGGATTTTGGGATAGATTTCAAGAAGAAAGAAGAAAAATAGAGAAGAGAGTGAAGAGAAGAATTCGGCCAAGAAAGGGGAAGGGCTGAAGCAGGATTTGTGATGTCTAGAGAAATCTGTAATCCCAGCTATTCATAGAGGGTAAATGGGCTGGGCTTGATTCAATTAAGTTGGGCCAACCCAATCCAAGCCCATTTAGGTTTTTATGCCATTTTTCCAACCCAAAAATATTTTTATCAATTCCCAAATTTTTTTTTCTCCCAAAATCAGTTCCATAATTCGTAAAATATGTAAATTAGCCTCCACGTAAAATTTCAGCTCAATTAGAATCCATTTCTGGTCTGGCTCACTTAAACTGGTCTGATTTGACAATTTTCAGTGTTATCGTAAAATTTATTTTTCACTATAAAGAATTCATAAATATTATTTAGAGTCTATTCATGCCTTTAAAATAATTTTTGGAAGTAATTTACTATTTTTAGAAATATGGTCAAATTTCGGTCAACCCTGTGTTACTATTTGAGTTAAACTCGAGACTTTCTTCTGTTTGACTTTTGGGGACCTATTTGACCTCATTTTCACTCCAAATTATATCACTAGACTCCATATCACTTATATTTTCCTATGGTAAAATAAAATATTTTTCAATCATGAGGTTCCCAGAGGTCACCCTTCCCTAGGGTACGTACGTTTAACCTTTCTTCTTCACTGTATTTTAGGGCGCATTTACTGTTATTTTAACCCAAAATTCACACTATAGACTCAACATATTTCATTGATCACTACTAACTTAGTATTCGGGCCATTACACTAGTAGTCAAATCTAGCTCAGGATGTAATTGGCTAACTATAGGGATATTTACTCTGTGGTAACGAGTCATGGCGGCTCGCATCTGTAGGCCAATGATGGTCTACTACTGTTATTGATACTGTTATTGCTACTGACATTGCTACTATTACTATTACTGTAGTGGACCTATAGGGTTCACATCCCTTGTATCCAATTCAGAGTTGTCTACCGGAACAATACTAGGGGCAAATTAAAGAAAATTGATTAAAATGAGTAAATGACAATTACTAAATTGATACGAAGTGAAAATAATTAACTTATAAAGATTAAAAAGAATTAGGGGTAAAATGGTCATTATGTTAAATATTAAAGAAAAGGGGTAAAATAAAAATGTAAATAAAGTTAAGTATAATAATAGAAAGTCAATGGAAGTAATGCATCAGGATTATAGAATTTTGGAAATTTGATTGTAGGTCAAACGTGAGTAACTCTTAAGAATAAAGGATTTATTAAATGCAAAAGTCTACATATGAAAGAAAATGCAGAAGCTAGGCTAACAATTTAATGGAAATTTTGCATGGAAAGAAAGAGATAGTGGCATGTTAATGGAAGTTATATGGGGGAAAAAGGTGGAAATAATCGATGGTCCATATCAGTATAAAAAGATATTAATTATAATGGAATTAATATGAGAAAGTGAATGTAATTAAGCTATAGAATTTATAGATAATAACATGTGTTTAACTAATATTAAGGTTTATGTTAGTGATAATAATAGTAATAAGGATAATGTTAATATTAATATTAATTATAATAATAAAAATAATAAAATGATGAATAATTGAATTAAAAGTATTAGATGAATCTAATAAGTAATAATGCGAAGTAAACAAGAGAGAATAATGGTATGGTTAAGAGAAATTGAGGTGATAGTAGTTTGCAAATTAAAGTGCACATGTGTGATTGATGAAAACAATTTCTATGTCTATAAATGAAATTAAATGAATTAAAGTTATAATACTAATAGTTGAGTAATAAAAATATTGTTAAAGGAAATTATGTTGATGAATTATAATAATGATGGCAATCAAATTATTTGGGACACTTTCTCGAATTAATCACCTAAAAACACAAAAGAACCGACGGGTTTCCGGCAAGGGAGACTCCGACGATCAAGTCAGCAAATTGACTTAAGTGTATTTATGTTTTTTGTTGATAACCAGAGAGGAAGAAACATATCTTGATTCCCCTTTTATAGAGTTGTTTCCTCATTTTGGAATAGGAAACAAACTCTAAATAGCAGAGAGCTCTTTTAACTCCTTGATTTGTGCTTGATTCCTGATTTGCAGGGATATTATTAGGTAACGACAGATAACTTCCTTTATGTTGAGAGTAGAATCTTCTGAATCTCCTTTAGATATTCGTAAATAATGACCTTCCAAATATTGATTCCGAGCTATTTAGGTAACCAAGCTATTGTCATGGTGAATTATCAGAGCAGCCCAGTTACCGAACTCCATGAAAAGGTGTTTGGTTATCATAAGTGCCCCCCCCCCCCCCCCCCCCAAGTAGATGACATTTATGTCATTTGAGCGACAGACCGACATTTGAGGAAGACACCTGCCAAGTGCGTGAATATCAATCCAGAGCGCATTGAAAGTAGATGGGCGTGTGGTGCCTTAAAAGTGGGTACTGACGCCTCCTCCAGTGTGATCCATTAGCTTTATCAGTGATTGACATGATCGCATCTCTTCGGTTGTTGCATGGGGAGCAATAATTGCAGGATTCACCAACCAATGCTTGCCACCTGTACGAATACCAGTGGTTCACTCTGCCTATTCATATCATTTCTTTCTCTATTCCCCAATTTCTATTTTGCTTTAGTGATGCTTCTTGCTGTCTCTCTTCACTTTTACGTGTTCCTTTTCTTTTGCTCTTCTTTCACTCTTGGTTTTTCTGTTATAAACTTTTTGCAAATCTTCTTTTATCAGCAAATTTTTGTCCTCAAGTTTTCTCGTTCTTCACTGATCTGAATCTACTCACCGATTTTTCTATTTGTTCAGGTTTGTACCACTTCTTTCTTCTTCTGCTATGAGTGTATCTGAGAGTTCCAGTGAGAGAGTTAGAGTAAAGGAGGGTCTTCTGCACGAGGATACTCCAGAATCTCCCAACACCAGCCAACCAGATCCACTGAGGTGGAAGAGCCTCGAAGGCTTCCTTGAGTGGGAAGCATCAGCTTGATTGTTAAGAATGGCGAGATGGTTGAATTGCACGAGCGTTTGGGCATCCCATAAAACTACAAAATCCGAGCTCTTAGGGCTAATGTCCAAACAGAGGCCAAGTTTTTGGGCAAAAAGACCATAGTTGTTTATGAGGTAGATTTCGAGGCTGGGATGAGCCTTCCTCCGACCAGGTTTGAGGTCGAGGTAATGAATTACTATGGTTTGACCATGGGCCAAATTAATCCAAATGCGTGGAAAACTATGTAATAGCCCAAATATTAGCCTAGCAGTAATCAGTGAATTCTGTGTCTTAACGGTCAATCTCTTTCTTTTAAAGTCAACTGTGGCCTGGTAAGTGGATAACCAGTCCATACCTAGAATAACATCAAACTCTCGAAATGGGAGTTCTATAGAGATTGTCCCATTAGCATCCAGGGTTATGTATTCTTAGCCAATCTGATAGAACTCCCATTTCGAGAGTTTGATGTTATTCTGGGTATGGACTAGTTATCCACTTACCAGGCCACAGTTGACTGTAAAAGAAAGAGATTGACCCTTAAGACACCGGATGGTCAGGAAATAATAATTGTTGGTGAAAGAACATATTTTCTTTCTGATGTGATTTCTTCTATCGCTGCTAATAAGCTTATAAGGAAGGGATGTGTTGCTTACTTGTGTTATACAATGGACGCTAAAAAGGAAGATCCTATAGTGACAGATGTTCCCACTGTATGTGAGTTTCAAGATGTTTTCCGTAAAGAACTGCTAGGTTTGCCACCTCATACGGAGATAGAGTTCACTACTGACTTAGTGCCGAGCACAATGCCTATTTCTATTGCTCCTTGTAGAATAGCACCTACAGAACTCTGAGAATTGAAGGTTCAGCTACAGGAATTGCTTGAAAAGGGTTTTATTAGACCGAATGTTTCACCTTGGGGAGCACCAGTCCTCTTTGTGAAAAAGAAAGATGGATCACTGCAATTATGTATTAATTACACATAGTTGAATAAAGTGACCATCAAGAACAAGTATCCTCTTCCATGGATTGATGATTTGTTTGATCAATTGAAAGGTGCCGGTGTGTTTTCAAAAATTGATCTGAGATCTGGTTATCATCAATTAAGGATTGAAGAAGCAGATGTACCTAAGACAGCTTTCCGCACCAAGTATTGTCATTATGAGTTCCTAGTCATGCCACTCGCACTGACAAATGCCCCAGCTGCTTTCATGGACTTGATAAATAGGATTTTCCATCCTTACCTGGATCGGTTTATTGTAGTCTTCATTGGTAATATTCTGGTGTATTCAAAGACTTCCTAAGAACATGATGAACACTTGCGGATTATTATGCGGACTCTAAGGGATAAACAGTTGTATGCTAAGTTCGGTAAATATGAATTTTGGCTAAATGAAGTATCATTTTTGGGTCATGTGGTATCAGTAGAAGGTATTAAAGTCGATCCTAAAAAAATAGAAGCAATATTCCAATTGAGAGCACCTAAGAATGTTACAGAAATCAGAAGTTTCCTTGGATTGGCCGGTTACTACAGAAGATTTGTAAAAGGCTTTTCCACCATTGCAGCTCTATTAACTCGATTGTTACAGAAGGAAGTCAAGTTTGAATGGATAGATAAATTCCAAGAAAGCTTTGAGAAGCTTAAACGTATGTTGACTGAAGCTCCAATGTCAACTCAACCTAAACTAAGTAAAGACATTGTGATCTACAGTGATGGTTCCAGGAATGGTTTAGGCTGTGTATTGATGCAAGAGGGCAAGGTGATTGCTTATGCCTCCTGACAGCTTAAAACTCATGAGAAGAATTACCCTACTCATGATCTTGAGTTGACAGCCATTGTATTTGCTTTGAAAATCTGGAGACATTATCTATATGGTGAGAAGTGCTGCATCTACACCAATCATAAAAGTCTGAAATATTTGCTTACATACAAGGAGTTGAATATGAGACAAAGAAGAGGGTTTGAATTGATTAAAGATTATGATTATTTCATCGATTATCATCCTGGGAAAGCGAATGTTGTGGCTGATGCACTTAGCAGAAAGTTCATAGCATCCTTTTAGCTATGAATGTTAAATTGGGTATGACAGATGATGGAGCCCTGATAGCAAAAATGTATGTGAAGCAAGATTTTCTCCAACAAGTGGAGGATGCTCAAAAATAGGATGACCGATTGTCTTTTATCATGAATCAGGTAAAAGAAGGCAATGAAAGTAATTATTCACTGGGTCCATATGGTAGTTTATATTATAAGCAGAGATTGTGTGTTCCTGATCAAGCTGATTTGAGAAAGAACATCTTATCAGAAGCTCATCATAGTAGTTATGCCATGCATCCTAGAAGCAATAAAATGTATTAAGACTTAAGATGCATTACTGATGGCCAGGCATGAAATGTGTGTAATACCCCGTTTGCCCCCTAGAGTGCATCGGGTGTGCGAAGGCATGTGATAAGGGCATTTTGGGTAAAATGCATGTTTTGGGGATTTTTACTAGAGTGTGTTTACATATAGCTTATTAGGGTGAATGTGCATTGAGTTGGGTTTGTGTGTGTGCATGCTCACATGTTGGTAGGGTGGGTGTTCTTTAGTGTGGAAGGCATTATGTGTGTGTAGTGCATGCTTGTTGGGTATGAATGGTCAATCTCCACCAATGAGGAAATGACACTTGGCTATGGTAAGTAAAGAGGGGTAATTAGAAGAAAGAAAATAAGGAAAGCAGATTTTCCTATCTCATTCTCATTTTTCTCTTCTTCCTATTTCTCTTCTTCCTTTTTCTCACCATTTGAGTGCCCTAGCTTAGATCCAAGAGTGTGTTGGTGGGAATTGATCATCTCTTGACCCTCATTTGGTAAGTGTTATTGCATTTTCTTATTTTTCATCTCTTCTTCTTAATTTTCTTGTTTAAGGTTTTGATTTGGGTTTTTTGTGTTTGTATGATTTTTGGGTATGTTTGTTAGTTGAGCCTCCTCGCGATCCCAAGGGGAAGGAGAAGGCTGGTGGAAGTGGTACCAAGTAATTTGGAGCTAAGGAAATTCAGGTTTGTGATTTTGTTTGGGAATTTCATGAATTTTCATGTATTTGTTCTTCTTTGATTTTTCTGGAAATTTGCATGTGGAGGAAGTTTTATGATGGTTGATTTGCTATGTGAATGTGTTATTGTGTTGGAAATACTTAATTGTAATTTTGTTGGTTAAATGCTATGTGGGTATAATTGAGATTCAAATGTATTGGGCTGATTTGAGTTTTTGATTATGTTTATCTTATGTTCTTGAGTGTTAAGAGCTTCAAAAGGTGAGTTGAAAGTTGGTGTTAATGTTTTGAAATGTTGGTTTTAAGTGGGTGTTATTGGTGTGTGTAAATTGGGCTGTTTGATAGTGAAATTCTGGGTTTCTGGCAATCTACACAACGGTATGGTTTGTCATACCCCCATGTGAATCGTGAGATTTCCCCAGAATTTTGAAGGCCCAGATTTTACACGGCGGTAAGGTTGATCTATACCGCCGTGTAAAGTCATTATGCCTTGTGAGATTTCTAGACCGTGTTTTTACACGGCAGTAAGGACATTCCATACCGCCGTGTAAGCCATTTTACACGGGGGTATAGCAAAGCCACACTGTCGTTTAAAGTCATTATGCCTTAGTAGTTTTCTGAGCTGTGTACTTTACACGGCGGTATGGTTTTGCCATACCCCCGTGTAAAGTGACTTACATGGCGGTAAGGCAATGTCATACTGCCGTGTAAACCGCTACTGCCCAGTTTTTTAAGCTTTTCCGATTGTCTTCGTTTTCGTTCCTTTTTCGTTACTTAGTGGTTTTAAATATTATTTAGTGTTATATCATTTATCTAGTTTCATTACACGGTATTTTGTTATGTCAAATTGTTGAATGTTATGGTTGAATTAAGAATGTATTATTTATGCCTTAAGTTGTGAACTCTAAATGATATGCCTAAATGTGAATGGTATTATGCATGACCTGTAAGAGTTAGTCTAGTGGATAGTTAGGCATGCCTAAAAGAATCCTTTAGCTGCTGCCTCTGTACTGTTCTGGACCCTGATCAGGTCCCCATTTTGTTCCTCGCGAACTTCTACGTGTTCGGATCTTGTTTAAGATCCCTTTGTAAAATATTTTAAAAAGAGATAATATGATACTATTTTCCCGATTCGTACCTGTAAGGTACCGCTACATGACCATTCATACCTGTAAGGTATCTCTACAAATTTACTCGTTATCCACTACTATGAGTCAGCAGGTGTTATGATTTGTTATGATGTGTTCTGATATGATTATAAGTATGTGAATCAATATGAGTATAATTATAAGTATTTGAATCTGATTGATGCTATTATGAGCATATGAATCTGTTGACATATATATGTGTTTATTGCACCGTTGAATGGAATTCTATTGTGATTATATCTTAAGATATTCAGTATGCCATTATGTATGTGATTTGCCTTGATGACCATTGTGAATGGTCGTCCATATATTATTGTTTGTTTCCCCACTAAGCGTTATCGCTTAGCATGGTGTTTTCACCTGTGCAGGTGCGAAAGGTGTTTAGCTTTTGGGAGAGTCGCCGCCAGTCAAGCCAACACAGAGGGATTAGTGTGAGGGCTATATTTTTATAGCATGATTATTTTGTAATAGTGATATATCTTTTGTATATCATTTTTTTAAGCTTGCGCTATGTATCTCTGACAGACGTAACTATTTTTCTAATATCAGTTTTTGATTAGAACATTATTGTAATTAATGTTAATATATTAATGCATGATCATTCTAATGTTTCCAAAGTTTTTAATTTTTGCTAATTGTATGTATGTTTATATTATGTGAACGAATTTTTTGCACTGTTCTGCTTGGTGACACCCTTACTCATACGAGTTCTCACTCCCTTGCGGATGGGTCCCCCTATGTATGGCAAGGGGGTGTCACAATGTCAGATAACAGAATTTATGGGCAAATGTCTGATATGTCAACAGGTAAAGGTAGAGCATCAAGTTCCTTTGGGTTTGCTTCAACCTATTAGAATACCCAAATGGAAATGGTAAAGGGTAACCATTGATTTTGTGACCGGATTTCCACTCACTAGGAAGAAACATGATGCTGTTTGGGTGATCACTATTAGGCTCACTAAATCAGCTCATTTCTTACCTGTCAAAATGGATTACCCATTATCCAAGTTAGCAGAATTGTAGATCAGTGAGATTATAAGATTGCATAGAGTGCCATCTTCCATCATTTCAGATAGGGATCCGAGGTTTACTTCTCAGTTTTGGAAGAGATTGTAGGAAGCATTGGGGACAAAGCTACATTTTAGTACAACTTTCCACCCCTCAACTGATGGACAATCTGAACGAGTAATTCAGATTTTGGAAGATATGTTGAGATGTTGTGTGCTTGAATTTAGTAACAGTTGGGAAAAGTTTTTGCCATTAGCAAAATTTGCTTATAGTAACAACCTTCAGTCCAGCATTAAAATGGCACCTTATGAAGCTTTGTACAGTAGGAAATGCAAAACTCCTCTTGTTTGACAGAATTAAGTGAAAGCAAGATTGTGGGGTCAAATTTGATTAGAGAAATTAAAGAAAAAGTTCGAGTGATTAAAGACAGACTGAAAGAAGCCATGGATCGATAGAAGTCTTATGCAAACTTAAAGAGAAAAGTTGTTGAGTTCCAGATTGGAGACAAAGTATTCCTGAAAGTTTCTCCATGGAAGAAAGTCTTGAGGTTTGGAAAGAAAGGCAAACTAAGTTCGAGATTCATTGGTCCTCATGAAATCTTACAAAGGATTGGACTAGTGGCCTATATATTGAAGTTACTGCCAGAATTGGAAAAGATTCACGATGTATTCCATGTATCCATACTGCGAAGGTATCGGACAAACCCCAGTGACGTGATTAATCTTGAAGAGATTCGGGTTCAGCCAGATATGACTTATGAAGAGTATCCAGTGAAGATTCTGGCTAAAGAAATCAAACAGTTCAGAAATAAGCAGATTCCACTAGTGAAGGTACTCTGGAACCACCACAACGTTGAAGAAGCAATGTGGGAACCAGAAGAGACAATGCGATAGCAGTATCCTCAATTATTCAATACAAGTAAAATTTTAAGGATGAAATTTTTAATTTGTAGGAGAGAATTATAATAGCCCAAATACCAGTTTAGCAGTAATCAGTGAATTCTGTAGAGTTTATAATGTGAAAATATCAGCTTTAGTATCTTTAATTGCAATAGAGTTAAGAAAGTTAAACGTGCTCAAGCCAAGGAAGCCCCCGATGGGTGACCTCCTAAGAAGCAGGAAGAGAAAAATATTTTATTGGACCATCAGAATATATGAGTTAAAAGGAAACTAATGGTATAATTTGGTGCAAAAATGAGGTCATATACGCCTCTGAAAGTCAAATTGAAGTTAGCCTCTATTACGATTCAAATAATAACCAAGTTTAACTAAACTTTGACTTAATTTTTAAAAATAGTAATTGAGGTCTAAAAGAAGTTTTGTGGGAATGAAATGATTTAAAATAATTTTAGGAATTTTTGATGGTGAAAGATTAGTAAATTACGGTGGAACCGAAAATGTCGAATCAAACAGGTTTAAGCGAACCGGACCCCAAACGGATTTCGATTGAGCTAAACTTTTGTAGGGAGACTAATTTTCATATTATAAGAATGATGGAATTGGTTGGAAGTGAAAATAAGTTGATAAACTTATAGTTACTGTGGAAAAGTGAAAAATGGCCTAAAAATAAAAAAATTACTCAAACTGGTTCGACCACTTTGGTTGGACCTGGTCCAATTCAATTTTCCCCATATATAAGCATCTCTTCATCTAGAAATCTTCATTTGCAGCAGCCTCTCTTCTTCCTCCATAGGCCGAATTAATATTTCTTCATTTTTCTTCCATTTTCTCTTCATCTCTCCATAGATCTTAGCTCCCCAAGTAAATTCCAGCTCCTCTATAATATATTGGTTATCTTAGAAGTTCATTTCAAGGATTAAAAGTGGGTGAAACCAAGACTTGAAAGTTTGGGTGTAAAATTGAGGTATGTGATTTAGGTATTTTTAAATTAGTTTAAAGGTTCCTATAGGTACTTTAAGGTATGTAGATCATGTTTATGTGGTTATATTACATAAAAGAAGCAAGGATTTGATGAGATCTACATGTTTATATTCGGATTTCATTAGGTGTTCATGGTGAGGAAAGTTCCTCTAAAGCTAAAGGCAAGGACAAAGAGTATTAAGGAGTGATAAGCAAAGATCTAAGGTTTTGATTGCAAATTCCATCTATTTCCATGTTAAAAGTATGGATTTAGGTTATGTTTATGAACAAAGTATGCGATTAATGCATGTTTATTTAATCTAACCATATAATCATACTTAGGAAGGCTAAAAATGATGATTTAGATGATTAAAATGAGAAAATAAAACTTGGATGATGATGATGTGATGTGGCCGAGTGGTATATGCATGTGTTCCCATGGTATGTTATGATATTTATGTCATTTTAATGATGTATAAATGATATTTGACATGAGATTTAAGAATTGGATGTGTAAGAGAAAGAAAAATAATCAAAATGGATGTTAATCACATAGTTCGAATGGTATATGTATGTGAACGACATGATTTTGATGTGTTTTAATGTGAATTAATGGTATGGCTATGTTGATCAACATGTAATCTTGCTAAATGGATGATAAATGAGATAAAAAGAAATTATGGTGGATGTATGGTATGTTGGCCGAATGTCATACCTGTGTATATCATGGTGTACTATGATGACATGATGATTTTAATGACATACAATGGCATAAGAATGAAAATTAAATGTATCATGATTAATTCGGATGGTAAACGAATCGAATGGTATGATAAGATTCCATGGATTCTATATAATGAAAATTGAATAATTATAATGGTATAATAATTGCCCTATGTTATAGTCTGGTAGTTAACTCTAGCTCAGGATATAGTGGCTAGCCATAGGGACATCAACTACAGGTGTGAGCATGACGTCTCACTTTTTGTAGGCCAATAATGGTCCTACTGAAATGATTGAAATGTAGGGGTGGTCCTTCGGGGTCCCTCTAAAATGTTTTGAAATGTTGAAATGTCAAAAGAAATGAATTGGAATGTAGGGGTGGTCCCACGAGGTCCCTCTAAACTGCAGTGAACCAATCGGGTTCACGTCTCGATTATCCAGTTCATATATTTCTGCCAGTTTTATACAAGAGGCAAAATGGTAAAAATAAGCTTAATTTGGTTAAATTGTGATTAAAATGATATTTGAATAAAAAATGGACCTAATTGAAAGAAATAAAAAGTTTAAGGGCAAAATGGTAATTTTAACCATAAATAAGTTAATAAAAATTAATAGGAGTATAAATGTAATTAATTTGATAAATATGAAAATTTATCACTTTTTAGGGATTAAAATGTAATTTGGCATGAAATTGGTAGTTTCGGGATTAAACAGTAATTTGCATTCTAAAGAATAGTTAAAATGGTAAATAAAATGAATTGATGGCATTTTTGTAATTATGGAGAAGTTTGAGGACCAAATCGTAATTTTGCCATGATAAGGGACTAAAATGTAAATATGAATTGTTAAAGTACACTATTTGCATATTTACCACTAATTGAGGGATTTAATTGAAATTGTGAATATTATTACATGTACAGAAATGAAATGGAAATTGAATTGGTTTAATGGCAAAATAGTAATTTTGTGGATAAATATTGAATTAATGGTGTTAATTGAAAGAGTAATGGCAGTATAGTAAATAAATCAAAAGTTAAGGGCATAATCGTAATTTGATGAATTTTTGATGGATTGAATGGAATTTTTCACAAAAGAATAATTGATAAAATATGCATTTTTTTTAATGAAGAATATTTTATATTATTATTTTATGCATGTGTACTTAGTCTAGTGGAAATGCCTGGAATTGCAATCACCACTGACCATATTTAATGCTCAGCATGTAGTTTTATTTGACTGCGTGTAGATACGCTTTAGGGCGCGGAGCATAAAGCATACATCGAATCTTGGAAGCTGAATCGAAGAATTTTGAGAATATTAAGTATGTTAAGTATATGGCATGTATATGAACTTAAATATTATGGTTTTGAGTATTGGCATGTATTAGACTTATTAAAGTAGATAATGGTTTAGTGTGAGGCAAAGTATTTATATTTTAAACTATTCATGATAATATTATACTGTTATAATTGTTGACCGCGTGGTCGAGAATTATTGGGATTGTAGAATTGATAGTTTAATTATATGATTGAAATGTCATTAAAAGTTCACCAAATGAATAGTAACTTAGAACAGTTATAAGTCAATTGGAAAAGTTATTACTAAGGTAAATTGGTAAGTAAAAAAAACATTTTCCTAACTTCGCACTGTTAAAATAGTAAAGTGGTGACATCCGATATCCGTACCATATACAGGTATAGGGTGTTACAAACTATCTCAGCCTTGCAGATGTGGGCAACCGACAATGATATCGACCTGAGCCTCCGCCATTTCCAGGCTACCCATGTGGTCGGGCTCTAGGTGACGACCAAGAACCACAACTACATCTAGGCCCAGGCTGACTATGAAATCTTTTCAAGGAACCTGGAGTCCTTGAAGAACTGGAAGAATCGCTTCTTCATTGTGGATAGAGATTATGAGTTCGGTTTTCGAACTACTTGGGGCCGGTATGTCAACAAAAACGACAACCCCCTGTACCTTTCTGACGAGGAGGAACGAACTCTTGCCCAGTGGAAAGCTTTAGCCAAAAGCCAAATAGACATCAAGGAGCTGCTCCAGTTCGGCTTAATCCCAATCGAACCATCTCGGCGCCCTAGGAAAGGTATGCTCTTTTAGCAGTTCTTTTGTTCTAATACTCTCTCATTGTTTTCTTTTTTGCAGCGATGAAGGGGACAGACAAACCGAGCATGGTCAAGATGTTGAGAGCCAAGAGGCAGAAACCAGAAACAATCAAAGCGCCCCCCGAGGCTCCGCCAGAGATCCAGACAGCGGCATCTTCCCACAGTTCGATCACACTAGTTCTGGCAACTAGCTCGGCTCCAATTGAGGTGTCGGGCGACACTCCGCCCCAAACTCAAGCGGAAGAAACTCCTTCAACTGAACAACAGACTACTCCCAAGCCTCTCTCTCCCGAGCACACTACTAGACTAGGAACCTCGAACCCCAAGGCTGGAACATCGGTTATAAAAGCTCTTGCTGACAAGCTTTTCGAGTTCTGGAGGAGGCAGGGGGATGCTTACTCTTGGGACAACCCTGCCTTCAGCAACTTCATACATCAGATTTCCTTCATTCCGAGGGAGGTCGCTATAGACACCGGGTCCTAAGGCAACCCAGATCAGGGTTATACAATGATGAGATTAACGCCTGTTCACACGCAAAAGGTTGAAAGTGATGGTTTTCTTGTGAAATTTGCTTTATAGAGATAAAAAATAAAAAAAATTCAAAAAATAAAAATAAAAAAGGGAGTTTGGAAATTATAATTTTTTAATCAAAATTGTTTCTTAAAAAAAAAAAATTTGGCCGTCGGCGCACAGCGGCCATCGTAGGCGCACCTCGCATGTGCGCGCGGGGGCATTGCCTGCCTGTACATAGGGAGCTCGGGCGTCACCAGCAGCACGCATCGTGCATGCACCCAACAGGCGTCCCTTGACAGGCACGCCCTTCGGTCGGCCCTCAGCCTGCCGACATGCGATTTTCGCCCATTTTCTGGATTTTTTGTTTTTTTTTAATTTTTAATCATTTCTTTGGGATTTTTAGAGATAAATCCCATTTTTGAACACAAATAAAGTGGAATTTGATAAAAATTTAATTCCTTTCCTTAATTAATTATATTTTCACAAAAAATGATATAAATGGAAAAATTAAGAAAGATAAAAGGGGAGAATTCTTTTAGATTAAAAATTTTTATTGTCTCTTATCTTCTTCTTCGATAGAATTCTCTCTATATTTTTTTTGAGTTTTATTTTCCAAATAAAATTTATTAAAGTTAAAAAAATTTAATTCTTAATCAATGATTTTTCTTGAGACAAAAAAAATAATTTTTTGTTCTTGGGAATTTTTTACTTTTCTTTAATCAGTAATCTTTCTTGAGACAAAGAAAATAATTTTTTATTCTTGAGAATTTTTTACTTTCTTTAATAAATAATCTTTCTTGTGACAAAGTAAATAATTTTTAGTTTTTGAAAATTTTTTTTACTTTTTTTAAACGATTTTTCATTCTTGAGACAAAGAAAATAATTTTTTTTTCTTGAGAATTTTTTGACTTTTTTTTTAAACAATTTTTCTTTTTTGAGAGAAAGAAAATAATTTTTCGTTCTTGAGAATTTTTATTTTCTTCCATCATTTTTTTAAGCAAATTTTCTTTTTTAGAATAAAACTCCAATTTTTATTATTTTTAATTCTAATTTTGTGGATCAAAAATAAGGAAATCAAATATATTTTTTCTTCCATCAAATCCGAATTGTAAGGGTAAACATTCTGAGCTCGATTTTATATTTATTTTATTTATTTATTGACATTTAATTAGTCACCATATAGATCTTTAGATCTGTTGTATATTTATTTATTTTATATTGTCTTATTCATAAATTTAACATTCTTTAACACTTTCTTATTCTTTTTTATTTGATTGTTCATTTTTCCTTTAGTTGTTATTATTATTATTATTATTACTATTATGAATTATTATTCTCATTTTTTATGTTTTTATGTATTAATTTATTAATATGTTAAATTATTTGTTTTGTCATGTTATTTAATTTATTTGCCATTTATGATGCATTTTATTCCACTTTATTTTATTCATCTTTTTATATGTTTTTAATTGATAATTGATTTAATTACTAACAATGGTTTTATTTGTTTTTGTTTTGATTCCAATACTTGTTTTCCTTGTTTGGGCATTCTCGCAAGCAAATGGGGAGATTCAGGAGGTTTGACTCATTATTTTTATTGTTCATATTATTTTCTTTATTTGGTCTTTTTAATTTATTTGTCATGTAATTTGCAATAAAATTATTTATTTTATGCACGTTTAAAAGAAAATCATAAAAAATATTTTTATTAATAAATTGAGTTTTTTAATAAAATAGAACCAATGTCCTAGTTTTTCTATCCAAATAAATTGTCACCTTCAATGCTGTTCTTTTTAAGTATGCATGCGAGGACCAATGTCATCATTTCAAATTGAATATCCCGCTTTATGCATGGTTTACATGTCCTTTTTATTTTGGGTTATATTCTGCCCCTAGTTTTATTGTAAATTATTGTGCTTTTATTTACTTTATGCTTAATTTACTTTATTTACCACTTTTATTATATGATTGATCTGCGCTTTAATTATTACATTAAATTGTATGAGAAAAGGGAATGAAATCTTAAATTGAAAACTCAATTGTAACTTTAGCCAAGGTTTAAATAAGAACGGAGTCTTGAACTCTCTATGGTCTTAGGCTTCACGAGGTAAGATGAACGTTCCATTGTTCTATTGGAAAAAGAATTCCAAAATATCTCCTGGTGCCCAAAATAGACGAATACGCATTTTCTTAGGCTTCATGAGATTAGATGAACCCTTCCAATGTTCTATTGGAATGGGAAATTCAAAAATATCTCTTGTTGCCGAAAATAGACATACACACATTATCTTAGGCTCAGTGAGGGTAGATGAACTTTTCCAATATTTTATTGGGTGGCAACTCCAAAATAGCTCATGTTGCCCAAAATAGATGCCCCTGTAATCTTTTACAAGTCCTATGAACCTCTCCTGAATGCCTTAAATTTGGGTTCTTGGGTCCTCCACAATTCTTTGTACATCACAGTGGCTACTCCACTAGGTACTACGAGACTTCGCTTCAAAAGAACCTTGGTTTAAAACATATATTTGAGTTTTAATTTAAAACTCCATCCCTTTTCGAAATTGTATTGCATTTCATTAGACTCTTAGATCTAAGCTAGTTTTGTCCCTCTATTAACCCTAGTGCATTCTCGAAGCACGACCCTACGTTCACTCAATGCAGGCAAGTGTTGAGGAAAATCACTAGCCCAAGTCTAGTACCATTTGGTATATCGAATGATGACCCAATCGGTCGCTATGCTCCTGACGAGCTAGACCGTTGGTAGGGATCATGCTTAGGTAACCCAAAAGTATCATCACCCTGACTAAAGTTCATGTAATAGCATTAGATACTTCTACTAGGTGACATGTACCATAACAATTTGCTTGATGTATGGATAATTTTGTATTAGTCAGACCCAGATAAGTTGGTTGGTCACCTAATCAAGGGCTTTCATGCCCCGATAGGCCCAGGCTAGTTTATTCTGGTTGTCTAAATACACGATGATCAAAACCCATATGTATGTACATTAGACAAGAGGTGCTATGCTGCCGGTTTTCCACTGCACACCATACGTGTCCCTTGGGTTCCCCGCTAACCCATGGATCAAGCCCACCTAGGAAAGAGACTGCACGACCTCATATGTGGGAGTGATAAGGTTGGAGGGATCTACTTGCTTGCATGTGGTTGTGGTGTGGATGTTACACAGCATGCATGCATTACGTGTCATTCAAGCATGTAAAAAAAAAAACTAGTACATTTCATTGCGTGTGTGTACATTCTATTCTGTGCATATAATCTCACATGTATATGTCGTCTTGTGCATAAGTTTCTTCCATGCATCACACGTATCGTTGTAATCTCTTGGTCTTTCAGTCATCGAGGACCATTTACATAGCACGATCATGCATTACATGTCATTCATGCATCATTCTAACTCCTTAATTTTTCAGCCATCGTAGACCATTTGCCTAGTTGGTTTAGGGGTTCCAACGACTTGCTTATCAGAGGGTTTTGATTGAGTAACTAGAATTAAAATTAAGTACAATTAACAAGCATTCAGAACAATTTTCAGAAATGGCTAACCCAACGAGAGAAGCAGATACCACTCGAGCCATGATTATCGAAGAGGTAGGAAGAAGGCTAGAGGAGTTTGAGAATCGGATGATGGCCATGATGGAAAATTTAATAGCAGCAATGGCACCACCCGTGATAAGTTGCAATTATATTAATATTTTAGGTTATTTCTTGGCATAATGATGTGTTTTATTTATTTATTTTTTAGTATTAATTAGTTAGTTTCTGTTATTTTATTAGTTTAAAATGTTTTTATAATTTTTAATAACTTTTGGGATGTTTTCAGGCATTTTAATTTAATTCGGAGCTAAATTGGAGGTTCGGAGTTAATTTTAGGAGAAATTGGTGAAGGAGAGCAAAATTGCCCAAAAGCACAGCTGCGTTTATTCATAGCACAGTTGTGCTATCCAGCATACTGGGATAGCGAGATCAGCCGAAGGCACAGTTGTGTTTTTGCGCAAAACATAGTTGTGTTATGCAGCGAAAGGCGTGCGCATGGAGGATAGTGACGCCCAAGTTCTCGCCCAAAGTACAGCTATGTTTCGGCGAAGACACAGCTGTGTTGCCCCATTTTCCACCAATTTTGCGCACTCGATGCAACCCTAAGCGCACAACCTATTTAAGAACACAACTGTCTTTTACAAAGCACAACTATGCTTTTCTGCAGACTTTAAATAAAGCACTGTTTCATCTTCTAAAGGGGGTAGTTTTAGATTTAGACAGCAGTAGTATTTTATTTCTTTCTTTTAGGTTTTATTTCTTCTTAAATACTATTTTTTTTAGCTTAGATTTAATTTTAAATTCTAATTTTATTCTTAAATAATTTAAAATAATTTAGTTTAAATTTATATTTTGGGACTCAAGGAGATTCCAAGGTTGAAGAAGAAGGAGCTTCTAGATCTATTATCTCTCTCATCAAGGGTGTATTCTAAACTTTAATTTTTTATACTTTATGATTATATTCTTGATGTTAGAGTAATTCTTCATGCTTAGAAATTCTTGAATCATACTTTGTATTTGCATATTTGGGTTTAATGAATATTTTCATGATTTCTTTTATTTCTCCTATTATATTTTCTGTATTTATGATCATTATTGGGTTTGATTTTGATTTAATTCAGAATGATGATTGATTTCAAATCTGATTATTGTTGTTATTTGTATATGCTTCGTTTTTATATTTCTGCATCCATCGGTTTTGCTTGCTCCAAAATGGGTTGCTTGATTTATAGATGTTAGTTTTATAAAGTTCAAAAATGTGAGGAATAGATGAGTATTGTATTAATTAGCTTTGAAATGGGAAATTAATTAATACCTAGGACTTTAGACCCATGCTCATGCTAATCATGAGGCTTGCTCTAGAATGGGACGTTTTGTGATTAGAATAGCTTGCTCTGGAATGGGACACTTGGGTTTAGTTGGGTTGTTTAGAAATTCATGTTTGTATTGTTTTACCCATTTTCAATTACATTAATGAGGATAGATTTTCTTAAGCATCCAATTCACCCTTGTTTAATTTCTTGATGAACAATTTTATATTTAATTGTTATTTTATAATTTTATTTTCTTGTTTAGCTTAGAATTTCCCATCAAACAATTTGGGGATATATTGGATTCACTCAACCATAGATATTTAACTTAACAACCCCTTTTCCCTTAGGTTTGATATTCGTGGGTCTTTAATTATACTCGCTATATTACTTATCGATTCGGTACAGTTGCCGGGGAAAAACAGTGTTGTTTGTTTCATATCTTTAGTTGAGTTAGTCTAAGATTTTTTATTTTTTTCTTTATTTTGATTTGGTGTTTATCTTTGTAGGAAGGTTTAGAATCATTTTCAAAATGATGCAGGATAATGTTCAAGATTATGAGTTGGCCCTTTTGAGAGCAGAAATGAGTGAGCTAATGAGGGAGATGCAAGTTATGACAATTGTGTGCACCTTCAGCGGTTTCTTATTCACCATCAATTAAAGATCCTTATTCTCCATGGACATCACAAGAGTTTGACACTTCCAAGCTCAAAGCTCTTCTAGACTACATAACAAGTCGGAAGAAACAATTCCAAGCAAAAAAGGAGGAGTGGAAGGCTACAATTAATTATAAAGAGGAGAAGATCAAAAGTCAAGAGAGTCTATTAAGGAATCAAGAATTGGGGATCCAAAATTTGGAATCCTAGCTGGAGCTTTTAATTATCTCTTTAGGTGATCAAAGTGATGGTGGAAAATTAAATCATGCACCTATAATAGTTACAACAAATTTAAAAGACTTTGAGGATGGCTTGCACGAGGAGAAAGAGGAACTAATTATTTTTGAAGACGAATCTTGTGTTTGTTTGGAAACTGATTTCAATTTTTTTGTGCAAGATATTACACCAAAGGAGTAAGAGTTATGCAATTCTCAAATCGATGCACTAGATTCAGTCTATTCAAAGGATTTATTTAGGCTAGAAGAGCTCATGGAGTTCATTTATAGTGAACCCAAGGTGGAGTCATACCTCATCGAAGACATGTAATTTCACACCTTGGTGGCTTTCGATAATTTTCTCTTACTGACGGAGGAAAATGATGAGCAAAAATCGGAAAGACCATTATTTGGTTCACAAGCTCGTCCATCCGAGAGTAATATGAGTCGAGCTGGGACTCAATAAACCAGAACTTTTTCCTAACCCTTTCTCTTTAATTTTCTGTCATTTATTTGTATTTTTGTGTTTTAATTTTTAGTTGTTTATTTTTGAATTTTTGCTTTTAATTTGTTATTTTAATGGTTAATTTGTTGGTTTTTAATTTTTGGTTTTAATTGGTTTTGGTTTGATGTATTTTTTTGGAATTTAACAGGGAGAATAATTAAAAAAAAAAATTTGCAGCAAATTGTGCAGTGAGGCAGATCCAGGTACCTCACAGTGATAACCAATTGGTTATCACCTGTCACCGTGAAATATAGATATCCAGGGCAGTAGTGTCAGGTCAGTTGTGAAAATATAGCTGTGTTTTCAAAAAGCATAGCTGTGCTTTTAGTTAAAAAATGCCGATATAGCGCTGAATGAAAAACACGGCTGTGCTTTTGTTCCAAACTCTTAAAACACGATGTTTCAAATTTTTATTGCGCTGCCCCATTTTGCTTCTCCCCTGTTCTCCTCGGTTCTTCACTTTCTAAAATTCTCTCAATCTGTTCTTTGATTTTCATTGGCAACCCAAGCTCATTTAAGGTAATTTTCATTTTTTATATCTTTGTAGAGCTTTAATTGAATTCTGCTCATCTTATTTCCATATTTCTTCTCTTTTATGCCAGATACTATTTTTCCCCAAAATTTGCAACAATTCCAGACTTTAGTCAAAATTTAGAACAAATTAAATTGAGCTCTATTTTTCATCCTCCTTTTTTCAAGTTTGTCAATTTAGAAATTTAATTTTGAGAAATGTAGGTGTTGTAATGGGTTAGATATTCTGTTAATATTCATCATTGCTCATCTTCTCCATCAATATTGTGATAAACCTAAGAAATTATTTTGCTTGACTTGTGTTGCTTGAATTGTGTGATTTCTTGCATTGTAAAACATAAATGAGGGATGGGATAGTTGAATTTGTACTTAAAATGTCAATTTTTTTTCATACCCACCAAGTGTTTGATGATATGCTCAAATGAGAATTTGCTTTAAATCCCATGCTTTTTACTTGCTTTTCTCTTACAAATTTATGAATTCACTCCTCTTAAAGTAGTTTATTCATTAAAAAAGAGTTTTAAAGATGTATAAAATCTTGATTGGTGTGGGTTTAGTCAACACAGTAGCATATTATCTCATGGGCACAATTGCAGTTTTAGGAAAATTGTCAATGCTGGTAGTCTATTTGAGCAGTTTGTGCAAGGGGATTATATTGTTGAGCTAAATTTTAGTTTTGTAGTTGTGCTTGATTGTTCTTATGGCAGCATTTGTTTGATGAGGCTACCATTTTAACAGACACTTGACTAGCATAAAGCAAAATGGGATTTTGAACTTCAGTTGGGAAATGAAATATTTGGATATAATTGATTTATTTGGGAATAACATGGATGGAAAGATCTTGCAAGATTAATTTTTAGTTACTTGAAATTATGCTTGGTATTTTATTGTGTGTTATACTTGCTATTGGTTTAACTTTCAATTTAGATGCAATTGATAATTGTGCTGGATTGTTTTAAGATAAAAGCATGTTTGCTAGCTCCCGACTTGATGGGATTAGGATTGTAACACCCCAATACCCCCGTTGGAAGGATACCGAGCACTACCCAATGCTCACTCAGAAACATTCATACATATCAGTGGAAGCAGCAATAAAATAATAAAATATACATCACTTATAAAATTACATACCGATCCTTGATTACATTTACTTAATACTTATACAAAATACAAAATGCTATACAACCTTAAACCACAACTACAGGAACTGAACAAAATAAAACTCCAACTCCTAGTGGCTGACCCTGCAGATGCGCAACGCGAACCGAACAAACCAGCCACCTACACGGTAAAACAACCCGTGCTAAGCGATAACGCTTAGTGGGGAGGAACAAAGCAGACAAAAACCAGTACACTAAATAGGAATACAATAAGCCATGCATAAACAAATACGTACATATACCGAAATACTTACCATGGCAACACACGAGATATCACATGCACGACATACTAAAATCATATTAGAATATAGTCACTATCAAGTTACTCAGTACTTAAAACACTGCACTGAACAATTATGACACTATACAGAACACTATACTATAATGTCTTGCATTAGTATCTAAATGTAAACATGCATCACACTACAGAATTCCCTTAATATACGATGACAGAGATATATATCAAGAATCACTATATGAAATCGGAATTAATAATAGAAAACACTAAGCAATTATCATAACCAAAGTCACGCAATAAACAAAACACTTCACGAAACCAATACCAAACACTTGAAATAATAGCCTGAATTCCAATGGCGGAGGATACGGGAACACGGCACGGGAGACCGAAGCCTCAAAAACAGTTTTAATACCCGAATGTAGTGCGGGAGACCGGAGTCTCAAAACATTTTATCACTACACGGAGGATGACCATCTCAGAGGTCGACCTCTTCGCCCAAACGGGGCGGACATAGGCAGCTGCACTCACTAACCCTTCTTAAGCATGCTTAATTATCCCCTACCTTGACACTTCAGACTCAGAACACTTATTCTAAACATTTAACACTAGACAATATCATTAACTAAAAACAAAAGTCAAAACAGTAATACACTAGCATGTAAACACAAAACATAACTTACATAGTATGAAAAGCCATGCGAAAAAGGAAAGAAGAAGATTTCCAGACAAAATAGGGAAAAATAGGCAGGAGGAAGGCTCACTGTTGCGATCGCGACTCGTGTCGCGCTCGCGACAGTAACCGAGGGGAAGAAGGCCAGTCACGAGTTGCATACAAGGTTGCGACTCGTGACAAGCCGCCTCACTCCCACCAGAAAGAGGGGTCACGAGTCGTGATCCTCCATCACGACTCATGACGGGACTCGCATCGTGATGCTTGGCAGAGCTCAAGGAGGGTCATGAGTCATGATCCCCCATCACGACTCGTGACGGGACTCACGCGTCGTGATACTTGGTCACCACTCATGACGGGGCTCTTCCCAAGAGAGAGGGGTCACGAGTCGTGATCCGCAATCACGACTCGTGATGGGACTCATGTGTCGTGATGCTTGGTCACCACTCGTGACTCTCTCCTCACATCATAGAAGAACACACGACAGCTCGCTGCGCACGGAAGTGAACAATGTGATTCTGTCGCGATCACGACAGGATCGTGTTTTCCAATTCTCACAGAAAACGCAGAACACACAGCTAAACCAAAACAAAACCCATTTATCCCAACATCATTTAACATACAAAAACATGCAAATTCTTACCTCCACTGCTACCATAACATGCTCAACACACAATTAACACACTGATAAAACACTTTAAACTTGTGAAATCAAAATTACTAACAAATCCAGAATTTATTCACATGTCACATACATAACTTCTAATAACACATATAACATACATCTAGCACTAGCATTTGAACCAATATTCCTCACTCATACAACACATGCATTTACCCAAGAAAATCACTCAAATATTTTAAAATTAACAAACACAATAAACACACAATCCCAAGAGAACCAGACCAAAATCATCAAATTAACAGAGTGACTAAATCAACTCCCAAACCTGGAATTGCAGCTCAAAAACCTCAATCTTCAAGAACCCATTCAATCTAGCCTGTGCTCATCTTCAAATCATCCAAATCTCGCACAAACAAACCCAAGAATCACTAAACCAAAACCCTAACTTACCCAAATCAAAAGAAAACTAGAAGAAGAAGAAGATCAAGGCACAAATAACCAAAACCTAACCACTTACCTCTACAATCTTGCTCCCATACTCTTCCAAAACAGCTCCAACTCACACACAACCAAGAGAAAGAACGCAAGATTTATGCGACCAGGATGTCCTCGCAATGTAACCACACTGGACTTATTCTTTTTATATGCTGTAGAGACCGGCATCAGAGTTAATGTTGTACCCTAGTTGTGTAAGGAACTGAAGAGAGCCACTGCTACTTTGAGGAAGAGGATGGGGATTAGTAAACTGATCATCGTGATTATGAGAGCCCTACATCAGCTTACTCCTGAGATGGGACCATCTTTAAGGTCATCGTACTTGCTTGATGAGGAGGTAGTGCTTAGGTGTAGGATTGCTATAGAGGATCCTTCTTCAAAGTTTTGGTATAGATTGAGGAGAGCAGATGAGATACGTGTTCAGGACTCTGGTGAGGATAGAGAGGGTGATTCTAATGATGGTGGTGCCCACCAGCCAGTTGATCACGATACTGATGCTCCACCACCACCTCTGCCACAGAGAATGATAGCGATTACTTCCAGTAGGAGGGTGAGAAAGAGGAAAGACACTCCATTCTCCCCTCCAGATATGAGTCTCTACGCTCAGGCGCATGATGAGTCATCTTCTTCACAGCTCCTCCACCCTCAGCTCCACTACATTTAGATGCTTCATTAGTCCAGACTCTGATATCAGAGATGCAGTCTATGATTGCTACGATGATGCGATTTGAGAGCTTAGTTAGCGTGCTTCAAAATTCTTTTAGTGAATCGAGGAGGGAGCAGGCAGACTTTGAAGAGAGGGTTTGGGAGAGACTTGATGAGTTGAGTAAAGGATTGGTGGAGGCCAGAGTAGCTACCACTCAGAGTGACCAGTTGATCTCTGACATGGACCTATCAGTGCATCGAGCCTAGGAGAGACTGTCTTCCATTGAGTCTCAGATGGAGCTAGTGTGTAGAGATATAGTCCTAGGAGCTAAGCGGAGAGAGGCATTCTTGGGATCTTTTCAGTAGTGAATTATTACACAGTTGGACAGGTTGAGCAATGAAATTCGTGGATTATTTACTCTTGTTTCCACTGTATATCCCCCACATTTGAGACGAGGACCACCACAGTGATGCCTTTTGTATTTCTCAAGAAGTGACTCTTTCAAAACAGATTTTGTACTTTATGTATTTTTGTAGTTAATGAAATTGATATAGTCAGGCATAGTGCTTATTTTTATTTACTGTGTTATATTTTGAAATTGTGTGGCTGAGCCAATGCTATGTGATAGGATAGACATATTATTTGTGTTTGGCTATGAATGTCACAGATTTCAGAGTATTTTATTCTGCACAGTTATTATTGGATTTTGCCTAGGTTTTGAGTTTTCTTTATCTTGCATAGGTGGCATGCCGGAATTTTGTATTGTTTTTAGTTTTGCGCAGTAGTTGTTTGATGTTTGCCATTTTTGAGATGATTGCAATAATTTTTAAATTGCAATGAGCTTTTCGCACAGCATGGGGGAAAATTTTTGAGGATTATTTTTGTATACTTCATTCCCTTGCATTGAGGACAGTGCAATATTTTGAGTTTGGGGTGGAGTACCATTTCAATTTTTTTAAACCAAAACCAGTTTCATTTTTGTTGTGTCTTTTTGTGTTTTTTTTAGAGCATTTTTAATTTTTTAAATAGTTTTTATTTATTTTTTTTGTTTATAGTGTGTCTATGCCAAGCTTTTACTTGAATAATGTTATGGTTATTTCTTTTTGATTTAGCTTCGATTTAAATTTTTATTTCATCCTAGTAGTTCTCAATTGTGAATGATTTTGATCTCAATTTTTGAAATTTGTGTTTAATTCAATTTCAAGTTGAGTGAGAAGTAGTCATGTTTGTATCTTTGTTTGCTAGACTGCATGTAATGATTATACTTTACAATTTCTAAATTTTGAGCACTTTAGGCCTGTTTTTAAAATTGAGAAAAATCTAGTTGCAATTAGGGGATCAGATGAAAACTCACTAAGAGCACTACAACCTTTTTGATTACCCATCGAAGCGAACCCCGGATGAGACAGAACATAGAAACTGATTTAGTTCCTACCTCAATTTCATAGTCTCTTGTTAGCCTGTTGAGCCTATTAATTTAGTATGCTAAATGCATGCTTATTTTATTGTTACACATGTTAAAACTACCTTTAGCCAAAAATGATTTTTACCTCCCCTTAGAATAGTGGCCACTCTTGTAAGGTTGGGCTTGTATTTTGGGTAAAAGGGAGTTTAGTTTTTGTCAATTCTTGGTGTAAATTTCTATTGGAGGATTGATTGGTGTGTAATAGAGAGTTCAGCCATTTAAAGAAATGAGTTTGGGATTGACAAAAGGGGAATGTGATTTAAGTTGTTTATTGTTCTTTTGGAAATTAGAACTCAATTTTAGTTCTTGTTGATATTTTTGGATTATTTAAGTACTTCATTAATTTTTAGTGGCTAGTTAGTTTTTGTGCTTCTAAATATATATATATATATATAAAGAACAAGAAGAAGCATTGCAAGTTTTTCCTAGCTAACTGAGCAAAATGTGAGTTTGGGGTACAAAAATTTAGTAAAACTTGGACTAGTGCCTTGTGATGATCATTGTTGAATATTATGTGGCATTTATTGTTTTGAGCTTCGGGTTGGGAATTTTCATTAGTCTAGTTGGGTGATTGTGGTTTTGTTTAGGTAGTAGCTATTGTTCTCTAGTGACTTGATCTTTCTTTGTTAGCCAATTTGCCTAAGCCTAACATTACAACCAAAATGTAAGACCTCTTGATTCTTTGTTTTTTCTTATACAATTTAGCGAAGATGACCTTCCAGTAAGATTTGATATATAGGAAGAGGCTTATGGTGTGTAGACACCGGGTCCTGAGGCAGCCTAGACCAAGGTTATCCAGTGATGAAAATGATGCATGCTCCTAGGCAAAAAGGTTAGAAGTCATGATTTCCTTGTCGAAACCTTCTTTTTTTAAAATATTTTTTTTTATTTTGTTTTTAAAGCTTTCGGGGGCCTGCCGATGTGGGCTACGAGGCATGTGTAAAGAGGCTCCTGGGGGCAGCATGCGCAATGCTCAGCGCCCACGGACAACGAGCTAGGCCTCGCGCGCGCAGCGTGTAGCCTCCCGTGCGGAGGCTGCAGAGTCTGCACTCTATCTGCGGCCTCCCGCGTGAGAGGCTGCAAATGACGAGTGGTTTGGAGGCCGCGCCTCGCAAGGGCTGCATGTGAGGTGCAGCCTAGAGCCTACACCTCGTGACGTGCGGCCCTCCGTAAAGGCCGCACGCGAGGTGAGGCCTTGAGCCTGCACCTCGTGCCTCTCCTACCTGGCGTGGACTCCGTTTTACCTAGTTTTTTCACTATATTTCAGTTTCAATTAAATTCAAATTCTTTTTCGATTTTTAAATGGATAAACTTATTTTTGAAAGGATAATTTAGAGTCTTAATGAGACTGAAAACTCCTAAAAACCTAATTTTTGGGATGATATAAAAAGTAAAATATGAACCAAAAATTGGGAGGAGAATTTGAACGGCAACTAAAAAAGCTCCGAAAAAAGAAAAAGATTTTTTGAGTTTTATTGAAAAATTATAATTGTTCCTTAGCCAAAGAAATTAATTCTTTGTGTTTAAGAATCAATTTTCATCATTTTTTTTCGAAGAAATAATAGTTTTTGATTTCAAATTTTTGGCAACAGATCCAAGTTTTCTTAATTCTCGTTTATCAAACAATCAACAGAAAATCAATCTTTCTTCTTTTTGCAACCAGAATCAAAACTTCTGAGTGTAAATATACGGGTTAGAGCCTATATTCTTCTATTCTTATTTTCTGTCGTTCAACTGTTTTCTCCACTGTAAATTGTTGTAAATGCATTGGTTGTTGTCTGTTATAATTAGCATGAGAACTTAGTTTAACTTAATTAATTATTGGCATAATGCTTGGAATATAAGTCCAATCTGTATAATATCTAACATTAGTTTTTTCTATTTTATTTTTGGTTATTAATCTATTTTGTTAATCTCGAGTATTTTGTCAAGCCTTGTTTTCGCAGTGATCATAAATGCTTTTCTCAATTCTATATATTTGCTCCTTTGTCTATTTAATTATTGTTTAAATGTCTTAATTGGTATGTTTGCTAATACTATTAATACATGTGTTGTATTAATTCATTTAAATTATTTCGATCCATTTGTTGTTAATACACCTTGTTATTTTCATATTTATTCCTATTGCATTGTTAGTTGCTTGTTTATTTGTGTTAATATTATTTACTTCTTTACAATTCAGTTATATTATCGTGTTATTTTATTACTAACTATTTGCCTCTTTTTGCTTTGTCAATCTAATAAATTCACGCATGTGAGTTTATTCCACCGAATAGAGATATGGGGGCAAAGGAGATTTCAGCTTCTCGGTTTGATTTTATATTTCGTGCATTTTCATTTTTTTTCTTTTGGTTTGTTCCTGTTATTATTTTAGTTTGTCTTGTAATTAAAAGGTTTATGCATGTTTAATTAAAAATCACAAAAAATACTTTTATTAATGAATTGAGATTTTTATTAATAAAATAAGACCAATGTCCTGATTTTATACAATAAAATGTCAACTTCAAAAGGAGAATTAATTTTTATAAAATGTGATCACTCATCCCGGTTTTCCCGATAAATGCCTAAGAATAATTCTCCAATTTTTTAAGTTAACAAAAGGGAACCAATATTCCTCAAATCTCATAAATGTCCCGATTTATGTATGATGTATTTTATTTTTTTCTTTTTGGCTATTATTCTGGGCCCTTGTAAATAATTTTGGGGTAATTTTATTTATTCATGCTTTTATTATTTTGGGGGATTGTTCTATCCCATATTTTTCACTTGTAATTTATTTATTGCTTTCTTTACTGCTTTCCAATGATGCTTGAAATGCGCTTTAAGTTTATTGCATGATCGTGTTAGAAGAGAGATGAAATAATTAACTCTAAAACTCAGTCATATAACATTAACCAGAGGTATAAATAAGAGTGAGGTCCCGAACTCTCTCTGGTTTTGGCCTCATAAGGTTGGAATTCATTTCCTAATGTTTTATTGGGTGGCGACTCCATGATACGTACCTTATGATTCCTAACAAATGCCCTCGTAGGTTGATTGCCAACAATGGAATGGGGGTGAATCCCTGTCCATTGCTAAGCGACCAACTTTCACGAGTCTTAATAAATCTCCTTCTGGTCTCGAGTCCTAAAAGCGGACTTCCTAGAGCGACCAAAATGCCGAGTTGGAGTTCTCGCGCATTATAGTAGCGATTCCAGTGGGGACATCATGAGATTTTGCTCCCAAAGTACCTTCGGTTAATCTAATATCAATGGGTTTAGGGTTAAGAAATTTTATCTATTTTTGAAAAATTGCATTGCATTCATTAGAGCATTAGAACTATGCTACTTGGTCCCTTATTTTACCTCGGTGCATTCCTAAAACACGACCCTACTTTCATTCATTGTAGGGAAGTGCTCAGGATAATCACCAGCCCAAGCCTTGTACCATCAATGGTATATTAAATGGAGACCCAATAGGTCGCTATGCTCGTAATGAGCTAGACCCATTAGCAGGGACCATGCTTGGGTAGACCTAAAGTAACACCACCCTTGACTAAAGCTCACGTAATGATAATAAAAACTTGCACTAGGTGATATGTGATAGGTGTCTAATTAGTGTATTATTTAGTATATATTTTGTGTATGTTTAAGGAGTTAAAGTACAAAAATCTATTTATCTTTCATGTTATTTGTCTAGTTTACTTTTTTTGGTATTTTTATGTGTGTAGGGTGATTTAGGTGAAAAAGAGAAGAAAAGAACAGACACGGGAAGACCAAGGATATGCACGACTCGTGAAGTGGGATTAAGAGTCATGAAGGGCTAGAGGAGAAAAGAAAGAAGAGCGAAAGAAGAGAAGGAGTTGTGAAGAGTAAGATCACGAGTTGTGAAACTCAATTACGACTCGTGACTATGCAGAGAGACCAACACAGCGAGGAAAGAAAAGAGAAGAGGAGAAGGAAAAGAAGTCGAGACGCGAGCCAAGGTCACGACTCACACGTTGGATCACAACTCGTGAGAGGTCATCACGAGTCGTGAAAGGCCAGAGAGAAGCAAAGAGGCAAAGAAGAAGAAAAAGAAGGAAAAGAGCGAGTCCGTGTTCTGTCGCGAGCGCGCAGTCTCACGAGTGCGACAGAACTAGCCGTTGGGAAGTTTTCCCTAAAAATTCATCTGAAAAGGCACCTTTTTCTACCAACACTTGCAACCATTTGAAGGGACATTTCTAAGGGACACATTCTTTAGAATTTTATAAATATCAACGTTAACTGTAATTTAGTATGATGTAATTTTAGGGAGAATTTTTATTAAGTAATTTCTCTAGTTTTGAAGAATAGTTTTCTGTAGTTAGATTTACTTAGTGTTTTCATGTTTTGAAGAAGAAGACCAAGGAGAAGAAGAACTTTCACAAGGGTTTGAGAAAAGGGTTGAAAGATTTCTTTCTCATTACTCTCATCTATTACTTCTTCTCCGTAAATCAAAGGAATATTATTTTGAGAACTTGAATATTATTGTTTTTTTCCATTTCCATCTAAATTAGTAGTCTTTTAATGTAAAATTTTCTATTAGTATTTTTATGCATGATCTTTATTTACTATTAGTATTTTTATACATCATCTTTATAAGTAAGTGTTTGATTGAAAGATAAATTCTTACTTACATCTAATAGAATTTCATCATTGAAGTATTATTTGAGAAATCATAATATTAAATGATTGCTATAGGTTGTTTATTATTCCTGAAATTTGCATAAATAACACTTTAATTCATTAATGAAAATTGTGAGTTAGAATTATAAATGCATATTTTAGGCACTCTAATTTATGTTGAAAGAATAAATTAGAATCTTATTCAACTTGGCTTGCATGATAAGAATATATTCATAATCAAGAATAATTAATTCAAGTTCTATTTTATTATTTTATATCATTAATCTTTTATCTTCTCTGATTATTTATAACTAGGTTAATTAGAATTAGACATAGTTATTCCACTTTCATTCAACAAATTTATGATCATCGTAAACAAGATTAAAATTGAGTAGTAATAGTGTGTAATGATTAGCACATTCCTTGTGGGATCGGCATCTTTTGTACTATTTCGGTACACTGTATGCTTGTGGAAATTGGCGCTTAAAAATATGTCAACGAATATGTACCCTAACAATGTGCTTGCTACGTGGTCCCTTATGTATTGAACAAATTCAAACATATTAATTAGACAATCATCAAACGCTCTCATGCCCCGATACGCTCATTTTTATTCAGTTTGAAAGGTCTGAATACATAATGGCAAAAACCCATACGCATGTGCTTTAAATTAAGAGTGTTATATTGCTAGTTTCTCACCATGAACCATACGTGCCCATTGGGTTCCCTGCTAACCCATGGGTCAAGTACACCTAGGGAAGAGACTGCACGACCTCCTGTGTGGGAGTAATAAGCTTGGAAGGATCTATCCACATGTGTGTGGTTGTCTATGCTGCATCAACACAATCATGCATTATAATATCATTCATGCATCATTCAAACAATTTGAGTCTTTCAGCCATCATAGGTACGAATCAGTGGTCTAGGGGTCCTAACGGCTGATTGGTAAGGAGAAACCCATTCTTCGAGTCGCTAGAGCGAGTGTCGCATTAGGGTTCAGAGTCACTTTCATATAGCACCGAACCCTTGCCTTTAGAATTATCATTAAATATGGACAACCAAGAATCAAATGCCACCTGGGCTATTATCATCGAAGAGATGGACCGAAAGGCCCAGGAAATGGAGCACAGATTTGAGGAATTCGAACATAGAATGATGGTAATAATGGAAAACTTAGCTGCCACCCTAGCACTGTCATCTGGACAGCAACCTGTTGCTTCTGCCAGGGGATAGGCCGAACAGGTGCCAATCAGGGAGGCACCCCCGACAGCAGTTATAAAACCACTCCCTACTATTGAGCCTAGAGCTCTTGCCCATGTTGAATGTAGAAGAGTCGGGAGACATAGACCTAAAGAGGATTTTATAGAAGATGAGAAGGAGGAACCCAGTGTAGTGAGAGCTAAGCCCCCTAAAGAGGATGTTGGCTTGAAAAAGATAGAGGAGAGAGTTGAGGCGATGGCCCGTCTACTATCTATTGCAAAGGGGATAAGCCTTAAGGATAGGGATTTGCATGACGGGGAGACGCTCCCTCAAAAATTTAAAATGCCCGAGCTACCCAAGTTTGACAGCACCTCAGACCCGTCTACTCACATCAAGCAGTACATGCTTGTGATGAAGGGCACCATGCTTACTAAGAGACAGAAGGTGGAATTTTTTTGCCTTAGCTTTACTGGGCCTGCTATAGACTGGTACTATGGTTTGTATAGGAGAACAAGAGAAGATTGGGACTTATTGACTGAAGAGTTCCTTAAAAAGTATAACTGTAGCACTCGAATGGAGGTCACTTTAAAGGATTTGGAGCTTCTTCAACACGGATCTAATGAGTCATTCCACGAGTATCTTACTCCGTGGAGAAACAGGGTAACGAAGATAAAAAGGAAACCGGATACACCATATCAGATTTGGTTATTCATTCGAAATCCATGTCCATATCTCAAGGAGGGGCTAAAGATGAAGGGGCTCAAAGATTGGGAATCTCTAAAGAACATAGCTATCGAAGCTAAAGGTGAGTACATAGCAAAGAGAGATAGCCAAAGTAACTTCAGGAACCAATCAGGGTACAAATTAAGTGCTGTTGGGAGTAATAACAGTAGTGGCAAGATAGCCAAAATTTCAGCTGCCGTGGTTGGACAAAGTGGCAAGATAGCCAAAATTTTAGCTGCCGTGGTTGGACAAGGTCAGAGGTACTATTCTAATCTAGGCCGGTCTCTGTCCTGGGTATTAGAGAAATTGACAAAGGAGGGCAAATTGAGACCATTAACACCCAAGCCAGCCATGAATCAGGGATAGCCAGCGCACGGAGATGATCAGTACTGCCCCTACCATCAACAAACTGGGCACGTGAAGGATTATTGCCAAACTTTGAGAAATAAGTTCCAAGATCTTATTGACTCCAAGGCGATCACTAACCCAGAGAAAAGTGAGAAGAAAAAGAAGAAGAAGGCATAAAAGGATTCCAAGACAATAATAAAGAGTCCTAGAAGGTGGCTACCGCATAGTAAGAAATAGGAGAGAAGACTTTCTATTAGATTTTCTTTTCATTTTATTGTTGAACTTTTCAATCTTTATGTATGAAGAACTATTTACATTAATTATATTAATGGCTTTTTGCTTATATCTCTCATGATTTCATTATGCATGAAGACAACCACAAGTCACTTACATTTGATATTAACTCAACAAATGCTGCCTTATTTAATCTCGAGATCCCATCGGCATCTGATATCACTCCTAAAGAGAGAAATATTCTAAGAGATAATAAAGAACAAATAAAAATAAATAAAAAAGAAAAAAAAAGAAGAAAAAGAAAAAGAAAACCCTTTGCTTGGACCTATAAGACATTAACAAGGGCATTATTGAGACAGCGCCGCTCCTCAAAATCTAGAACGCATACGATACGGCCTAACAAAGTCAAACTCCGATCATTAAAAGATTTAAACAAATGAAACTCTGGGCCTTCATAAGAAACAACTCATTAGAACTAAGCCTTAGAATTTCTTTCTCCCCAACCATTTGAAAGATTTATTAAAAAGCCAATCAAGATTGATGCCAAATGACGATCATGTGTGATGAAATTGGACTGAAACATACTCATTTATGCCATAATATATTAATATGGACAGAGCACCTTATCTCGCATACTCAAAATTGTTTAAGCTCCAGCATGAAAAGTAGCACATAATTTCTCTTTTCCTATATGGCCTCCATTGCTATCATCATCTTGACATTTTAGCTGACTTACCTATCATTGTCTTGAGCTATTCATGCAGCACCTTCATGAGGAAAATTGAAATCCATGCAACAGTTAAAAAAAAAAAGAAAGGAAGGCCGTTAGAGATGAAAACCGTAACTGGCTCTCTAAGCAAAAGTTAGGGCAAAAGGCAGGGTGAAAACCTATAAACAGGCAGTCTATCCCACAAAAAATAAACATTAATAAAAGCTGCTAGATTGAGTTGGGTCCATTCCAGGAGAAACTTAGGCATAGGGTTATGTGAAAATCCCCAAAGGGACGCATTTCCCGCAAAGAAAGGCTAGTGTGAAAATCCACAAGGGACACACTACCTTTAATAAATAATCAACAGTACACAAAGTAATAAGGCTACCCAAATAGTCTTCCTTTAAGCGATAATGCAGGGTTCAGGACACGAGTCCAAATCTTGGGGGCAAAATGATCATTGACCGGGGGGCAAAGATGAGCACGGATCGGTTCTCTTTGAAAGATTATGGGTGAACTCTTAAGCCAAGAGGACACTCTTCTAGGTCTTTAGAAGGCTTCAAACAACGTAAGCGGCCAACCTGTACTCTCAACGGACCCTTAACCACTCAAGACTCAGTCTATTCATTTTTGCATGCATTTCATTTCATACAATTCTTTTGCAAACATCTATATATAACTTTTCACATGCACACACAATCTCTTGTACATATTCCTGTGCACATAACTTTGTAGGAAAAGTCCAAATAAAAGACCACATGCACGAAAGCGGGTCGAGGACAACTTCAACACAACATATGCACTCACCTGTGCTGGACAATCAAACCCTTCAAAGCCCTCTTAAGAGGCAAACCCTTCAAAGTCCTTTTAAGAGGCAAATCCTTCGAAGTCCTCTTAAGAGGCAAATCAACCAAAGGGATCTTAGAAGGCACTACTTCAAATCTAAGAAAGGTTAGCACGATGGTGGCACAACCATTCTACAGAAGGTTAGCACGACCACGGCACTACCGCATCAACAGGTTAGATACCGATACGGCTGGGGCTAGATACCGCACATGTTAGATGCCATAATGCAGGAGGTTAGACACCACGTCAATAGGTAAGATACCGACACGGCTGGGGCTAGACACCGCACATGTTAGATGCCACAACGAAGGAGGTTAGACACCATATCAATAGGTTAGATACCGGCACGGCTATGGCTATACACTACACAGGTGTGTTGCCCCATTTTACACCAATTTTGCGCACGCGATGCAACCCGAAGCGCACAACCTATTCAAGAACACAACTGTGTTTTACAATTCACAACTGTCATTTTTTGCAGACTTTAAATAAAGCGCCGTTTCATCTTCCAAATGAGGGTAGTTTTAGATTTAAACAGTAGCAGTATTTTATTTCTTTCTTTTAGGTTTTATTTCTTCTTAAATACTATTTTTTTAGCATAGATTTAATTATAAAGTCCAATTTTGTTCTTAAATAATTTAGATTAATTTAGTTTAGATTTATATTTTGGGACTCAAGGAGATTCCAAGGTTGAAGAAGAAGGAACTTCTAGATCTATTTTCTCTCTTAACAAGGGTGTATTCTAAACTTTAATTTTCTATATTTTATGATTATATTCTTGATGTTAGAGTAATTCTTCATGCTTAGGAATTATTGAATCATACTTTGTACTTGGATATTTGCATTTAATGAATATTTTCATGATTTCTTTTATTTCTCCAGTTATATTTTCTACATTTATTATGATTGTTGGGTTTGATTTTGATTTAATTTGGAATGATGATTGATTTCAAATCTGATAATTGTTGTTATTTGTATATGATCTGTTCTTAAATTTCTGCATCTATCAGTTTTGCTTGCTCCGGAATGGGACGCTTAATTTATAGATGTTAGTTTTATAAAGTTTAGAAATGTGAGGAATAGATGAGTGTTGGATTAATTGGCTCTGGAATGGGAAATTAATTCATACTAAGGACTTTTAACCTGTGCTCATGCTAATTATGAGGCTTGCTCCAGAATGAGATGTTTTGTGATTAGAATAGCTTGCTCCAGAAGTGGACACTCTGTCCAGAAATTCATGTTTGTACTGTTATACCCATTTTCAATTACATTTATGAGGATAGAATTTCCTAAACATCCAATTCACCCTTATTTAATTTCTTAATGAACAATTTTATATTTAATTATTATTTTATAATTTTATTTTCTTGTTTAGCTTAGAATTTCCCATCAAACAATTTGGAGATATCTCGGATTCACTCAACCATAGATATTTAACTTGACAACCCCTTTTCCCTTAGGTTCAATATTCACAGATCTTAATTATACTTGCTATATTACTTGTCGATTCGGTACACTTACCGGACATCGATCAACTTGCCGGGCCAAACCCAGTCACTCTTCCAGTAGGACAAAATGAGCTAGAGGCAGCTAGAAAGGATGCTCCTGAGAAAGTGCATCCGCCACCAGTGGATCTCAGAGCTACTACATCCTCAGGCTAGAAAAGAGGGGGAGCCCACAGGATAGGGAATGATTATGTGGAGGATGAGTACGAGAAGCCCGTAATGGAGAGAGTAAGGGCCCCTCAGACAGAGGAGGTCATATGGAAGAAGATGGAAGAGAAGTTCGAGGCAATGTCTCGGATGCTAACCATGGGAAAGGGGATGAACCTCGAAGATAAAGAGCTGGAGGGAGAAGATCTAATCTCTTAGAATTTCAAAATGTCGGATATCCCGAGGTTGATGGTTCATCGAACCCCACCGCACACATTAAACAGTATTCGCTGGCAATAAAAGGTGCAATGCTGACAAAGAGGCAGAAGATAGAGTATTTCTGCTTGAGCTTAACAGGTCCCACGGTGGACTGGTACCATGAATTAGACCAAAAAATTAAGGAAGATTGGGACTTGCTGACAGATGTATTCCTCGCAAAATACGACTGCAATACTAGAATGGAGGTCACCCTGAAGGACTTAGAACTGCTATGTCAAAAGCCAAACTCACCAAGTGGAGATATAGGGTCATGGAAATAAAATAAAACTCAATATTGTAGATCAAATCAAGCTGTTTATCAAAAATACCCGCCCATATTTGAAGGAGGCACTTAAGTTAAAGGGATTAAAAGATTGGGAATCCCATAAAGATATAGCCATTGAGGCAGAAGGGGAGCATTTAGCAAAGAAGGCAATTATTGCCAACTATGGTTATGGCGGTACAAAGCTTAAAAGGGGCTCTAGCAATAATAACGAGAATGATGGTGGCGAGAGGGCTGAAGCATTGGTCAGTGAGACAGCAGTGCATTGCGATTCCAACTCAGGTAAACCATTATCTTGGTATCTTGGTCATTTCACCAAAGAAGGGAAATTACAACCACTACCGCTAAGGCCAGCCATGAGCCAAGGAAGACTAGGACATAGAACGGACTGGTATTGTGCATATCATCAGCACACGGGTATAAAACAGATTAGTGCCATGCTTTGAGAGAGTGCATATAGAAATTGGTTGACATCGATAAAATTCCAGATCTAAGAAAGAAGAAAAAGAGATAAAGCAACTATAAGGCCACAACATCACCAATCATGGGGGCATTATCCAGAGAAAGGGAGCCTGAGGTGATAGAATATTTTCAAGCAATTTGTGTCAATGGCAGAGGAAGATTAGACAGGAGATTTTTTTTCTTATATTGTCACATATATGTCCCTGAACTATATTATGCACTTGTTTCTATAGTCATTTTAATAGTATGGTCTTTGTGACGCGCGCCGGATCCCGATGCGCCGCCCGTTCGGACCGCCCGCACGTGGGCGATCGGGGCATTTGCGGGTCCGTTGGCAGCTTGCAAATAAATTTCAAGTGCGTCTATGTTGGGCAAGAAGGAGGTATCATGGAGTCGCCACCCAATAGAACATTAGGAAAGTCACTCTCGCCTCGGAGAGTCTAAGACTGCGCTTGGTATCCATTTTGGGCCAGCTAGAGGGATCATGGAAGGTGAACTTCTCACCCTAAAGAGCCTAGGATTAGCGCTAAAGCCTCGTGACCCAAGAAGTATTTTGGAGGATAACCTCTAACCTCTCGAGCCCAAAGACCAGAGCTAGGTCCGGGATTTCTCATCTATTTCTACCTCAATTAGTTTATGATCAAATTTTAATGTCATTAATTCGCTCTCTCTCCACACTATGCAGTTTGATTAAAAGGTGCATTTATTCACATCTTGAAAGCGATAAATGATCAAATAGACGATAAAAGCAATAGATTACAATAATACAAGGAGCAGAATACAACTCCCTTTTGTAAATGTGCGGATCATACATAAATCGGGACATTGCTTATTCTGAGGACTTTGGTCCTCGCATGCATCGTTATTAAAATTGGATGTTTTCATTGTGATGATTTTATTGGATAAAATAGGACATTGGTCCAGTTTTGTGTAAACCTCATTTTATTAAATATAAAACCATTGAGTCATTTTTATACATCAACGAGATATGAAAGGAGTACATCCATATGCATAAGATAATCAATAAAAGAAATGAAACAAGAGGATTAGGAAACTAAACCGGACGAGATCCTCCAAACATGGTAGATAGCCGCTCAAGCTTGAAATAATCCAGGAGGACCGATGTACACTCACAGAAAGTTAAGAGATGTTAATATACATAAAATTAACATATAAGAAATCAATGAGACCGGATAGAGATGAAAAATGATTTAAAAAAGATGGAGACAGAACCCACCGACGGCCTTTCTTGGTTGACCGACGGGCGTCGGTTCGGTTATCCGATATGCCCGTTTGTCACTCAAGAATGGGCGTCTGTAGACGGGTGACCGACGAGCGTCGGTCATGAAGATGACCCGTCGGTCACCTCTTTCTCCGAAAAACAGAAAGAAAAAAAGAAACCTTTCAAGGTCAAAAAAGCGGGTTTTATCCCAAAAGGAGATAAGAGAGTCAAAATAAAAGAAAGTAATGATAGATATTCAAAAATTTCACAGAATAAATAAAAAATTAAATATGAGATGAAATGGAGGAAGGATCCGGAATATTTACCCTCAAATAATCACTTCAGGTGAGATTCTGGTGTCGGTTAGAGCCTCGTGTGTTCCACGAGAAGCAGAGATGAAAGATTAAAGAGAGAAAATGAGGTATTTCACCTTCAATCCTTCAGAAAATCGATTTTGGAGTCAAAATCTAAAGAAAACTAAATAGCTTTTAGTTCCTTTGATTGATTTGATCCTTGATTCAATAGAGTTCTTTTAGAAAAAGTGTTTTTGGAAGAGAGAGAAAATGTGCTTGAAATTGGGCAGAGTTTCCTCTTCTGAAAATTTTTCCAACCCTTTTCAAATGAAAATCCGGAGCTTTTATAGCCAGACACGACCGACGGGCGTCGGTGTATAAAGGCGGGCGTCGGAAGAATCCTTCTGACACAAGGATTAGTCCGACGGCCCTGCCACATCCACCGACGGGCGTCGGAAGGGTTGCGTGCTCCGGGAAACCAGGCGGCAATCTGACAGGGGCGGTGATTTTTCGACTGGCGTCGGAAAATACCCAGAGCCGTCGGTGACTCGGAGCGACGGGCCGGCTCGACAAATGGGCTGGCCGTCTGTGGAGGACAAAAAGCCCTTTGACTCGAAAAAAACCTCTGTTTTTCTCTCCTTCGGCCCAGGAATGATAAAAACCTCACTTCTCATGGAACGCGGGGCTAAAACTTCTAAATCCAACCTACCATACAGGCTTGGACACTGATTTCATCATAGGGTAACCTCTGATCCGGATTGCTCCGGGACACGGTGCTTACAGTTGCCCCCAGTTTTGGGGAAACTAGTGCACAAGCGCCTAGATAAGCCAAAACTCAGAGAAAGGTCAGAAAGGAAGCGTACCTGCGACGGCTTTTCACCCTCCGCGCCTTCTGCCGGGTGGACCTTGTCTCGATCCGCTCGGTGATGCAAAGATATTTCCATCAGCCTTTTCTCGATCGGTAGGTACTCAGGGAGATGCAGCACGCTCTGGCTGCAACCTCGATCCGGTGAGATGCAGCATGCTCTGGCTACAGTCTCAATCTGGTGAAGCGCTGTATGCTTAGACCATGGCTTCGATCTGGTGAGATGCAGCACTCTCTGGCTACAATCTCGATCTGGTGAAGAGCAGTGTTTCTTCAACTGCAGCTTCGATCTGTGAGATGTAGCACTCTCTGGCTACAACCTCGATCTAGTGAAGTGCGGCACTCTCTGACCACAGCTTCGATTGGTGAGATGCAGCACTCTCTGGCTGCAATCTCGATCTGGTGAAGAGCAGTGTTTCTTCAACTGCAGCTTTGATCTGTGAGATGTAGTACTCTCTGGCTACAACCTCGATCTGGTGAAGAGCAGTGTTTCTTCAACTGCAGCTTCGATTGGTGAGATGTAGCACTCTCTGGCTACAACCTCGATCTAGTGAAGTGCGGCACTCTCTGACCACAACTTCGATTGGTGAGATGCAGCACTCTCTGGCTGCAATCTCGATCTGGTGAAGAGCAGTGTTTCTTCAACTGCAGCTTCGATCTGTGAGATGTAGTACTCTCTGGCTACAATCTCGATCTGGTGAAGATGAGGAAACCCCACCGGGTTCCTCGTTCCGAAAGAGATCCTTTTAATCGATATCTATGTTCGGACTAGTATTCCTCTGTACCTGTGAGATAAAAGATTTTGTTAGTTCACGTTTGAGTGGTCATCTTTTGACCTGTCTATTGATGGCGTGACCTTGCTTTATTGGCTATGCCATGTTTCATCTTTTATTCATTTTTCTTATTGAGCTGTTATCGATTATCATTTTTGTTGTTTGTTTTTGTTTTATATATATTTTTTTATTGTCATTTTTATCGACATGTAAGTAGATATGAGAACATACACTTTCTGTGATGTGATTAAGCAATTAACAATCGAATGATCATGCAATAAGGAAGCAAAAGTTTTCCACTAGAAATGTCATTTTTGTACAGTGCATATACAAAATATAAAATATACAAAAGATACAAAAATAACTCCCTGAAGATCAGAGAGGTGTGTAGTCTGAGGGCTCATCGGGATCCTCGTCATCCGATATATGCACGGTCCCTGGCGGAGGTGGAGGTGGACGTACCGGAGGTGGCGGCGGAGCTGTGGAGGGTCCTGCCTCATGATCATGGGCCTGCCTGAACTGGATCTGAGCGTAACCATCCAAGAAGGGCTGGGTGCAGGTGCTCATAAACCCTAAGGTCTAAGAAACCTTCTCTCCCAACTTCTTGAAGGCTTGGCTCAACTGAATGGTCTGCTCGCTGGCGGCCTTTCCCCTCTGCTCCAGGCTCTGCTCCGTCTGCTCCCTAAACTCCCTCATGGTCTGAGAAAGAGGGGGGAGAATCCCCTCCATCACCTGGGCGCGGGATCTCAGAGAGTCAAGTGACTCATCAATCATCTGTAGGGTCATATCGACCCTCTGAGAAGCCTGGTCCTGTGACGTCCTCAAATCATGAGCGAGCTGCTGCCTCAACTCCCTCTGACCCTGAGCAATCTGCTCAATCAGCCTCATCTGCTCTCCTCTGAAAGCCTCCAGGACCCGAGTCTGCTCATCCCTAAAGGCATCCATGGCCCGAGTCTGCTCCCGAGTCGTGTGCTCGATGTAGCCGGCCTGCTCCCGAGCCAAACGCTCCACCGACTGGGACTGCTCCAAAATGGCAGCCTGCTGGCGATCTAACCTCTCATGGATAGCCCTGTCTCTCTCATCCTGTCGCCGCTCCAAGGCTATGAACATGGAGGTGAGGAGCTGAGAGAAGTCAGGCTGCTGCGGTGCTGGCTCTGGTGGTGGTGCCGAGGAGGTGGATGCCCCTGGGTCGCCTCGGGAGTATGGATGGTATCTCTCAGAGGGCCCATGGATAGACCTCTGTACCCTAGCGCTCGGTGATAGGACTGGAGTCGGCGCTCTGGATGCCGGTGAAGCGGCAAAGAGGTCGTCCATCGTGATCTCAAAATCAAAATCTGAGGGGGTCCTAGGTGGCTCCTGCTGCTGTGGTGGAGGCACCGTCCGCGGCTGAGGAGGCTGAGGAGGCTGGTGCTCCGGCTGAGGCTGGGGCTGTGGCTGAGGCTGGGGCTGTGGCTCTGGCTGTGGAGGCTCTGGTTGTGGAGGCTGCACCTCCTGGTGCTCCGGGTGATCAGGATCTGCCCCCAAGGGTGGAAGGTTGAACAACTGTCGGGTCTCATGGACGGTCAACACCCTGTAGGCCTCTGCCTGGCCAGATATCGGGGAGATCATCCCCTTCTGCACTGCCGTCGTGGCGTCGACATGGATCCCCTCAGGCAAGGGTCCTCTCAACCTCTAGGGGTTAACCCCCAGTCCCAAAAGCAAACGGGTGATGACTCCTCCTACCATCACCACCGGCGTCATCCCTCTGCTGACTCTGGTCAACTTGGCCAAGATCTCGTGGCTAATGTTGAGACGCTGGCCTGCCACCATAGCCCAGAGGCTCCAGATCTCGACCGCGTTAAGCGACCCTGGATTACCAGCTCGACCGAGGTACGAACTGGAAAGCACTCTGTGCAAATACCGGAGTGCCTGAGACACCAGTACGGTGCTCTTCGCTGTATCATGATCGTACAGCACTCCTGGTATAGCAATGGCCGCCCAATGGGCGCGTCTCACTGCTCGTCGCGGGATCTCGACCCCCTCCTCCCTAGGGAGCCCCATGGCCTGAGCAAACCTCTGCCTAGTGATGCTGAAATGGTCGCCGTCAAACCAAAACTGAATCACCCCTGGGTCAGTATCTGCACTCTGAAAGCCAGTGTAGCGGAGAGTGGCCAGGACCTGGCGGGTAGCCTCTGGAAAAGTCTGGATGGCGGGCTCAAGGAACTCTGTCCAACCAGCACCCTCGGCAAGTAAATCAAACTCTGGGTCCAACCCAAGGGCCTCTAGAAATGGGCGAGATACAAAACGGCTGGCCCGAAACTCTACCTGAGCCAACGCTCTGTACCTCTGAGCGGACTCATCATCCATCCAATCCGGAGCTACAAGCTCGGGCTGGGCCTGCAGTGCTCTACGTCTGGGAGGCATCCTGTGAAAAGGGAAGAGATTAAATATCGGAAATTTGGTAGAACAAATATTTTTAAACTTATTTCCGAGGTGAAGGCCGATTTAGGCCTCACCGGGGCAATAGCGGCCCAAAACAAGATAAAGATATGATAAACAAAACAAAAAGAGTAAACATCCTGTCTAAAGAAATAGCTTAAAGTGCCTCGCACGCATCTTGGCAAAAGCAAACATGCAATTAGCATGGAAATAATTAAAGTGAATAAGGATGGGCCTTCTAGGTCCTAGGGCATGCATTTTGCATGAAAATATTCAATTCTTGAATAAATAATGAAAATTTGGGCAGCACCCCAGCAGGGATATGCCCAGCCTCCTGCATGAAAAAGATAAAAACATAGGCCTCAGGCCTCAACAATAGTGTACACATGTAAATGGGACGCACCCCGGCAAGAGTGTGTCCCCAACAACACAAAATAATGGCCTCAGACCGCAAAAGCAAAACATGCACAGAATGGTGCGCTAAAAAGGATGCAATTCTAAAGCACCAAGATTATGGAAAGATTCTACTTCTATGTGATCATGCAAAAAGTTCGGACTTAATTACAAAAATAATAATACAGAAAATTGGGCAGCATTCTTCCTAAATTCCTAAGACATCTAAGGCATCCTAAAGTCAAAAGGAAAAGAAATGAAGAGATAAATTGAATAAAATTCAAAAAAAAATAGTTATTTACTTACTTGTAGTCGCAGGAAGTGCAGAAACTGGAGAAAATATGAATATCAAAGTGCCCGGTGGGTAGAAAATGCGAAAATATGAAGAAATCGCGAAAAAATAAGGAGAAAAGCTTTAAAAACCGCTAAGAAACCGTTTGAGAGAGGGAGAAGAAAGGGACAGCAATGTTTAAACCGTCTGTCACTCGCCCTTATATAGAAATTCCTGACCGACGGGCAGGGCGTCTGTACAAGCGACTGACAGGCTGGCCGTCTGTCATACAATAAATGCTAGTTAATGCGCGTGATGAATGCAATGCTGACGTATGCATCTGCCAAGTGGATCTATACCGACGGTCAGGCCGTCTCTGTGGGGAGGCGGGCAGGCCGTCCCTGTGTAAAGGCGGTTAGGCCGTCCCTGTGAAGAGACGGGCTGGCCATCGGTGACGCTTGCCTATAAAATCTTGCAAAATTTTTTTTGTCTCTTCATTTTCCCACATCTTGAGTCCTTCATTTTTCTCAAAATGTCCTCTCCTCTTGCCCAAAGGATGCACCGTATTTTAGATGACAAACACACTTGGGGAGAAGGCGCCCTTTGCTCTTTGTCTGGGCTGAAATATCTGTGCCGGGTGAAAATCGACCAGAATCTCCTCCTGGCAGCGACCCACTTCTGGAACCCCCGGTTCCACGTTTTCCAATTCACCTATCAGGAACTGTGCCCTTTGTCTGAAGAGTCAGCTTCCATTCTGGGAGCAAGGTTCCCTCCTAGCGCTCTGCCTTGCGTCCCCCGCTGTGGCCTATTCTAGACCCGGGACGTAGCCCTGGCTCTGGGCATATCTTCTTCGGAGGCCAACCGGCTGATTCCTCTGAGCTCTTCCTTTTCTCTGGAGCCACTGATCGAGGCTCTGGATCGGTTCACTGACATCCCCACATATCGGGTAAGCATCACATTCTTATTCTGCATGGTGAACTTCCTTATTGTTGCTCCGGGAGGTTTGATCGGTGACTCTCGTCTGTTCGGAGTACTGAGCGACTTTCATCTGGGACTGTCACCCCTACCACTTGTCCTAGCTGAAACTATCCTGGGTTTGGACGCTGTGAGCTCTGGGTCCACTACAACCTTTGCCGGCAGCCCCTTATTACTCCAGGTACGTCATTATTTTAAAGGTAGTGCGTCCCTCACGGATTTTCACACTAGCTTTTCTTAGCGGGAGGTGCGTCCTTTCGGATTTTCACACAACCCTGTGCCTTATTTTTGCCTGAAGTAAACCCTACTTACCCCAGCGGCTTTTATTTATTTATTTTTTTTTTAATTTTTTTTTTCAGATCTGGCTACAGGAAAAACTGAAGATGCTGTCTGAACCCCCCCTCGCGTTACTCACCAGTACTCACCGAGCCACTTCTTGCCTCGTCGACGACTGCATGGGTGTGTCACCGCTGATGAAGGCATTACCAGATTTGGCGAGCTGTCAGATGACGACATCAGTTTTACATCCGCCTGGCTCCCGCTGTCTCATGCGGTCACCGATGGACCATCGGGTTGTGTTCCCCTCTGCGGCCTCCGTCACGCCACCTTCTGCATCACCTCTCGATGTAAACGACAGCTCGGGATGACCCAGGATATAGTGAGGGTTCCCCTGTCCTTCCGAGGAGGAGATCTCTTGGCCGCTTTTGCTTCTCGGTATCATGAGCTATGGGGTAGACTACCCATGAAGACCGTTATCCCCGAGGTTTGGCAATCATTCTGCATCTTCGACTAGCGAGTACAAGAAGTGGATCCTTAGTCCAGCCTCTGATAACAGGACCCGAGGGCTCAAGCATTTAATCGGCGAGAGCAGCAGCATGACTTAGCCTAGCCTATATGTGTATTTCTTTTGGTGCTACATTTCTTTTTAATGCAGAACTAGAAAATGACGAAAGTGAAAAGAATAATATTCATCCTTTTTCACGAGTTTTGTGTACATTTCCATATAATTTCAGCATACATGATCAGTTTTGGCATTTACTCAGCTGCTTACGCGCCATCAATACATGAAACCAAAATTTTAACAGCATCAACTCCTGTTACCAATCGGCCCTCTCGGGTTTTCACGATCGGACATTTTCTCTCATGCCTCTAATTTTTGCACAGGATGCCTTTTTTCGGTTTTCACCCTGTCGAGGCGCCCAATTTTAGCATAGCCGCCTTTTTTCGGTTTTCGACTCGCGGGGCATTTTATTCTCTTCTTTTTATTTTGGTCTTTAGCCATGGAACCTTTTGAGTCTGTCGACATTGATCGGTTCTTTGAATTCGTTCCCGTCACTATCTGACAAGATTGCAGCCCCTTTGGACAGCAACTTCTTAAGGATATACGGCCCTTCCCAGGTAGGTCTGAATTTCCCCCTGATGTCTGGTATCCCTGGCCTCATCTGTTTGAACACCAAGTCCCCTTCTTTCAGCGGGTGCTTCCTCACTTTCTTTCCGAAAGTTCTCGCTAATCTCTTCTGGTATATCTGATTATGATAATAAGCTTTCAGCCTACTCTCATCCAGCAAGTTCAAGTGCTGCAACCTCTGCTGCGCCCATTCGGCTTCTGAGATTTGGGCCTCCATGACCACCCTTAGTGATTTAAGTTCTATCTCTACTGGCAATACTGCTTCTGTTCCGTATACCAGGGAAAATGGTGTAGCGCCTGTAGATGATCTTACCGTCGTTCTGTATCCCCACAGGGCAAAGGGTAACTTTTCAGCCCAGTCCTTGTAGGTTTGGACCATCTTGGACAAGATCTTCTTCACATTCTTATTGGCGGCTTCTACTGCTCCATTCGCTTGCGGTCGGTAGGGAGAGGATTTATGATGCTCAACACCATATTTCTCGAGAAGTTTTCTGGTTTCTCCCATGAACTGCACCCCATTATCAGACACTATGTGATGAGGGAGGCCATATCTGCAGATCAAATTCCTCTCTATGAACTTGGCCATGTCCCTTGCATCAATTTTCTTGAAGGATTCTGCCTCGACCCATTTGGTGAAATAGTCGATTGCGACTATGATGTATCTGTGCCCATTGGATGCCGTAGGGCGAATCTCTCCAATGATATCTATCCCCCAAGCAGTAAACGGCCAAGGTGATGTCAGGTTATGTAGTTCTGATACCGGCAGGTGTCTTAGGTCTGCGTACTGTTGGCACAACTGACATTGTTTGACATACTTCGAGCAATCAGTGTCTATCGTAAGCCAATAAAAGCCTTGTCTCATGATCTTCTTGGCCAAGGTCAAACCATTCATGTGGGCCCCACAGACCCCTGCATGGGTCTCTTCCATTACCTTGCGCGCTTCTCTTTCATTCAAGCACCTGAGCTGGATCCCATCTGACCGTCTTTTGTACAACACCCCTTCTACGGATATGAACTGAGTAGATAACTTACGTATCATCCTCTGATCTTTTTCAGTGGCTTCTTCTTGAAATTTATCGTTTTCCAAGTAATTCATGATATCAAAGTACCATGGCTTCCCATCTGATGCCTCTACCTCCATTACTGGCTCGGTTTCAAAACTAGGCTTATCAGAGCTCGAAATTAGCACCGGTTTCATGGCCACTCCTTCAGGGTTATCCCACATTGACACCAAGGTTGCCAACGCATCAGCCAGACGGTTCTCATCTATGGGCACAAAGTGGAAAGTGCAAGTCTTAAACTGCCCACACATCCCTTTCAGATATTGAACATAGGGGACTAGTCGTTCTTCTTTAATAGCCCACTCACCTCGGATCTGGTTTATTACCAAGGACGAGTCACCAAATACCTCTACGTTCCTTGCCCCCAACACCGCTAGAGCTTCTAACCCGAAGGTGCACGCTTCGTATTCAGCTTCATTGTTGGTTGCTTTGTATCTCAGCTTCTTAGCAAGAGGAAGTTTTTCATTGTCTGGGGTTATCAAGATGATTCCAACTCCGGCTCCCCTGTTATTCACTGCCCCGTCAAAGTGCAACTGCCATCCTTGAACAAAAATCGTGCCTATGCTCTCATCCGGAAAGGTAAACTCGGGGGTGTCCCCTTGGATAGGATGTTCAGCAAGAAATTCGGCTACAGCTCGCCCCTTAATAGTCTTGCGGGTGATGTATTGCATATCGAACTCTTGTAGCAAGAGCAGCCACCTCCCCATCTTTCCAAGCAAAGACGGTGCTTCCTGCAAATATCTTAACGGATTTTGCCTGGCTACTGCCTGAACTTTGTATGAGTGGAAGTAATGTCTCAGCTTCTTTGATGCCCAAATCACTGCGAGGAAGATCTTCTCCACTTCAGCATATTTTATTTCATAAGGCAAGAACTTCTTACTGAGGTAGTAAATTGCAAACTCCACCCCAAATTCATCCTCTTGATCCATCATGGCGCCCACTGAACCGTCCTCTACTGCCAGGTACAGAATAAGCAGTTTGACAGGTTGCGGAGGCCTTAGCACTGGCGGATTTAACAGATATTCCCTGATATTATCAAAGGCTCTTTGGCAGTCTTCGTTCCAGACTACGGGCTGATTATTTCTAAGCAGCTTGAAAATAGGTTCGCATATCGAAGTGAGCTTGGCAATAAACCGGCTAACATACTGCAGCTTGCCCAGGAAACTCCTTACATCCTTCTCTTTTTGTGGCACAGGCATCTCTCTGATAGATTTCACCTTGTCTGGGTCGATTTCTATCCCCCTCTGGCTGACGACATGTCCCAACAGCTTTCCTGAAGTCACTCCGAAAATGCACTTCTTGGGGTTAAGTCGCAGATTATACTTATCGATCCTGGTGAAGAACTTCTCTAGAGCTTCAAAGTGTCCCTCTCGGGTGGCTGACTTGACCATCATGTCATCGACATACACCTCCATTTCTTTATGAATCAGGTCACTTAAGATCTTAGTCGCCATCCTCTGGTACGTGGCCCCTGCATTCTTCAGGCCGAAAGGCATGACCCGATAGGCATAGGTGCCCAACTCCGTGATAAAAGCAGTTTTAACCCGGTCAGCTATCTTATTCAGGATCTGGTTGTAGCCCACATAACCGTCCCCAAAACTGTACATCGCGCAGTTGGCGGCACTGTCTATTAATACATCAATATGGGGCAGTAGAAAATCATCTTTAGGGCAGGCTTTGTTAAGATCTCGATAATCCACACACACCCTGACCTTTCCGTTCTTCTTTGCTACAGGGACCACATTTGCCAGCCATGTAGGATACTGGACTTCCACGAGGAACTTGGCTTCAATCTGCTGTCGAATTTCCTCCTTAACCTTGTCAGCCCATTCTGGTCTTAGCCTTCTCAACTTCTGCTTCACAGGCTTGCAATCTGGGTAAGTCGGGATGGCATGCTCCGCCACGTCTCGGTCAATCCCCGGCATGTCCTCGTAGGTCCAGGCAAAGACTTTTTCATGTTTTCTTATTATTCTCTCAAAATTTTTTCTCTCCTCAGGAGTTATGTTTGATGCTATTAGAATTTCTCTCGGATTTTCCGAGGTTCCAAGATTAAAAGGCATTGTGCCAGTGGAGTCAATGTCAAAAATTGATGGAATATGATCATGTTCATGCATGTTGAAATCATTAGAAACATCGCACAAATAAGTGAAATTGTTCATCTTATTAATAATATTATAGTTATCATTTACATCATAAAAGAGTTCCGGAATAAAAAGACAATCTAGGCTAGAGTCTTCTTCCGCCACTCCCGAGGTTGATGCTGTTGCAGCTTGCTCACTAACTTTCTGATTTAGCAGAGGCCCCTCAGGCACGTCGGAAGAAATCTTCAAATCCCCCATTTTCAGCTCTAATTCTGCTATCTTCTCTTTCCCTTTCAGCCCGGCAGCCACCATCTTTTCAGTAACGACCTCCTCAAGCTCGCACTTGTCCCAAGTGATACCCTGAGTCATGACTTCCTCATCCCAAAAGTCTTCAGCAGTCTTGACGAACCCGACGTGCCAGTCATACATATCATTAAAGATCTCAAAGCCAGGGACAATCCTCCCATCTACCCATTGTGGCTCATCTTCACCAGTATACGCACAAACTGAGGATGCTGGCACAAAGCTCTCCGAAATGTGGGGGATCTTGTCTGCCACCCTCTTCCTGTCGAAGCCACCTCTATACCCCAGGCCTTTCCGGTTCTTCTGCCCTCGAGTGGTGATTGCGGTCTGCAATCCTTGGGAGTTCCTGCCCAATCCAGCCCCGGGGAGATAATGCATCTTCTTCATCATATTAACCACAGCTGGGCTATCCACTGACCCGCGCTCTTCCCTTATCATAGACACATGGAAGCCGCTGAATGGCTGATTGGCAATTTCCAGCGCTGAGACCTGGTTTTCCCTGGCCGCTTTGATAGTCACCACCTCCCCTTCGTGTGGGAACTTTATCATCTAATGCAGTGTGGATGGCACTCCTCCCAATTTATGAAACCAGGGTCTCCCAAGCAAAGCTGAGAAGTTAGCAGGGGTGGGCAGAACTACAAATTCAACCTCCACTTCGATAGGTCCTGTCTTGACCAAAGTCTTGAAGGTTCCCGAGGCTTGCCTCCTCGAGTTATCGTAGGCTGTGATAGTCAGATCTGATCCGCTGAGCATATCCTCGCTTAAACCAAAAGCTTGCAAAGCTATCAAAGGGCTTGATAGAAGACCCGTCATCCACCATAACGCAAGCAGTGTGCTTACCGTTAATCTGTGCTTTAATGTACAAGGGTCGGTTGTGGTTGCGCCCTTCAACAGGTAGGTCGGCGTTAGAAAAGACCAACCTCTCCTCGGATCCTCCCTTAATTAAACCCAAAAGCTCTGACGGGGAAATAGTGGTGGCGACTGTGGCCTCAACCAAAGCTTCTACTACCTTCTGCCTATGAGAGGGGGATTGCCTCAACAGATCCCAAATGGATATCTGAGCCGCGGCCTTCTTCAACTGCCTAACAATCTGCCCCTCCTCTAGCTCTTTCTCTGCTGATGGCTGTACCGGCTCAGGTAGCTTTGTAATCTCGGGGATCACCCTTCCACTTCTCATGACAGCGCTTATCTCTCCCTCGTCTCCATCGGAGCCCCATAAATCAAGGTTCAACCCTTCTTCATCCTCGGCTTCTCCACCGCTTTCACTGCTAGACCAGCAATCAAGGGTCGCCACAACTGCTTTCTCCTTCCTATCCTCGGAATTACCAGCAGCGGACTTCTCACTCTCATACAGATCTTGCAGCACGTACCACTCCGGCAGGCTAGATTGGATCATAAACACGGGTGGTGGTACGGCATTGTAACCGGGCTTCTTCTCAGTATCTCTCTTCTCAGGGTCAAAGATCTGCTTGCTATCAATCAAGTCTTGGATAGAGTGCCGGAGCGCCTTGCATTTATCAGTGATATGGCCTGAGTGCTGGTGGAATGCACAGAATTCGTTATCCTTATGTCCCGGCTTCCCTTGTGTCAAAGCTGGCCTAGGAGTCAGAGGGCGCAATTTTCCCTCCTTCATCAACCTCCTCAGGACCCAGGATAATGGTCTTCCCAAGTTCGAAAACTTCCTCTGGGTGGTTACCTCAGTAGCAGACACTTCACCCATTCTTCTAGTGCTATTACTGGGACTCGCCGGCCTGCTGGTTCCTTGACCGGGGTTAGCCCTTTTGGCGAAATTGTCATTGTTAGCTTTTCGGGTTAAGAACTCTCCCTCTGCTTCGATGGCTATATCTTTGAGAGACTCCCAGTCCTTCAACCCCTTCATCCTCAATCCCTCCTTTAAGTACGGGCTTGCGTTCTTAATGAATAGACGAATCTGATCCTGGGTGTCAGGCTTTCGGCGCATCTCCATTACTCGGTTCCGCCATCGGGTAAGATAATCATGGAAAGACTCCCCGGTCTTCTGCTGAAGTAACTCAAGATCTTTTAGAGTCACCTCCATTCTGGTATTACAGTCATATTACTTCAGAAACTCCTCAGTGAGCAGATCCCAATCTTCTTTAGTGCGGCGGTCAAGGCCATGATACCAGTCTATGGCATGAGAGGTCAGACTCAGACAAAAGTATTCCACTTTTTGTTTCTTGGACAATGAGGTCCCCTTCATGACCAGAGAATATTGCTTCACATGTGCGATGGGGTCAGAAGTACCATCAAATTTCGGCACATCCGGCATTTTGAAATTATAAGGGATCGGGTCCTCCCCGTCCAACTCCCTATCCTCCGGATTCATCCCCTGAGCTCTGCCTATCATACGAGCCATAGCCTCTAACCTTTCTTCCATCTTCTTTAAAATAAAATCATCCGCTTGAGGTGCCTTCCCCTTCTCAGATGCCATGCTCAACCTATCATCCTCGATATCTCTATCGTCATCAATTCTCAACACTGGCCTTCTTCTCAACTCTCCCGAAGCCACTGATCTTAACTCTACCGGCGGCGGCCTAACGGGCTCTTCTTGCCTTTCAACCCTTTCTTCTTCAGGCTCATTCTGTCTCACTGGAGGAGGAGGAGGATTCTGCAGAGCATTCTGCTGAGCGTTCTACTGTGCCAAGGCGGTCAACATATTCATCATCCTGCCCTCGAATTCCTCAAAATGGCGGCCCACTTCTTCCGCAATTATGGCCCTGGTGGCGTCTTCCCCCCTAGGCGAGTTTGCCATCTGAGATACTGTACCACTGATTCCTGATAAGATCTCCGGTAGGCCCTCTCTATCTGACAACTCAGGAGTAAGAACTCGGATCAGTCGCCCGGTTGGTGATCTAGTCCACCTGGGCAGATCTATGATGGCTGCAGGGACAAAAGTTAGAATAATGCATGAAATGTAGGTATAATGCATGATCGTGATATGCAACACTACAGAGCACAAGCAAGCAAGTAGGTCCTTCCACCCTTATTTTTCCCACACACGTGGTCGTGCAGTCTCTTTCCTAGGTGGGATTAGCCCAAGGGTCAACGAGGGACCCGATGTACGCGTATGGTGCGCGGCAAAAAACCGGCAGCATGACACTCCTATGTTAATGTACAAGCGGATGGATAATGATCGTCACGTATTCGGACGTTCCATAAATTTCGACATGGCCCTACCGGGGCATGATAGCCTTTGGCTAGGTTACCAAGCGAGACATTTGGACTCATCCAATACATGAGGACCCATACAGCAAGCATGAGATTACGGTTCATTTCACCTATGGAAAGTGACTACAGCCATTACATGAGCTTTGGACAAGGGAAATGTTTCTTTGAGGCTACCCAAGCATGATCCCTGCCGACGGGTCTAGCTCATCACGAGCGTAGCGACCGATCGGGTCACCATTTTGATATACCATTGAGGTACGTGGCTTGGGCTGGTGATTATCCTTAACACTTCCCCAAATTGAGTGAAAATGAGGAGGTGCTTCAGGAACGCACCGGGGCTAATAAGAGGGACCAAACTAGCGTATTCTAAGGCTCTAATGATATGCAAATGCAATCTTGAGTGAAAGCGAATTTATGAATTAAATTTCCATCATAAATGTTAAAAAAGGTATTTTCAAATCGAAATCTTGAACCATAAACATCCCCAGTGGAGTCGCCACTGTGACGCGCGCCGGATCCCGATGCGCCGCCCGTTCGGACCGCCCGCACGTGGAAGATCGGGGCATTTGCGGGTCCGTTGGCAGCTTGCAAATAAATTGCAAGTGCGTCCATGTTGGGCAACAAGGAGGTATCATGGAGTCGCCACCCAATAGAACATTGGGAAAGTCACTCTCGCCTCGGAGAGCCTAAGACTGCGCTTGGTATCCATTTTGGGCCAGCTATAGGGATCATGGAAGGTGAACTTCTCACCCTAAAGAGCCTAGGATTAGCGCTAAAGCCTCGTGACCCAAGAAGTATTTTGGAGGATAACCTCTAACCTCTCGAGCCCAAAGACTAGAGCTGGGTCCGGGATTTCTCATCTATTTCTACCTCAATTAGTTTATGATCAAATTTTAATGTCATTAATTCGCTCTCTCTCCACACTATGCAGTTTGATTAAAAGGCGCATTTATTCACATCTTGAAAGCGATAAATGATCAAATAGACGATAAAAGCAATAGATTACAATAATACAAGGAGCAGAATACAACTCCCTTTTGTAAATGTGCGGATCATACATAAATCGGGACATTGCTTATTCTGAGGACTTTGGTCCTCGCATGCATCGTTATTAAAATTGGATGTTTTCATTGTGATGATTTTATTGGATAAAATAGGACATTGGTCCAGTTTTGTGTAAACCTCATTTTATTAAATATAAAACCATTGAGTCATTTTTATACATCAACGAGATATGAAAGGAGTACATCCATATGCATAAGATAATCAATAAAAGAAATGAAACAAGAGGATTAGGAAACTCAACCGGACGAGATCCTCCAAACATGGTAGATAGCCGCTCAAGCTTGAAATAATCCAGGAGGACCGATGTACACTCACAGAAAGTTAAGAGATGTTAATATACATAAAATTAACATATAAGAAATCAACGAGACCGGATAGAGATGAAAAATGATTTAAAAAAGATGGAGACAGAACCCACCGACGGCCTTTCTTGGTTGACCGACGGGCGTCGGTTCGGTTATCCGATATGCCCGTTTGTCACTCAAGAATGGGCGTCTGTAGACGGGTGACCGACGGGCGTCGGTCATGAAGATGACCCGTCGGTCACCTCTGTCTCCGAAAAACAGAAAGAAAAAAGAAACCTTTCAAGGTCAAAAAAGCGGGTTTTATCCCAAAAGGAGATAAGAGAGTCAAAATAAAAGAAAGTAATGACAGATATTCAAAAATTTCACAGAATAAATAAAAAATTAAATATAAGATGAAATGGAGGAAGGATCCGGAATATTTACCCTCAGATAATCACTTCAGGTGAGATTCTGGTGTCGGTTAGAGCCTCGCGTGTTCCACGAGAAGCAGAGATGAAAGATTAAAGAGAGAAAATGAGGTATTTCACCTTCAATCCTTTAGAAAATCGATTTTGGAGTCAAAATCTAAAGAAAACTAATTAGCTTTTAGTTCCTTTGATTGATTTGATCCTTGATTCAATAGAGTTCTTTTAGAAAAAGTGTTTTTGGAAGAGAGAGAAAATGTGCTTGAAATTGGGCAGAGTTTCCTCTTCTGAAAATCTTTCCAACCCTTTTCAAATGAAAATTCGGAGCTTTTATAGCCAGACACGACCGACGGGCGTCGGTGTATAGAGGCGGGCGTCGGAAGAATCCTTCTGACACAAGGATTAGTCCGACGGCCCTGCCACATCCACCGACAGGCGTCGGAAGGGTTGCGTGCTCCGGGAAACCAGGCGGCAATCTGACAGGGGCAGTGATTTTCCGACGGGTGTCGGAAAATACCCAGAGCCGTCGGTGACTCGGAGTGACGGGCCGGCTCGACAGACGGGCTGGCCGTCTGTGGAGGACAAAAAGCCCTTTGACTCGAAAAAAACCTCTGTTTTTCTCTCCTTCGGCCCAGGAATGATAAAAACCTCACTTCTCATGGAACGCGGGGCTAAAACTTCTAAATCCAACCTACCATACAGGCTTGGACACTGATTTCATCATAGGGTAACCTCTGATCCGGACTGCTCCGGGACACGGTGCTTACAGTCTTTTCTTAGGTATGCATTATCACATCTTATCGCATCATGCATAGTAATAATCATGATTAAGGCATTTGTTCAAAAACTACTACTTCATTCAATATCAAGGAAAAAAACTTTTTAGTTGCGTCCAATAATTCTTGAAGCGAGATAAAATTTGAGAGATAAAAAAATAAAAAAAAAAAAAAGAAAATGACCTTTGCTTGGACCTGGAATGACATACTAAGACAACCTGCTTAAATTTGTCAACCTAGCAACAAACGAAATTTTCAAAACACATTCCTTTGCTTCTTCAGCATCTAGGACGAATACAATGTAACTAAGTAAAACCAAGCTCCAATCATTAGGGTGCTGCCTTAGAAGCTAGACTATCGAATTCAAGACGAACGGAGCTTTGGGCCTTCATAAAAAGAAAAAAAAAAAACAAAAAAGAAATAGAAGAAAAGAAAGAAAAAAGAAAAGAAAACCCACAGTTTTATCCTAAACCATTTGAGGCCAACCGATAACCCAATCTCAAACATTAAAGGATACTTCAGAAATCGAGCCACCAATACCAACAAAAGGAAAGTATGGGCTCTCATAGTTAAGTTTCAAATAGAGAACTCACTACTTCAACCAGTTTACACAAGGGTTAAGGTGAAGCCTTTGGTGCTAGAAAAGAGGCATGGTCAGAAGGAGCAGTCGTCCCGGATAATAATGATGAAGGTAAATTCAAAGGAACCACGTATACAGTGACAGACTGAAGGAGGTCCCATGGTAAAGGCTAAAAAAAAGAAAAATAATAATAAATACCCCAAGGGTCGAAAATCAAAAAAAGGCGATCTTGCTAAAATTAGGCGCCCTGCCAAGATAAAAACTAAAAAAAGAAAAAAAAAGGGACAGCCTAGGCAAAAATTAAGGGCTGAGAGAAAATATTCAATTAAGAAAACCCGAGAGGGCTAATTGATAATAGGAGTCGAATGCGCCCAAGGTGTTACTCCCTGTGATTGAATAAAACTTGTATTTTTGCATCACATATCTAAACATGATTATTGTTGTTGCTATACGGTGCATATAGATTGGAACACATGCATAAGCTGAGCATAAACATTCGATTAAATGGTCAAGAGAAACTTGTGGCATGCATAAGGACATATGCTAGAACAAGATTCATTCAAGGTGGAAATGATAAAAATACATTTGATAAGTGCTCCTCTTCCTCCCCTTAAAAAAAAAGGCTGTTAGAGATAAAAACCGTAACTGGCTCTCTAAGCAAAAGTTCGGCCAAAGGGCAGGGTGAAAACCTGAAAATAGGCAGTCTGTCCTACAAGAAAATATAAGATGAATAAAAGCCGCTAGAGTGGGTAGGGTCCATTCTAGGTAAAAATTAGGCACAAGGTTATGTGAAAATCCCCAAAGGGATGCATTTCTCACAAAGAAAAGATAATTTGAAAATCCATAAGGAATGCACTACCTTCAATAAATGACTTCCAATACTCGAAGTGATAGGGTGGTCAGAATGACCTCCCTTCAGGCAAATAGTTCAGAACACAGGACACGAGTTAAAGTCCTGTGGGGCAATATGCTGTACAGCTCATAGCAAAAGGCAAACACTCATTGACCGGGCGGGCAAAGATGCACACCAGACAGTTCTCTCTGAAAAGCTTAGGGGTCATAGTTCCTAAGCTAAGATGTCTTCTAGATCCTTGGGAGCATCAGACAGTATGAGCAGTACCCTCAATAAGTCCCTTAACCACCTAGGATGTGGTCTATCCATTTTTGCATCTCACGTGCATTTCGTGTGTAGAATCTTTTGCATATCTCTTTGCATAACTTTACACGTGCATGGCCTTTCATGATGCCCAACATGCATTCACACATGCATGAACTTTGTATGTATCTTGCATATGCAATTCTTCATGCACACCCCGTGTACATAATTTATGCTTACATGTAGCACATAATTCTTTACACATGTTTAGCATGCATATCACATGCATTCAATCCTTTACACATATAGTTGCGTACACATGTGTTTTGTGCATATATTTCACACACAAAATTCCATGCACACATATAATCTTTTGTATATAATGCTGTGTACATAACTCTGAGGTAAAGGTCTGAATAGACCTCATGTGAAAAGGTGATCTAAGAGATGGATTCAGCTTAACATTGGTGGCCACTGTATTCGGCAAAAAATCATATAGGTCTATACATAGGAGGAACACCCAGAAGAACAAGCCTATTTGAGCACACCATGCTAAGGGCAATCAAGAATCATACAAATCTATAGAAAAGAAGACCTTTTGAGAAGCTGGTCTGCCCACACGTACCGCCATGCGTTCACTCGTTATCTACTACTATGAGTTAGCAGGTGTTATACTTCGTTGTGTTATCAGAATGTGAATCCAAATGACTATGATTATAAGTATGTGAATCAGTTAGCATATAGTGACGCGCGCCGGACCTCGCGGCCGCCCCTCCGACCTCCCGCTTTGAGGGCGATCGGGCAATTGAGGATTCGTTGGCAACTTGTAAAGACATTTACAAGTGCATCTATTTTGGGCAACAAGGAGGTGTCATGGAGTCGCCACCCAATAGAACATTGGGAAAGTTTCTCTCGCCTCGGAGAGCCTAAGACTACGCTTAGTATCCATTTTGGGCCAACCAAAGGGGTCTTGGAGGGTAAACCTCTCACCCTAAGGAGCCTAGGATTAACGTCAAAGTCTCGTGACACAAGAGGTGTCTTGGAGATCATAGTTCCAATGAGTGATCGGATAGACCTCTCGCCTCTTTGAGCCCAAAGACCAGAGCTGGGTTTAGGACTTCTCATCTATTTCTACCTTGATTATTTTATGATCAAATTTTAGTTTACATTAATTCTCTCTCTCGCCACACGATGCAATCGAATCAAAGCGCATTTATTCACATTTGGAAAGCGGTAAATGAACAAATAAAAAATGAAAGCGATAAATTACAATAACACAAGGAGCGAAATACAACTCCCTTTTATAAATGTGCGATACATACACGAATTGGGGCATTGCTTATTTTGAGGACTTTGGTCCTCGCATGCATCATTATTAAAATGGATAGTTTTATTATGAGGATTTTATTGGATAAAGAATAGGACATTGGGTCCTTGATTTTATGAAGAATTCAGTTTATTAAATATAAAATGTTTGGTTGATTTTTTACATTAGCGAGAAATACAACAATTTTGTCATATACAGGAGGAACAATAAATAAATAAATGAAATATATAAAAAGATAGAGAACTAAACCAGGCGAACTTTCCGTACGGGAGAACTCTCTCGGGCTCCAACCAATCCAAGAAGCAAAAACATATTCTCACAAAACAAGCCAAAGGGATGTTAAAATACCGAAGAAGAGTTATAAATAAACAAAAAAATTTGAGAGAACAAAGAGGAAAAGGAAGAAAAAGGTTAAAAATGCGGGACAGAACCCACCGACGGGCTATGTTGAATGACCGACGAACGTCGGTCAAGGAGACCGATTCAGCCCGTCGCTTACTCGAAGGAAGCCGTCTGTGGGGGTGACCGACGGGTTATGTAAAAGGCGATCGACGGGCGTCGGTCACAGCGTATGACCCATCAGTCACCTCTGTCCCAGAAAACAGAAGCTTTCCAAAAATCAAAAAGATAAAGTTTTATGCAAACTCAAGAAGAATAATAGCAAGAAATGAAAATAAGGGCAAAAGCAAAGATAATATCGAAAATGAAGCTAAAAAAAGGACAGAAAAGGGTCCGGAATATTTACCCTCAGAATAACCTTTTTTGTTGGATTTCTTGTTGTTGTATGGCTCCCCGCACGCTCCACGAGAAATAAGATAAAAAAATCAAGAATGAGGAGAATAGGTTGGTTCCTTCTTGATTTTTCTAAAAACTGAATTTTTGGAATCAAAACCTTAGGAAAAACCAATTAAATTTAGCTCCTTTTGATGGTTTGATTCTTAAATCGATTAAATCATTTTAGAAATGTGTTTGTTGGAAGAGAGAGAAAACACACGTGAATTTTGGCAGAGTTTTTATTTCCTTCAAAAATTTTTCCAACCCTTTTTATGAGAAAATTCAAAGCTTTTATAAGCCAGGCATGATCGACGGGCGTCTGTCCTGGCGACGGGCGTCAAGAGAATCCTACTGATACAAGGATTCATCCGACGGCCCTGCCACTTTGACCGACGGGCATCGGAAGAATCCTTCTGACATAAGGATACATCCGACGGCCCTGCCATTTCGACAGACGGGCGTCGGAAGAATCCTTCTGACACAAGGATTCATCTGTCCTACCACCTGTCCGACGAGCTGGCCTCCGACCGACGGGCTGGCCGTCCGTCGAGGAAAACATGCCTTTTGGACTTTACAAACTCCCCGTTTTCCCCCTTCTGCCTACAAAAGGTAAAAAGGACTCGTTTCTCGTGGAACATGGGACTAAAGCCTCCAAATCCAAACCGTTTGTACCGGCTCAGATACCGATTTCATCATAGGGCTCAGACTTTACCGTTTGTGCTTACACATATGAATGTGATTATGAGCCTTTGAATGCTTATGAATGTGATTCGATTATGATTATGTCTTATATGATTATTAGCTTATGCTACTATGTATAGGTTCTTCATATAAAAAGGTGATCTAAGAGATGGATTCAGCTCAACATTGGTGGCCATTGTATTCGGCAAAAAATCATAAAGGTCTATACATAGGAGGAACACCCAGAAGAACAAGCCTATTTGAGCACACGATGCTGAGGGCAATCAAGAATCATACAAATCTATAGAAAAGAAGACCTTTTGAGAAGCTGGACTACCCACACGTACCGCCATGCGTTCACTCGTTATCCACTACTATGAGTCAGCAGGTGTTATACTTCGTTGTGTTATCAGATTGTGAATCCGAATGACTATGATTATAAGTATGTGAATCAGTTAGCATATGAATGTGATTATGAGCCTTTGAATGCTTATGAATGTGATTCAATTATGATTATATCTTATATGATTATCAGCTTATGCTACTATGTATACGTTCTTCCTTGACGACCATGGTGAATGGCCGATCATATTATTGTTATTTGTTTCCCAACTAAGCATTATTGCTTAGCACGGTTGTTTCATCCATGTAGGTGCAGAAGGTGTATAGCTCTTTGGAGAGTCGCCGCAAGTCAAGCCAACACAGAGGAAATTGATGTTAGGACTTAGCTTTTTGTATTATGATTCTTTTTGTAATAGTGAACTCTCATTATATTATTCTTTTGTTGAGCTTCCGCCTTGCATTTTGAAAGATGTAATTATTTTTGTAATATCAGAACATCTATGTAATGAATATTATTATTCCATCTATGAGTAAATGATCAGTTTGGTTTTAAAGTTTTAAATTCCGCTGTACATATGTATGTTTATTATATGTAGATGAATGTTATTGTATCGTTTTGCTTGGTAACACCCTTGCTCATACGGGTTCTCACTACATTTCCTATTTATGGGTTAGGGGTGTTACAAAAAATCTGGCCCCTTCTCCTCCAATTTCTAGCAATCTTTCTTCCTCAAGATTATATTTAATCCTCCATTAAAATTCTGCTTTGGTGTCTCAAAAGCTAGACAAGTAAATTTAACTGTTTTGTGAGCTAAAATGGGTAAGTGTGGTTATCCCTTCTTCTTTCTCCTACTACCACGAGTTTAATGGTTGAATTTTATAAATAATTTGTTTTGTAGTGGAAAAGCCAAGTGAAATTAAAGGAAAAGAGAAGATTAGGGAAGGAGAATCAAATTGAAGCTAAAGAAGAAGCCAATGAGAAAGGTTTGGGAAATTGTTATATTTTATGTGTATATTGATAAATTGCTATAATTGAAGTGTGTATGGCTACTTTGAATTGAATTGAGTTGGGATTGTTGTGGTTATTGGGTTGAATTAGCTTATTTAGGCGTGTTGAGTTTTAGGGGAAACTCGACCTAGATTTCAGCCTAGCCTTTGTTGATTGTTTTGGTTATAACTTGAGCTGTAGAGGTCCAAATTTTATGATTCTAGTTGGGCTGGAAAGCTAACATCTATACCTAAATATTTCTATGAGGAAATTTGAGGTAATTCTAGCTTTAAGTGTCCAAAAAATTGCCAGACCCAAAGCATTTCTACTTTGGCCAGGCCATAGGAGCACTTTTAGTATTTTTAGCCATATCTAGAGTTTGAGACGTCTACATGACCTGTAATTTATCTCATTAGAAATTAAACATCTTAAGGAACAAATGTTAAGAAGACAACTTGGCCTAAAAATGACGTCTTAATGTTCGTTCATGCTATACAGAATAGAGGTGGAAAGCTATCTTGTACAGCTCTGTGTTGGAATGTAATAAAACAGGGTCTCATAATGGCAAATAAACCATTGACACCATGAGGTATGCTTCTGTATTCAAATTTGACATAAAATTAAGGGGTCATGACTAGCACCAAACTATTACCACTGTGACCCATGCCTCTGGACAACAATTGCACGAATTTGTTGGTCTCACTGCTGGTACCAATCAATGCCCACCATGACCTTCCATAAGTGAAGGGAGTCATGGCTGCGACTAAACCAATACCACTGTAACCCCCTCTGTTTAGTAATGATTTTATTAAATTTATTTTGGTATAGTTATAATTGAGCAATATTTTGGGTACTTAATTATATGCAAAAATTGATATATATGTGTGTGTGTGTGTGTGTGTGTGTGTGTGTGTGTTTGTGTATATGTGTGTGTGTGTACACACACACACACACACACATATATGTATGTATATGTATAACATGACGACATCAAATTTATATAAAATTAATTGTGCAATTATTTTATAAGAATCATAAATATATGTGTGGAATTAAAATATGGATTTATATATGTCATTTTACTAGATATGATTGAAGTTATATGGCTTATTATAGTTAATCCTTTAATGATAATTATTTGGTGCCTGAGTATCCTTTGTACCACAATATGATTAAATTAATACTAAATGAATAATTAGCAAGCAAACGTCGAGTCGTGGATAGATAGGCATGCTTATAGGGTTTCTGTTGCTGTAGCCTATGTGTTTGGATCCTGTTTGGGTCCCTATACATTTTTGATCTTGTTGGATCCCTATGTGTTTATGGATCATGTATATATCCCTATGTGTACAGATTATGAATATGAATGTGCCTTCGGGTACGTATGCAGTTAACATGTTATCCACTACTTCAAAAAAAAATGCAGCCACTTTCTAGTTAAAAAAAATAATATTGGTCAATGTGGAATATATGGGCATGTGACTAACAGTAAATATGTGAAGCTCTATGGTGTATTTTATGATGCTTAATTATTTTAATTGCTATTTATATTATTGATTGTTCATAATTATATAACATATGCCTATATTTGCATTGATAACCACTGTGAGTGGTTGTCTAGTGCATATTTTTCCACACTAAGCCTTTGTGCTTAGCACGTCTGTTTCATCCGTGCAGGTTTCAGAGACCCATCGATTTTGATGGACAATCCGCATCCCAAAGAGCCAACACATTAGGGGCAAACGCTTTTTGTAGGTTTATATTTTGTTGTAATTTTATAATTGTAATCTTTTGGGATGAATGTTAGAATTTATGGTATGTAATGTATAAAATCTAAGTAATGTATATATATACACTATAAGAAAATATGAAAATAGCAACTGAAAATTAGCAACGAAATAATTTCCATTGCTAATTTAGCAACGGAATTCGTTATAAATTCCGCTGCTAAAATTGGGTGAAATTTTTTAATTTAGCAATGGAATGAAAAATGGTGAAATTCCATTGCTAAATAATGCGGGAAATTTTAGCTCCAAAAAATAGCAACGGAATGCCAATACCATTGCTAAATATTGCGGCAGCAACTGGCGAAAAATTTTTGGAACGAAATTTAGCAACAGAAAATAAATTTAGTTACTAAAGTTGCAACGGAAATAAATTCCGTTGCTAATTTAGCAATGAAAATTAAATTCCGTTGCTATTCTCATAACTAAATTATTTTAAGGTGCATTTTTTAGCAACGGAATTACATTTCCGTTACTAAAGTTGCAACGAAAATAAATTTCGTTGCTAAATTAGCAACGAAAATTAAATTTCGTTGCTATTCTAAAAACTGAATTATTTTAAGGTGCATTATTTAGCAAAGGAAATGTAATTCTGTTGCTATTTTGGCAACGGAAATTAATTTCTGATGCTAAATAACACACCTTAAAATAATTCAGTTGTTAGAATAGCAATGGAATTAAATTGTCATTGCCAAATTAGCAACGAAATCTAAATTCCATTGCTAAATTAGCAATGGCAATTGATTTTCGTTGCTACTTTACCAACGGAATTTTAATCCGTTGCTATTTCGGTTGATTATTTATAATTTGCCCTAGGTATAAATTATCCTTTTTCTTTGACCTATCTCGTTTTCTTCTCTTCTCCCTCGTAACATAGCCGCCCCTCTCTTTCTCTCTCTCTCTCTCTCATTCACCCCTCCGACCTTCCCTTGTACAGCTTGTTTCGAAGGTTAGATTTGAATTTTTTTGTTTAGCCATTTTTGTTTACTGAAAGTGATTTTGGTTTCTCGTTCTTATTGCTTTTATGTCTCTGCGAAACCAAATGTTCTCACCATCTCTCTCTCGTGCCCCTCAGCTCTCTCCTTCTTACTGATCTTCTTCCAGTACTGTCACTATTCTCGCTTTCATGTCATAGAGGTGTAATTTGGCGATAAAATCAATCGGACTAGGGCACTCTGGAATTGGTAATTTCTGATAAGTGAGAAATTGAAAAAACCCTTCTGGTAATTCGAATTTTGCTTTTAATTTTTCTTTTATTTTCTTTAATTAATTTGCTGCATTTCTTTTGCATTCTGGTTTCTAGACATGCAGAGTATCTCTGTTTCTTGTTTGGTTTGGCTCTATTTTTTGGGTCTATGCTGCTCTAATTTGGGTAGGTTGGCAGGTATTTTAAGTTGTAGCATACCCTATTGATGGAATATGTCATGGTATGTGTATGATGATCACGCAGCGGAAAACAAAAAAATTTGATCATACATGCCAAACTATTCCATGACAAGAATCGGAAACATGCAATTTTAGGGTTTTAATAAAACAACTTTAGATGCCTTTCAAATTGAATTTGATGATGACCAGCAACTTAGATGATCTTGTCCACCTTAGATGTTCACCACCAATGCCAAGGAACAGCCTTTTTCGCCACTCCTCTCTATTCTCACACACACACTTGCAAAGACGGCTCAAAACCGAAAGTGCTAGCTTACTAAATATGTATTGTGTAATAGAATTAGTTTGAAGCTACAAGACTTTATCTTGTCCTTCTACTATGTGTAAAGAATGCTCAAAGTCACAAGCAAGCAAGGAAGAATCCTTCTCCTTGTGTATTTCGGCCAAGAAGAAAAATGAGAGAGAGAGAGAAGTTTCACACCTCCTTTTTTTTTTTTACTCTAGGGTTTTATTCTTATCTAATATATACCCCCTCCTTATGGCAAGTCTTTAATCCGAATTTGACTACCTTAAGATAGTTAATTCAACCTTAAAAACTTCCTAAAGATCAGTAGTAAATATTAGCTCAATCCCTTTTGAATTTAAAATTCAAATTGATTTGAAATAAAACCTTAAGATGTATTAATCAAACTAATCACTTACCATTTAACATGTGCCGAAATTCCCATGGTATATATCCTTGGAATTTCGGCTAGGTCATCCCATTATTAAGCGATTTAGTTTGACTTAAATATCTTAGGATTTAATACTCAATTAAATTAATTAATACAACATAATTAATTAATTGAAATTAAACCTATGTGGGCCGAATTTCCTCTCTCATGGACCAAGGTCCATTAGCAATTAAATACCCATTACATATACATTAATTTGACTTAAATTAAAAGCCCAAATTAATGCCCAATACTTTATTCAAGTATTTTAAGCCCAATGCTTTGTGTGCGATCCTATAGGTCCATTTAATATTGGCAATGAATTAAGAATTAATTCAAAGGCTATATATATTCTCTAGCAAGATATTATAGCATTCCAAATTAAATGAAAATGCAATTGGCATTTAGTGACCTAATGCAATTTTGTATATTCCCTTACCCATAAATATCAGAATTAACATAAGGCATGGAACAAGTCATCCTCATGTGTAAGTTAATTCCTTTCTTGATATTCCAGTGACACTGAACTCTCAGATAAATAATGATTGCACATTATTACATCTCGGTATGGCCATACACTTCTCAGTTCACTGATCAAGTGGCCGATGATATTTTTCTCTCTTATAGAGAGGGGTAATCCCTTCACTTCTCTCATGCTCTCTAACATGAATCAATGCATACCCAAGCATACCCATACTTGTCACTCAGTTACGAGCACGTTAGGTGTATGTCAAAGTACACAGTAATTCATAAAGAGTTTCATAGAGATTTTAGGTCTAAGAACTCCGATACAAAACTTGCATATGAGGAACACTTATGACTTGTACCATGTAGTGTTCTCATGTGTGGATCGTATCCAAATACCATGTTATAAACATGTATCTATGATCTCTGATTGACACTTTTGTCCTTATGATCCGTAAGACAGAACTCAACTAATTAGAGAGAGCATACTAGTCTTAATTCATTTGTTATTCCCATAATAATGACTGACTAGGGATATTTAGAATGAAGTCTCATTTGTTTCAAGGTCTTACAACCATGTGCCTCACACATGATAACTTAAACTGAAACGACATTCTTGGATAGTTCTATCAATTGACATGCACATGAATACAATGGATAAAACAAAATGCCTCATTTATTAACTAAAGTGTTTTATTACAATGTATTGGGGCTAGGGCTTACACTAACAATCTCCCACTAGCACTAGTCCCAATTGGGCATAGCCCTAAGACCGAATGATCTCAAATGAGCTTCGTGCAGATTTGGGCGCAACTGTTTCGTCAAAGGATCTGCTACATTGTCTTCACTTGCTATCTTGCTGACCTTGACGTCCCCACGATCAATGATTTCTCTGATCAGGTGGTACCTCCTGAGTATGTGTTTGGATTTCTGGTGTGACCGGGGCTCTTTGGCCTGTGCAATGGCCCCGTTGTTATCACAAAAAATTTCTAATGGATCTAGGATGCTTGGGACCACTCCTAATCCAGAAATGAAATTTCTAATCCAAACAGCCTCTTTTGCAGCCTCACTTGCTGCAATATACTCAGATTCTGTAGTTGAGTCGGCAACGGTCTCTTGCTTTGAGCTTCTCCAGCTGACAGCAGCACCGTTTAAAACAAAAACGAATCCAGATTGCGATCTTGAGTCCTGAGTGCTGGTTTGAAAAGCAGCATCGGCATAGCCTTGTATGACGAGCTCTTCCTGACCACCATACACCAAGAAGTGATCCTTAGTCCTTCATAGGTACTTTAGAATCCCTTTTACAGCAGACCAGTGCTTTTCACCAGGGTCTTGCTGAAACCTACTGGTTATACTCAGTGCATGAGCAACATCCAACCTAGTACATAACATAGCGTACATGATAGATCCAATAGCAGATGCATATGGGATTCTACTCATGTTGTCCCTTTCCTCTTTGGTTTTAGGGCACTGTTCTTTAGTTAAAGGAACTCCCAAAGCCAAAGGTATGTACCCTTTCTTTGAGTCTCCCATACTAAAATGCTTTAGTACCTTGTCTATGTACTTTTCTTGACTTAGTCCCAATAACCGATTCGATCTATCTCTGTAGATCCGAATGCCAAGTATTGTCTCAGCTTCACCTAAGTCTTTCATTGAGAAACATTTCCCCAACCATTGCTTAACCTTTTGCAATGTTGGAATGTCATTCCCAATGAGAAGGATGTCGTCCACATACAGGACCAGAAACACTACTATGCTCCCACTAACCTTCTTGTATACACAAGGCTCATCTTCGTTCTTGACGAAGTCAAATTCTTTGACTGCCTCATCAAAACGAAGATTCCAACTTCGGGATGCTTGCTTTAATCCATAAATGGATTTCTGAAGCTTGCAAACCTTCTTAGGATTCTTGGGATTGACAAAACCTTCAGGTTGTGTCATATACACATCCTCAAGTAAATTTCCATTAAGGAAAGCAGTTTTGACATCCATTTGCCATATCTCATAATCATGATATGCAGCTATGGCAAGCAAGATCCTAATGGATTTGAGCATGACTACAGGCGAAAAGGTTTCATCATAGTCTACACCATGTGTTTGTCGAAAACCTTTCGCTACTAGTCTACCTTTATAGGTCTTATCAGCTTTGAGTTTAAATAGCCACTTGCATTCAATTACTTTAGCACCTTCTGGTGGATCAACCAAGGTCCAAACCTGGTTATCGTACATTGATTGCATCTCGGATTTCATGGCTTCAAGCCAATTTTTCGAGTCTGGGCTTTCAATAGCTTCTCGGTAGGTAGTAGGATCCTCACGATCTACTAACTCAATAGTGTCACTGTCGGTGATTAGAAAACCATATCTCTCAATCCCCTGACGTACCCTACCGGACCTTCTAGGTACTTGTGCAATGGGTTCTTGTTCCACAATTGGTTGTGAACTTGATCCCATTTCCAACTCATCCTGTATAGGATTTTGTGGCGTTTGAATTTCTCCAAGTTCTACTTTACTCCCACTGTCTTTCTTGAGAAGGAACTCCTTTTCCAAGAAAACAGCCTTGCGAGCAACAAATACTTTGTTCTCGGTTTGTGAGTAAAAGTAGTATCCCTTTGTTTCTTTGGGATAACCCACAAATAAGCAGACAGTGGATTTGGACTCTAGTTTGTCAGATGTTAATTTCTTAACATGTGCTTCACAGCCCCAAATCCTGAGAAATGACATATTGGGTTCTTTCCCAGTCCATACCTTGTATGGTGTCTTTTCAACTGCTTTAGTTGGAATACGGTTTAGTAGAAACGCAGCAGTTTCTAATGCATAGCCCCAAAAAGAGACAGGAAGATTTGCTTGACTCATCATAGATCGAACCATGTCCAATAGAGTTCGATTTCTCCTTTCGGACACACCATTCCATTGTGGTGTTCCAGGAGGAGTGAGCTGTGAAATAATACCACACTCCTTTAGATGACAGTCAAACTCTTGGCTTAAATATTCGCCACCTCGATCTGACCGAATGGCTTTTATACTTTTGCCAAGTTGGTTTTCTACTTCGTTTTTAAACACTTTGAATTTCTCAAAAGTTTCAGATTTATGCTTCATTAGATAGACATAGCCATATCTACTGAAGTCATCTGTGAATGTCACGAAGTAGCTAAAACCACCTCTGGCTTGTGTACTTAATGGTCCACATACATCGGTATGTATTAGCTCCAATAAGCCATTAGTCCTCTCACCTTTCTTGTTAAAAGGACTCTTTGTCAATTTTCCATGCAAACATGGCTCGCATGTATCATAAGATTCTAAGTCAAATGACCCAAGCACTCCAGTTTTGTGGAGTCTTGAAATGCGTTTTTCGTTTGCATGTCCTAAACGACAATGCCAGAAGTAAGTAGGGTTTAACTCATTTGATTTAACCCTCTTTGTATTAATGTTGTATATGGACTCTTTGTTTGATAGATCAAGGATATAAAGGCCATTTTGCAACATGGCATTGCCATATGAAATGCCTTGGCGACGAATATGAGCATTGCCATTTTTAATAACAAAATCAAATTCATCCAAATCCAATAATGAAACTGAAATAATGTTTCTGCTCATAGCAGGCACATAATAACAATTTTTCAAAATTAAACAAAGTCCGGAAGGTAAAGTGAGTTGATAGTCGCCTATCTCCATGGCAGCAACTCGTGCTCCATTCCCCACACGGAGGTCCACTTCATTCTTCCCAAGTAATCTCCTATTTCTTAGCCCCTGCACATTTGAACAAATGTGAGAACCACAACCGGTATCTAGTACCCAAGTGGTAGAAATAGAAAGGTTAATTTCAACAACAAAAATACCTGAACTGGACGCCTTGGCTCCATTCTTTTTTTGTTCTTCCTTGAAGAGAGCGCAATTCTTCTTCCAATGCCCTATTTTGTTGCAATGGAAGCAAGTGCTCTCGCTCTCCTTGGGCTTTTGCGCCTTGGGCTTGGATTGGGCCTGAGGTGCGCTCCCATTTGACTTGAACCGAGCCAGGTCATTCTTGGGTTTTGCCTTTCCCTTTCCTTTTCCCTTAGCCGGTCCCTTCTTAATGCCCCCTTGAACCATCAGTATGGGATTAGTCTTTCGAATGTTTTCTTCAGCATTCTTAAGCATCCCATGAAGCTCAGTAACTGACTTGTTCATCGCATGCATGTTATAATTCATTACAAATGGATCATAATCATCAGCCAATGATCCTAAAATCAAGTCAGTAGCCAATTCCTTTGGTACTTGTACCTCAAGCTTCTCAAGAGTATCAAGATACCCTTTCATCTTGAGTACATGCGTACTAACAGGAGTACCTGCAGCCATCTTATAGGAAATTAAGGCCTTAGTTGTCACAAACCTCTCGTGACGAGCTTGCTCTTGGAACATCTCCTTTAAGTGCACCATGATCGCATACGCCTCTTGGTCCATAAATTGCTTTTGCAAGTCAGGCACCATAGTGGCTAGCATCAAACAGGTCACATCATTGGAGTCGCTCTTCTTGGTCTCAAAAGTTTCCCTTTGAACCGCAGAGGCGTTCCTTCCAGGTTCTTGAGGCAAGGGTGCATCCAAAACATACGACTTTTTCTCTTGCTTAAGAACTATCCTTAAGTTTCGAGACCAGTCTATGAAATTGGTGCCATTCAATTTGTCCTTTTCAAGGACCGATCGCAATGAGAAATTGTTGTTTGAAGATGCCATTTTTCAATCTACAATAAAATTTAGCAAGATTAAATGAGGTCTTATTAATAATCCCACAAACCGAATTAATATCCCTTTAAATAATTCGCGTTAGTGATTTAATGTGGGCCAAGATCCACTTTTCACAACAACCTTATTAGTCAAGCTGAGCTTGTACACCTAACAAGTTAAGTTACTTAGGTAGGATAACTCCAATCATGACTCGTACATGACTCTTGGATCAAATGGGCTAACATCTTAAGATGTTATAGCACAAACCCATTTATTAGTTGCCTAGGTCCGGGCATCCCTTTCCATGTTAAGTCCAACCTACATTCACAACTCATGCCTCACAAAGATAATCGGGCGCATCTAGGACTCCTAGTCTATGTTACCGATGATCGATGCCTTGACATGTTTCAAATTAGGAAGGCAACTTTGTGACTTACTATTTTAGGGATTCATTTTATTACGGCTTACATGGCATACGCTTTGTCATCCATTCATAGCATGCATATATAAATAATTGCATAAAGTAAAGCGTGACAAACATGGGCCCATAAAACCTACAACTAAGATTCTATACTATTACACAAGAATCTTCGAGTTGGGCTTCACCACTCCGGTGGGCTTCATCTTGATTTACAAAGTCTTCAAGTAAATTCTATTCTAAGAAATAAATGAAACTTTTACAATAATACATAATGGCTCGCAGGCCATAATTAATTACAAAAACCCAGGGCCCATGAATGCACCATGCATATCCATTCATCATACCAAACAAGCAAATAAATATACATAACATTCATGGATTAAACAAAGTCCAATTTTAATTAATTTAGCCAAGCCCATTAATGGAAATTGTGTACTTGAACCTTTAAGAGATGACCCCGTGATGGGCCTGGGCCGAAGCCCAATGGACTAAATCCTCTTATTGAATAAGTTCTCTTAAAAGCCCAAAACACAAACTAGTTAGATTTGTGCCATAAATCAACTCTAGTGTTATTTCCAATTTTGCCATTTTTAATTTTATGTCATTCAGCCCATAAACATTAAAAATACATATAATATGTACCAACATGAATTAAAGCATAAAATCATGAAGAACATATATATAAAACATGGCATGCATATAAAAACAAACAAACAACAAAAACTAGTTGTTTAATGCTTATGTGATGCCAAAAATGCACAAACACTTAAATCAATTTTATGAGTCATTTAATAATCTAAATAAGGTCATAAATATTGATTTAACATTCTGTACCAATCTGATCTAAATGTGTTTTTACCATTTTAATCAAATCAAAACAAACAATGTTGATTAAACATGTAACAAACACAAACTAGTCATGTTTTAAGTGATTTTAAAATTAATTAATTAAATTGTCATGGACCAGAATTAAAACCATATTTAAATAATGTCCAGACCTGATATTTAATATTTTAAAAAACACTTACAAACATGCCAAAACCAATTTTACATTTAATATATAAAACTAGTTGTTAAAATTTCAATTAACATGCCATAATGCACCTAGTTTTAACATTAACATGTACCATCAGGTATACATAATTAAATCCGACCATTAACAGCCCCTAAACAACCTTAGGACAGTATATTAACATGTCATATTAATTATAATACCCAGCTAATCAATTAAAATCATTTTTACACCAAAACAATGCAAAAAATTCAAAACAGAAAATTCCAGCATTGCATGCAATTAAAGCAACGATTTTTAATTAATTATTTCATGCATCTAAAGCACTAAAATAAGCATGTTTAGGCTCTGATACCACTGATGGAATATGTCATGGTATGTGTATGATGATCACGCAGCGGAAAACAAAAAAATTTGATCATACATGCCAAACTATTCCATGACAAGAATCGGAAACATGCAATTTTAGGGTTTTAATAACTTACAACTTTAGATGCCTTTCAAATTGAATTTGATGATGACCAGCAACTTAGATGATCTTGTCCACCTTAGATGTTCACCACCAATGCCAAGGAACAGCCTTTTTCGCCACTCCTCTCTATTCTCACACACACACTTGCAAAGACGGCTCAAAACCGAAAGTGCTAGCTTACTAAATATGTATTGTGTAATAGAATTAGTTTGAAGCTACAAGACTTGATCTTGTCCTTCTACTATGTGTAAAGAATGCTCAAAGTCACAAGCAAGCAAGGAAGAATCCTTCTCCTTGTGTATTTCGGCCAAGAAGAAAAATGAGAGAGAGAGAGAAGTTTCACACCTCCTTTTTTTTTTTTACTCTAGGGTTTTATTCTTATCTAATATATACCCCCTCCTTATGGCAAGTCTTTAATCCGAATTTGACTACCTTAAGATAGTTAATTCAACCTTAAAAACTTCCTAAAGATCAGTAGTAAATATTAGCTCAATCCCTTTTGAATTTAAAATTCAAATTGATTTGAAATAAAACCTTAAGATGTATTAATCAAACTAATCACTTACCATTTAACATGTGCCGAAATTCCCATGGTATATATCCTTGGAATTTCGGCTAGGTCATCCCATTATTAAGCGATTTAGTTTGACTTAAATATCTTAGGATTTAATACTCAATTAAATTAATTAATACAACATAATTAATTAATTGAAATTAAACCTATGTGGGCCGAATTTCCTCTCTCATGGACCAAGGTCCATTAGCAATTAAATACCCATTACATATACATTAATTTGACTTAAATTAAAAGCCCAAATTAATGCCCAATACTTTATTCAAGTATTTTAAGCCCAATGCTTTGTGTGCGATCCTATAGGTCCATTTAATATTGGCAATGAATTAAGAATTAATTCAAAGGCTATATATATTCTCTAGCAAGATATTATAGCATTCCAAATTAAATGAAAATGCAATTGGCATTTAGTGACCTAATGCAATTTTGTATATTCCCTTACCCATAAATATCAGAATTAACATAAGGCATGGAACAAGTCATCCTCATGTGTAAGTTAATTCCTTTCTTGATATTCCAGTGACACTGAACTCTCAGATAAATAATGATTGCACATTATTACATCTCGGTATGGCCATACACTTCTCAGTTCACTGATCAAGTGGCCGATGATATTTTTCTCTCTTATAGAGAGGGGTAATCCCTTCACTTCTCTCATGCTCTCTAACATGAATCAATGCATACCCAAGCATACCCATACTTGTCACTCAGTTACGAGCACGTTAGGTGTATGTCAAAGTACACAGTAATTCATAAAGAGTTTCATAGAGATTTTAGGTCTAAGAACTCCGATACAAAACTTGCATATGAGGAACACTTATGACTTGTACCATGTAGTGTTCTCATGTGTGGATCGTATCCAAATACCATGTTATAAACATGTATCTATGATCTCTGATTGACACTTTTGTCCTTATGATCCGTAAGACAGAACTCAACTAATTAGAGAGAGCATACTAGTCCTAATTCATTTGTTATTCCCATAACAATGACTGACTAGGGATATTTAGAATGAAGTCTCATTTGTTTCAAGGTCTTACAACCATGTGCCTCACACATGATAACTTAAACTGAAACGACATTCTTGGATAGTTCTATCAATTGACATGCACAGGAATACAATGGATAAAACAAAATGACTCATTTATTAACTAAAGTGTTTTATTACAATGTATTGGGGCTAGGGCTTACACTAACACCTATACTGCCGTTGGTGTCTAAAAAACATGCAATCAAGAAGGTTCAAGAGATACAGGAGGAACTTGTGGCACTTGCATTGCATATTGTACAATTTAGTAAGATTTGTTGCCATGCTGTAATGAGTTAATCGTTGCTAGTTGGATTTCATCCTAATGGTTCATTTTATTTGCGGTATCAAATAACTTGCTTGAAATTGGTTGTCCTTTATTCACTGGCTGGATAACTGGATACATCAGTTATGTTTAAATATGTAGTCTCCTTTTGGCTTACATGAATATACTTGTAGTTATCATATTTGTTCATATCACATAGAGTGTAAAAAATTGTTTGCAAAACTTACTGACAAGATGTTGCTCAAAGTATACTTGTGATAATAAGGAACATTAACTAGTTACTATGAAATCGTGGAGTCATATTCATGTAAAATATGCATTATTTCCCAAATGCGTAGTAATGCTATATCTGCATTCTAATATGCTACTAAGCCATTGAACTCCTATTCTACTTTTAAAACGAGACATTTTAGAACATAAATAAAGTCTCTATTTTTTCCTCTCTCACTAAATTTCATCCTTATCATACATGTATTATTGACCTATATTCTGTCAAAATTTAGTGTCAAATGCATATCATTCTCTCAAGCTGCAGAAGCGTATTAAATATGTAAGTTTGTGTTTAAGGTGAAGTGCAGTTCTTCAATTTAGAGAAAATGAGGTTTGGGCCTTGTATTTATCTTATTTCTTTAGATTTACTAGCAGGTCGGATCAATACATAGGTTGGCGTCTAAGCATAAGATTATACTTACTATTGATTTGTAATGTTTGTAAGAAGTTGACTGTTTCACATAGGCTGTGCTATTTCAATGTTTGCTGAATGCTAATCTAATGTAAAATATTAATGGCATACAACAATAGTTCTTTCTCTCATTTTTCTTTGTCTTTTTTCTTTTTTTTTTACTTATCATACAACCATAATTCTTTCTTTCTTTCTTTTCCTTTTCTTTTTTCCTGTTTATTAGTATTTTCTTCAGTTCGTTGATCTACCCTTCATCTGTTGGATGACCTAAAAACAAATTAACTAGATATAGAGTTGTATACTAGATTTCTGACAGAAATTTTGTAGTTGTAAATTAGTCATTGTGAGTTCCCCCCACCCCCTCCTAAAACTGGTTGGCTGGTTTTGTAACTTGTTGATTTATTGCTAGGACTAATTCTTCTTAGCCACCAGTTTTCTACTTTAATTGAAATCTTTCATTGAAAATCATGCATTGCCTTTGTGAGAAAACCACTAGCCATGCACACCCAAGTGGTCTAATTTATGATAATTATAAAGACCAATAGCAAATAGTAAACTATTTAAAGAGAAGAATATATATACATTAAACAACTTAAAAGAAACCTAACCCTTCTTCCCTTTTTCATTTTACATTTATTGGCTCACTCTAAATGGTACATAAAAAGAGAGAAACATAAAGATTTGACTTAATTTTATTATTATTTTAAGCTTTTAAATGATCATCATCAAAACAAGTTTGCAAAGGGATAGAGACCCCTTCAAAATATTTGTGTCATTCTTTGGCTTCTATACCTCTATATCTGCCCAGGTTTTTCAGCCATAACTTTTACTACAGGTGTCCGTTTTCTTATTATTATATGTTTCCGAAAAACTCATTCTAAGCCAGTCATGATTTACTGGGGCATAGCTCTTTGTAATGGCCCATTTCGAGCCTCAAAAATGATATTTGGGCTTCCGTTTTTCAATTTGAAGTTTTAGGGTTTTATTGCAATTTTCTTACTTTTTTCATATAAATTGTTTGTTGCCCTACTTTGAAAGGGACTTTTGATTTTGATAAACTTATTCCGTTTAGCGGATACTTTCGTTACATCATTAATGACAAAAGACAACTATTTGTTATGAAATAGTTGATTTCATACATTAATGAGATATCTATTGTATTTTACAGTAATTAAATTATGTTTTTTTTTCGGAAATAATTTTTTTAGAATTCAAAAGTTAATGGGGCCATTTATCAAGTTTGGGAAAAGCGTGCTCATCAACGATATAAAGAATTTATTGCCAAATTACACAAGAAAGGTGTTCGACCTTCTTTTATTTCAAAAGAAATATGGGATCGTTGGCAAGAATACTGGGTATCACTCGAAGCAATTGCCATTTCAGAGAGAAATTCTTCAAGTAGATGGGAAGGCTCAGATGGAGAGAGTTTAGCCGTGCACACTGGAGGATCTTTGAGCCATCACAAGCAAGCAGATAAACTGGTAATAATGACATCGATTTTTTTATTATTATCATTTTTGCTTTTCCATTGTGAAAAAAATTATCAAATCCCCATCTATTCATAGTTCCCAAGCATACTTTATATTAGTTGTTCAAGAAAAAAAAAAGATACATTAGATTATATTGCCTTAGCAATAAAATGGAGTGGAATAAAAACTAATGTGAAGTATTTGGTAGATTAAAGTTAAAAGGAGGTTACTGGGTGTAAAGTACAGCAAAAACTAAGCCTTATCCTATATATAAGTTGAGGTTGGCTATGTGGATTCTTTCTCTTCATAGCCTCTGTCCAAGGCTGGATATTGAAAATTTTCTGCATTATAATCTCTGATGAAATGGGTGAAAGAGCCTGAAAATTTAATTGTCTTATGGGTATTTAGCTAGAGAGCTGGTATGTCTAGGTGTCTCTAATTTGTTTTTATAACTTTAATATTATATTTTTCGCTTATACTCAAATTATTCACTTTACCATGTTTATGGAAAATAGTAAGTATATATAATTGCATACTCAAATTATTAACTCTTATTAAGATGTATACAAATTTTACATAGTATAAAGTTTTGCCAAAATCAATTTGAAGTAACGAATTCAATCTTTATTTAGATATGTTTAATTGGTAATAGTAACCAGACTAAGTGGTCACCTATACATGTCTGTTTCCATGGATGGCTGCATTTTTGAGGTAATTTTTTATTTCACAGGAGGTAAATGTCATAAAAATAAAGGAAAGTCTGCTAAATTTTTTATAAACTTGAGTTTAATTGGTTATGCAGGAAAAGTCCATGGGTAAGAGGCCTCCATATCCTAAAGTATTTATATACACCCATACAAAAAAGCATAATGGTCAGACATTTGTTAATACTCATTGCAGACAACTCAATATACGTAAATTTTATATATGAATATTAATTATTTTATGAAAATATAGTTAATTTGTTGTAACTATTATCATTATAGGAGCAATTACAAGAGACTCTCACTCAACAGCGGCAGAACTCTGAAAATGTGGATGAGAGTCAGATATTTCTTGAAGCAGTTGGTGGTAAGAATAATCGGGGAAGGATTTTTTGCTTAGCATCTATTGCAAATAATAGCTGCTTGTAGTAGGCGTTATGAACCTTTTGAGAGATTCATTCAGTTAGAGAATACTATCAGCGTGTTGCTCGATACTATAATCAAACTAAAGAATGAGATGAAAGAGATGAGAAGCAAGGGCAACACCTCTCAGCAGCCAAAGCAGCCAGATTGTCCTCCTTCACCAACTACATAGTTTATATTGGTAATAGTTAGGTATTGATACTGATTTTATGTTGTGTTTCTATTGGTTTTTATGGATTCTACTATTTAGGTATTGATACTGATTTTCTGTTGTGTTTCAATTAGTTTCTATGAATTCTTACTTTACAGTAGAATATGTATTAAGAGTTTTTATTCTCGCACATTTATACTATTACAAGTAAATTGCATTATGAATTTGGATTATAATTATTTTATGACCAATAAAATTAAAATTTAATTAAAATCTTATGCTAAAAATAAAATCGGATAATTTCTATGGCTAAATTTAATAAAGATAATTATTGATGGTAATTTATGTACAGTTGCTAGTACCGTTGCCAAAATTCGCAGTGGAATCTATTTTTACGTTGCTAATTTTAGCAACGGAATAGTTATACCGTTGCCAAATTTAGCAACGGAAACTACAATTCCGTTGCTGAAATTTGAATTCCGTTTCCAAAATTAGCAACGAAAACTTTTCGTTGCTAAAATTGACCAATTCACCAAAACTTTACTTGGTTGAATTTAGTAACGGAATTCTTTTTTCGTTGCTAAATTAGCAACGGAATAGTGATTCCGTTGCCAAATTTGGCAACAGAATTCCATTGCTAATTTAGCAATGAAAAGTTGAAGTCCGTTGCAAAAATTAGTAATGAAAACTTTCTGTTGCTAAAAATGACCAATTCACCAAAACTTTACTTAGTTGAATTTAGCAGCTGCTGGTTTTGCAACCAAAAGTTCCGTTGCTAATTTCTATTGCAACGGAAAATGTCAAATTTTCGTTGCTAAATTACAATTTTCTTGTAGTGATATATATGTATATATATATCTATGTAAAGTTAATGAAATATAACTTGTGTAATGATGTGTATGACCTTAGTTTGGTGCGTGTAAATTATATGTGACCCATGCATGAAAATGTATGCCATTAACTTAAAGAAAGGAAATTTTATAATCACGGATCTAATTTAATGAAGGCGTGTGTAGACATTGGGTCCTGAGCAACCTAGATCAGAGTTATCCAATGATGAAATTAATTGTGCCTGTTTATAGGCAAAAATGAAAGTTGGAAGTGATCGTTTTCTTATCAAAATTGATTTATTAAAAGTAAATAAAAATGTGTTTTAAAAAATATTTTTAAAAATTATTTTAAAATAAAAAAGTGAGTTTTGAAATTATAGTCTTTTTGTAAAAATTATTTTAAAAAAAAAATTTTGGCCGTCGGCAGCGCGCACGGGTATCCCTCGCCCATCTAGCATCCCTTTGGGCATTTTTTGGCCAATTTTGAGTGTTTTTGCTCATTTTTTTTTTGTATAATTTAATTTAAAAACTCTTTGTCTTCTAAACCTTTAAAATTCTTTAGTTTATTTGGGTTTAATGGGAATTAGTTTAATTTAATTTTTTCATTAAATTTGATTTATTTTGCGGTATAAAGGGGGTTTTTTGAGAGAGAAAAGGGGTGATTTTTCTTAAGAAATTTTTTCTTCTTCTTCTTCTACAAGAACAAATTCTCCCAATATTCTAATTTTATTTTCTAAGTTAGTTCTTGAGACAAAAAGAACAAATCTTTATTCTTGGGAATTTTCTTTTTTTTTTAACAATTTTTGCTTGAGACAAAGAAATTAATTCATTGTTCTTGGGATAAAAATTTTCTTCTATAGTTTATTTTTATAATCTTCTTTTTTGCAAAATCAAGACAAGAAAATTGATCATCTATCTTCACTCATCAAATCAAAATCCGAGGGTAAACATTCTAGGTTTGATTTCATTTTTTTATTATTATTTTATTTGTTTATGATTAATTAGCAACCATGTAGATTTTTAGATCTATTATTGTTTTTAATTTTGGTGTGATTTTGTTCATAGATTTAATATATTTTGATATGTTTTATTTATTTTATTTTATTTTTCATACTTAATTGTTCATATTATTATTATTATTATTATTATTATTATTATTATTATTATTATTATTATTATTATTATTATTATTATTATTATTATTATTATTATTATCACTACTATTGTTATTATTATTGTTATTCTTGTTTACTATTATTCTTATTATTAGTTGTTATTATTATTATTATTATTTTTATCATGTATGCTTTTATGTATGTTAATATGTTAAGTTATTTTATTATGTAATTTAATTAGTTTGTCACTCATAATGCATTTTTATTTTTTAATTTATTTTCATATGTTATATGTTTAAATTCATTTTTATTACTAACATCACTTTTATTTGTGTTTTTTTATTTCAATACTTATTTTTATGTGTGAGCTTTTTCAATGGCAAATGGGAGCCCATGGAGACTTAAATACACCATTTTGGTGGGATTTGTCATATTTTAGTATTTTTAGTATTTTTCATTATTTTGATTATATTTTTTTTTAATATGTAATTTGTAATAAATTTATTTATTTTTATGCGCGTTAATTAAAAGTCACAAAAAAGTTTTATATTAATAAATTGGGATCTTTTCTAATAAAATCGGACCAATATCCTAATTTTAACCCATAAAAACTCACTTTTAAAAAGAGTTAACTTTCTCAAAATGGTATCACTCATCCCCATTTTCCTAATAATGCATACAAAAAAATCTTCCACTTTCTAAGAGAAAATAAGGGAACCAATGTTCCTATCCTAAATAATGTCCCGATTTTATGAATGTTTATTTATTCATTTGATTTTTTTATTTATGTTTTGCTTGATTTTATTTGGGTGATTGTATTTTTGTCCAGAATTTTAATACCTTTTTTATTTGGGGGATTGTATTTTGTCCTAATTTTATCTTTTTGATATTGTTTATGGCTTGCTTTATTTCACCGCTTTCTTTACTGCTTTCTTTCGTGCTTGATTTGTGCTTTATTTTTTAATGCATGACCGTGTGAGAACAAAGATAGAAATTTAAAATTTAAAACCCTATTATAATTAACCAAGGCATTAATAAGAGTAAAGTTTTGAATCTTTCTCTAGTTTAGACCCTCGAGGTTAGACAAACTTTCCCAATTTTTTGTAAATTGGGTGGCGACTCCAAAATACCTCAAAGGTGCCTAAAGACTTCATGGGATTAGATTATCTTTCTAGTGTTCTATTGGAAGGAGGTGTCCAAAATATCTCATGATTACCCAAAATCAAAAGATGCAAACCCTCTGGGGCCCTAAAGGCAGGTTTTCAAGAACTAGTCGGATCCGGCACGCGTCACAGCGTGCAAGTTAATACATAAGTTATCATAATTGCATGTTTATTGGGTAACAATCCTTATCTTTTATGGTGACTCATCTCTACAAGATGTAGTTCACTACGCATTGGTAATGGGTGTTACATTATTGGTATTAGAGTCTAAGTTTAGGTGATTCTGGATGATCGCAAAATTATAACGTGAATAGATTTGTGTTTGTCTAATGCAGAGTTTTTGATAGAGAGGTTGCAGAGGGTACTGGAAGAGATTAGATGCCCTTTTAAGAAGAGAGTGGGGTGTGTAGCATCATTGTTGTAAGGTCCTGCATATGATTGGTAGAAACTGGTTACGAGACACCCAATATAACAACCTGATTTGGACCCTAGAAGTTTTGGCTAATTTTTGTCAGATTTTAACAAGTTTAAGAGTGTTGTGTGGGTGAGAGTTCTATCATGAGCGCGATAGAACCCTCCAGCAGAGGTCAGTTTAATTGATGTGTATCGAACATCTGTCAGCTTAGGAGTGTGTATAGGGGCTTTGACAAGTGGCATTGTAGGGAATGGACACTTGGCATGAGTTTTATTTTGAGCAATTAAATGAGGTAAGTGGCATTAAAGGCTAGTTGGTGGGCATTAATGTGAGAGGTTGGCTCTCTTTGTGTTTGACCAACCACTTTCTTACTCTCATTTCATTTTCTGCTTTTGGCCCTTTGTTCTTCTTCTTTCTTTCTCGCTTTTGGTTTTGCCGTGTTTCTTCTCTTTTCTTCTCATTTGGTTGCCCTTAAGTGGACGACTTGGATTGGTTTGAAGGGAGTGAGCTAAGGGTAGAGTTAGTTCTTGAGAAGGTAAGTAGTGTGATTTTGTTAGTGTTGGTCTTCCTCTTCTACTTGCTTGTGTATTTGATGTAAAGTGAAATAAATTGATTGATTCTTAGATTGTTTTGTATGATTTGTTAAAGCTGTGGATAAGAGACTGGACAAAGGCTAGGAGAGGATTGGAATCGAGTAAAGAGCAGTGTTTGAGCTACCTAGAGGTTGGGATCGAGTGCGATTTCAATTAATTTTCATGTGCTTGTGATTGAGTAATTTATTCTCAAATAGAGATATGTATGAGTAGGGATGTCTGGTGAACTTGGATTAGTTCTATAGTTCTATTAGTTGTGTACTTGTTTATAGGCTCATTTTGATTGCTTGCACTGTTTAAATGAGTATGGTTTTTATATGAAATTCTGAGTTAGGGTAAATGGTAATTTGAATGTTTCGTAGTTTAATTTGCATATTGAGTGTATTTTTTATTATGAGCATGTTTAGAAGGCTTTGCAGTGATGAGGTAAGTTAGTATGTTGATTGAGTGATTGTGTATGTTTAAATTTGTATTTGGAAGCTTAGAATGCATGATGTCTGTGCCAAGGAACTGGGAAAAGTGACTCTGTCGCGATCGCGATGTTTGTCACGAGTGCGACAAAGCCACTTATTTCTAGCTTCTCGCGGCCCGTTCGGATGGAATCTTCATAATACGTGAAATTATTCATGAGTTATGAAGATTGCCCATTCGGATGGCAGGCCGCTCGCCTAATCGCCCGCTCGGTAGGTGCGTTCCAATCTGTAGGCATGCACAGCTCGGCAGCTGAGGTTGTGTGCGAGTCATGCATCTCAGCACGACCCGCGCACAAGCAGTGGTGGCCAGCACGAGTCGTGCACCATAGCACGACTCGTGCCAGCCCAATTTCCTGCTGTCGTGAGTCGTGCATCGCGACACGAGTTGTGACAGCCCATTTCTGGCCTATAGCACTGCGGCTATTGTTGCGAGCGCGATCGCGACAGAGAGCCTCCTCCTGCCTGTTCTGTTGTGCTTGAAATGTTTTCTTCTCTCTCTTTACATGGCTTCCTACCATCGGTATAAGTATGTTTTGTATCTTATACAAGTGTATATTGATGATTTAGAATTGAGTAATTAATTATTGATATGCTAGTGTTTTGGATACTTGATTTGGTTTTGTTTAGTGATAAATGTTAAGAGTGAGTGAGTTAAGCTTGAAGTGTCATAGTAGTGGATAGATAAGCATGCTTATAAAGGGTTAGAGGCGGCTGCTACAGTGACCTTAGTTGTGTCTACTTGATGAATACCTAGTGTATTCAACACTATTGAGTTAGTTCTCTAAAGTTTAAATAGTACCCACAGTACCCGTATCCACCATTGTTGAGCATTCAGGCTGCTAATGTATATTTTGTAGTGTACAAGAGATGAAGTAAAGACTTGTATATGTATGTGAACATAGTACGACATGTCATCGATATCGTTGCCATGTCTGGATTTTGCACATGAATGGGTTGAAGCATGATGTTATTTGCTTACAAGGTTGTGTACATGATTATTTGTATATGTCATGACTATCAATATGCCTTTGATATATCTGTGACTTCATTCGAAGTCTATTGTTTCTATTTATACCCACTATGCATTATCGCTTAGCATGGGTGTCTTTCCCATGTAGGTTTTCAGGATGGTATTTAGAGAGGTTGCATCTGCAGGTTAGGACCACTAAGAGCTTGATTAAGAACTTTTTATATAAGATAGAGTTTTCATTTTATGTTTTGAGTAACATCATTATGTATATAGAAAAGTATATTATCGAATTGTAAATGATAATAGTTTTGTATATGTACCGAAGATGAATATGTATAAGGAGTGATAAAGCTTTTGTAATATGTACAGTTTGTATATTATAAGAGTATTTTGTTTTGGCCCAAGTTATTCTAATTGTTTATTGTTATTGCTTGTGCTTTTGAGTTATTATATGTATGCGTTAGTGTTTGTGCGTAGTGCCCCGATATTCCTTCTCGGGGGTATTTGGGTGTTACACCAAATGCTTTCCAATCCGACTACTTGGGAGTTTTTTGTTCAAGAATTTCAAAACAAGTATATCACCAAAGCATATTGGGAAGCGAAGTGCAAGCAGTTTCTAAATCTGAAGTAGACAGCTTTATCTATAGCACAGTACAAGAAGGAGTTCAGTAGACTCAGTAAGTATACACCTGTAGGGGTGCTTACTGAATAATTTCGATGCCAACAGTTTGAAGAGGGACTTAATGAATCTATCAAGGCATTGTATCAAGGCGTTGTTGATTTCCATGATGACTTTTCAAAATGTGAGCTATTATCAGATTGTTTAAGGAGCCATGAAAGCAAAAAGATCAAAAATGATTGAAAGAGAAAGAGCATAAAGAAGACGTTCCTCTCGAGGTTGTTCCTCCTTCGGAAAGGGGCCCAAAAACTCGCAAGTGGCCTCTCAAGCTAAGTCTGTTAGTAATCCTGCTACTAGGGGTAGAGGATAGGGATCCTCTAATGTATCTGGTTCTGGTAGAGGTGCAGTCGGTGGACGAGGGGATAATGTACCAACGTGTTCTCACTGTAACAAGTGCCACAGAGGAGAGTGTAGGTGGTTGATTGGTGCATGCTTTCGATGTGGGTGCACCGAACATTTCTTAGCAAACTATCCGAAAGCTTATGATGTCAGTAAAGATCAGCAAGAACCCAGTATGGCTAAATCTAATGCACTTCTAGCTGCCCAAGGTAGAGGATGAGGGTGTGCCAAAGGTAACTAACCTAGAAATGGAGATATATTAGAGACTATAGATCGTCCTCCTATAGCACCACCACGTACCTATGCTATGAAGTCTTGTGAGGAGCAGGATACCGCAGAAGTTGTAGCTGGTACTTTTCTACTCTATGATACTAAAATGCATGCTCTAATTGACCTTGGATCCACACACTCATACATATGTTCTGAAAAGCTATGTGACAATTTGCCTCCTATTGATCAGTTAGACTATGATATATGTGTGACTAGTCCATTGGGACATAGTGTCAATGTGAATAAAGTGTATAGGAATTTTCCTATTAGGGTTCAGGGTAGAGAATTTTTTGCGAATTTGATTGAGTTTCCATTTCACGAGTTTGATTTAATTTTGGGTATGGACTGGTTGTGTAAACATCGGGTGTCAATTGTAGTAAAAAGATAGCAGTGCTTAAAAGTCTAGGTCAGTCAAATGTGATTGTGCTGGGCATTCATTCTAGTCGTTTGGTTAATGTAATCTCCACCATGCAAGCCCAATGGTACTTAAGAAAAGGATGTGAAGCCTTATTAGCTCTAATTTTGGATTCTAAGCAGGGATAGGTGAAATTACAAGGCATACCGGTGGTAAATGAATTTCTTGATGTATTCCATGAAGAGTTGCCTGGTTTACCACTTAAAAGGGAACTTGAAATGTCTATTGAAATTCTACTTGGCACTGCACCTACATCTAAGGCTCCTTTCTGTATGGCTCCTATTGAGTTAAAAGAGTTAAAAGCTCAACTGGAGGAGCTATTAGAGAAGGGTTTCATCCAACACCAGTGTGTCTCTATGGGGTGCTCGGTTCTGTTTGTTAAAAGGAAAGATGGCACCTTACGGATGTGCATTGATTATCGGCAAATCAATAAAGTGACAGTGAAGAACAAGTACCCCTTGCCGAAATAGAAGACTTGTTCGATCAGTTGAGAGGAGCTGGTGTCTTCTTTAAGATTGATTTCTGATCGGTGTATTACCAACTTCAGGTGAAGAATGAAGATGTCTCCAAGACTGCTTTTAGGACCTAATATGGACATTATAAGTTCGTGGTGATACCATTTTGGCTGCAGCTTTTATGGATTTGATGAATCAGGTGTTCCGACGATACCTTAATCAATTTGTTGTTGTGTTTATTGATGATATATTGGTGTATTTGAGGAATGAATAAGAACATGAGGAACATTTGCAGATTGTACTCCAAATGTTGAGGGAAAAGCAATTGCATGCAAAGCTCAGTAAATGTGATTTGTAGTTTAAAGAAGTATCTTTCTTTGGCCATATTATTTCTTTTGACGGTATTAGGGTTGATCCAACTGAGATTGAGGCAATTGTAAATTGGAAATCGCCTCGAAATGTGCTTGAATTGAGAAGTTTCTTGGGTTTGGCAGGTTATTACAGACGGTTTGAGAAAGGGTTTTCTGTCATTGCCTCTCCCCTTAACAATTTGCTTTGGAAAGGGGTCAAATTTGAATAGACTAACAAATGTTAAGCCATTGCCTCTCCCCTTACCAAGTTACTTTGGAAAGCGGTCAAATTTGAATAGACTAACAAATGCTAAGCTAGTTTTAATCAGTGGTACCTGTGCTTATCCAACCCATTTCGTGTATAGAATATACTATGTATAGTGATGCTTCGAAGATTAGCCTTGGATGTTGCTGATGCAAGATGGAAAAGTGATAGCATATGCGTCCAGATAGTTGAATCCTTATGAACAGAACTATCCGACTCATGATCTAGAGTTGGCTGCAGTAGTTTTGGCTTTGAAGATTTGGCGTCACTACTTGTATGGTGGAAGATGCACAATCTATATCTGCTTACACAGAAAGAACTTAACTTGAGGCAACACCAATGAATTGAATTATCCAAAGACTATAACCGCATAGTGGATTATCATTCAGGTAAAGCTAATGTGGTTGTTAACGCCTTGACTAGAAAATCAGTTTTAGCTCTAGTGTTACAGTGTGGTGAATAGAGAATTACAGCTGATAGAGCTTTAATAGTTCAATTGAAAGCTAAGCCTACTCTGAAACAGGTGATAGTGTTTCTCAAAAAAATTATCCCAAGCTGCAACTGTAATGGCTGAATACCGGATCAGTAGTGATCAATGAAATCTGTAGGGTATATAGTGTGAATTTCGGGTGAATATCAGTAATTGGTCCTAAAAGATAGTACAAAAGAAAGGTTAAACGTGCTCAGGCCAGGGAAGCTCCTGATGGGTGACCTGTCGGGAAGTCTGTAGGGAAAAATATTTTGTTGGACTGTTAGAAAGTGCCTGTTAAATGGAGTCGATTGATATAATTTGAAGTGAAAATGAGGTCAAATAGGTCCTCGAAAGTCAAACTGAAGAGAAGGCTCTAGTTTGATTCAAATAGTAACTAGTTTGACTGAAATTTGATCGAGACTTTAAAGATAGTAAATGACATCTGAAAAGTTATCTGAAGGCATAGATAGATTTAGGATAGTGTGTAAAACAGTGTGGTAATGAAAAAGTAATTTTATGGTGATACTGAAAAATGGATAAATCGGACCGGTTCAATTGAACCGAACTGGATAAGGACCGAGAATGAGATGGAACAAAGGTTAAATGAGTTATTACGACTAAAATTAAGGTCAAGGATGAAAAGTGAACCGAACCAAACCGGTTCAACCAGTGAATCGGACCAGTTGGACCGGTTGACTTTGGTTTGACTAGTTTGACCGATCTCTAAATAGAGTTATGGACCTCAGAAAAATTGTCTAAAAGCATGGATTTGTTTGAAATATTATGGTGAATTGAATGGCAATGAAAAATAAATTTTATGGTTAGGCAGAAAATTGAGTTATTGGACTGGTAAGAAATCATCGGACAGGGAAACGGTCTCCGATTGATTTGAAATTTTATGTGGAGGCTAAATTATATATAATAAGAATTAAGAAATTTATTTTGGGAGAATTTGACCTTGGGAAGTAAGATGGAAAAGTGATAGCATATGCGTCCAGATAGTTGAATCCTTATGAACAGAACTATCCGACTCATGATCTAGAGTTGGCTGCAGTAGTTTTGGCTTTGAAGATTTGGCGTCACTACTTGTATGGTGGAAGATGCACAATCTATATCTGCTTACACAGAAAGAACTTAACTTGAGGCAACACCAATGAATTGAATTATCCAAAGACTATAACCGCATAGTGGATTATCATTCAGGTAAAGCTAATGTGGTTGTTGACGCCTTAACTAGAAAATCAGTTTTAGCTCTAATGTTACAGTGTGGTGAATAGAGAATTACAGCTGATAGAGCTTTAATAGTTCAATTGAAAGCTAAGCCTACTCTGAAACAGGTGATAGTGTTTCTCAAAAAAATTATCCCAAGCTGCAACTGTAATGGCTGAATACCGGATCAGTAGTGATCAATGAAATCTGTAGGGTATATAGTGTGAATTTCGGGTGAATATCAGTAATTGGTCCTAAAAGATAGTAGAAAAGAAAGGTTAAACGTGCTCAGGCCAGGGAAGCTCCTGATGGGTGACCTGTCGGGAAGTCTGTAGGGAAAAATATTTTATTGGACTGTTAGAAAGTGACTGTTAAATGGAGTCGATTGATATAATTTGAAGTGAAAATGAGGTCAAATAGGTCCTCGAAAGTCAAACTGAAGCAAAGGCTCTAGTTTGATTCAAATAGTAACTAGTTTGACTGAAATTTGACCGAGACTTTAAAGATAGTAAATGACATCTGAAAAGTTATCTGAAGGCATAGATAGATTTAGGATAGTGTGTAAAACAGTGTGGTAATGAAAAAGTAATTTTATGGTGATACTGAAAAATGGATAAATCGGACCGGTTCAATTGAACCGAACTGGATAAGGACCGAGAATGAGATGGAACAAAGGTTAAATGAGTTATTACAACTAAAATTAATTTCAAGGATGAAAAGTGAACCGAACCAAACCGGTTCAACCAGTGAATCGTACCAGCTGGACCAGTTGACTTTGGTTTGACCAGTTGACTTTGGTTTGACTAGTTTGACCGAACTCTAAATAGAGTTATGGACCTCAGAAAAATTATCTAAAAGCATGGATTTGTTTGAAATATTATGGTGAATTGAATGGCAATGAAAAATAAATTTTATGGTTAGACAGAAAATTGAGTTATTGGACTGGTAAGAAATCATCGGATAGGGAAACGGTCTCCGATTGATTTGAAATTTTATGTGGAGGCTAAATTATATATAATAAGAATTAAGAAATTTATTTTGGGAGAATTTGACCTTGGGAAGTAAGAGAAATTATTTTGGATTTCTTATTGGGCCTAATTTTTTAAATGGGCTTAGAATTAGGTTGCCCAATTGGTTGGACTAAGCCTAACCCATCATAACCACCTATATAAAGCCCTAAATATCAGAAAACCCTAGAAAGCTCTCCATTTCTCTCCACCTTTCTCCATGGCTGAATGGTACTTCTCACATCTCTCTTTAATTTTCTTCATTCCTCTCTCAAGTTCACAATTAGGAAACAATCTGATTGAAATTAGATAGGAAACAATGCAAATTTATATTAATTATAGCTCTAATAATGGTACTGTAAAAGAAACGATCAAATGAAAAATAGTCACATAAATATAAAGCGTAAAAATATTAGTATTAATAGAAAAGAGTAAGGGGCATTATCTAGGAATGATAACTGTTCTAGCAAATAATTCAGTATTGATACTGTACCAAAATATGACTGAAAATTTAATAGTGGACTGAACATAAAAGTATTAATGTTAAGGATAACAGTGCAGTCAAAAGTAATACTAATAACTGAAATGGAAATGTTAAGGCATAATTATAGAATGATACAAAAGATACAACGATAATCAACTGAAATAAAGGTTTGAATAAGACATTATTGTAAGATATAAAGTAAGTAAATTTAAAGATTTCAATGTTCATATAGTCTAAATAAAGAAAAAATGTTGTGTGCTCATGCATAGTATTATTATAGTCATGGAAAATTTAGGATATGTATCCACTATTGAGCATTTTAAATGCTCAGTGCGTAGAGTTGTTGCTACAAACAGGTTATGAAGACAGGAAGTTTTTAAGTGGCCGAATTTTTAATGATAGGCGAGAAGAGAAGCGAGCACATAAATGAAAGGATAGGTATGGCATATATACGACATCGGTGGACTATATAGTTTATGATTTATAGAGAGGTTATGTATGAAAATTTTAAACAGTGCTATGTATGGGCTGCTTTATTATTATGGATATTTGAATATGCGAAAAAAAAAATTTACAGAGCTTTTATTGTTGCATTATTCTGTGATACTAGATTTGACAATATAATTGAGGCTTACAATTGCTATACGTATAGTATAGAATGTTATAAGAGTGTTACACTTATTTTGGTATCAGAGCAAAGGTTTAGGCGGTCCTAAAATCGAAGATAATATAATGAGGACAAGTGATACATATACATGCCATGAATAGGAATTGATGACAGAAGTGAGTAAAGGTATCTGAGGAGACATAAGGATTGTATAGGTTCATGGGATTGTAAGAGAATGTAAATTATGTTGACTGATGGAAAGTAAATGAATCTCCTAAACTGGATATCCTCATAGTATAGTAGTTGTGGACCATAATTGTGATAGATAAGAAAATTTTGAGAAAGAAATTTTTATAAGTGGGAGAGAATTGTAATGGCCCAAATACCGGATTAGTAGTGATCAGTGAAATCTGTAGGGTATATAGTGTCAATTTCAGGTGAAAATATCAGTAATTGGGTCCTAAAAAGCAGTAGAGATGAAAGGTTAAATGTGCTCAAGCCAGGAAGCCCCCTGATGGGTGTCCTGCCGGGAAGTCTTTAGGGAAAAATATTTTATTGAACTATTAGAAAGTGCCTGTTAAATGGAGTCTATTGATATAATTTGAAGTAAAAATAAGGTCAAATAGGTCCCCGAAAGTCAAACTGAAGAGAAGCCTCTAGTTCGATTCAAATAGTAACTAGTTTAGCTGAAGTTTGATCGAGACTTTAAAGATAGTAAATGACTTCTGAAAAGTTATCTGAAGGCATAGATAGACTTAAGATAGTGTGTAGAATAGTTTGGTAGTGAAAAAGTAATTTTATGGTGACACTTGAAAATGGATGAATCGGACCGGTTCAATTGAACCAGACTAGATAAGGACCCTGAATGAGATGGAATGCAGGTTAAATGAGTTATTAAGAGTAAAATTAAGGTCAAGGATATAAAGTGAACCGAACCAAACCGGTTCAACCAATGAACCGGACCGGTCGGAACAGTTGACTTTGGTTTGACTAGTTTGACCAAATTTTGACCGGACGCTAAATGGAGTGATGGACCTCAGAAAAATTATATGAAAGCACGGATTTTCTTGAAATATTATGGAGTATTATATGGTAATGAAAAATATATTTTACGGTTAGATAGAAAATTGAGTTATTGGACTTGCAAGAAATTATCGGAAACGGTTTCCGATTGAGCTGAAATTTTATGTGGATGCTAAATTATATATTTTAAGAATTTGAGCTTGGAAAGTAAGATAAATTATTCTGGATTTCTTATTGGGCCTAATTTCTTAAATGGGCTTAGAATTAGGTTGGCCCAATTGGTTGGACCAAGCCCAGCCCATCATAACCACCTATATGAACCCCTAAATATCAGAAAATCCTAGAAAGCTCTTCATTTCTCTCCACCTTTATCCATGGCCAAATGGTACTTCTCACATCTCTCTTGAATTTTTTTCATTCCTCTCTTAAGTTCCCACCAAATCCAACCTTCCCAATTAAAATCCAGACTCTCTTTTCAATGATAATGGTCTCAAAAGTTCATTTGAAGTGGAATAAGTAGGAGAAAATAAGTGGAAGAGTTTATGTGTCAAATTGAGGTATATAAAGTTAATTTTTTTAAATTGGTTTAAGGGTTGTTTATGTAAATATATTGCATAAAGGAAGAAAATTAATAGTGATTTCTTGGCATTGTATATTCGGCCACTTAAGGAAATCAAAGGAGGTGACGGTGTTTCAAGGAGTAAAGGCATGGAAAGCATGCTTATGATGTGGAGAACAAGAAAATAAGGTTAGTGTATACAATATCCTCCTTTTTCCATGTTAAAAGTATGATTTTTAGTTATGTTTAAACATAAAGTATGTGAAAAAGGTATTTTTAATTGAATATAACTTGATATTCATGCTTAGGGATGTGGAAAAATATGATATGAATGCTTCAAATGAGAAAACAAAATTGGTATGATGAATTCCTATATAGGCCAAATGGTATATCATGGGTTTTCTATGTGTTTTGATGATGTTTATGACATGTTTATGATGTATACATGATATTCGGCATGAGATCTATCTAATGGTATGTGTTAGAGCATGTAAAATTTACATGATGCATGATGTGCATGTATGGCCGAATGGATATCACACATAAAGACATGATTTTGATGTGTTTTTCTGCGAAATAATGGCATGGCTGTGATATATAACATGAAAATGACCTAAATAAATGTTAAAGTTAATGAAAAGAATTGAGAGTGAAAGATTAGTATGTTGGCCGAATGGTATGTATGGGGTTATCCATGTGTATCATGGTAAATTCATGAAATTTATGGCATGTGATGATAATTGGATGTGAATCACATATATAATGACGTCAGAGCATGATGAAATGCCATAAAATGTATGTATGGTGACTTTAAAATATGGAAAATGAAATAATGATGCCCTATGTGATGATCTGTAGTCAAATCTAGTTCAGGTTATGATGGCTAGCCATAGGGACACAAGACCGCGGGTGTGAGCATAGCGTCTCACTTATTGTAAGCCAATGACGGTCCTACCTCACTGTATCTGAAAGTTTTTAATATTTTGTACTGTATTTAAAGACAGCGGTGATCCCACAGAATCTCTCTAGTATTTCTTTGAACTTCTGGAGTTCACGTCTCGTTTATCCTATTCATAGAGTCTGCCATTTTTTTACAGGGACAAAATGGAAAAAATGAGCTTAAAATGGTTAAATTGTGATTAAATAACATTTGTGTGAAAAAGGGACATAATTGGAATTTTTAAAAAAGTTTGAGGGCATAATGGTAAATATGATCATAAATCTGTTAATAAGGGTAAAAATGTAATTAAATGATTAAATATGAAAATTGGTTACTTTTTAGGGACTAAAATATAATTTGGCATTAAATTGGTAATTGGAGGGCAAAATAGTAATTTGCATCTTAAATAATGTAAATTGGTAAAATAAAATGAACTAGTGGCATTTTGGTAATTTTTGTAAAGTTTATGGACATAATTGTAAGTTTGACATAATAAAGGATTAAAATGTAAATATGGATTTTTATGGTTGCGATTTGCATATTTACCACTAATTGAAAGATTTAAGTGCAACTATGAATATTTTTACATGTATAAAAATTAAATGAATTAAATATTGGGATAATTGATATTAAATGTATTATTTATATTCATGAGGCATGCATGTGAATTTAGTTTTGTGGATTAAATAAATAAGATAACTTAGTAGCATTTGTGTGAACATAAGAAAGTTCAAGGACCTAAATGCAAATGTGGATAGTTAATTATACTAAGTGCATGAATGATTTTAAATAAAGATTATAAAGATTATTACGTGTAAATAATTGAATAAGTAAATAATTGTTTAAGGGCAAAATTGTAATTTTAGTAATGTTTAAGGGACCTAAGTGGAAAACAGTAAAAGAGTAATAATTTTATAAGGATTAAGTGGCAATTGCATAATAGATAATAAAATATAGGCGATAATAAGTAAATTAATGGCATTATTGTAAATATGTGGGATCGATAGGTAAAACTGTAAATTAGTGAAAAGTTTAGGGATTAAGTTGCAAACTGACGATAGTAATGTAAATTTAAGGATTAAAATGTAATTGATAAGTATTATGAATGATAACTACATTATTGAATATAATGAAGAAATTCATAAGAAGAATAATTATAATGATAGTATAAATACTGACATTAAAGTTTATGTCAATATTTAGATTAAGGTAAAGACACAAGTATGTAACTGTTAATGATAATAATAATAGTGGCAATAGTCAAAAAAATATTAATTGTAAAAATAAGTAATGGCAATGCTAGTAAAAAGATTAAACATGATAATATATAAGGTAAGTGAATTATCAGAAATAAATAAAAAATAGTGTAAGATAATTAACAAGTAGCATAATTATGAGCTAGTTATGTGGAAATAAAATAAAGGGAATTTAAAATCTTTAGTATATAGCACACATGAAAGTAAAAATGTCAATAGATAATCGAAAAGTTATTGGAAGTGTAGGGTAGTAATGAGCCATAAAACTTTATAACGGAAAAAATTTAGGACTGTCAGTAAAATGCTAAAAGCTAATGAGGGAATCATGTTAACTGTTATGATGATACTATTAATAATATGGGTAATTAAGATGTTGCTGTCAATAATGTTATCATTAATCACAATAATACTAAAATAAAATATGAAATAGTTATTAATAGGAATATTAAGTATATATATAAGTAAATGTATTGAAAGATAGTATTGGTAATTTAAGAGTATTATAAATGTAGCCGATTGAAATTAGATAGGAAACAATGTAAATGTCTATTCATTATAGCTGTAATAATGGTACTGTAAAAGAAACAATCAAATGAAAAATAGTCACATAAACATAAATCATAAAAAGATTAGTATTAATAGAAAAGAGTAAGGGGCATTATCTAGGAACGATAACTGTTCTAGCAAATAATTCAGTAACTGATACTGTACCTAAATATGACTAGAAATTTAATAGTGGACTGAACATAAAAGCATTAATGTTAAGGATAACAGTGCAGTCAAAAGTAATACTAATAACTGAAATGGAAATGTTAAGGTATAATTACAGAAGGATACAAAAGATACAATGATAATCAACTGAAATAAAGGTTTGAATAAGACATTATTGTAAGACATAAAGTAAGTAAATTTAAAGATTTCAATGTTCATATAGTCTAAATAAAGAAAAAATGTTGTGTGCTCATGCATATTATTATTATAGTCATGGAAAATTTAGGATATGTATCCACCACTGGGCATTTTAAATGCTCAGCACCTAGTGTTGTTGTTGCACGCATGTTACGAAGATAGGAAGGTTTTAAGTGGCTGGATTTTCAATCACAGACGAGAAGAGAAGCAAGCGCAAAAATGAAAGGATAGGTATGGCTTGTATACGACTTTGGTGGACTATATAGTTTATGATATATAGAGAGGTTATGTATGAAAATTTTAAACAGTGCTATGTATGGGCTGCTCTATTATTATGGATATTTGAATATGTGAAAAAAAAAATTACTGAGCTGTTTATTGTTGCATTATTCTGTGATACTAGATTTGATAATATAATTGAGGCTTACAATTGCTGTACGTATAGTATAGAATTTCATAAGGGTGTTACAGCAGCAAACACTGCAATCGGTCAAAAATGGAGACAAGACTGACTATTCAGTGAGTGAAGATGGTACTCTTTATTATAAACGTCGGTTGTGTGCAGTGGATGATAAAGAATTAAAGAAGAGACTTTTGCAAGAGGCTCACAATACAGTCTTTACTATGCATCCTGGAGAAAATAAAATATACCAAGACCTAAAGCGATTCTATTAGTGACCTGGAATGAAGAATGATGTGGTTGACTACGTGTTTAAGTGTCTAACCTATCAACAAATGAAAGCTGAACACCAAGTTCCTTTGGGTCTGCTTAATCCTATTCCAATTCCGCAGTGGAAATAGGACAACATTACAATGGATTTTGTAATAGGTCTTCCAATAACGCAAAGAAAGCATGATTCAGTGTGGGTAATAGTTGATTGGCTCACTAAGTTATCTCATTTTATACTGGTCCGAATAGATTATTCTATGGATCGCTTGGCTGAGATATATGTGAATGAGATTGTCTAGCTTCATGGAGTTCCAGTGTAATACCCATTCCTGACCGCACAATAGCTCCGCTAATGCAGCTGAGAATGGTCATCACAACAACACACACATATCTCATCATATAGCGCATGCACTCAATATAATCGCATGCAAAATCCTGAACTAATAAATTTCTTTCACTTACACGCAACGGAATTCACTTCTAACACATACTCATTTTCATTCAAATATATTGCTAACTTACTAACATATCTTGTTCGGTTATTACATTATATATCTTTACATGCCAAAATATTTAATTGCATATACTTAATACAAAATGTCAAAACCTACACTAAGCAGTGAAGTCCTAGTGTTGACCAACTAAGATGCGGTACCGTCCTTCCGATATGCTTCGCTTCGGAACCTACAAGGATTAAAAACCCGTGCTAAGTGATAATGCTTAGTGGGGAAACAACATACAGTATATACATATGTACACATAACTACAAAAATCATTAGGCCATAAAGGATACATGCTTTATAATCATGCCTCATAAACATAGCATTGAGCACATTTTGATGTACATATAGCAAGCTTAGAAGTTGTATTCCATATCACAATATCTCATATCAGTCATTTAACACAACACATTCTCGTTCACAATTCGCATAAAGTTCACATTACTCATAATTAGTTATTCAATCATTATTTATCTTGCCTGCAATTCATAGACGCAGATAACGGGTATCGTATCAGTACTCAAGAGTACCGTAATCACTTTTGTACTCGAAGATACACACTTTCGTATCAGTACCCGTAGGTACAGAAATAATTAATAAAAATATAATATATAAGTGAACCCCAATAAGGATTTGATACGCATTGAAGATTCAAAAGGAATCAAACGCTTCGGCTGTAGCTCTTAGACCCTATAAGCATGCCTATCTATCCACAACTAGACTTGCAGGCTAACTTATTAATCCGATTATTGTTCTTTTATTCACATTATGTAACATTATACATACACAAGAAACGATATCTTAACTTACATAAATATAGCACATTAAACGCATTCCCATTTCATTGTATTAGATTACATGAATCAATACATTATAATCTCATATGCATCATTATTCATAAACAAATACTATAATTTGCACAAAGGAGGAGATTTAGAAAGTGTCCCAAACTTGAAACTCTATTGTGCTAGTGACACATGTCGCGCTCGTGACAGACCTCGGCAACTCCCTCTATCGTGCACGCCACAGAACCAATCCCTCGCTTCTATCGCACTAGCGCAATCACTCACGCTCGAGACAGAACACAAGCAAGCAGACTTTGCCCATCAAAGAATTCTTTCGCGCTCGCGACAGAACCCAAACTATGTGTTCAAGGCTCCTAACCACAATTCTCTTCCACATGAACTTTGCCAAATCCACACAAATGACTCCCAAAACCCATCCTAACATCATTTTTTGCCACCATGGCCTTTTAACCATTTATTTATCTACATGTTAAGTGTATAATGGCACAATTCTCACTATTCTAGGTCTTAAGTTTAAGGAGTTATCGCTAATGGAATATCACATGCTCTAAAAGCCCTCCTACAGGATTTATCTACACTTAAGTACACTTTTGAAGACTATAAGGTCCTCAAACCAATATAGTCATTTCTATGACAATTATAAGCACAACCTTATGAACCTAATTCCATCAACCTCATTCATTTTAGAGTTGTATAACTCAAATTATGATATAGACATATCCAATAGGTCATTTTACCCAATAAATCTAGTTTTACTACATTAAGCTATACAAGCTTAAATTCAACTAAATTTGATTAACCAATACTCTAAACCCATCCAACACTACCCTAATATGCACATAGGCACCTCAGCATACTCAATTTCACAATAAATATCCAATATATACTATTTATTTAGCAATTTCACAAGCTACCAAAAATAGGGCAACATGCTTAATTCAACAACTATGGCAATTAACTAAGTCATCAGCTCATAATTCCCATTCAATTCATAACATCACATAATTACACAATTTCTATTCATATAAAACACCCAGTTCAATCATGCATCTCAGAGTTCATATTATATCAAATTAACACACAAAATCAGTGTTTTCCCAAACCTTGATCTCCTATGCTCCTATGTGCTCACTTGGCACTAGGTTCTCCCACCTTTTCCTTTCCTTTGTCCTTTCATAGTTTAACCACTACAATCATAGTCCAATTTCCAGAATTGTAACCAAAGATCATTTTCAGCACAAATAGAAAGAAAGGAGGAGAAGAAGAACAATCTAAACTAAACCACTTACCTTGACTAGATGCAAACAACACACAATGCAAACACCACTTAACCAAATCAATAGAAATGCAACGGATTAACTAGAGAGAGGTAATAAAAGAAGAAGAAGAAGAATATCAAGAGAGAATTGAGAGAGGATAGCCGAAGATCACATGCAGAAAAATGGACATTCTCTCTCCTCCAAAAGCTTTCTATTGCATGGGAGAAGCTGAGGTGGCATAAGCAAATGGTAACACCCGAAAATCCACCAACACCCAGTCACACTTAGCTTAACTTAATTTAATCCCATTAATTTCTAATTAATCCAATTTAAGCTTAATTATGCACATCTACCTAATGGCCACTTAAACTTATTTTATTTATGCAATTGAGTCATCATTCAAATTATTCTTGGGTCCAGAAATTAACAAACTAAAAATTAAACTTGCCTAATTACCCTAATTACGCCAAATTACTATAAAGGTATATTTCGGGCAATTAGAACTCTCCCCTCCTAAAACTAATTTCTTCCGTGAAATTCATACCTGAATTAAACAGATGAGGATACTACGCTTGCATTGCTGCTTTTGGTTCCCATGATGCTTCCTCTATCCCATGATGTTGCCAAAGCACTTTCACCAACGGAACTTGCTTATTCCACAGTTGTTTCACTTCCTTTGCCAATATTGCTTTGGGCTTCTCATCAAAAAAAAATCCGATTGCACTTACACATCTTGCACTGATAACACATGCAACTCATTTGAACGATATCTCCTAACCATTGACACATGGAAGACATTGTGAAGCTTAGCCAAAGCTAGGGGCAAAGCTAACTGATATGTCACTGACCCAATTCTTTCCAACACCTCATACAGTCCAATGAACCTTGGACTCAATTGTCCCTTCTTACCAAACCGAAGCAATTTTCTCCAAGGAGACACTTTCAGAAAAACTGTATCACCCACTTCAAACTCAATATCCTTTCTTTTCAAATCCACATAAGACTTCTGCCTATCACTCGCAGCTTTCAACCGCTGCAGAATAATCTTTGCTTTCTCTTCTTTATCTCTCACCAAATCAGAATAAATAATCTTATGCTCATTCAGTTCTGTCCAGCATACCGAGGTCCGACACTTTCTACCATAAAGAACTTCATAAGGAGCCATGCCGATACTCACTTGATAACTGTTGTTATAAGCAAATTCCATCAATGGAATGTACTTATCGTAACTCTTAGAGAAATCCAAGACACAGGCTCTAAGCAAATCTTCTAACACCTGAATTACCCTTTCTGACTGCCTATCAGTCTGCGGATGGAAAGCTGTGTTGAAATGCAATCTTGTACCCAATGCAGATTATATACCCTTCCAGAACTTAGACGCAAATCTAAGATCTCGATTTGATACTATGGACAACGGAATACCATGCAATCTCACAATTTCATTCACATACAGGACAACCAACCGATCCATAGAGTAATCAAGTCGAATCAGTATGAAATGAGTTGACTTAGAAAACTGATCAAATATTACCCATACTGAATCGTGCTGCTTCGATGTCATTGGAAGACCAGTGACAAAGTCCATGGTAATATTATCCCACTTCCACTATGGAATTGGAATAGGGTTCAACAGTCCCGATAGAACATGATGTTCCGCTTTTACTTGCTGAAAGGTCAAACACTTAGAAACATATTCTACCATGTCTTTCTTCATACCAGGCCACCAGTAAAACTGCTTCAAATCCTGATACATTTTATTGCCACCCGGATGCATAGTAAAGATTGTATTATTAGCATTATGCAGAAGCTTCTTTCTCAATACCTTATCACTTGCTACAAACATCCGATCTTGGTAATACAAAACACCTTCCTTATCCACAGAATAGTCAGTCTTGTCACCATTTTGACTGACTGCAGAATCTATTGCAACTTCGAATCTCATTTTCGCGCATCCACTATCTCACATCTCAAACTAGGCCTTGGTCTCAACTGAGCCACTAAATCCCCATCAGATGCAAATCTCTATCTAAGTCGCTGCAAAGACAAAGCTAAAATTGACTTTTTACTCAATGCATCAGCCATTACATTGGCTTTACCCGGATGGTAGTCCACAATGCAGTCATAATCCTTAAACAGCTCAAGCCACCTTCTTTTTCTTAGATTCAATTCTTTCTGAGTTAATAGATATTTAAGGCTTTTATGATCAGTGAAGATCTTACACCTCTCACCATACAAATAGTGTCACCAAATCTTTAAAGAAAACACTACTGTAGCTAATTCCAAATCTTGCGTTGGATAATTCTGATCATGCATTTTCAACTATCTCGAGTCATAAGATATCACTTTCCCATCTTACATCAACACACACCCCAACTTGACTCTAGAAGCATCACTATACATAGCGTACTCCTTGCCAGAAATAGGTTGAGTCTAGATTGGCGCTTCAACTAGCATCATTTATAATTGTTCAAAGCTAGCTTGACACTTATTTGACCACACAAATTAACTCCCTTGCGAAGCAACTTGGTAAGCGGAGAAGCAATAACCAAAAATCCTTTCACAAATCACCGATAGTACCATGCTAATCCTAAGAAACTCCTGATCTCAAGCACATTTCTGGGCAGTTTCCAATTCACAACTGCTTCTATCTTAGCTGGATCAACTTTAATACCCTTAGAAGAGACAACATGACCCAGAGAAGACACTTCCTTAAGCCAAAACTGACATTTATTGAGCTTAGCATACAATTGATGTTCCCTCAAAGTCTGAAGAACAATTCTAAAATGCTGCTCATGCTCCTTCTCATTTTTCGAATACACCAGAATATCATTGACAAATAATACCACAAACTGATGCCAATACGGCCTGAACACCCTATTCATCAAGTCTATGAATGCTGCAGCGCGTTAGTCAACCCAAATGGCATTACTAGAAATTCATAATGTCCATAACGAGTCTTGAATGCAGTCTTAGGTATATCCTCCTTCTTCACTCGTAACTGATAGTATCCTGATCTCAGATCGATCTTAGAGAATACACCAATACCCTTCAACTGGTCAAATAAATCCTCTATCCTTAGCAAAGGATATCTATTCTTCACTATGACCTTATTTAAGTGTCTGTAGTCAATACACATTCTCATATTACTATCTTTCTTCTTAACAAATAGTACTAGAGCTCCCTAAGGGGATATACTCGGTCGTATAAAAACCTTATCTAACAACTCTTGCAACAGAGTCTTCAATTCTTTCAACTCAGTAGGAGCCATTCGATAAGGCATTTTAGACACAGCTGCTATACCCGGCAAAATCTCAATTGACAACTCCACTTCCCTTACAAGTGGTATACCAACAAACTCTTCTGGAAACAAATTAGAAAATTCCCTCACTACCAGTATATCTTGTATTCTAACTTGTTCCTTTTTTGAATCCAACACTAGGGCTAGAAAAGCCTCACATCCTTTCCTCAAACACCTATATGCTTGCATAACAGAAATCACATCTACTAGCGGATTAGAACATACACCTCTCATAGTCACCTTAGATTGTCCTGAACTACAAAGCACAACTATTTTCTTCCTATAGTTAACCACAGCTCGGTGCTTACTTAACCAATCCATACCCAGAATTAAATCAAATTCATCAAAAGGCAACTCAATCAAGTCTGCAGGAAACACTTGTCCTTGTACCACTAAAGGGCAATACTTTATTCACATTAATGTTATTCCCGAATGGACTAGTCACACATATATCATAGTCTAAATAATTAACAGCAGACATCGTATCACACAATTTCTTAGAACAAACGTATGAATGCGTAGATCCAGGGTCAATCAATGCAAACATTTCTATATTAAATAGTAAAAATGTACCAACTATGACCTTTGGCGCATCCTGCTCCTCAAGAGCCTTTATTGCGTAAGTCCTTGCTGGTGCTATTAGGTTGATCTACTGATTCTAACACTGCACCTCCTTCGGACTGGTTTCCTCTACCATGTCCACTACCTCTTCCCCAATTAACCAGAGGCAAATTAGATCCACCCTTACTCACTTCTTACTGATGCCCTGCCACTTCATAGGCTTTTGGACAGTTAACCAAGAAGTGCTCAGTACTTCCTCATCTAAAGCACGCACCAGTCAAATTCCAACAATCTCTTCTATGATGCTTACAGCAGTAGGGACACTCAAGCACATCATTTCTATTACTAGAAATATCCCTGCCAGTACCAGATGTATAGGAAGATCCTTGCGTTTTTCCTCTAGTAGCTGGGTTACTAGCTAACTCAGCTGGAGGTGCCACTTGAGTATCTGACATTCTCTTCCCCGAATGTGCCCCACCTCTGTTACAATTCATTCTTTGCATTCTTTCTCTCTGAATCTCTTGTGACCTTTCAACTCTCATGGCTGCCTGAACTATCTAGTAGTAGCTCACAGTCTGAGAGGTAGTCATAGAGATCAGCAGTGCCTTAATTGGCTCATTCAAACCTTTCTCAAATTGCTGGCAACAAAACTCTTTTATTAGCACACCCTCAGGTTTATACTTGCTAAGCCTACAGAACTCCTTCTTATATTCTGCTACTGACATAGATCTCTGCCTTAGATTTAGAAATTGCTTCCAATTAGCATCCCGATATGCCTTAGTGATGTGCTTATTATGGAACTCTTATAGAAAGGATTCCCAGCTGATCGGATTCAGAAGCGTTGGATGCCTTACTACTAACTTCCAGCAATCATAGGCAGATCCTTACAACAGAGACACCACACATTCCACCTTCTGTTTAGGAGGGCATATAATCTCATCTAGTACCCTCTGAACCTTCTCAATCTAGAATTCAACCTTGTAAGATTCATCCAAACCAGTACCGTAGAATTCCTCCGCGCCATGCTTTCTCATCAATTCTAATGGAGCTTTCAGTGCTGCCATATGATCAAGCACCCTTGCCATGTCCTGAGACATCTTGAGCAAAGCTTCCATTGGTACCATTGGAACATCTTGGCCCACACCAGCTATTACAGACTAACCAGAATGAGACACTTCAAGTTCTCGGGGATTCATGCTTTCAGCTGTCTCTTCTTTAGTGTCATGAGAAGGATCCATCGATCTGATACATACACAAGGATGTCCGCATTAGGTCAACACAACTATATGCATCCTATTATACACTATGACCAGAAACGACTAAACCTATGCTCTGATACCACAACCTGTAACGCCCATTCCTGATCGCACAATAGCTCCATTACTATAGCCGAGAACGGTCGTCACAACAACAGACACATATCGCAACATATAGCACTTGCATTCAATATAATCGCATGCAAAATCCTAAACTAACAAATTTCTTTCAATTACATGCAGCGGAATTCACTTCTAACACATACTCATTTACATTCACATATATTGTTAACTTAATTGTAATGCCCCAATGCCCCTTGGGAGGACAAGGGAGAGCTACGCGACATATACATACTTACCAAAAAGGATTATCATTACATTAACTAATTATATGTTTATATCTTTAAGTACAAAATAGGAAGATTCCTTACAATACAAAATATCAACCTAACTAGAAGACTTCAATACTCCTTCTAGTGGCCAGCAAATGTTCCACTCAAACACGGCTCCAAGCAATACACCTACATAGGAGATAAATACCCGTGCTAAACAATAACGCTTAGTGGGGATGAAAACATACAATAATGCACTATAGATAAAACATATATATACAATCGCAACGCACACTAATATTAAAAGGTAAACAGATATTCATTAATTCCATACTACATAACAATAAATCACTAACGTACAATGATACCGGAAGTAGTTCCATAGCATAGCAATTATATCATATAATGTCACACCCCGTTTGCCCCCTAGTAGAATGAGCCTGTTTGTCTGTCTGTATGTGTAAGCATTCGCATGTGTTCGGCATTTCATAAGGGTATTCTAGTAAAATGTATGTTTGGGGTTCTGCTAGTATGTGGGTGCATACATGGCATTAGGGTGTGAATTAATTAAGTTACATTTGTGTGCACTTGCATATACCATTGTAGGGTGTTTTAATTAGGAATACATTAAGTGTGAGTGTTATGTGTGGAGTTAGGGTGTGAGTGAGCAAGTTTCACCACCAAAAAGGATGACATGTGTATTAGGTTAAGGAAAATGAAGAAAGAAATGAAGGAAGTGTGAAAGGAAATTAGATTCACGTTTTTCCCTTCAACCTCCATCTCCTTCTTCCTTTTTCCTCTCCTAATTACTGCTTGCTATCTGTTAATTAAGTTGTGTTGTGGAGATTGCTCACTCTTGCTTCTAACTTGGTAAGTACATAACTTTGTCCTTGTCTTACTGTAATTCTTCATCTTCTTCTTCCTTGAGCTTAGGTTTAACTTAGGGTTTTGCATGTTGGATATTTGTGTTTAGCTGAGGCTCCGTGCGATCCCAAAGGCAAGGAGGTTGCTGGGAGCAGTGGGACTAAGTGTTAGAAGCTTAGATTCCAGGTTTGGGAACAATTGATTGTGAATTGTGTGATTTTAAGTTACTGTCAATTTTCTAGGGTTCTTGTTCTTGAGAAATTTGAATGTTATTATTCTTGAATTGATCTAACGTTTAAATGTTAAATTGAGTTGTATAAATGTTGCCTATATTGTTTGAGATGAATTCTGGAAGGTAAGAACAGGTGTTATTGGTTTTGAATCAAATTTGAATTGATTTTTGTGTTCTGGGAAAAATCTGGAAATCGATACTGTCAAAAATCCCGTTCTCCAGATCGAGTCGCGTGACTAGCCAAGAAGGGGGACAAGTCACGAGACGTGACCTGCCAGTCTGAGGCCAGTCACGAGTTGTGGCTGTCTGCCACAGCTCGTGACCAGCTTAAACGAGGCCAGTCACGAGATGTGACTCCCCGTCACGCCTCGTGACCAGCCTTAGAGAGAAGGCCAGTCGCACGATAAGCTGAAGAAGAAGCCAGTCACGGGATGTGACCCTCAGTCACATCGCATGACCGGCGAGAGACATTGCGTGATCTGCGAGATCACGCAACGTGATCTGCGAGGGAAAAGCATGTCACGAGGCGTGACCCTCAGTCACGTCTCGTTACCTGCCCTGTGAGGAGGCAAGTCACGCCTCGTGACCAGCCAACCTCACCAGTTACCCCGTTCCGCCCTTTTTCCGAAATTTCCCGGATCTTGACTCAGAAATGAATTTGGTGTTTCTTCTGAATAGATTTATATTGCGATATGATGCTTGCCATAATTTTATATGCTTTGATATTAATGATACCATGAATTTCTGATGAATTCTATTCCGTACTCTGAATTATGATTTGAATGATGCATAACCTGCTAGAGTCGAGTAAGTGGATAGTTAGGCATGCCTAATAGAGTCTGTTAGCTGCAGCCCATAGTTCTGTTTGGACCCCGATCAGGTCCCCGTTTGGTTCCTCGCGAACCCTTTCTGTATTGGATCTTGTTTAAGGTCCCTTGTGAAAATATCTGTGAAAGTTAAAGTATAATGGTTTAATCGATTCGTACCCGTAGCGTACTGTCTGTAATCGGCTCGTACCCGAAATGTACTGTCTGTACACTCGTTATCCACTACCTAGAGTCAGCAGGTGTTCTTTGAATGTTTATTTGAACTGCCCTGATCTGATTTGGCTATAAATGGATTATCTGAATGTGTATATCGATGTAATGTTTATCGGATTATTCCTGAATGAATATGATTATGAAATACTGATTGTATGACTTTATTACATGAGCATGTTTATACGGAATACGTTTTAGCCTTAGCATATTATCCCTGTGAATGTGAATTGCCTTGACAACCATTGTGAATGGCCGTCCATAAATTATGTGTGTTTTCCCCACTAAGCGTTTATCGCTTAGCACGGTGTTTTACCCGTGCAGGTGCGGAAGGAGTTTGATTCGAGAGTCGGCGTCATCCATCCAACACAGGAAGTTTTTAGTGTAGGGCTACTTTTGTATAGTTGATGATTCTTTTTGTATAGAACTCTCATGTATCAGCTTCCGATTTTGTAATTATATTTTGGACATGTAATATTATTTTGTTTCAGCTAGTTGATCAGATCATTATTGTAATAGTTTATTGTAGTAATGCATGATCAGCTTTTGCTTTCTATATGTAAAGTTTTTAATTATTCTGTATTTCTGAATGTATCTTATGAATGGATGTATGTTTTGCTTTGCTATTGTTTGGTGACACCTTGACTCATACGGCATCTCATTCCTTCTCGGATGGGATCGCATACGTATAGGAAGGGGGTGTTACAGTTTGTGGTATCAGAGCTATAGTTTAGGCATTTCTGGGTGTTGTTGTGATTGTTCTGAGTTTCTTAGATGTGTATGTGTCTAGATCTGTGTTGGCTGATGCAGTTGTTTCTTGTTTGTTTAGATGGCTTCTAATTCTGTTCGTGGATCACTCGAGGAATCCACCGAGAGTGTGAATCCTCCAGTTGTGGATCCGTCTGTTTCTGTCACTGTGTCGGCTCAGCATGCTAGGGTCCAGCCCGAGGCCGCAGCCATGCCCTTTGAGGCTATGTTCAGACTGCATCAGGACATGGCTAGGGTTTTGGAGAGAGTGACTGCTCCTAGAGCACCTATGGAAAATTTGAGAAGGGCCGAAGTTGAAGATTTTTATGGCACTGGTTTGAATGAATCTGAATTGGCTGAGAGATGGTTAGATAAAGTAAAGCGTGCTTTGATAGAGATTTGGTGTCCTCCCGATCAGCAGGTAGAGTGTGCACTAGTTCTTCTGCAAGGGTCTGCATTTGAATGGTGGGAATTGGTTTGTAGGCATCCTTAGCTACCGGATCCGATTACTTGGGAGTTCTTTGAGGGTGAGTTTATAAAGAAATATATCACTCAGACTTGTAAGGATGCGAGATGGGCGCAGTTTTTGAGTTTGAGACAGAGGGCTATGTCTGTAGCAGATTATGAGAAGGAGTTCAATAGGTTATCTCGCTATGCCCCACATGGAGTTATGACTGATGACTTTAGATGCAAGCATTTTGAAGCGGGGTTAAATGAGTCTTTGAAGATTGCTTTGATTTCTCTGATGTGCATACCTGGGGTCAGTTATTATCAGATTGTTGAGGCTGCTGTGAGAGCTGAGTTATCAGAGACTGTGTTGAGAGAGAGAGCTCAGAGGAGGAACTCTTCTCGTGGAGGATCTTCATCGGGTAAGAGATCTAGGAACCCACAGGACGAGTTATCTTCTGGTCCGGCTTCTAGAGGCAGACGACAGGGTTCTGCAGCTGTGTCAGGTTCTGGTAGGGGAGGTAAATCTGATGCCATACCTATTTGTGAGAATTGCAGCAAGGCTCACCGGGGTGAGTGTAGGTGGCTCACTGGTGGATGTTTTAGATGCGGGAGCACTGAGCACCGTGTGGCTAGTTGTCCCCAGTCGATTGAGGATTCAGGACCTCAGGGAGGAGCTAGTAGGGTTGGTTCGAGTGCTTCTCAGACTACCCGTGGTAGAGGTCGGGGTAGAGGTCGAGGTGGTCGACATAGAGATGGAGCTGCTTCTGAGACTGTTGAGCGTCCTCCTCAGGGTGCCGTTAGAGCCTATGCCATGAGAGCCAAAGATGAGCAGGATGCGCCTGATGTTATTGCTGGTAAGTTCCTACTCCATGACACTGAGTTATATGCTCTAATTGATCCTGGTTCCACACACTCATATTTGTGCACAGATAAAATTGTTGATAAATTGCATTCTGTTGATCAGTTAGATTATGAGATTTGTGTGACCAGTCCATTAGGGCATAGTGTCAGTGTGAGTAGAGTCTTTAGGAGTTGTCCTCTGATTGTTGAGGGAGCTGTGCTTCCAGCGGATTTGATTGAGTTACCTTTCAGAGAGTTTGATCTGATTCTGGGTATGGATTGGTTGGGTAAGCATCGGGCTGTAGTTAATTGCCATAGGAAGACAGTTGTACTTCAGGACAGAAGTCAGTCTCTTGTGTTTTTGAAAGGTTTGGGTGCTAGTTCTGTGAATAATGTTATTTCTGCGATGCAAGCCAAGAGGTTTATCAGGAAAGGTTGTGAGGCTTTTCTAGCAGTTGTGTTAGATTCCAAGAGGGATCAGGTTCTGATTGAGGACATTCCTGTAGTGCGGGAGTTTAGTGATGTGTTCCCGAGCGAGTTGCCTGGTTTGCCTCCTGAGAGAGAGGTTGAGTTGTCCATTGAGATTATGCCAGGTACAGCACCTATTTCGAGAGCACCTTATCGGATGGCTCCTGTAGAGTTGAGGGAACTTAAAATTCAGCTGCAAGAGCTATTGGATAAGGGGTTTATTAGACCGAGCATATCTCCTTGGGGAGCTCCAGTTCTGTTTGTTAAGAAGAAAGATGGATCATTGCGGATGTGTATTGACTACAGGCAGATTAATAAAGTTACAGTGAAGAATAAATATCCATTGCCTAGGATTGAAGATTTGTTTGATCAGCTTCGAGGTGCAGGTGTCTTTTCCAAGATAGATCTTCGATCAGGGTACTATCAGCTTCGAGTTCAGGATGCAGATGTGGTTAAGACTGCATTTCGGACTAGGTATGGCCACTATGAGTTTCTTGTGATGCCGTTTGGTTTGACAAATGCTCCAGCGGCTTTTATGGATCTGATGAATCGTGTGTTTAGGCCATACTTAGATCGATTTGTAGTAGTGTTCATTGATGATATCTTGGTGTATTCCAAGGATGAGAGTGAGCATGAGGAGCATCTCCGATTAGTTCTACAGATGTTGAGAGAGCATCAGTTGTTTGCTAAGCTTAGCAAGTGTGATTTCTGGCTTCGAGAAGTGTCATTCTTGGGTCACATTGTTTCAGCTAGAGGTATTCAGGTAGATCCAGCCAAGATTGAGGCGATAGTTGATTGGAAAGCGCCTCGAAATGTTCAGGAAGTGAGGAGTTTCCTCGTTTTAGCAGGTTACTACCGTCGGTTCGTTAAGGGATTTTCTATGATTGCTGCTCCGATGACTAGATTGTTGAGGAAAGGAGTTAGATTTGAGTGGTCAGACAGGTGTCAGGCTTATTTTGATCGGTTAAAGCAGTTGCTTGTAGAGGCTCCTATCCTTACTGAACCCATTTCGGGTAAGGAGTTTGTCATTTACAGTGATGCTTCGGGTGTTGGTCTTGGATGTGTGCTGATGCAAGAAGGAAAAGTAGTGGCTTATGCTTCATGACAGTTGAAGCCACATGAGAGGAACTATCCGACGCATGATTTAGAGTTGGCAGCTGTGATCTTTGCTTTGAAGATTTGGCGTCACTACTTGTATGGGGAAAAGTATAGGATCTTTTCGGACCACAAGAGCTTGAAATACTTCCTTTCACAGAAAGAGTTGAACATGAGACAGCGCCGTTGGCTTGAGTTATTTAAGGACTACAACTGCATTGTGGATTACCATCCTGGTAAGGCTAATGTAGTCGCTGATGCTTTGAGTCAGAAATCGGTTTCAACTTTGTTCTTGAGGCGATTCAGATGGCGATTTGGTTCTGATGGGGCTTTGCTTGCCCAGTTGCGTGTGAAGCCTACTTTGAGACAGAGGATTGTGGATGCGCAGAGAGATGATCAGAGGCTTCAGCAGATTGTGCATGAGGTTAGATCGGGTAAGCAGTCAGAGTTCTCAGTCCAGAATGAGGTGCTTATGTTCAGAGATCGCCTGTGTGTGCCAGAATCTGAGGATTTGAGGAGTCAGCTTATGAGTGAGGCGCATAGTTCAGTCTTTACTATGCATCCAGGCAGTGAGAAAATGTATCGGGACATGAAGCAATTCTATTGGTGGTCCGGTATGAAGCGTGATATAGTGGATTTTGTTTCCAAGTGCTTGACTTGTCAGCAGGTAAAGGCCGAGCATCAGGTTCCTTCGGGTTTGCTTATGCCTTTATCCATTCCTGAGTGGAAATGGAATGATATCGCCATGGACTTTGTTTCTGGTTTGCCTATGACTCAGAGGAAGGATGACTCAGTTTGGGTTATTGTGGATCGGCTTACGAAATCAGCTCACTTTCTGCCGGTTAGAGTGGACTACTCCATGGACAGATTGGCCAGTATCTATGTAGATGAGATAGTTCGGTTGCATGGTGTGCCTTTGTCCATAGTGTCAGATCGGGATCCGAGGTTTACTTCCAAGTTTTGGAAGGAGTTGCAGAGAGCTTTGGGGACTAGGTTGAACTTCAGTACAGCGTTTCATCCTCAGACCGATGGTCAGTCAGAGCGAGTTATTCAGATTTTGGAGGATATGATGAGGGCTTGTGCTTTGGACTTTCCGGGTAGCTGGGACAGATATGTGTTGCTTATGGAGTTTGCCTACAACAACAGTTTTCAGTCAAGTATCGGTATGGCACCATATGAGGCTTTGTATGGTCGTCAGTGTAGGACTCCGGTTTATTGGACCGAGCTATCCGAGAGATCTATGATTGGACCCGACTTGGTTAGAGATACTGAAGAGAAGATCAGAGTAGTGCAGCGAAATTTGAAGGCAGCCAAGGATCGACAGAAGTCTTATGCTAATTTGAAAAGGAAAGATGTGCATTTTGAGATCGGGGACAAGGTTTTCCTTAAGGTTTCACCTTGGAGGAAAGTGCTTCAGTTTGGCAAGAAAGGCAAGCTTAGTCCTCGTTTCATTGGACCTTATGAGATTTTGGCTAAGGTGGGACCTGTAGCCTATAGATTGGCGCTACCGATGGAGTTAGCAAAGTTACATGATGTGTTTCACGTTTCGATGCTTCGTCGGTACAGATCAGATCCTTCACATGTTCTGTCAGTTCAGGATATCCAGGTTCAGCCAGACTTCTCTTATGATGAGGAACCGTGAGCTATTCTAGCCCTTGAGGTGAGGCAGTTGAGAAATAAGCAGATTCCTTTGGTTAAAGTGTTGTGGATCCATCATGGAGTCGAAGAAGCGACTTGGGAACCAGAGGAGTCGATGAGAGCTCAGTATCTGCAGTTGTTCAGTTCAGGTGAGAATTTTGAGGACGAAATTCTTATTAGTAGGGGAGAGTTGTCACACCCCGTTTGCCCCCTAGTAGAATGAGCCTGTCTGTCTGTCTGTATGTGTAAGCATTCGCATGTGTTCGGCATTTCATAAGGGTATTCTAGTAAAATGTATGTTTGAGGTTCTGCTAGTATGTGGGTGCATACATGGCATTAGGGTGTGAATTAATTAAGTTACATTTGTGTGCACTTGCTTATACCATTGTAGGGTGTTTTAAGTAGGAATACATTAAGTGTGAGTGTTGTGTGTGGAGTTAGGGTGTGAGTGAGCAAGTTTCACCACCAAAAAGGATGACATGTGTATTAGGTTAAGGAAAATGAAGAAAGAAATGAAGGAAGTGTGAAAGGAAATTAGATTCACGTTTTTCCCTTCAACCTCCATCTCCTTCTTCCTTTTTCCTCTCCTAATTACTACTTGCTATCTGTTAATTAAGTTGTGTTGTGGAGATTGCTCACTCTTGCTTCTAACTTGGTAAGTACATAACTTTTTCCTTGTCTTACTGTAATTCTTCATCTTCTTCTTCCTTGAGCTTAGGTTTAACTTAGGGTTTTGCATGTTGGATATTTGTGTTTAGCTGAGGCTCCGCGCGATCCCAAAGGCAAGGAGGTTGCTGGGAGCAGTGGGACTAAGTGTTAGAAGCTTAGATTCCAGGTTTGGGAACAATTGATTGTGAATTGTGTGATTTTAAGTTACTGTCAATTTTCTAGGGTTCTTGTTCTTGAGAAATTTGAATGTTATTATTCTTGAATTGATCTAATGTTTAAATGTTGAATTGAGTTGTATAAATGTTGCCTATATTGTTTGAGATGAATTCTGGAAGGTAAGAACAGGTTTTATTGGTTTTGAATCAAATTTGAATTGATTTTTGTGTTCTGGGAAAAATCTGGAAATCGATACTGTCAAAAATCCCGTTCTCCAGATCGAGCCGCGTGACTAGCCAAGAAGGGGGACAAGTCACGAGACGTGACCTCAGGTCACGACTCGTGACCTGCCAGTCTGAGGCCAGTCACGAGTTGTGGCTGTCTGCCACAGCTCGTGACCAGCTTAAACGAGGCCAGTCACGAGACGTGACTCCCCGTCACGCCTCGTGACCAGCCTGAGAGAGAAGACCAGTTGCACGACCAGCTGAAGAAGAAGCCAGTCACGGGACGTGACCCTCAGTCACGTCGCGTGACCGGCGAGAGACGTTGCGTGATCTGCGAGATCACGCAACGTGATCTGCGAGGGACAAGCAAGTCACGAGGCGTGACCCTCAGTCACGTCTCGTGACCTGCCCTGTGAGGAGGCAAGTCACGAGGCGTGACCCTCAGTCACGTCTCGTGACCTGCCCTGTGAGGAGGCAAGTCATGCCTCGTGACCAGCCAACCTCACCAGTTACCCCGTTCCGCCCTTTTTTTCCAAATTTCCCGGATCTTGACTCAGAAATGAATTTGGTGTTTCTTCTGAATAGATTTATATTGCGATATGATGCTTGCCATAATTTTATATGCTTTGATATTAATGATACCATGAATTTCTGATGAATTCTATTCCGTACTCTGAATTGTGATTTGAATGACGCATAACCTGCTAGAGTCGAGTAAGTGGATAGTTAGGCATGCCTAATAGAGTCTGTTAGCTGCAGCCCATAGTTCTGTTTGGACCCCGATCAGGTCCCCGTTTGGTTCCTCGCGAACCCTTTCTGTATTGGATCTTGTTTAAGGTCCCTTGTGAAAATATCTGTGAAAATTAAAGTATAATGGTTTAATCGATTCGTACCCGTAACGTACTATCTGTAATCGGCTCGTACCCGAAAAGTACTGTATGTACACTCGTTATCCACTACCTAGAGTCAGCAGGTGTTCTTTGAATGTTTATTTGAACTGCCCTGATCTGATTTGGCTATAAATGGATTATCTGAATGTGTATATCGATGTAATGTTTATCGAATTATTCCTGAATGAATATGATTATGAAATACTGATTGTATGACTTTATTACATGAGCATGTTTATACGGAATACGTTTTAGCCTTAGCATATTATCCCTGTGAATGTGAATTGCCTTGACGACCATTGTGAATGGCCGTCCATAAATTATGTGTGTTTTCCCCACTAAGTGTTTATCGCTTAGCACGGTGTTTTACCCGTGCAGGTGCGGAAGGAGTTTGATTCGAGAGTCGCCGTCATCCAGCCAACACAGGAAGTTTTTAGTGTAGGGCTACTTTTGTATAGTTGATGATTCTTTTTGTATAGAACTCTCATGTATCAGCTTCCGGTTTTGTAATTATATTTTGGACATGTAATATTATTTTGTTTCAGCTAGTTGATCAGATCATTATTGTAATAGTTTATTGTAGTAATGCATGATCGGCTTTTGCTTTCTGTATGTAAAGTTTTTAATTATTCTGTATTTCTGAATGTATCTTATGAATGGATGTATGTTTTGCTTTGCTATTGTTTGGTGACACCTTGACTCATACGGCATCTCATTCCTTCTCGGATGGGATCGCATACGTATGGGAAGGGGGTGTTACATATAACACAATACTATAGACAATCAATACAATAACAACTTAGTATAGCTTAAACCAATATAATAGTGGATAACGGGTACACTAGATACCACTCGGGTACTGATCACTAGATTATTGAAGAGAGCAATATTAACACTAGAGATGTATAAATCTCAAAAACACTAGATACCGATTAGGTACCAACATTAGCAGCTACGAACACTAACCCTTATAAGCATACTTATCTATCCATGACAGGCTATAAATGAATTATCTCACTTAATGTTCACATATGTACATGCTTTCACCATCACTTTATGTATAGCCATTCATGAACCAAAGATCATTGTTCAAATGCATAAATACACTTATTCATCCCTTATGCATAAACAATTATAGGTCACAGAATAAAATTCATAAGAATTAAAGTAAAGGAATCACATTTGGAAATTCCAGTAGTGTCGCGCCCGCGACAGAACAAGGATAACTCTTCTGTCGTGCTCGCGGCATAGCTCGTGCACACGATAGAACACAACAAGCATTACTGTCATGTTCGCTCCCATTATCACGCTCGCGACAGTGCACAACCAATATAATACTATGGAGTACTTTGTCGCGCCTGCAACCAATGTCGCGCTCGCCACAGAATACAAATCCAGACTCAAAGTCTCAATTTCCACATACCTCTTTCAACACTTATTCACGCTACTTACTTTACATGCACTCTAAACAAATCATCAACATAACTCATATCATCTACATGCATTTACAACTAGTCAAACACTCATATCTCATAATTACCCATACAATTGATACAACTATAGTCATAGTTTTGCACTTACTTAACATCATGCATATTACCACATATAACATATTTCAATGATCGATAGAACTTCATCTACTCAACATGTTATTCTTAACACAACCCAAAAATTAGAAGAGTTTTGGAACCCTTCAAAACCCACATTTTCCCCAAATAAATTGCACATGCAAAAATACATAGAGTACAAATAGAATCCCAAATTTCTTGAAGCACTCCTTTAATCTTCACAAGCTATGTGGCCTTTTCTTTCCCCTTTGCCTTTCTACTAGCTTCTTAAGATTACAAACAATATAACATACACATGCAAAACTGGGTTACAACTATGAATTGAAATCCCAATCAAGATGAAGGAAAAAGAAGAACACTTAACTTAAGCTGACCTTCAAATTAACTAGCAATCAATTAAGCCCACTTGAAAACCATTTAGCTAACTCTAAGAATGGAATTCTTACTAGAAGGAAAGAGATAAAGAGAAAGACAAACTATAGATTTCTTGAGGAATAGCCGGCCAAATGAATATCAAAGTGCCAAATGAATATGAAAGAGCCAAATTCAGCCTTACACAATCTATTTATATGTATATAATATACTAGGTGGCAAACTACAAGGGTGACACTTAGACTCCACTATCCTCATAATTAACACTAATTAAACTAGCTTAATTAATCTAATCCTCCACTTAGCACTAGTCATGCATAATTACTTTTTGGTCACTAAACTATTTAATTTAGTGCAATTAAGTCCTAATTCCGGGTTGATTTCACTCACGGTCACTCAACTTATCACTTATCGCGCAAAAGTAACCGACTTTTTTTTTCTTATTTAAATGTCACTGAACTTTTAATATTTTTTCAAAAAAGTCATGTTGACCGGAATCCAGCGAGAACCCTCGCCGGATTGATGACATGGTATGCCATGTCAGAAACTAAATATCATTTAACAATATCTACAACAAATGCTACATCTAAATCAATTTTACTTACAGTCACTAAACTTATAATTTATCGCGCAAAAGTAACCAATTTTCTTTTTTTTCAACTTAAATGTTACTGAACTTCTAACATTTTTGCAAAAAAGTCATATATTTACTATTCGTTGTCACGTGTCATATGCCATGTCATCAATCCGGCAAGGGTTCTCGTTGGATTCTGGTCAATATGATTTTTTTGTAAAAATGTTAGAAGTCCAATGACATTTAAGTAAGGAAAAAAAATCGGTTACTTTTGCGCGATAAGTGATAAGTTGAGTGACCATGAGTGAAATTGACCCTCCTAATTCCTTAATTACATTTCAATCCAACTATAATGAACTATCAATTAAACTCACTAAACTACTCTAACCATGCTCAATACTCCTATGGTCAATTTTCGGCTATCACAACTCTCCCCCACTTAAGGAATTTTGTCTGCAAAATTCTCTCTAATGCATGCTATGATTCTAATAATACAAAATATTATGCAAGACACTAATTCAATCAAACATAAACAATCACATTAAGCAACATACCAGGTAACACATCTTGATCTTTCATACCCTCTTCTAAGGTCATGCAATACACTCTACCCGTAGGCACACCAAAATCAGGTTGCTCTACTGTTTCAAAAATAACCCACGATTGCTGTCTGGCTTGACCAGTTCCACTTCTAACTCTTCCTCTTCTTTCACTCCCAAGGTTTTACACACCTTCCTTTCTTGATTACATGGTCATATTCTCTTTGAGTTTTGGGATATTTCGCTACCAAATGGTCAGAACCACCACACTTGAAGCAAGCTCTAGTGAGCTTCCAACATACACCCTAATGGGTCTTTCTACAATGCTCACATATTGCAAGTACACTTCCTTTACTTGATGGAGCTGGCACTCCAACTTCAAAAGTTGGTGCCTTCTTTCTCGATTTCTCTTGACCCCTATTATTATTTTTAGCCTCATAAACCCTTTTGTCAGAAATAAATCCAAACCCACTATCCTGTGACTTCCTCTTCTGATTCTTTCTTTGAACTATTTCTTATTTTTCCACTTTCAATGTAGCTAATACTAGGTGATAATAGCTTATCAATTGTAAAGAAGTCATTGCAGCTATAATTCCCTTGATTATTTCATTCAAACCCTCTTCGAATTGTTGATACTTAAACTCTTCAGTCATTAAATCATCTGGTATATACTTACTAAAGTGACTGAATTCTTTCTCATAGTCCGCTACACTCAAACTTGCTTGCTTCAGATTCACAAATTCCCTCCACTTCGCCTCTCGGTACGCCTTGGTAACATATCTCTTTTCGAACTCTTGTACAAAGAACTACCAAGTCAAATTGGTAGGTCATTGCGGATTTCTTAATACCAACTTCCACCAGCCGTATACTGGACCTTGCAATAAAGATATAGTACATGCCACTCATTGCTCTTATGGATAGTTTATCTCTTGCAATATTATCTCCGTCTTCTCTATCCAAAACTCTGCTATATCCAATTCATCTGCTGAAGTCCCTCTAAATTCCTCAACTCCTCTTTTCCTAATCACATCCGAAGGTTCTTTAGGGGTAGTCAACCTATCTATCATCTGCATTAGGCCTTGTACTAACACTAGGTTTTCCAGAATTAAGGGTGGGTTCCTAACAGGTTGAGGCTCGGGTACATATGGATTAGCATGAACTGGGTGAACACTTTCGGTAGTCTCACCTATCTCTTCACTAGGATCAGACTCCATTATCACTCTACAAAACAAAGCAAACAACATCTCCATTATGGCCACACTCTAAATAGACTCAAATCAATTTTTATACACTATAAATCCTATAGTCTAGAAAAGCCTAAACCTACGCTCTGATACCATAACTTGTCATGCCCCAATGCCCCTCGAGATGACATGGGAGTGCTACGCGACATGCACATGACTATAAACATACATGCTATTAAAAAAAGTCTTAAAACATACTTACCAAAAAAGATTATCATTACATTAACTAATTATAGGTCTATGTCTTTAAGTACAAAATAGGAAGATTCCTCACAATAAAAAATATCAACCTAACTAGAAGACTTCAACACTCCTTCTAGTGGCCAGTGGATGTTCCACTCATAGATGGCTCCAAGCAATAAACCTACATGGGAGATAAACACCGGTCCTAAGAGATAACGCTTAGTCGGGATGAAAACATACAATAATCCACTACAGATAAAACATGTATATACAATCACAACATACACTAATATTAAAAGGTAAACAAATGTTCATTAATTCCATACTACATAACAATAAATCACTAACATACAATGATATCAGAAGTAGTTCCATAGCATAGCAATTATATCATGTAACACAATACTATAGACAATCAATACAATAACAACTTAGTATAGCTCAAACTAATACAATAGTGGATAACGGGTACACTAGATACCACTCGGGTACTGATCACTACATTATTGAAGAGAGCAATATTAACACCAGAGATGTATAAATCTGAAAAACACTAGATACCGATTAGGTACCAACACTAGCAGCTATGAACACTAACCCTTATAAGCATGCTTATTATCAATGACTCGATTATAGGCTATAAATGATGTAACAGCCACAATATTACCCTAGAAGTAAATTGGTTTTAGTGTGGTAAGTGGGTAAATTTAGTTTGAAGTTTGCTAAAATCAGGAATTAAGTGTAAGTTAATTAAGGACTTGATTGTAAAAATAAAATAAGTTCTAGTGACCAATGTGTAATAGAGCATGAATAAGCGTAAGTGGACTTATTTAGCACTAATGAGGAGCTGAAAGAAAATTCAATAATGAAGCAACTGAAAAAGACCATGGCTCATATATCTATTTGGGACCTCTTGAGACAGTCTCCCTCTCATAGACAGAAGTTAGTTGAAGCATTGAGTGTATCCACCGTAGCAACTACAATCTCTCCATCTGAGCTTTTAGACCTAGTAAAAGGGGAATCTGGGGAGAAGCTAGTATTTTTTGATGCATACCTACCAACAGAGGGTCGCAACCACAACCGACCTTTGTACATCAAGGCACAGATCAATGGCAAACACACCGCTTGTATCATGGTTGATGACGGGTCATCAATAAATGTTTGCCCTTTGGTGGCACTTCAGGCCTTTAGGATGGATGAGAGTATGTTAAGCAAGTCTGACCTGACCATCATAGCCTACGACAACTCCAAGAGGCAAGCATTGGGAACTTTCAAAGCTGTGGTATATACGGGGCCAATTGAGACAGAAACATATTTTGTGGTTTTGTCGATCCCAACAAACTTTTCAGCTCTACTTGGCAGACCGTGGTTCCACAGGTTAGGGGGAGTACCATCTACCTTACACCAGATAATTAAGATACCCCATGAAGGAGAAGTAGTGACCATTAAAGCAGTAAGAGAGAACCAAGTGTCTTCCTTGGAGATCTCTAATCAGCCATTCAGTGGCTTTCATGTATCGATGATCGAAGAAGAGCAAAGCTTAGAAGGTAGCCCTCAGGTGGTGAACATGCTAAAGAAGATGCACTTCCTCCCAGGGGCTGGTTTGGGAAAAGAGTCACAAGGGCTGCAGGATGCTATCACTACACATGGTCAGGAAGACCGAAAGGGGTTGGGCTACAAAGGAGAGTATGGTAAGAAGAAAGTGTCAGAGAAGATCCCCCATATTTCGGAGAGTTTTGTGCCATCATCATCGGTTTGTGCTTACACCGGAGAAGAAGAGCTGCAGTGGATAGATGGGAAGATCACTCCGGGTTTTGAAATTTTTAACGATGTCTTTGATTGGGAGATCGGAGTTGTTAAAGCTGTAGAGAACTTTTGGGACGAAGAGGTTATGACCCAATGCAGCATCTGGGACAGGGATGAGCCCGAAGAGATTGTAACTGATAAGTTGTTAGCCACCAAACTCAAAGGGAAGGAGAAGATGATAGAACCAGAGCTGAAGATTGAAGATCTCAAGATTTCACCAGAAATAGTGGAAAAGCCTCCATCAAGTCAAGAAGCTAAAGCACAGTCGACTGCAGCATCGGCGTCGACTGAAGTTGATAGTCATTTAGATTCTCTTTTTATGCCAGATCTCTTTGAGGACAATGTTAATGTTTTTGATTATATTAATGAGATGAACAACTTTGCTTACTTGTGTGATGTTTCTGATGATTTCATTTCGCATGATCATAAGCATGATGCATTCATTTTTTATATTAATTCAACTAGCACAACCGCATTTAATCTCGAAACTTTTGAAAATCCAAAGGAAATTTTGATAGCATCAGACATAACTCCTGAAGAGAGAATAAAATTTGAGAGAATATTAAAAAAATATGAAAATGTCTTTGCCTGGACCTATGAGGATATGCTGGGAATAGATCAAGATGTTTCCGAACATGCCATCCCAACTTACCCAGAGTTTAAACCAGTCAAGCAAAAGCTTCGGAGACTTAGGCCAGAATGGGCGCAGAAAGTAACGGAGGAGATCCATAAGCAGATTGAGGCCAAATTCTTAATAGAGGTTCAATACCCGACCTGGCTCGCTAACGTGGTTCCTGTAGCATAGAAAGATGGTAAGGTTCGAGTATGCGTCGACTATCGAGACCTGAACAAAGCTTGCCCTAAGGATGATTTCCCGCTACCCCATATTGATGTGCTAGTGGATAGTGTTGCTGCTTGTATGATGTATAGCTTTGTGGATGGATACGCAGGTTACAATCAAATCCTTAACAAGATATTGGATCGGATCAAGACAGCTTTCATCACCGAGTGGGGGACATACGCCTATCGGGTTATGCCTTTTGGGTTGAAATATGTAGGAGCAACTTATCAGAGGATGGCGACTAACGTTCTCAATGACTTAATCCATAAAGAAGTAGAGGTGTATATCGACGACATGATGATTAAGTCGGCTACTAGGGAAGGTCACTTCGAGGCTTTAGAAAAGTTTTTTTCAAAGGATTAGTAAGTATAATTTGTGCCTCAATCCTAAGAAATGCATCTTTGGGGTTACCTCGGGTAAGCTATTAGGCCATGTGGTAAGCCAGCGAGGAATTGAAGTAGATCTCGACAAAGTCAAAGCCATAAGAGAGATGCCGGTGCCCCAGAAGGAGAAGGATGTCAGAAGTTTCCTAGGAAAGCTTCAGTATATCAGCCGGTTTATTGCCAAGCTAGCTTCAGTATGTGAGCCTATTTTCAAGCTTCTTAGGAAGAATCAGTCGGTCACATGGAACGATGACTGTCAACTAGCATTTGACACCATTAAGGAGTATCTGTTAAATCCTCCAGTATTAAGACCACCACGCCGTGCCAAGCCACTAATCCTGTACCTAGCAGTGGAAGATAATTCAGTAGGGGCTATGATGTCTCAAGAAGACAATTTTGGTGTGGAGTTTGCGGTTTACTATCTTAGCAAAAAGTTCCTACCATACGAAGCCAGATATGTAGAGGTGGAGAAGATTTGCTTAGCAGTTATCTGGGCTTCTAAGAAGTTGCGACACTACTTTCATTCCTTCAGGGTACAGGCAGTAGCCAAACATAATCCTCTTAGATACCTCCAAGAAGCACCCTCTCTACTAGGGAAGATGGGAAGATGGTTATTGTTGTTGCGGGAGTTTGACATTGAGTACATAACCAAGAAAAACATTAAGGGAAGAGCCATAGCAGAATTCTTAGCCGAGCATCCTATTGAGGGAGATCAGTTTGAATACAACTTTTCGAATGAAGATGTCACGACCATAGCAGTGCAAGGGTGGCAGCTATTCTTTGATGGAGCAGTCAATAATAAAGGAGCAGGCGTAGGAGTTATTCTTACTACCCCAGATGGTGAAAGGCTACCATTTGCTAAGAAGCTGCGATATAAGGCTACTAATAATGAAGCAGAATACGAAGCTTGCATCTTTGGATTGGAAGCATTGCTCGCTTTGGGGGCAAAGACCGCGAAAGTATTTGGAGATTCTTCCTTGGTAATTCATCAAATCAGAAGGGAGTGGTCAGTCAAGGAAGAAAGGCTATTGCCTTACGTGAAGCACTTGAGAATGTTGAGCAGCCTATTTGAGACTTGCACTTTTCACTTCATCCCCAGAGATGAAAATCAGTTAGCTGATGCTCTAGCAACTTTAGTGTCTATGTGGGATAATCCACTAGGAGTTGCGATGAAACCTGTGTTGATTTATAGTTCGGAAAGACCTTGCTTTGAAGCTGAACAGGTGATGGACATTTAGGCCGCCGATGGAAATCCATGGTATTATGACATTCAGAATTATTTAGAAAGGTCAGCGTTTCCAGAGGAAGCCACGGAGAAGGATCAAAGGATGATCAGGAAGTTATCCACTCAATTCATCAGTGTCGATGGCACTTTGTACAAAAGGCAAGCTGATGGTATCCGGTTAAGGTGTCTCACGGAGAAAGAAGCTAAAAGAGTTATGGAAGAGGTTCATTCCGGGGTCTGTGGAGCTCACATGAATGGCTTAGCCTTAGCGAAGAAGATCATGCGCCAAGGGTTTTATTGGCTCACAATGGATACGGATTGCTCAAAATTTGTGAAGCAATGTGTAGACACTGGGTCTTGAGGCAGTCCAGATCAGAGTTACCCGATGAAGAGATCAATGTCGGTTTTCGGATAATTGGATGAAATTCGGAGGTTTTTGTCTTTCGGTTTCGCGAGGATTAAAATCTTTTTCTATGGCATGGAGTTTTGAAAGAATTGGATAAATTTTGGGTAAAATTGAGAGTTTTGCTCCACAGACGGGGTGCTCGTCTGTGTAGGGACGCCCATCCCTACTTGGGGTGATCCCCGTCTCTAGGAGTAGTGGGGACGGACACGTGGCGATGTAGGGACGCCCGTCCCTAGTATCGCGCCCCGTCCCTAGTCAGTTTCCTGCATATGCCCTTAGTAGGGACGACCGTCGGTAGATGCAGGGAAGCCCGTCGGTACGGTAACTGACCGGATCACATCGGATTGGATAAAATCCGATGAAGGATAGGATTTATCTAAGATTTGAATTTTAAAGTCCTTTTAAAATTCAAACTTTAGATTGAGACTTATCTGAATTATCTCCTAAAATCCTATAAATAGAGGATCAAATTTCAAAATTTGGGTTAGAAAATTTGGAGAGAAAATTTGGGAATTTTGGTGAGGAAAAGAGGGAAATTTTAGAGCAATTTATTTTGAAAAAAAAGGCTATCAAATATTTTTGGGAAATTGATTTTTAGAAAAGCTTCTTTGAATAATTTACTCAAAAGTTTATGAAATCTCTGCTTTATTTGCAGAATTTTATTTTGATAAATCTTTTTCAATTAATTGATTTTTTCCAATTTTTCTTGCGAATTAAGTCAATTTTAGGTGATGAAATTCATTCGTTTCCATCAATATAACTAATTCGAACACTCGATTAGTATCAAATTTTCAAGGAAAGAATAACATAAATTTTCTTTCTTTGATCTGATTCTTACTCGATCCTTGCGAAGCATACGTGGACGAAATCATCCGACAATCACCCTAAAAGGTAAAATCCGAGGGTAAACATTCTGGACTAACATTTGTGTAATTTAATTTGATTCACATTGATTTTTATGTATTTTGTCATTCTTTTACAAAAGAGCTAAAAGGTTTTTTTTTACTTGTTTTCCCTTACTAGGGACGGCCTATGGCACGGTACAGGAGGCCGTCCCTAGGCAGGCTTTTACGTTTTTTTTTTTTACAAAATTCTATCTTTTAACCTATTTCTGTTAGGGTTCTCTCGTTCTTTTATTTTTATTTTTATTTTTTTATTCACGTTTTTTTGATGCTAACATGTTTATCCTTGTGAGTTATTTTCTGACCATTTGGAGTCGGAGTTATGAAAGATGGTGATGCGCTAGTCCGAGGACTTTTATTCGGGTTCGTTCTTTGCCCTTACCTTTTATTTATGTTATTATGAAAACGGTTTTAATATCCTTGAATTAAAAAAGACCAAAAGCTTTCTATTAATTAACCTGGCATTTTCTCTAAATAAAAAATGGGACCAATGTCCTAGTTTTTCACACTCATATAAATCATCACATCAATAACTATTTCATAATAAATATGCATATGAGGATCAATGTCCTCATCATCAATAAATACTCCGATTTATGCTTGATTTACATTTTATTTATAAATGGGGGTTGTATTCCGCTCCTAGTGTTATTGTAATATTGAATGTTTTATTTTTGGATTTATCTTCTATTTACTGCTTTTGATATGAATGATTGTGACTTTAATTTAAATTGCATCGTGTGGAAAGTTGATGAAACAATAAACTCAAAACTCAATTATAACATTAATCAAGGTATAAATAAATGAGAAGTCCCGAACTCACTCTAGTCTTTGGGGCTCAATGAGGCGAGAGGTCTAGGACTTCCAAGACACCTCTTGAGTGCCACCAAAAGGCTTAAATACACAATCCTAGGCTCCAGGGGGTAGAGGATGAGGCCTCCAAGATCCCTCTTGCTAGCCCAAAATGGATATGTATGCGCCGTCTTAGGCTCGATGAGGCTAGACGACCCTTCCCAATGTTCTATTGGGTGGCGACTCCAAGAAACCTCTTTGTTGCCAAGAATAGATGAAGCTTGTAATTTATGAACCTCTCTTGATCGCCCTAAAGCGGGCTTTCGGGAGGCCGCAAGGTTCGGCGTGCGTCACAGTGGTTACTCCACTGGGGACTTACTCGAGACTTCGATTCTAAAGTACCTTGATTAAAAATTATAGTTGAGTTTTAATTTCAAAATTTCATCTTCTTTCAAAACTGCATAGCATTTCATTAGAGCCTTAGATCTACGCTAGTTTGGTCCCTCTTTTAGCCCCGGTGCGTTCCCGAAGCACGACCCTATTTTCACTCAATTTAGGGAAGTGTTAAGGATAATCACCAGCCCAAGCCTCGTACCATCATGGTATATTAAATGGTGACCCAATTGGTCGTTACTCTCGTGATGAGCTAGACCCGTTGGCAGGGACCATATTTGGGTAGCCCTAAAGCAACACCACCTTTTACTAAAGCTCATGTAGTGGAAATAGTTACTTCCCCTAAGTGGTATTGGACAAGCCCAGATGGTTTGACTGGTCACCTAATCAAAGGCTTTCATGCCCCGATAGGCCCAAGATGACTTATTCGGGTTGCCTAGATACATAATGATCATAACCCATCCGCCTGTGCATTAGTTAGGAGAGGTTATGTTGCCGGATTTTCACCGTATACCATATGTGTTCATCGGGTCCCCAGATGACCCATGGGCCAATCCCACCTAGGAAAGAGACTATGACCTCGTGTGCGGGAGTAATAAGGTTGGAAGGACTTATGTGCTTGCATGTGGCTTTGTGAGTGTTGCATAGCAAGATCATGCATTTTTAGCACAGTCATGCATCATCCTAACCTCTTGTGTTTTTCAGCCATCATAGATTCGCCTAGGTGGACAAGGGGGTCCCGGGGACGGCTACGCAGAAATCCGTTCTTTGAATTGCCAGAAAGGGTAGAGTATCCGGGCACTTCTTCTAAAACTAGTTACGCCACTTCAGATCAGTTTTTTGTACCCAAAGAAATTGCAAACTCACCGAGAGGGGCAGAGGCCACCAGGGCAATGATAGCCAAGGAAGTGGGCCGAAGGTTGGAAGAGTTTGAAAACCGGATGATGGCAATAATAGCCGCAATGGGTCAGCAAGCAGCCCCGCAGAACCCACAGCCTCCTCCTATGAGAAATGATGAAAGGGAGGAGGTCAGAGAGGACCCACGAGAGGAAACTCGCCCACCACTTGTGAACCTAAGAGCCACTACTTCGGGGGCACAGAGGGGAAGACCTGTCCCAAGGCTAGATGATGACTGGGAAGACAAAGAGTATGAGGAACGTATGTCTGAGAAGGGGAAAGCCCCTCCAATTGAAGAGGCCATCTGGAAGAAGATGGAAGAGAAATTTCAAGCTATGACGAGAATGTTGACAAAGGGCCAGGGAGTGAACCCTGAGGATAAAGAGTTAGAAGGAGATGATCTAGCCCCAATGAACTTTAAAATGCCGGATGTGCCGAAGTTTGATGGTTCTTTTGATCCCCTAGTACACATAAAGCAGTATTCGCTGGTGATGAAGGGCACCACTTTGACGAAAAAGGAGAAAATTGAGTACTTTTGCTTGAGCTTGACAGGCCCGGCAGTAGATTGGTACCATGGGCTCGACCGCCGAACTAAAGAAGACTGGGACTTATTAACAGAGGAGTTTTTGAGGCAATATGACTGCAGTACAAGGATGGCGGTGACCTTGAAGGACCTGGAGCTGTTACAGCAGAGGGGAGGTGAGTCCTTCCATGAGTATCTAATCCGGAAGAGGAATCGGGTGATAGAGATGAAGAGGAAACCAGATACCCAAGATCAAATATGGCTATTCATTAAAAATGCGAGCCTGTATTTGAGAGATGGATTAAGGATAAAAGGACTGAAAGACTGGGAGTCCCTGAAGGACATCGCTATTGAGGCCGAGGGAGAGTACCTTATTAGGAAAGTAGGTAATGAGAACTATCCCAGGAGGGGTAGCACTAGCTAGGGGGCCAGTAGACCATCAGGTTCCGCTAGTGGCACAAGGAAGACTGCTGAGGTGTTAACTACAAATGCTGCTCTGAGACGTTTTTCCAATCTTGGGAGGTCCTTATCATGGGTACTAAGAAGACTGATGAAGGAGGATAAACTGCAGCCTCTATCGCCCAGACCTGCGAGAACTCAGGGCATGCCAGGGCATAAGGATGATAAGTACTGTGCATATCATCAGCACACTGGGCATATAACCGATAACTGCAGGAATCTAAGGCACGCAATTCAGGATTTAATTGATTCAAAGCAGATCACAGACCCAGAAAAGAGAGGGGGTAAAAAGAAAGCTGGGTACAATAACATGCCTCCGCAAGTGAATATGATCGGGTCCAGTTTGCCCGAGAACTTTGTGTTGAAGGAATTATACGGCAACGATATCCACACTGTTGTCACAAACCTCTATGAGGGGAGTGAAGTAGGGCTTCCCACTGCAGTGATCGATTGCTGGTTCACTGATGATAGTGGAAATGAAAATGATGATTCTGAAGTATTTTCCGACCTTTGGGGTTCGGAGGAGGATGAAGAAGAGCTAAAGAGGAAGGAAGTAGGAGCCGTGACCCGGAGTGGAAGGGTAGCTCCGAAAGTTGAGAAACCATAGGAGCCGATCGAGGACGGAAGGGGAAAGGAGCCGGAAGAAGATTCGATTGTTAAGCAGCTGAAAAAGATGCCGGCTCAGATTTCAATATGGGATCTCTTGAGACAGTCACCATCGCATAGGCAGAAGGTGGTGGAGGTGTTGTGTGAAGCAACTGTTGCTACAACCATCTCACCTACAGAACTTCTGGATATAGTGAAGGGAGGATCGAGAGAAAATGTCATTTTTACCAGTGCGGATCTACCGGCAGAAGGCCGCAACCACAATCGCCCTTTGTACATAAGGGCGCAGATAAACCAAAAGCACACCACCTGTGTAATGGTAGATGATGGTTCTTCGATAAATGTGTGCCCACAGGTAGCAATGGCAGCTTTTGGGGTAACAGAGGATATGTTGGTAAAATTTGATCTTACCATCACGGCATATGACAACTCACGTAGGCAGGCCTCAGGGACATTCACAGCAGTGGTGAAGACGGGACCGATAGAATCAGAAGTGGAGTTTGTGGTGCTGCTTATGCCCGCCAATTTCTCAGCTTTGCTAGGTAGACCATGGTTTCATAAATTGGGAGGAGTCCCCTCAACATTGAACCAGATGGTAAAGATACCTCACGAAGGCCAGATTGTGACTATAAAGGCTGCACGGGAGAATCAAGTTTCAGCGCTAGAGATAGCCAGGCAGCCGTTTAGTGGGTTTCATGTTGCCATGATAGGCGAAGAAGAGCAGAGGGAAGAAAGCCTCCAGGTATTGAATATTATGAAGAAAATGTCATTCCTCCCTGGCACAGGACTGGGCAAGAATTCTCAGGGGATACCAATAGCTATTACCACTAAAGGTCAGAAGGACAGGAGGGGTCTAGGATATACAGGTGCGGTAGAGAAGGGTAAGAAATCAAAAATAGAAATTCCTCATATCCGAAAGACTTTTGTGCCAGCAACCACAGCATGTGCCTATGAATGGAAAGATGAACCATAGTGGCTACACGGGAGAATTGTGCCTGGGTTCGAGGTCTTTAATGATGTCCATGACTGGGACATTGGATCAATCAAGCCAGCAGAGGGCTTTTGGGATGAAGAAATCATGACCAGTAGGACAATTTGGGACCGCGAGATGCCGTAAGAGATAATTACTGAGAAGATGGTAGCCATCCAGCTAAAAGGAAAAGCCAAGATAGAGGAAGTTGTGCAGGAGGAGAATGAGGGGCCTCCAAAGAGCCGAAGTGATGCGGGACCATCGACCGCGACAGATATGCTAGCGGAAGAGGAAGAGGAAAATAGTTTAGATTTTCTTTTTGCTCCAGAACTTTTCAATGATGTTAATGACAATTTTAATCTTATTAATAAATTGAATGATTTCGCTTACTTGTGTGATGTTTCTGATGATTTCACTATGCATAATCATAATCATCATCCATCTATATTTGATATTGATTCAACTAATGCTACTCCATTTAATCTTGGAACTGTAGAAAATCCAAAAGAAATTTTGATAGCATCAAATATAACTCCTGAAGAATGAGAAAAATTTGAGAGAATTTTAAAAAAATATGAAAAAGTCTTTGCCTGGACCTATGAAGATATGCCAGGAATCGATCGGAAGGTCGCAGAGCATGCTATCCCCACCTATCCAGACCATAAACCTGTTAAGCAGAAGTTGAGAAGGCTTAGACCGGAATGGGCTGAGAAAGTGAAAGAAGATATTCGCTAGCAAATCAAAGCCAAGTTTCTAATCGAGGTACAATACCCAACTTGGTTAGCCAATGTTGTCCCTGTAGACAAAAAGAACGGCAAAGTAAGGGTATGCATAAATTATCGGGATTTGAATAAGGCCTGTCTAAAAGATGATTTCCCATTGCCTCATATAGACGTGCTGATAGATAGTGCCCCTGCTTGTGTATAGCTTCGGAGATGGTTATGCTGGCTACAATCAAATTCTCAATGAAATAATTGAACAGATCAAGACGGCTTTCATCATGGAATGGGGGACGTATGCTTATTGGGTAATGCCTTTCGGCTTGAAAAATGCAGGAGCCACTTATCAGAGGATGGCAACAAAGATACTGGATGACTTGATCCATAAAGAAGTGGAGGTATACGTGGACGACATGATGATCAAGTCAGCCACTAGAGAAGGCCATTTTGAAGCCTTGGAAAAATTCTTCCGAAGGATAGATAAGTACAACCTGCGGTTGAATCCTAAAAAGTGTATCTTCGGTGTTACCTCAGGGAAGCTCCTGGGACACATAGTTAGTAAGAGGGGGATTGAGATTGACCCGGATAAGGTTAGGGCCATCAGAGAAATGCCGATATCGCAGAAAGAGAAGGATGTAAAAAGCTTTCTGGGCAGGTTGCAATGCATCAGTAGGTTTATCGCTAAGCTTACTTCGATCTGTGAACCAATCTTCAAACTACTTAGAAAAGACCAACCAGTAGTATGGAATAAGAGCTATCAAAAGGCTTTTGATATTGTCAAGGAATACTTGTTGAAAGCACCGGTATTGAGACCGCCACGGCCGGCCAAGCCACTGATCCTATACCTGGCTGTAGAGGACAGTTCCATTGGTGCTATAATAGCCCAAGAAGATGAATTTGGACTGGAATTTGTTGTCTACTACCTCAGCAAGAAATTCTTGGCCTATGAGGTCAAATACACAGAAGTAGAAAAGATCAGCCTTGCGGTAATCTGGGCTTCTAAGAAATTACGACATTACTTTCATGCCTACAAGGTACATGCAGTCGCGAAGCAGAACCCCTTGAGATACTTGCAAAAGGCCCCATCTTTACTTGGGAAAATGGGTAGGTGGTTGCTGTTACTTCAAGAATTCGATGTAGAGTATATTACTCGAAAGACCGTTAAAGGGCGTGCAGTGGCGAAATTTCTAGTAGAACACCCGATCCAAGGAGACTCATATGAGTTTAACTTTCCAGATGAGGATGTAATAGCAATTGGGATTCAAGGTTGGAAATTACACTTTGACGGAGCCGTGAATAACAAAGGGGCAGGAATAGGAGTCATTCTGATGACCCCGGACAACGAAAAGCTTCCTTTGGCAAAGAAGTTGAGGTTCCGGGTCACCAATAACGAAGCTGAGAATGAAGCGTGTATTTTTGGATTGGAGGCATTAATGGCCTTAGGAGCAATGAATGTAGAGGTATTCGGTGATTCCTCCTTGGTGGTCAACCAAATATGAGGTGAATGGGCTGTAAAAGAAGAGAGGCTAATGCCATATATCCAGCGCTTGAGGGGCCTGAGCAGTCAGTTTGAAGTATGTACATTCCATTTCGTTCCGAGGGATGAGAATCAGTTAGCCAATGCGCTAGCCATGTTAGTATCAATGTGGGACAACCCCGAAGGAGTGGTCATGAAGCCGGTTTTGATCTATAGTTCTGAGAGACCTAGCTTTGAATCCAAATCAGTTATGGAGGTAGAAGTGGCAGATGGGAAGCCGTGGTATTATGATATTATGAACTATTTGGAGAATGCGACATTTGCAGAGGAGGCTACCGAAAAGGATCAGAGAATGATTCGCAAGCTATCTACTCAGTTCATCTGCATAAATGGGATGTTGTACAAATGACAAGCTTATGGTATCCAATTGAGGTGTTTGGTTGAAAAAGAGGCTAAGAGGGTAATGGAAGAAACACATGCCGGAGTATGCGGAGCCCATATGAACGGACTGACATTGGCCAAGAAGATCATGAGACAAGGCTTCTACTGGCTTACGATGGATAACGATTGATCAAAATATGTGAAGCAGTGCCAGTTATGCCAGCAGTACGCAGACTTAAGGCACTTACCAGTGTTAGAGCTACACAGCTTAACATCACCTTGGCCATTCGCTGCCTGGGGAATAGGCATTATTTGAGAAATCCGCCCTACGGCATCCAACGGGCACAGATACATAATAGTTGCAATTGACTAGTTTACAAAATGGGTAGAGGCAGAGTCCTTCAAGAAGATTGACGCAAGAAATATGGCCAGGTTCATTGAAAGGAATCTGATTTGTAGATATGGCCTCTCACATCACATAGTGTCTGATAACAGGGTGCAGTTCATGGGGGAAACCAAGAAGCTTCTTGAGAAGTACGGAATCGAACACCATAAATCCTCTCCCTATCGACCACAAGCTAACGGGGCAGTAGAGGCTGCCAATAAAAATATGAAGAAGATCCTAGCAAAGATGGTCAAAACCTATAAAGACTGGGCAGAGAAGCTTCCCTTTGCACTGTGGGGTTACAGAACGACGGTGAGGACGTCTACAGGCGCTACGCTATATTCTCTAGTTTATGGGACGGAGTCAGTGTTGCCAGTTGAGGTAGAGCTCAAATCGCTGAGAGTAGTCATTGAAGCTCAAATTCCGGAGGCCAAATGGGCACAACAGAGGTTACAACATTTAAACTTATTAGATGAGAGTAGATTGAAAGCTTACTATCATAATCCAATCTATCAGAAGAGGCTGGCCAGATCGTTTGGAAAAAAGGAGAAAAAGCATCCGCTGAAGGAGCGGGATTTAGTGTTCAAACAGATGAGACCAGGTGTACCGGATATTAGAGGAAAATTTAGACCAACCTGGGAAGGAACGTTTATCCTCAAGAAGCTGTTGTCCAAAGGAGCTGCAATCTTATCGGATAGCGATGGTAATGAATTCAAGGAACTGATTAATGTTGACAGACTCAAAAGGTTCCATGGCTAAATACCAAAATCAAAAGAAGAGAATGAAAGCCCCGCGGGTCGAAAACTGAAAAAAAAAGGCGGCCTTGCTAAAATTGGGCTCCTCGTCAGGGTGAAAACCGAAAAAAGGCATCCTGGGCAACAATTAGAGGCATGAGAGAAAATATCCAATCGTAAAAACCCGAGAGGGCTGATTGGAGACAGGAGTTTGATGCTATCAAAATTTAGTTCCAATGAATAAATGTAGTCTTGCACATTTGAATTAGTATCAAAAATGATCATGTATGCTGAAATCGTACTGAAATGTACACAATTTTGTGAAATAAAATAAGACTTGATTTGTTCATTTATATCATTGTCTAACTCTACTTTAAAAAGAAACATATTCCTCAAAATGCATGTAAAACTAAACTATGCCCTACTACTACCCTCGCTAGCCAAATGCCTCAGTCGTCGTGTTCGGTTATCAGACGCCGGGCTAAGTATCCATCTCTTGTACATACTGGTAGAAATAGTCGAATGGTTCCCAAATGATGGAATGATAGTCTTCAATGGAAGTAGGCTCCAAAGCTCATGATAGCGGGAGACGAAAGCTGTAGAAAGAACTCCACCTCGAAAAGATAAAGGGAGTCTCACCACATCCTGAGTCACTCCGAGTTGACGAGAGCAACGAGCCGTGATGTAAAAGGTTGCCTCACGGAGCCCGCATAAGGGAACGCATCCTGAAGACCCATCAATAACTGCACTGTACAAGGGAAGCCAAGCGTGCGTGAAGCTAATATCCTCGTTTAATATCTCACTGAATCTGGTAATGCCCTCATCAGGGGTCCTAGGTAAGCACAGGCGCCGACGCGGAAGAAAACACTTCGCAGAATACTGATTAATGACTTTAGGAGGCGGCTCTGACAAAAGCTTCAGTTTCTCTTGCAACCAAATCTGGAAGAGGAAACAAAAAAAAATAATAATAATAATAATAAGAGCCAAAGAGAATAAAATAAAAGGCAAAGAAAAGCCGCTGGAGTAAGTTTGATTTGCTTCAGGCAAAAGTTAGGCATAGGGTTGTGTGAAAATCCGAAAGGACGCACTTCCCGCTAAGAAAAGCTAGTGTGAAAATCCACAAGGGACGCACTACCTTTTAAAACAATGACGTACCTAGAGTAGTAAGGGGCTCCCAGAGAATGAATTGGTAGGCCCGGTACGAACAGAGTCCAAACCCAAGATAGTCTCAGCCAGAATGAGAGGAAAAGGGGTCAGCCCGTGGTGAAAGCCGTCCAAAATTCCAAACAGACGGGGATCTCCGAGCAGTTCCGCTGAGGTCACGATTAGATACTTCATAAGGCAGAAAAGGAAGATGACACTCACGCTGTATGAGGGAATGTTTGAGAATTCATCCATTGCTTCAATCAGAGGTTCCAAAGAAAATACTGGGCCCTGAGGAACTAGACGAGCAGCGTCAGAAGGAGCTATGCTTAAGGACAAAGCAATATCCTGGATTTGGATCAAACCACAGCGAGGGGGCATATTTCCTGATATGTGAACCTGAAGACATGAAAACGAGGGTCCCAGAAGTGGGTCGCAGCCAAAAGAAGGTTGTTGTCTATCTTGACTCTTCGTAGAAACCTCAGTCCAGAAAGGGGGGCAAGAGTGCCGTGTTCCCAAATTTGATCATCGTCTAAGATACGGTACATTTTGGAAAGAAAAGGAGAATTCATGTCTCGACAGTCACAGTTGCTAAAGGAATAAAAGAGGAAAAAGGGAGAAAGCTAGAGAAAAGAGCCTATTTTGAAGCTAAAATAAGGAAGAGGCACGAAATCCAAGAAAAAGGGGGTGAGTTTTATAGATTTGGCTTACAGACGGCTAACCTGTCCCTATAGGCAGACGGTGAACCCATATGTACTTGTCCACCTGGCGAATTTTGCATCGTGCATACCACACGCATTAATTAGGGTTAAAAGTGGAATCTGGAGCGACAGACGGAATGCCCGTCTGTCGCTGTATGAGCGGGAATCCCGTCGGTACTTAAAATCTATATAAAGACGCAGGCACCGACGAGAATCCACTTTCTTTTCCTTCTTCTTCACACCGACGCCATTTCCTTTGTTTCCAATAGTTTTTTTTTTCGTTTTTGTCTTTTCAAATTGCATTTGTTCGCACCAGTTTTCAATTTTTTGACTTCTTCAGTGGGTCTCGACTTCCAGGTTAGTAAGATATTCCCATTTTTCTTTGTTTTATTATTATTATTATAAGCAAGGTAATTTCCTTTTCTTTTGAATTAATTAGTGGCCTTGTTAATGCCGGTTGACATTGTATGGAATTAATAGGATGAAGTTTTTTTTTAGTGAATATAAAATGCATGAATGTATTGCTGTGTTAGGCGCATAAATATGGCCTTAGGAATTCATATGCTTTGAAGCCAATAACTTAAGAATTAGAAAGCAAATGTGAATATATTGCATTATTGTTTGGGGCCTGAGGCCTATTGCCTTTCTATTTCTTCTTTATTATGCAGGAGGTTGGGCACACCCTTGCCGGAGTGCTGCCCAAATTTTTTTAGCAAATGTGAATATATTATATTGGGGCCTGAGGCCTATATTTTTTTTGTTGTTGTTTTTTTATGCAGGAAGGGTGCTACCCAATTTTTTAAAATCTTTTTGGTTTAGACATATCCAGTCAGAGTGCCGCCTAAATTTTTATCCGTTTATACCTACAATGCCAAACTAACTATTTACCTTATTCACAGGATGCCACCACGACGATATGCTCCGCATGATCAGCCTGAGCCTGAGGCCCCAGGTTGGATGAGTGACGAGGCTAGATAGAGATACGCAGCACTGGCCCAGGTGCAGTTCCGAGCTAGCTGCTTCGTTTCTAGGCCGTTCATTGAGGCTCTGGGGATGGCAGATGAGGTTGATATACTGATGGCAGGCGCGGGTTGGATAGAGTTTTTGACACCTGCTTTCCAAACTCACACAGAGATGGTGCGGCAGTTCCTTGCTACGCTACACTATGGTGGATATCAGAGATCTGACACGGAGGAGGGTGTCATCCAGTTTTGGATTGAGGGACACCATTACAGTATCACCCGTCAGCGGTTTACAGAGGCCATGGGGCTTCCATTCGAGCAGGATGTCATAACGCCCCAGAGATCAGTGAGACGTCAGCATTGGGCGGTTATAGCCTTGTCGGGAGTGCCGTATGATCATAACACGGTGAAGAGTACAATACTTTCATCACAGGCCTTGCGATATCTTCACCGAGTTTTATCCAGTTCATATTTGGGATGAGCTGGTAACCCAGGTTCCCTCAATGCTGCAGAGATCCGGAGTTTATGGGCCATGATGGCAGGTCAGAGGATCAACATCAGCCACGAGATTTTGGTCAACCTGGTGAGGGTATCCAGGGGGGCAGCCCCTGTGGTGTATGTTGGGGGAGTCTTTACCAGATTGCTCCTGGATTTGGGTGTTCGTCCAGATATCTTGGGGCGCCCCTTGGATGAGAGCATTTATGTGGATGCTCCAGCAGCTATGACGATGGCTATGATATTGCCGATACCGGGCGAGCCCGAGGCGTACAGGCTTCGCACTGTGCATGAGACTAGACGCGCATTTAGCTTGCCTTCGTTAGAGCTACTAGAGGAGCACAGGCCCAGCCTCCCAGGCACCCAGAGCATCAGGAGCAGCAGCATCCCGAGCACCATCAGCACCAGGAGGACCAGCTTCCCCGACAGCCAGAACATACAGAGGGTCAGCCTCCGCAGCTGCAGCACGAGGAGCAGCCAGGTACACCTTATAATATGGGGATCGAGTTTACTATGGATGAGCTACTTGCTACTCCTCCAGGGTAGAGAGTATAGAGTCCTACACCTCTACCATCGCGAGTACATCGGAAAGTTCCCCGGGCTCACGAGAGGCTAGGGTAGGGGATCCGGGAGCATCTACTTCTACAGCTCCGCCACCTGAGCCAGCACCAGATTCAGCTCCCCCTCCGCCCTCATCATCAGCGCAGCCAGATTTTACTGCACTATTGACTGCTATGTTCGCATCTTTCGAGCACAGGCAGGAGGAGAGAGACAAAGCCCTTCTCGGGCAGCTCGGAGAGGGAGATAGAGTCATATTAGATCAGCTGGAGCAGCAGCAGAGTATTATCCAGGAGCAGGGGAGTCTCATTGACTTTTTGAAGCAGGAGCAGGAGAGGCTCGTGGCTTAGCTGAGGCAGGAGATGAGGACCTCCCAGGATGGAGTGGCCCAAAGGGTGGATGTGTCCTTACAGGCAGTAGAGGAGTCAGTTGAGGCTCTCAGATTCAGGGTTCAGGTTCTGGATGGTGCCATACCTCCTATCGCCCAGTCCATTCGAGAGTTTAGGGAGCAGACAGAGGACAGACTGCGGAACATGGGGACCGCCTCCACGGATCAGACCCTCTGTCAAGGTGATGCTTTCAGGGAGTTAGGGGGAGTTGTCGTTGATATGCTGCAGTTCATGACGGTATGTGCACAGCCTTTCCTAGATGGATTTGCTCAGGTCCAGTTCCAGCAGCAGGACCCGGCGAGAGCGCAGCCATTATCTATACCAGTGGCCGTCCCTCCTAGATACCAGCGACAGGCCAGAGCCTCAGCTACACAGCAGGCCGGACCATCAGCCCCTCCTAGTCAGCCGTCTGCTCCAGAAGCGGGACCCTCTGCCTCTTCATCACGGTCTCAGACAGTCCAGATATCAGATGATGATGATGATCCAGAGGAGGAGCTCACGGACTATCCACCCCTATAGCCCTTCAGGGAGTCATGATATTATTTTTGTATCTTATATTATCATATTTACATTACATTGTACAAAATTTAACCTTTTAGTAGAAAAACATTTATAGTTATCCTGTTAAATTTGCATGTCATTTCTTCATGATTTAACTCTCTTAAGAAAAGAAAAAGAAAAGAAGAAGAAGAAAAAGGGATAATTAATCATGTGATAAAAAGGATGATAAATGATATAAAAATATCCACAAATCTATCAGTCAAATTAATTGGCGCAAGAATTAACGAGAATCTCTTATAATACAGGAATGCGGTTTTACACCGATTCAAAATTGACCCACAGTCAAAAGGAAGAATAAACAAATTAAGCATCATGTCCTTCGGGATCACATGAAATCAAAAGGTTAGAATTGTACCTTGGGGCACGATAAAGCCGCCAAATTAGGACACCCAGTTCGGAAGAATGCCCCGCTCAGAAGAGCAGTCCAGGAGGACACACAGGCCAGAAGGACGCCCATTTCAAGAGCCCATCATTGCACTTTGTACAGTCCGAAGAAGACTCGGTGCAGCTTAGGAGAGCCACTCATCGCACTTTGTATAGTCCGAAGAAGACTCGGTGCAGCTCAGGAGAGCCACTCATCGCACTTTGTACAGTCCGAAGAAGACTCGGTGCAGCTCAGGAGAGCCACTCATCGCACTTTGTACAGTCCGAAGAAGACTCGGTGCAGCTCAGGAGAGCCACTCATCGCACTTTGTACAATCCGAAGAAGACTCGGTGCGGCTCAGGAGAGCCAATTATTGCATTTTGTACAGTCCGAAGAAGACTCGGTGCAGCTCAGAAGAGTAAACCTCGCGTTTTGTAAGTCCAGAACTGACTCGACGCATTGCCACTTCCCCGGCGAAAAGGTAAGGACTGCCTCAGGTATGCGTCTCTTTCCTTTCTTCTCTGAATTTTGGCTCATCTAGGCACTAGTGTGCTAGTTTCCCCAAAATAGGGGGCAACTGTAGACACCGGATCTGGAGGCAGTCCAGATCAAAGTTACCCGATGAAGAGATCAATGTCGGTTTTTGGATAAGGGGATGAAATTCAGAGCTTTTCGTCTTTCGGTTTCGTGAGGATTAAAATCTTTTTCTATGGCATGGAGTTTTAAAAGAATTGGATAAATTTTGGGTAAAATTGAGAGTTTTACTCCATGGACGGGATACCCGTCTGTGTAGGGACGCCCGTCCCTACTTGGGGTGATCCCCGTCTCTAGGAGTAGTGGGGACGGACACGTGGTGATGTAGGGACGCCCGTCCCTAGTATCGCGCCCCGTCCCTAGTCATTTTCCCGCATATGCCCTTAGTAGGGACGGCCGTCGGTAGATGCAGGGAAGCCCGTCGGTACGGTAACTGACCGGATCACACCGGATTGGATAAAATCCGATGAAGGATAGGATTTATCTAAGATTTGAATTTTAAAGTCCTTTTAAAATTCAAACTTTAGATTGAGGCTTATCTGAATTATCTCCTAAAATCCTATAAATAGAGGATCAAATTTGAAAATTTGGGTTAGAAAATTTGGGAATTTTGGTGAGGAAAAGAGGGAAATTTTAGAGCAATTTATTTTGAAAAAAAAGGCTATCAAATATTTTTGGGAAATTGATTTTTAGAAAAGTTTATGTGAGTAATTTACTCAAAAGTTTATGAAATCTCTGCTTTATTTGCAGAATTTTATTTTGATAAATTTTTTTCAATTAATTGATTTCTTCCAATTTTTCTTGCGAATTAAGTCAATTTGAGGTGACGAAATTCATTCATTTCCATCAATATAACTAATTCAAACACTCGATTATTATCAAATTTTCAAGGAAAGAATAACATAAATTTTCTTTCTTTGATCTGATTCTTACTCAATCCTTGCGAAGCATACGGGGACGAAATCATCCGACAATCACCCTAAAAGGTAAAATCCGAGGGTAAATATTCTGGACTAACATTTGTGTAATTTAATTTGATTCACATTGATTTTTATGTATTTTATCATTCTTTTACAAAAGAGGTAAAAGTTTTTTTTTACTTGTTTTCCCTTACTAGGGACGGCCTATGGCACGGTATAGGAGGTCGTCCCTAGGCAAGATTTTATGTTTGTTTGATATTTATAAAATTCTATCTTTTAACCTATTTATTTTAGGGTTCTCTCGTTCTCTTATTTTTATTTTTATTTTTTTATTCACGTTTTTTTGATGCTAACATGTTTATCCTTGTGAGTTATTTTCTGACCATTTGGAGTTGGAGTTATGAAAGATGGTGATTGCGCTAGTCCGAGGACTTTTATTCGGGTTCCTTCTTTGCCCTTACCTTTTATTTATGTTATTATGAAAACGGTTTTAATATCGTTGAAGTAAAAAAGACCAAAAGCTTTCTATTAATTAACCTGGCATTTTCTCAAAATAAAAAATGGGACCAATGTCCTAGTTTTTCACACTCATATAAATCATCACATCAATAACTGTTTCATAATAAATATGCATACGAGGATCAATGTCCTCATCATCAATAAATACCCCGATTTATGCTTGATTTACATTTCATTTATAAATGGGAGTTGTATTCCGCTCCTATTGTTATTGTAATATTGAATGTTTTATATTTGGATTTATCTTCCATTTACCACTTTTGATATGAATGATTGCGCATTTAATTTAAATTGCATCGTGTGGAAAGTTGATGAAACAATAAACTCAAAACTCAATTATAATATTAATCAAGGTGTAGACACCTGGTTCTGAGACAGATTTTGATGGCAATCTCGGGTTCTTGATAATTCCTCCAAAAAAATATATATTCGATATAAAATAGATTGGTTAAATTAATAATTAAGATTAGTTGATTAATTAGTTAATATTTTAGGATAATTAAAAATGAAAAAATGAAATTTATATAGGGCTTGATTAGATAAAATATATGTGAGCTTAATTAAATTAAATAGGTATAAAAATATAGAATATTTAATTAGTAGAGTGTTTAATTAATTAGATAAATTATATGATATATTAAATAGATTAATTATATTAAGATGCAAAATATGTAATGTAATTAATATGTAATATTTAATTAATATGTAATATTTAAATTAATTAATGTGTGTTATTTAATTAAGTTAAAGTAATTTAAAAACTAAAAATGGAGGAAATTACCATTATGACCCAAGCTAACCCTAATATAGAAGTATAAAAAGAAAAGAAGACCAAGAGGAATAGGGGCTCGGCAGATCAAGAGAGAAGAGAAAGAAAGAGCCAAAGAAAAGAGAAAGAAAAAGAAAAGGAAAGGAAAAGAAAAGAAAGAGAGAAGAGAGGAGCAGACCAGGGACCAGCCAACGCAGGAAACGACGCCGGAACCAAGGGAAAGAGGAAGAAAAGAGAGAGAGAGGAGGCGAGGCCTCCGCCGGCCAGCTCCGGCCACCGATCGCCGCACGCGCCCCGCCACGGTGGAGAGCAGACCCCGGCGCACCGAGAGACGGTCTCCAATCAGCCATCAGCGCCGGCGTGGAGGAGATCGGCGGGGAGGAACAGAGACGACGCAAAGGAGAAAAGAGAGAGGGAGGAGGCGAGGCCTCCGCCGGCCAGCTCCGGCCACCGATCGCCGCACGCGCCCCGCCACGGTGGAGAGCAGACCCCGGCGCACCGAAAGACGATCTTCGATCAGCCATCAGTGCCGGCGTGGAGGAGATCGGCGAGGAAGAACCGTGCGGCTTCAAGGCGAGCTCCGGCCTCCTCCGGCGACATTCCGGCGCGTGACCACCGGCGCGAGACTCCCGGCGCTCCGATCTACCGTCCGGTGTTGGCGGTGCCCCCGACGGCCGCTCCAACGACTCTCCGGCGAGGGAAATCCGGTGAGCCTATATTTATTTATTTTAATATATTATTAATTAATATTAATTAATATTATTATTTATTTTTTATTATTATTATTATTATTATTATTAATATTTATTTATAATTCTGTTTTTATTACATTATTTAATATTTATATTTCTGTTATTATTATTATTATTATTATTTATTTAATTTCTTTTAATTTATATTTTTAATATTATTATTGCTATTATATGACTATTATTAATTAATTGTTATTGATATTATTATTGTTGTGTGATTATTATTATTGTTGTTAGCATATTATCATTATTGATTATTGTTATTATTATTATTATTTGTTTATGCAATTATTTATGCATCAATTTATTTATTTATTTAGAAATATGTAATTACTATTTTATTGCATTTTACGTATTTGTGGTCTGTAATAATAAAATGATTTTCGACCGCTCTTAAAAAGAACCACCACACAAATGTTTTCTACCAAATAAAATATTGGTTAACAAAACTGGACCAATGTCCTAGTTCTCATCCCAAACAAAGATTTAAATTTATTCAATAATCTTATATCTTTTGTAATAATAATTAGTCTGGAACCAATGTTCCCATCTAAATGAATATCCCGATTTATGCATGTATAGTACATTTATAAATGGGAGTTGTATTTCGCTCCTAGTATTATTGTAATTTATCGTTTTGATATTTATTTTGCTCATTTATTGCTTTCTGAATGTGAATAAATGCGCCTTCGATTAATTGCATTGCGTGGAGAGAGAGCGAATCAATGATAATTAAAATTTGATCATAACATAATTGAGGTAGAAAGAGATGAGAAATCCCGGACCCAGCTCTGGTCTTTGGGCTCGAGAGGTTAGAGGTTATCCTCCAATATACTTCTTGGGTCACGAGACTTTGGCGCTAACCCTAGGCTCCTTAGGGTGAGAGGTTCACTTTCTATGACCCCTCTGGCTGGCCCAAAATGGGTACCAAGCGCAGTCTTAGGCTCTCCGAGGCGAGAGAAACTTTCCCAATGTTCTATTGGGTGGCGACTCCATGAAACCTCCGTGTTGCTCAACATAGACGCACTTGCGATTTATCGTAAGCTGTCAACGGACCCGCAAATGCCCCGATCGTCCACTTGCGGGCGGTCGAACCGGCGACTCTCGGGATCCGGCGCGCGTCACACAAGGTATAAATAAATGAGAAGTCCCGAACTCACTCTGGTCTTTGGGGCTCAATGAGGCGAGAGGTCTAGGACTTCCAAGACACCCCTTGAGTCCCACCAAAAGGCTTAAATACATAATCCTAGGCTCCAGGGGGTAGAGGATGAGGCCTCCAAGATCCCTCTGGCTAGCCCAAAATGGATATGTATCCGCCGTCTTAGGCTCGATGAGGCTAGATGACCCTTCCCAATGTTCTATTGGGTGGCGACTCCAAGAAACCTCTTTGTTGCCCAGAATAGACGCAGCTTGTAAATACCTTACAAGCTTTATGAACCTCTCTTGATCGCCCTAAAGCGGGCTTTCGGGAGGCCACAAGGTTCGGCGCGCGTCACATAATGCCAGTTATGCCAGCAATATGCGAACTTAAGGCATGTGCTAGTTTCAGAGTTACATAACTTGACATCTCCATGGCCATTTGTAGCTTGGGGAATAGATATCATAGGCGAGATCCATCCTACAACTTCTAACGGGCACAGGTTCATTATAGTTGCCATTGACTACTTCACTAAGTGGGTTGAAGCTGAATCTTTCAAGAAGGTTGATGCAAGGGACATGGCTAAATTCATCGAGCAGAATTTGATATGTAGATATGGTCTCCCACATCACATTATGTCTGATAATGGGGTGCAATTCCTAGGAGAAACTAAGTAGATGCTCCAGAAATATGGAATCCAACATCATAAGTCTTCTCCCTATCGTCCCTAGGCCAATGGTGCGGTTGAAGCAGCAAACAAGAACGTGAAGAGGATATTGGCCAAATGGTTCAGAGCTATAAAGACTGGGCTGAAAAGTTACCCTTCGCACTTTGGGGATATAGAACTACAATCAGAACCTCTATGGGGGCAACACCATTCTCTCTGGTATATGGAATGGAAGCAGTCCTGCCAGTTGAAATTGAGTTGAAGTCTTTGAGGGTAGTCGTGGAAGCCAAGATTCCAGAGACAGAATGGGCACAACAGCGTTTGTCACAGCTAAATTTGCTAGATGAAGATAGGTTGCGGGCCTATTACCACAATCAAGTTTATGAGAAAAGGTTGGCTCGATCATTTGGCAAGAAAGTACGAAAGCACCCGTTGAAGGAGGGGGATTTGGTATTTAAGATGATGAGGCTGAGAGTGCCGGACATACGCGAAAAATTCAGGCCTACCTAGGAAGGTCCGTTCATTTTGAAGAAGCTGCTAACAAAAGGAGCAACGATTTTGGCAGACAGTGATGGGAATGAGTTCAAGGACCCGGTCAATGTCGACAGACTTAAAAGGTTCCATGGCTAAAGACCAAAAAATAAAAAGAAGAGAATAAATGCCCCGCGGGTCGAAAATCAAAAAAAGCTAAAATTGGGCGCCATGTCAGGGTGAAAACCGAAAAAAAGGCATCCTGGGCAAAAGTTAAGGGCCAAGAGAAAATATGCAATCGAGAAAACCCGAGAGGGCCGATTGATAACAGGAGTTTGATGCTGACAAAATCCACTCCGAGATTAGGTGTAGTCATAAGCTTTTGAATTCTTGTCAAATGAAAATCATGTATAATGAAATCATATAAAAATGTACACAATTTTGCAATGAATAAAAGAATATATTTTCATTGATCTTTTAGTTCTGTCTTAAAAAGAGATATACCAATTGTTCATCTAATGATTATTGCTCAGTCACTTCATCGGATATGTGCTATTTTACTCTTCGCAGAAGTTGTGATAATAACCCTCACTGGTGGTTTAAAAAAAAAAAAGCCGTTAGAGATGAAAACCGTAACTGGCTCTCTAAGCAAAAGTTAGGCCAAGGGGCAGGGTGAAAACCTGAAAACAGGCAGTCTGCCCTACAAAAAAAACAAAAAATAAAATAAACAAAAACCGCTGGATTGGGTTGGGTCCATTCCAGGCAAAAATTAGGCAAAGGGTTATGTGAAAATCCCTTAAGGGACGCATTTCCCGCAAAGAAAAGCTAGTGTGAAAATCCACAAGGGACGTACTACCTTTAAAACAATGCCTGGAGCGATAAGGTGGCATCATTTCAGATGATTCTCTTTCAACCAGATAACACACAACACAGAACATGAATCAGAATCCCGGGTAAGAGATCATTGACCAGGGGGGCAAAGGATGTACACTGGAGGTCTCTTTCATAAAACTTGTCGACGATCCTCAGGATTCAGGGGGCATGGTAGAGCAGGCAAGCTATAGCCTCAGCAAACCTTGGACCACCTAGGGCATGGTCTATACATTTTTGCAAGCATTTGCATTCCATATCGTACACACATGATTTCTTGTATATTTCTACGCATACAATCTAGCAGGCGAAATCAGCAGGGAACACCAATAAGTGCCGAGTGATGACACCAGTCCAAACGTCCAAAGGGGCACAACTACAAATTCACAGAGGTTAGCACGATGGCGGCACTACCCAAAAGATGTTAGCACGACCACGGCACTACAAATTCATAGAGGTTAGCACAATGGCGGCACTACCCACAAGAGGTTAGCACGACCACGGCACTCTAAATTCATAGAGGTTAGCACGATGGCGGCACTACCCACAAGAGGTTAGCACGACCACGGCACTACAAATTCACAGAGGTTAGCACGACCACGGCACTACCCACAAGAGGTTAGCACGACCACGGCACTACAAATTCACAGAGGTTAGCACAATGGCGGCACTACCCACAAGAGGTTAGCACGACCACGACATTACCAATTCACAGCGGTTAGCAAGACCACGGCACTACCAATTCACAGCGGTCAGCACGATGGCGGCACTACCCGCAAGAGGTTAGCACGACCACGGCACCACCAGTCACAACCAAAAGACAGCCTGCCTATAACACGACAACAACTATTCTCATAACTCCATCCAGCAGGAAGGTCACCGCTTCAGGTACGCGCTTCTTTCCTTTTCCTGAATTTTGGCTCACCTAGGCACCCATGCACTTGCCTCCCCAAAATTGGGGGCAACTGTAGACACCGGGTCCCGAGTAGCCTTGATCAGGATTACCCGATAATGAAATTTAGCTATGCCGACTTATAGGCAAAAAGATTGGAGCTCGGAAGTGATTTTCCTTGTCGTTTGTTTTTCTCGAAAATGAGTAAAAAGTATATTTTAAAAATATTTTTAAAATTATTTTGGAGAAGAAAAAGTGTGTTTTAGGTTGATGGTGTTTCATAAATAAAATAAAAAAAAAAGTTTTTTTCGCGAAGGTCGGGGCGCGGCCGTGCGCTGGGCACGCGCGGAGCGCTTGCCCGGGCACTGGGCGGCAAGCAGCGCCCAGCGCGCCGGATCCCCGCAGCCGCCCGTTCGACCGCCCGCGCATGGGCGATCGGGGCATTTGTGGGTCCGTTGACAGCTTGCGATAAATCGCAAGTGCGTCTATGTTGGGCAACAAGGAGGTATCATGGAGTCGCCACCCAATAAAACATTGGGAAAGTTACTCTCGCCTCGGAGAGCCTAAGACTGCGCTTGGTATCCATTTTGGGCCAGCCAGAGGGGTCTTGGAAGGTAAACCTCTCGCCCTAAGGAGCCTAGGATTAGCGCTAAAGTCTCGTGGCACAAAAAGGTGTCTTGGAGGGTAGACCTCTAGCCTCTTTGAGCCCAAAGACCAGAACTGTTTCCGGGATTTCTCATCTATTTCTACCTCGATTATTTTATGATTAACTTTTAATTATCATCGATTCGCTCTCTCTCCACACGATGTGATTGATTAAAGGCGCATTTATTCATATTTGGAAAGCCTTAAATGAGCAAGATAAATATTGAAAGCAATAAATTACAATAATACAAGGAGCAGAATACAAATCCCTTTATAAATGTGCGATACATACACAAATCGGGGTATTGCTTATTTTGAGGACTTTGGTTCTCGCATGCATCATTATCAAAATTTTTATGTGATGATTTTGGATGGAGAAAATTGAGACATTGATCCCATTTTTATTTAGAAAAAAAATACCAAGTTAATTAATAAAAATGGTTTAGTGACTTTCTTTCTAGCGTGCCTAAATAAACAATTTTATAACAAAATTATATGGCAAAAATAAATAGGAAAAAGCCAAATAAATAAAATATTACAAATGAAGAAAAATAAATATTCCGAACGAGCCTTTTGGACCTCCACGTGTGCTCGCGAAAGCTTCCAATCAAAAAAATGAGTTTAGACATAAAAAACAAAATACAAATAAAATAATGTTAGTAATTAAATCAATTAATTCAATTAAATATACAAAATAATGAATTACAAAATAAAATAAGATGATATGAAAAGAATGATAATGGAATCAAAATGTTAACAAACCAAAATAAATGAGAAACATGCATTATATGTGACAAATGATTAAATGATGTGATGAAAATAAAATAAAACATGTTAATTAATCAGTACATGAAAATATACACATGATAACAATGATGATGAAGATAAACGAATCAAAGAATATATAAAATAATAAAGAAAAGAATAATAAATGAAAACAATTAAAGAATGATGAAAACAATTAAATGAACAATATGATTAATTAAATATGTTCACAAATGATATAAACCGTTTACATGGCAAAAAGATCAATTAAAATTAATTTATTAATTACATGTTAAAAATAATAAACAATCAATATTTATGTGAATAAAAATCATATATAAACAAATTAAATAAAACAAATCTGAAATAAATAATAAAATAAAATATACATAAATAAATTAGATATGAACCAAAAGAAATAATAAGAACAAGCCCAGAATGTTTACCCTCAGAGTTTCGGATTCGATGAAGGTAAAAGATGATCGATTTCTTTGTTTGATGATTCACAATATTAGAGTGAAATATGATGAAAATGTTGGAATTTTATTCCAAGAAACATGAAAAAAAATGATCAAAAATTCTTTAAGAACAAAGAATTGATACCTTTGCCTAAAGAAATGATTTTGATCAAAAAAAAGTTTTTATTGATTAAAATAAAGAAAAATGATTTCAAGAACAATCAATCACTTAGTTCATATCAAAAAAATTGATTGAAGCTTTATTTTAAAAAATCAAATAAAAATTAGATTTTGATGATAAACAATTATTTTATTTGTCTCAAAATCAATTTTTTATCAAAAAGAGATTCAAAACAAAATCAATGAAAAAGTTTTATTGAACCCAAAATAAAAGATTAAAAACAATTTTGAGAACAAATAATTATTCTATTTGTCTCAAAAATTAAATCAAACAACAAAACTTCCTCTAAAAAATATGTTTAGAAGAAATTATGTTGGAAAAAGAATGAAACATTGGATTTTTCTTTTTGATTTTTGGTTGGGGAATAAATCTGGAATTTTAGTGGAAGAAGAAGAAGAATTCTGGAAATTTTAGGTCTAAAAAATGTGTGGAGGCTGCCCTTGATTTTTCATAAAGTCTTTATAGGATAAAAAAAGTTGCCCTAATTTAATTAAGGAAAAAAACCTATTTTAACACAAAATTATTTTATTTTTAATGATAAAATCAAGTTTTATTGTTTAATTACCTAAAAAAATATTTTAGAATTTAATTTGAAGTCAAAAACCCCAAAAAATGGGATAAAAAACGGATTTTTGGGTGAAAAAATCGGAAAAAGGGCTGAAAAATCGGAAAAGGGTATCAGACCCTGTAGCGACGGCCAGGATGAGGGACGCCGCCCGTCGCTATAGAGCGACGGGCCTCACGCAGCGAGGCTGCGCGAAATCCGCGCGCAGAGGTGCGCGGTGCGGCGCGCAGTGCACACAACGCTGCGCGTCGCCATATCGCGCCCAGCACGCCTGTGCGCTGCAGCAGGCGAGCCGCCGCCCCCGACACTCGCAATCCGAATTTTTTTTTTTTTTTAAATTTTAAATTGACTAAAAACACTATAATTTTAAGCCCCCATTTTTCAAAATTAATTTTTTTAAATATTTTTTATTATTTTCTAATTTTTCACTCTAAAATGCAAATTTGACGAGAAAACCATTACTTTTAACCTTTTAAGCCTGTGAAGGCAATTATCATCATTGGGTAACTTTGATCTAGGCTGAATCAGGACCCGGTGTCTACAGTTGCCCCCAGTTTAGGGGAATCTAGTACACTAGTGTCTAGGTGAGCCTAAACTCAAAGAAGAAAAGGAAAGAGACAAGTACCTGAGTCAGCCGTCTTTCCGAACTGGAGAATTCTGAGATGGTGGTTATTATCATGGTGTGTTTTCGTTTGTTAAAGTGGTGCTATTTGTGAGCCCTTCGGTTGATTGCCCCCTGAGAGGTCTTCGGTTCATCGATCGTTTGTTTGCCCCCTGAGAGGTCTTCAGTTCATTGATTGTTTGCCCCATGAGAGGTCTTCGGTTCATTGATCATTTGCCCCCTGAGAGGTCTTCAGTTCATTGATTGTTTGCCCCCTGAGAGGTCTTCGGTTCATTGATCATTTGCCCCCTGAGAGGTCTTCGATTTTACTGCTCCCTGAGAAGTCTTTGGTTGATTGACCCCTGAGAGGTCTTCAATTTATTGATTGTTTGGACTGATGTCGTCACTCGGCTTTAGTCGGTGTCCGCATCAAATCTCTTTTTCTGCAAAATAGGGAAACTAAAATATGCAGAAAAAATAGTGAGCATGCAAGTGAAATGCATGAGTCATGCAGGAATGCAGGATAAAAATTTATCTATGTGGACTTAGAGATGATAGCCGGGCTAGCTGCAATTTGCGATAGGATCGATGCCTTTTAAGCTGCTTTTGAATTTCATGCCCTTTGGGATTGCGAGATTCTCATCCGGTACCTGTAGTCATTATTTGAAGGTAGTGTGTCCCTTGTGGATTTTCACACTAGCTTTTCTTAGTGGGAGATGCGTCCTTTGTGGATTTTCACATAACCCTGTGCCTTATTTTTTGCCTGGAATGGACCCAACCCAATCCAGCGGCTTTTCTCTTTCTTCTTTTTTTGAAGGACAGACTGCCTGTTTTCAGGTTTTCACCCTATCCTTTTGCTTAGTTTTTGCTTAGAGCGCCAGTTACGGTTTTCACTCTAACGGCTTTTTTCTTTTTTTTAAGATTGCTGAAGTTGTTGGCAAGAATCTTTAGGGAGTCTTAGGACATGGTTGCATGAGCTTGATTTTGCACATCTGATAACAGGATGAATCGGCTGAAGCGTTTGCATGCTGAGAGTAGCGGATGGTAGGCAAATACATGACTTTGATCACACAGGGTACAATACTCTGATCACATCATTGCATAAATGCATGTGTTTCAATTTGATTTCATTAAACATGATCATTATTTTGGCATTGATTTTAAAAAATACAAGACTTTAGCTAATCTCGAGATAGATCTTGAAAGCATCAAACTCCTGTTATCAATCAGCCCTCTCGGGTTTTATGATTGAAGATTTTCTCTCATCTCTTAATCTTTTTCTTTGAATGCGAATTCTAGAAGCAACGTCGGAAACAAGACTTAACTCGAATGCATGAATGCACTCATGGCTTCTCGCTTGAAGCTCAAGAAACACCATAGGCCTCTTCTTACGTACCAAACCTTATTAGAAGGTCATCTTTGCTAATTGGATAAGACTAAACCAAGAATCAAAAGGTCTTACTTTGGTTGTAATGTTAGGCTTAGGTAGATGGCTATCAAAGGAGGATCAGGTCGCTAGAGAAAAATGGCCGCAATATTTTCTCGACTGGTGGATGAACCATTCTCAGCTCAGTTGTATATACAAAGGTATTCTTGAATTTGGATTTGATAACATTTTAGCTCATTTAAGATTAGATTAACAGTTAAAAAGGTAATCATCAAAACTTGTCAAGTGGTTATTATTTTGAGCTCTACTTTTTTTTTTTTTTTTAAGGAGCTCATGTCTTTGGCGCATGACTGAAACCCTCTTTTCAAAGTGTAAACTCATCCTTACCAAGGCAATTTTGATAACCCACAAAGAAATTGTTGATTGTTAAAACGTTCATCCATCCCTGCTAGAGAGGCCACTCTTCTAAGGGGAAGCCAAAATCATTTTAGGCGAGGGGATAGTTTTAACATGTGTAACAACAAAATTGGCATGCATTTAGCATACCCACATAAAGGCTCAATGGGCTAGCAAGCGATTGTGAAGTAAGGGTCAGAAATGGTCATTTAGGGAACTATACAAAGAAAATGTTGCCTAAATCATTTTCTAGGTTCCGTCTTATCCAGGGATCGCTTTGACGGGTAATCAGAAAGGTTCTAGTGCTCTTAGTGAGTTTCCATCCAGTCCCCTAATTGCAACTAGTTTTTTTTTTTTTTTTTATTTTACAGGAGCTATGTTAGATGCTATCAAAATTTTCTTTGGGTTCCCCAAAGTTTTCGAGATTAACTGCAGTCATGTTATTTGAATTAATGCCAAAGTAAATGTGTTATGATCATGCGAAATGAAGTCAATAGAAACATTATACAAATAAGCAAAAATTGTTCTCTTCATTACAAACCGAAAATTGTAACATAAAATGTTCTAGAAATAAAAAGAATTTCAGCATCTAAAAGCAATATCACTAGTGGGCCACAAGACACGATCATGTTCGCGGTGGAGGGACTGCATTATAACCTGCTTTCTTCTTTTTCTCTCTCTTCTCAGGATCTGCGATCTGATTGGTGTCAATGAGATCCTGGATCTTGTTTCTCAAAATTCAGCATTGGTCAGTCAAATGGCCAGTGTGCTGGTGGTAAGCGCAGTACTGATCACCTCTATGTCTCGGTTGTCCCTGACTCAAGGCTGGTCTGGGTGGCAATGGCTGTAACTTGCCTTCTTTCATTAGTCTCTCCAGCACCCAGGATAGAGAGCGGCCTAAGTTGGAGTAGTATCTCTGACCCTGCCCAACTGCAGTAGCTGAGACCTTTGCTGTCCTACCGTTTCTGCTGTTGCTGCTCCCGGCACCTCCTGATTTGAATCCCGACTGGTTCCCATAGCCTTTCCCAGCAAAGTTATTTTGGCTTGCTTTCTTTTCCAGGTAAGCTGCCTCAGCTTCTATAGCGATATCCTTAATCGACTCCCAGTCCTTGAGCCCCTTAAAACTGAGCAAGTCCCTTAAGTAAGGGCATGAGTTTCTGATAAACAGCATGATCTGGTCTGCAGTATCAGGCTTCCTCTTCATCTCCATGACCTTATTTCTCCATCTTGTAAGGTACTCATGGAATGACTCATCATTCTTCTGCTGTAGAAGCTCGAGGTCTTTTAGGGTGACCTCCATCCTAGTGCTGCAGTCATACTGCTTTATGAATTCTTCGGTCAAAAGGTCCCAGTCCTCTTTGGACCTCCTATCCAACCCGTGGTACCAGTCAACTGTCGGGCCCACCAGACTAAGGCAGAAATATTCCACCTTCTGCTTCTTGCTCAGCACTGTGCCTTTCATGACCAGGGTGTACTGCTTAATGTGGGCGGATGGGTCAGAGGTGCCATCAAATTTCGGCAGCTCGAGCATCTTGAATCTTTGGGGCAGCAACTCTTCATCCCCCAGATCTCTATCTTCTGGGTTGACCCCCTTTCCAGCCGAGAGCATGTGGGTGATAGCTTCGATCTGTTGTCTCATACCTCTTAAAGCTTCATCCTCTACTCTGGGTGCTCTGGGCCTTGCAGCTTGGTGGACTATCGGCACCTCTTCTTCTTCTTCCTCCATCAGGAAATCATCGTTGGGGTTATGAATCCTTTCCCCTCTTGGCTCGATGGGTGCAGCAGCTCTGTGCTCATTGTTGGGTTGGCGAGCAGCAGCTCCAACGAAGGGAGCCTCCCCACCAGCAGGTGGTTCGGCTTGCCCCCGAGGAGGGGCTGCCTGTGGCTGTAGAGCAGCAGGCGGCTGTAGGGCATCAGGTGAATGGGCAATCCTTTCAGCCATGGCACCCATCATGTCTAGCACTCTTCGTTCAAAGTCCTCTAGCCTCCTAGCTAGGTCTTGAGTGGTCAGTGCTCCGGTTTCTTCTGCCATTGGTGGTTCTACAGAGGCTTCACTAATTGATGAGGATGACTCAGAATCCCAGTCAGACACAAGTTCCGGCAACTCAAAGAGCAAATTTGTCCTTACTAGCCGACCGTCGGAACCTCTAGTCCACTTAGATGAATCTATGATGGCTAAAAAAATTAGATTGTTAGGATGATGCATGAATGACATATACAATGCATGATAGTGAGCTATACAACATTTACAATCACATGCAAGCAAGTAAATCCTTCCAACCTTATTACTCCCACACACGAGGTAATGCGGTCTCTTTCCTAGGTGGGCTTAATCCATGGGTTAGCGGGGAACCCAATGGATGCGTATGGTGCTCGGTGGAAAACCGGCATCATAACATCTCTTATCTAATGTGCAAGCACATGGGTTATGATCGTTATGTATTTAGGCAGCCCGAACAAGTTGACATGGGCCTATCGGGACATGAAAACCTTTGATTAGGTGACCAATAAAATTATATGGGCTTGTCCAATATATAATAATCCACATAACAAGCATAGTATTAAGGTTCATACCACCTAGGGGAAGTGACTATTTCCATTACATGAGCTTTGGTCATGGGTGATGATATTTTAGGGTTACCCAAGCATGGTCCCTGCCGACGGGCCTAGCTCATCGCGAGCGTAATGACCGATTGGGTCACCATTTGATATACCTTGATGGTACGAGGCTTAGGCTGGTGATTATCCTTAACACTTTCCTAAATTGAGTGAAAATAGGGTCGTGCTTCGGGAACGCACCGGGGCTAAAAGAGGGACCAAACTAGCGTAGATCTAAGGCTCTAATGATATGCGAATGCAATTTTGAGAGAAAGCGAATTTATGAATTAAATTTTAATCAAAAATGTTAAGTGAGGTATTTTCAAATCGAAATCTCGAACCATAAACGTCCCCAGTGGAGTCGCCACTGTGACGCGCACCGGATCCCCGCGGTCGCCCGTTCGACCGCCCGCGCATGGGCGATCGGGGCATTTGTGGGTCCGTTGACAGCTTGCGATAAATCGCAAGTGCGTCTATGTTGGGCAACAATGAGGTATCATGGAGTCGCCACCCAATAAAACATTGGGAAAGTTACTCTCGCCTCGGAGAGCCTAAGACTGCGCTTGGTATCCATTTTGGGCCAGCCAGAGGGGTCTTGGAAGGTAAACCTCTCGCCCTAAGGAGCCTAGGATTAGCGATAAAGTCTCGTGGCACAAAAAGGTGTCTTGGAGGGTAGACCTCTAGCCTCTTTGAGCCCAAAGACCAGAACTGTCTCCGAGATTTCTCATCTATTTCTACCTCGATTATTTTATGATTAACTTTTAATTATCATCGATTCGCTCTCTCTCCACACGATGTGATTGATTAAAGGCGCATTTATTCATATTTGGAAAGCCTTAAATGAGCAAGATAAATATTGAAAGCAATAAATTACAATAATACAAGGAGCAGAATACAACTCCCTTTATAAATGTGCGATACATACACGAATCGGGGTATTGCTTATTTTGAGGACTTTTGTCCTCGCATGCATCATTATCAAAATTTTTATGTGATGATTTTGGATGGAAAAAATTGAGACATTGGTCCCATTTTTATTTAGAAAAAAAATACCAAGTTAATTAATAAAAATGGTTTAATGACTTTCTTTCTAGCGTGCCTGAATAAAAAATTTTATAAGAAAATTATATGGCAAAAATAAATAGGAAAAAGCCAAATAAACAAAATATTACAAATGAAGAAGAATAAATATTCCGAATGAGCCTTTTGGACCTCCACGTGTGCTCGCGAAAGCTTCCAATCAAAAAAATGAGTTTAGACATAAAAAATAAAATACAAATAAAATAATGTTAGTAATTAAATCAATTAATTCAATTAAATATACAAAATAATGAATTACAAAATAAAATAAGATGATATGAAAAGAATGATAATGGAATCAAAATGTTAACAAACCAAAATAAATGAGAAACATGCATTATATGTGATAAATGATTAAATGATGTGATGAAAATAAAATAAAACATGTTAATTAATTAGTACATGAAAATATACACATGATAACAATGATGATGAAGATAAACGAATCAAAGAATATATAAAATAATAAAGAAAAGAATAATAAATGAAAACAATTAAAGAATGATGAAAACAATTAAATGAACAATATGATTAATTAAATATGTTCACAAATGATATAAACCGTGTACATGGCAAAAAGATCACTTAAAATGAATTTATTAATTACATGTTAAAAATAATAAACAATCAATATTTATGTGAATAAAAATCATATATAAACAAATTAAAAAAAAACAAATCTGAAATAAATAATAAAATAAAATATACATAAATAAATTAGATATGAACCAAAAGAAATAATAAGAACAAGCCCAGAATGTTTACCCTCAGAGTTTCAGATTCGATGAAGGTAAAAGATGATCAATTTCTTTGTTTGATGATTCACAATATTAGAGTGAAATATGATGAAAATGTTGGAATTTTATTCCAAGAAACATGAAAAAAAATGATCAAAAATTCTTTAAGAACAAAGAATTGATACCTTTGCCTAAAGAAATGATTTTGATAAAAAAAAAGTTTTTATTGATTAAAATAAAGAAAAATGATTTCAAGAACATTCAATCACTTTGTTCACATCAAAAAAATTGATTGAAGCTTTATTTTAGAAAATCAAATAAAAATTAGATTTTGATGACAAACAATTATTTTATTTGTCTCAAAATCAATTTTTTATCAAAAAGAGATTCAAAACAAAAACAATGAAAAAGTTTTATTGAACCCAAAATAAAAGATTAAAAACAATTTTGAGAACAAAGAATTATTCTATTTGTCTCAAAAATTAAATCAAACAACAAAACTTCCTCTAAAAAATATGTTTAGAAGAAATTATGTTGGAAAAAGAATGAAACATTTGATTTTTCTTTTTGATTTTTGGTTGGGGAATAAATCTGGAATTTTAGTGGAAGAAGAAGAAGAATTCTGGAAATTTTAGGTCTAAAAAATGTGTGGAGGCTGCCCTTGATTTTTCATAAAGTATTTATAGGATAAAAAAGGTTGCCCTAATTTAATTAAGGAAAAAAACCTATTTTAACACAAAATTATTTTATTTTTAATAATAAAATCAAGTTTTATTATTTAATTACCTAAATAAATATTTTAGAATTTAATTTGAAGTCAAAAACCCCAAAAAAATGGGATAAAAAATGGATTTTTGGGTGAAAAAATCGGAAAAAGGGCTGAAAAATCGGAAAAGGGTATCAGACCCTGTAGCGACGGCCAAAATGAGGGACGCCGCCTGTCGCTATAGAGCGACGGGCCTCACGCAGCGAGGCTGCGTGAAATCTGCGAGCAGAGGCGTGGAAATCGCGCGCCTCAGCGCGCGCGGCGCGCAGTGCACACAACGCTGCGCGTCGCCATATCGCGCCCAGCGCGCCGCCGCGCCCGACACTCGAGATCCGAAATTTTTTTTTTTATTTTTTATTTTTTTAAAATTTTAATTTGACTAAAAACACTATAATTTTAAGCCCCCATTTTTCAAAATTAATTTTTTTAAATATTTTTTATTATTTTCTAATTTTTCACTCTAAAATGCAAATTTGACGAGAAAACCATCACTTTTAACCTTTTAAGCCTGTGAAGGCAATTATCATCATTGGGTAACTTCGATCTAGGCTGAATCAGGACCTGGTGTCTATAGAGCCACAAGCGAGTACTCCTGCAAGAGCAACGCCCAGGGAGTAGCTCGCTTCGTGCGCGCACTGCGCGCGTTTCTCACGCGCAGTCGCCCACTTTTGCCCCATTTCGCCGAGTTTTCGCCCACCACTCATTTTTTAAGGATTTTTGGACGGTTTTGGGTGGTTTTTTGGTTGTTTTTGAGTGTAAAAAAGGTAGAAAAAAATCAGAAAGAAGGGGGGGATGAATTAGGAGGATTTTAGAGAGAAAAAAAACTGAATTTTTGGCTTTTTAGTTGAGAGAAAAAATCAATCTTAGACACTTGCTTCTAAGGGTGATTTTTCAAGTTTCCAAGTTATTTTTCAAGCATTTTTCACAAGGAAAAGACAAGGAATTCAACACTTCTACCTTCAATTCTTCAAGATTAAATTTGAGAGTAATTATTCATGGCTTAACTACTTAATTCTCTTGTTGATTTTAATTTCTTTTATTTCCAATTAACTTTTAAACATGTAAATTCTCTTAGTCCCCATATTTTTCTTATTATTTTATCTTCAATTGTTCATATAACAAGTAAACTCTTTTAAATCCTATTATATTTTCATGCCAAATTGTTTTTTACACATATCAATATTTCAAATTTTACTCATAGTTGTTATTATAATTATTTATTTGATATGTTGAGCATGGTTAATATTTTTTATTCTTATGCATGTTAAATTGCATCATAATTATTTTATGCATTTTATAATATCTTATGCATGTTATATTTTCATTATACATATTATCTTTTATGTCATATTATTTCTTTTGGTTAATTTCTAACATGAATTTCATTTTTATTTTTGGTTGCAAATTGTTATTTTATTCTTATTTGAGCATCCATGCACGTGAAGGAGGAGATGCGGGGTTCGGTATCTTCTTTATACATTTTAATTCTCATTTTGTTTATATTTTTAATTTCCTTGTATATGTTCATTAAGTAAAATGGTTTTCTTTATGCACGCCCAAATAAAAATCACAAAAATATTTCTACTAAAATAAACTTGGATTTTTCATAATAAATGGGACCAATGTCCTAGTTTTCATCCTAAATAAGTCACCACATCCAAAATGTTTTCTTTAAATACACATGCGGGGACCAAAGTCCTCATAGTTAATAAATTCCCCAATTTTATGTATGTTTGCACATTTTTTTAAAATGGGAGTTGTATTCCGCTCCTAGTATTATTGTAATTTACTTTTAATATTTTACTGCTTTCAATGTGAATATTTGTGCTTTTTAATTAAATTGCATCGTGTGGAGAGAGAGCGAACTAATAAACTCAAAACCAAATTGTAAAATTAATCAAGGTAGAAATAGATGAGAAGTCCCGAACCCATCTCTGGTCTTTGGGCTCAAAGAGGCTAGAGGTTTACCCTCCAAGACACCTCTTATGTCACAAGACTTAGACATCAAATCCTAGGCTCCAAGGGAGAGAGGTTCTTCCTCCAAGACCCCTTTGGCTTGCCCAAAATGGATAAAAGCGCTGTTTTAGGCTCTTCGAGGCGAAAGAAACTTTCCCAATGTTTTATTGGGTTGCGACTCCATGAAACCTCCTTGTTGCCCAAAATAGACGCACTTGTAATTCATTGCAAGTTGTCAACGGACCTCAAATGCTTGATCGCCCTCGAGCGGGCGGTTAGAGGGGCGGCCGCGGGTCCGACGCGCGTCACAGAAGGCAAGGTGATTGCTTATGCCTCCCGACAGCTTAAGACTCATGAGAAAAATTACCCTACCCATGATCTTGAGTTGGCAGCTATTGTATTTGCATTAAAGATCTGGAGACATTATCTCTATGGTGAGAAAGGCTACATCTACACTGATCACAAGAGTATGAAGTATTTGCTTACTCAGAAGGAGCTTAACTTGAGGCAAAGATGTTGGCTTGAATTGATCAAAGACTATGAGTGCTTCATAGACTATCATCTTGGTAAAGCAAACATTGTAGCTGATGCTCTCAGTAGGAAGTTTATGGCTTCTCTACGGGCTATGAATGTTAGTCTGGACTTATCAGATGATGGAGTTTTGATTGCAGAAATACAAGTTAAGCAAGATTTTCTCTAGTAAGTGAAAAATGCTCAGAAGCAAGATGAACGGTTGTCTACCATTATATCTCAGGTGAAAGATGGCCATGTCAGTGATTATTCATTGGGTTCAGATGGTGGGCTATATTACAAACAGAGATTTTAAGCTCATCAAGTAGCTTTGCTATGCATCCTGGTTGTAACAAGATGTATCATGATTTGAAGATGCTCTATTTGTGACTAGGCATGAAATGTGAAGTGACAGAATTTGTGGGTAGGTGTCTGATTTGTCAGTAAGTCAAGGTAGAACATCAAGTTCCTATAGGTTTGCTTCAGCCTATTGTCATTCCTGAATGGAAATGGGACAGGATAATCATGGATTTTGTGTCGGCGTTTCCTCTCTCGAGAAAGAGACATGATGCAGTTTGGGTAATTATTGACCGACTCACTAAATCAGCTCATTTCCTGCCTATCAGAGTGGATTGTTCGTTAACCAAGCTGGCAGAGTTACACATTAGCGAGATTGTAAGACTGCATGGAGTTCTTTCCTTTATCATTTTAGATCGTGATTCGAGATTTACTTCTAAGTTTTAGAAGAGACTTCAGGAAGCTTTGGGAACTCAATTGCATTTCAGCACAGCTTTTCACCCTCAGACTGATGGACAATCTGAGCGTATCATTTAGATTCTGGAAGATATGTTGAGATGTTGTATACTCGAGTTTGGTAACCATTGGGAGCGGTACTTGCCTTTAGCAGAATTCGCCTACAATAACAATTATCAAACAAGTATCAAGATGGCTCCCTATGAAGCTTTTTTGGTAAAAAGTGCAGAACTCCTCTTTGTTGGATAGAGCTCAGTGAGAGCAAGATTGTGGGGTCAGATCTGATTAGAGAAACGAAAGAAAAGGTTCGAGTGATTAAAGACAAATTGAAAGAAGCCATGGATTGACATAAGTCCTATGCATATCTGAAGAGGAAAGATATAGAGTTTCAAGTGGGAGATAAAGTAATTCTGAAAGTTTCTCCATGAAAGAAGATCCTGAGATTTGGAAAGAAAGGCAAGTTGAGTTCGAGATTCGTTGGCCCTTATGAAAATATTCAGTGGGTTGGACCAGTAGATTATAGATTGAAGCTTCCATAAGAGTTTGAGAAGATTCATGATGTCTTCCAAGTCTCTATGCTTCGAAGGTACCGTTCAAACCCTAGTCATGTCATCAAGCCTAAAGAGGTTCGAGTTCAGCCAGACATGACTTATGAGGAGTATCCAGTGAAGATCCTAGCTAGAGAAGTGAAGCAGCTGAGGAACAAACAGATTCCACTGGTGAAGATTCTCTGGAATCACCACAATGTTGAGGAAGGGACATGGGAACCCGAAGAGACTTTGAGGCAACAGTATCCCATGCTCTTCAGTTCAGGTAAATTTCGAGGACAAAATTTTTAATTGGTAGGGGAGATTGTAATAGCCCCAATACCGGGTTAGTCGTAAATAGTATTTTTTAAGAGTGAATAGTACTTTCCAGAATTGAAAAATATTTTATTACAAGATTAGATAGAGCTCGTCAATACGAGTCCGTAGGCGTAAATTTCGTATCAATCAAAGGTCAAATGAGTTCGAAATGGCTGAAATAGTAAACAAAAGTATTTACTTCGGTGAAAAGTGGGCCCAAGTGGGACCCATTGAAAAGTGAAAAGTGGGCCCATATGGGACCCACTTAATAGTAAAAGTAAGCCCAGTGGGACCCACTGAATAGTAAAAGTGGGGCCAGGTGGGGCCTACTGAATAGTAAATGTGGGACCATGATGACATCAGCGATGTCATAATGATGAAAAGTAACTGTGTCCCTGTAGACACTGGGTCCTAAGGCAGCCCAGACCGAAGTTACCCGATGATGAAAATGATGCTTGTGCGCGGGCAAGGAGCAAATAAAAGTAATGGCTTCCTTGGAAAAAAAATATATTTTTCATTTTCCTTTCTTTTTTTTTTAAAAAAAAAAAGGGTTTTTGGGCCTGGGCAGTGAGACCCATCTCACTAACGTGAGGCCCATCTCACTAACGTGAGGTCTGGCCTCACGTTAGTGAGGCAGCTCACTGGCCCCTCTCTGCCTCGCGTGCCTAGCTTCTCCTTTCCATTTTCTTCGGGGAGTTAGTTTGAAAATTAGGTTTTATGAGTGTTTTGGTGGGGAAACCATCTAATCGGGTAGAAAATATTAAAAAGAAAGGTTGAAAAACTGAGAAGAGGGAGAGGATTATTGAAAGAGGAGAACGAAAGAAAAAAACACAGAGAGAAAAGAGAAAGGAGAGAAAGAAAAACGTTTTGAGAGAAAAAGGATTTTGATTTTTCCAAAAACAATCAGTGTTCATTCTTGAATCCAAGAAGCCAGAACTTCATCATTTGCAGATCAAAGATCATTCTGAGTGTAAATACCGTGTAAAATTTCTTTTCTTTCTCTCTTTTCCTTTTCTCTTTCTCTTTTCTCGTTTGACTTTACCTGTTGTTCTCTTTTTGCTATGCATACTTTGTTCTTTATCTTTTAATCTCATTAATCTGTATATAGTACGTATATTGTTGTTTGCCATCAGATGTGAACTCTATATATTTATCATGATTAAGTAAGCATGTTAGTTGCTTTATTGTGCATGTTTTTGAGGATTTATTAGCATGTTCTTAAGCTGTTAGTGTTCCTCTGTTTGCCCTTGTTCTTTGATTGTCTGGCTTGTGCCTTCATTTTTTCTAAGTGGAGTCTTTGCTTCTCTGTCCTTGTCGTGAATGTCTGTCTGAGCCGTATCGCTTCGTCTGAGTCGTGTGCAATTCCATCCTCCTTTGCTCTCTATCCGAGTCATGAAAGGTGTGCACAACTCGTGTACTTCTTGCACGAGTTGTGCTCCCCTTACACAACTCGTGAGCACGAGTCGTGCTCTCCTCCTTCCCTTACCTGTTTGTTTCTTCTCTTTTTTTCTTCTCTACATGTAATGGCATGTATGTAATTTATTTTATTTAATTTCTATCTTAATTATTAATGCTATTATTGTATTATTTGTCAAGTTTTAATTATTTTTATTTGATTACTCAATTTGTTTATTTGTTAATTTTTATTTAATGGTTTGTTCATATATTATTTATTAAATGTACTTTATTAACATTTATATATTTTTATTATCTCAAAATTATTTTTTCCTTCGCGAATTTCATTCCCGCTCGGGCCTTCACAACTCGTGCATTCACACATGAGTCGTGAAGGTGGTGCACGACTCGTTGTCACACCCCGTTTGCCCCCTAGTAGAATGAGCCATATGTGTGTGCATGCGTATGTGTATCTTGGCATGTGTTTTAAGGGCATTTTGATAAAAAGGCATGTTTTATGAGTTTTGTTAGCATGTGGTGCATGTATGTTATTAGGGTGGATATTAATTGGGTTGCATTTGGGAGTGTTTTGCTCACACCTTGGTAGGATGTGAGCAAGTTGAATTATGTTTGTGTGCATATGAGCATATCATTGTAGGGTGTGCATTAGTTGGAAATGCATTGTGTGTGTGTGAAGCATGGAATTAGGGTGTGAGTGAGCAAGTTCCACCACTAGGAGGTTGACATGTGTATTAGGTTAGGGAAAAAGAATTAAGAAAAGAAGGAGGAGAGAAAGGGAAATCAAAAACTCATTCCCGTTTTTCCCCTTCTACCTCCATCTCCTTCTTCCTTTTTCCCTTCCCTAGTTAATACTATCTAGAAATCAAGCTTTGGTGGTGGAAATTGGTCACTCTTGCTTCTAATTTGGTAAGTTTGTGTCTTTGTCTTGCTTTGATTCATGTTCTTCATCTGTTTCTTTGTAATTTCTGGGCTTAGATTGATTTAGGGTTTGCTTTGTTTTATGTGTTCTTTGGTTATGATGTTAGTTGAGCCTCCCCATGACCCTAAGGGCAATGAGAAGGTTGGTTGCAGTGGATCTAAGTGAATAGGAGCTAAGGAGTTACAGGTTTGGGATTATTCTTATATGTGTTGGGTGTTTGATGATTTTGTGTGGTTTGGATGCTGAATATTGGTATGATGTTTATGTGTATTTGGTATATGGGCTTTGATGTTTTTAGTATGTTGAGCCTATAATTTAGTTGGGTCAGTTTAAGATTGTGATTTTGGTGAATCATGTATGTTTGAGAATTGTTAAGTGTGATTTCTTAAGGTTAGAATTAATTAGATGAGTATGTATGTTTTTGCATGATTGGCTTTGTATGTCAGGTAGGAAAGGTAAGTGTGAGGTTGATGTTATGGTTTAAATGTGTGAATTGTTATGTGTGTGGTTTTGGGTTCGGAATTGGAGTGACAGTCTGCGATTTCTGGAGTTTCCAGAAGTCACACGGCGGTAAGGCCTAGGCTCACCGCCGTGTGGATCGAGGAAACCTTAAGAAATTGCAAGGCCGTGGTTTTACACGGCGGTAAGGGAAGGACCATACCACCATGTAAAATGCTACTGCCCAGATACATTTTTGAGCTGTGTAGTTCACACGGCGGTATGGGTTTCCCTTGCAGCCGTGTGAAACGCCTCTGTTTGGAGCTGTGTAAGACATCTTGCACGGCGGCAAGGAACGTTCCATACAGCCATGTAAAATGCCTTTGTCCAACTGTGTTGGACATGTTACACGGCGGTATGGACTAAGCCATACCCCCCTGTAAACTGTCTTACACGGCGGTATGGGTTGACCATACCGCCGTGTAAAATGCTACTGTCCTCCTTTTATGCATATTTTTGACTTCTTTCCTTTTTACTCCTTTTCCACTTGTGTTTTATTTCAATTATTAATTAGTGTTATTTTATTTATCTAACATCATTTAATTGTGTGTTTTGCTATGCTAAAATAGTATGTGTTATATGTAATAGTAAAGTGAGTTAGGCTCAAGTATGAACTCTATATGTGATGAATATTGGAATGTAAATTGTGTTATGCATGACCTACTAGAGTCTAGTAAGTGGATAGTTAGGCATGCCTAATAGAGTCTTTTAGCTGCAGCCTCAGTTCAGCTCGGACCCCGATCAGGTCCCCATTTGGTTCCTCACGAACCCCTCAGTGTCGGATCTTGTTTAAGGTCCCCTCAGTAAAAATGTTTTGAAAATGATAAACTAAAATCGTTTTCAATTCGTACCTGCAAGGTACTGTCAGTTATCGATTCGTACCCATAAGGTACTGTCTGTATACTCGTTATCCACTATTATGAGCCAGGAAGTGTTATGTGTTCTGTCTACTATGTATTACTCCGATATGATTATGCGAATGTGATATTCAAATGAGTTTAATAATGAGATGTATATTCAGTTAATATGATTATGAACATGAGTATGTGATGCGGAATTTATGGCTTTAATATGCAAGCATGTTCATATTTGAGATTATGTTATGGATATTTGCATTTGCCATTATGAATGTGTTATGCATTGACGACCATTGTGAGTGGCCGTCCATATCATATGTGTGTTTCCCCACTAAGCATTTATCGCTTAGCACGGTGTTCTTACCCGTGCAGGTGCGGAGGATATTTTTGCTTTGGGAGAGTCGCCGCCAGTCTAGCTAGCACAGGAGGGTTAGTGTTAGGGCTTTAGTCTTCTGTAGTAGGATGATTTTTTTTTGTAATAGAACTCTCTTGTATCATTATAGCTTTCTCATATGTGTTAATCTTTTGGGATATGTAATCTTTTGTATTTTCAGCAAGTTGATCAGAACAGTAATGTAATAGATATTGTTATATTAATGGATGATCAGCTGTTCCCTATTTTGTTTGCAAAGTTTTTAATTACCCTGTGTTTATTTGTGTATGCTTTAGATGATTGTTTGATTTGTACTGTACTTGTGTGGTGGCACCTTGACTCATATGGCATCTCACTCCTTATCGGATGGGATCACTTATGTATGGGTAGGGGGTGTTACAGTTTTTGTATCAGAGCCTAGGTTTAGGCGTTTCTGGGTGTTGTTGATGTGTTTATGTGCATAGATGTGTATGTGTCTAGACCTATGTTGGCTAATCCGGTTGTCCTCTTGTTTGTTTTAGATTGCTTCTAACTCTGTTCGTGGATCACTTGAGGAGTCCGCCGAGAGTGTGAACCCTCAAGCTGTGGATCCTTCGATTTCTGTGTCGGCTCAACATGCTAGGGTCCAGCCCGAGGCCACTGCCATGCCTTTTGAAGCTATGTTCAGGCTATCACAGGACATGGCTAGGGTCTTGAAGAGAGTGACTGCTCCTAGAGCCCCTATAGAGAACTTGAGAAGGGCTGGTGTTGAAGACTTCTATGGCACAGGTTTGGATGAGTCTGAGTTGGCTGAGAAATGGTTAGACAAAGTGAAGCGTGCTTTGAGAGAAGTCAGGTGTCCTCTTGACCAGCAGGCAAAGTGTGCAGTGGCTTTACTGCATGGGTCTGCTTATGAATGGTGGGAATTGGTTTGCAGGCATCCTCAGCAACCTGATCCGATTACTTGCGATTTCTTTGAGGGAGAGTTCACGAAAAAGTACATAACTCAGACTTATAAGGATGCTAGATGGGCATAGTTTCTGAGCTTGAAATAGAGGGCTCTGTCAGTTTTAGAGTTTGAGAAAGAGTTCAACCGGTTGTCTAGGTATGCTCCAGTAGGTATTATGATTGATGAGTTCAGATGTCGTCATTTTGAGGCAGGGTTGAATGAGTCCTTGAGGGTTATGTTGATTTCTTTGATGAGCACTCCTGGGGTGAATTATTATCAGATTGTGGATGCTGCTATGAGGGCTGAGAGATCTGAGTCAGTGTTGAGAGAGAGGGCTCAGAGGAGGAACCCTTCTCGCGGTGGTTCATCTTCATCATCCTTGGGTAAGAGATCGAGGAACCCGCAGGATGAGTCATCATCTGGTCCAGCCACTAGAGGTAGGAGACAGGGTTCTGCAGCTGTGTCAGGTTCTGGCAGGGGTGGTAGATCTGAGGCTATACCAGTTTGTTCTCACTGCAGTAAGACTCACCGGGGTGAGTGTAGGTGGCTCACTGGTGGGTGTTTTAGATGTGGGAGCACCGAGCACCTTCTGGCTAGTTGTCCACAGTTGAGTGAGGATTCAGGTCCACAGAGAGGGGCTAGCAGAGTTGGATCAAATGCTACACAGGCTGCTCGAGGTAGAGACCGAGGTAGGGGTCGAGGCGGTCGACCTAGAGAGGGTGCTGCATCAAAGACAGTGGAGCGCCAGTTGCCTGTTGCAGCCAGAGCATACGCTATGAGAGCCAGAGAGGAGCAGGACGCCCCGGATGTGATTGCTGGTAAGTTCCTACTCCATGACACTAAATTGTATGCTCTAATTGACCCTAGTTCCACACGTACATACTTGTGCACAGATAAGATTGTTGATAAGTTGCCTGTGGTTGATCAGTTAGATTATGAGATATGTGTGACCAGTCCATTAAGGCATAGTGTCAGTGTGAGTAGAGTTTATAAGAATTATCCTTTGTTAGTTGAGGGAGTTGTGTTTCCAGCGGATTTGATTGAGTTTCCTTTCAGAGAGTTTGATCTGATTCTAGGTATGGACTGGTTGGGTAAGCATCGGGCTGTAATTGATTGCCATAGGAAGACAGTTGTGCTTCGGGATAGAGGTCAGTCTCCTGTGTTTGTGAAAGGTTTGGGTGCTAGTTCTTTGAATAACGTGATTTCAGCAATGCAAGCTAAGAGGTTTATCAGAAAGGGTTGTGAAGCTTTCCTGGCAGTTGTTTTGGATTCCAAGAGGGATCAAGTTCGGATTGAGGACATCCCAGTAGTACGGGAGTTTAGTGATGTGTTCCAGAGTGATTTGTCGAGTTTACCTCTAGAGAGAGAGGTTGAGTTAGCCATAGAGATTATGCTGGGTACCACACCCATATCGAGAGCACCTTATCGGATGTCTCCTATAGAGTTGAGAGAACTCAAAACTCAGCTACAAGAGCTATTGGATAAGGGGTTTATTCGACCCAGCATATCTCCATGGGGAGCTCGGGTTTTATGTGTCAAGAAGAAAGATGGATCTTTGCGGATGTGCATTGATTATAGGCAAATCAATAAGGTCATAGTGAAGAACAAGTATCCTTTACCTAGGATTGAGGATTTGTTTGATCAGCTTAGAGGTGCAGGTGTTTTCTCAAAGATTGATCTTTGGTCAGGGTATTATTAGTTGCGAGTTACGGATGAGGATGTGGTTAAGACTGCATTTCGGACTCGGTATGGCCACTATGAGTTCCTTGTGATGCCATTTGGTTTGAGCAATGCTCCAGCGGCATTCATGGATTTGATGAATAGAGTATTTAGGCCATACTTAGATCGGTTTATAGTGGTGTTTATAGATGACATCTTGGTGTATTCCGAGGATGAGAGTGAGCGTGAAGAGCATCTCCGGTTGGTTTTGCAAGCATTGAGAGAGCATCGGTTGTTTGCTAAGCTTAGCAAGTGTGATTTTTGGCTTTGGAAAGTGTCATTTCTGGGTCACATTGTTTCGGCTAGAGGTATTCAGGTGGATTCAGCCAAGATTGAGGCAATAGTTAATTGGAAAGCGCCTAGGAATGTTCAGGAAGTGAGGAGTTTTCTTGGTTTGGTTGGTTATTACCGTTGCTTTGTTAAGGGTTTTTCAGTGATTACCGCGCCGATGACTAGATTGTTGAGGAAAGGGGTCAGATTTGAGTGGTCAGATCGATGCCAGGCTTGTTTTGAGCAGTTAAAGAAGTTATTGGTTGAGGCTCCTATACTTACTCAACCCATCTCGGGTAAAGAGTTTGTCATGTATAGTGATGCATCGGGTGTCGGTCTTGGGTGTGTGCTGATGCAGAAAGGTAAGGTTATGGCTAATGCTTCTCGGCAGTTGAAGCCACATGAGAGGAATTATCCGACGCATGATTTAGAGTTAGCGGCTATGGTTTTTGCTTTGAAGATTTGGCGCCATTACTTGTATGGGGAGAAATGTAGGATCTTTACGGACCATAAGAGCTTAAAGTATTTTCTCACGCAGAAGGAATTGAACATGAGACAACGCCATTAGCTTGAGTTGTTTAAGGACAATGACTGCATTGTGGATTACCATCCTGGTAAGGCCAATGTAGTCGCTGATGCTCTGAGTCATAAGTCAGTTTCAGCCTTGTTTCTGAGACGGTTTAGATGGAGATTTGGTTCAGATGGAGCTTTGATTGCTCAGTTGAGAGTGAAACCTTCTTTGAGATAGAGGATTATGGATGCTCAGAAGGTTGATGAGAGGCTGCAATGGTTTGTGCAGGAGGTCAGTTTGGGCAAGCAATCAGATTTCTCAGTTCGGGATGGAGTGTTAATGTATGGGAACTGCTTATGTGTGCCAGAGGATGAGGAATTAAGGAGACATCTTCTGAGTGAAGCGCATAGTACAGTTTTCACCATGCATCCGGGCAGTGACAAGATGTATCGAGACATGAGGCAGTTCTATTGGTGGTCAGGTACGAAGAGGGACATCGTATACTTTGTATCCAAGTGCTTGACATGTCAGTAGGTAAAGGCTGAGCATCAAGTTCCTTCGGGATTGCTCACACCTTTGTCCGTTCCCGAGTGGAAATGGGTTGACATTACCATGGATTTCGTTTCTGGTTTGCCGTTGTCACAGAGGAAGCATGATTCTGTATGGGTGATTGTGGATAGGCTTACGAAGTCAGCTCACTTCTTGCCTGTGAGAGTGGATTATCAGATGGGCAGGTTGGCCAGCATTTATGTGGATGAGATAGTTCGGTTGCATGGAGTGCCGTTGTCCATAGTATCCGATCGGGACCCGAGGTTTACTTCCATGTTTTGGAAAGAGTTACAGAGAGCTTTGGGTACTAAGTTGAACTTCAGTACAGCATTTCATCCTCAGACAGATGGGCAGTCAGAGCGGGTCATTCAGATTCTAGAGGACATGTTGAGGGCTTGTGTTCTAGATTTTTCGGGTATTTGGGACAGATGTGTCACTTATGGAGTTTGCCTACAATAATAGCTATCAGTCGAGCATCGGTATGGCACCGTATGAGGCTTTATATGGTCGGCAATGTCGAACTCCGATTTGTTGGATCGAGCTATCCGAGAGATCAGTGATTGGGCCAGAGTTGGTTAGAGATACAGAGGAAAAGATTAGAGTTGTGCAGCAGAATTTGAAGGCGGCTAAGGATCGACAAAGGTCATACGCCAATCTGAAGTGGAAATATATGTAGTTTGAAGTCGGGGACAAGGTTCTCATTAAAGTGTCGCCTTGGCGAAAGGTGCTTCGGTTTGGAAAGAAGGGGAAGCTTAGTCCTCGCTTCATTGGTCCTTATGAAATTTTGGCTAAGGTTGGTCCAGTAGCCTATGGATTGGCTCTACCGATAGAGTTGGCAAGGTTGCAAGATGTGTTCCATGTTTCGATGCTTCGTCGATACCGATCGGATCCGTCGCACGTTCTGTCAGTGCAAGATGTGCAAGTTCAGCCTGATTTCTCTTATAATGAAGAACCGAGAGCCATCTTAGCCAGAGAGGTGAGACAGTTAAGGAGTAAGCAGCTTCCTTTGGTAAAGGTGTTGTGGAATCACCATGGAGTCGAAGAAGCGACATGGGAACCGGAAGAGTCGATGAGAGCTCAGTATCCGCAGTTGTTCAGTTCAGGTGAGAATTTCGAGGACGAAATTCTTGTTAGTAGGGGAGAGTTGTCACACCCCGTTTGCCCCCTAGTAGAATGTGCCATATATGTGTGCATGCGTATGTGTATCTTGGTATGTGTTTTAAGGGCATTTTGATAAAAAGGCATGTTTTATGAGTTTTGTTAGCATGTGGTGCATGTAGGTTATTAGGGTGGATATTAATTGGGTTGCATTTGGGTGTGTTTTGCTCACACCTTGGTAGGATGTGAGTAAGTTGAATTATGTTTGTGTGCATATGAGCATATCATTGTAGGGTGTGCATTAGTTGGAAATGCATTGTGTGTGTCTGAAGCATGGAATTAGGGTGTGAGTGAGCAAGTTCCACCACTAGGAGGTTGACATGTGTATTAGGTTAGGGAAAAAGAATTAAGAAAAGAAGGAGGAGAGAAAGGGAAATCAAAAACTCATTCCCGTTTTTCCCCTTCTACCTCCATCTCCTTCTTCCTTTTTCCCTTCCCTAGTTAATACTAGCTAGAAATCAAGCTTTGGTGGTGGAAATTGGTCACTCTTGCTTCTAATTTGGTAAGTTTGTGTCTTTGTCTTGCTTTGATTCATGTTCTTCATCTCTTTCTTTGTAATTTCTGGGCTTAGATTGATTAAGGGTTTGCTTTGTTTTGTGTGTTCTTTGGTTGTGATGTTAGTTGAGCCTCCCCGTGACTAAGGGCAAGGAGAAGGTTGGTTGCAGTGGATCTAAGTGAATAGGAGCTAAGGAGTTATAGGTCTGGGATTATTCTTATATGTGTTGGGTGTTTAATGATTTTGTGTGGTTTGGATGCTGAATATTGGTATGATGTTTATGTGTATTTGGTATTTGGGCTTTGATTTTTTTAGTATGTTGAGCCTAGAATTTAGTTGGGTGAGTTTAAGATTGTGATTTTGGTGAATCATGTATGTATGAGAATTGTTAAGTGTGATTTCTTAAGGTTAGAATTAATTAGATGATTATGTATGTTGTTGCATGATTTGCTTTGTATCTCAGGTAGGAAAGGTAAGTGTGAGGTTGATGTTATGGTTTAAATGTGCGAATTGTGATGTGTGTGGTTTTGGGTTCGGAATTGGAGTGACAGTCTGCGATTTCTGGAATTTCCAGAAGTCACACGGCAGTAAGGCCTAGGCTCACCGCCGTGTGGATCGAGGAAACCTTCATAAATTGCAAGGCTGTGGTTTTACATGGCGGTAAGGGAAGGACCATACCACCGTGTAAAACACTACTGCCCATATATGTTTTTGAGCTGTGCATTTCACACGATGGTATGGGTTTTCCTTGCAACCGTGTGAAATGCCTCTGTTTGGAGCTGTGTAAGACATCTTGCACGGCAGCAAGGAACGTTCCATACCGCCGTGTAAAATGCCTCTGTCAAGCTGTGTTGTACATGTTACACGGCGGTATGGACTAAGCCATACCCCCATGTAAACTGTCTTACAAGGCGGTATGGATTGACCATACAGTCGTGTAAAATGCTACTGTCCTCCTTTTATGCAGATTTTCGACTTCTTTCCTTTTTACTCCTTTTCCACTTGTGTTTGGTTTTAATTATTAATTAGTGTTATTTTATTTACCTAACATCATTTAACTGTGTGTTTTGCTATGCTAAAATAGTATGTGTTATATGTAATAGTAAAGTGAGTTAGGCTCAAATATGAACTCTATATGTGATGAATATTTGAATGTAAATTGTGTTATGCATGACCTACTAGAGTCTAGTAAGTGGATAGTTAGGCATGCCTAATAGAGTCTTTTAGCTGCAGCCTCAGTTCAGTTCGGACCACGATCAGGTTCCCGTTTGGTTCCTCGCGAATCCCTCAGTGTCAGATCTTGTTTAAGGTCCCCTCAGTAATTTTTTTTGAAAATGATAAAGTAAAATGATTTTCGATTCGTACCCGTAAGGTACTATCAGTTATCGATTCGTACCCGTAAGGTATTATCTGTATACTCATTATCCACTATTATGAGCCAGCAGGTGTTATGTGTTCTGTCTACTATGTATTACTCCGATATGATTATACGAATGTGATATTCAAATTAGTTTAATAATGTGATGTATATTCAGTTAATATGATTATGAACATGAGTATGTGATGCGAAATTTATGGCTTTAATACGCAAGCATGTTCATATTTGATGTTATGTTATGGATATTTGCATTTGCCATTATGAATGTGTTATGCCTTGACGACCATTGTGAGTTGCCGTCCATATCATATGTGTGTTTCCCCACTAAGCGTTTATCGCTTAGCACGGTGTTCTTACCCATGCAGGTGCGGAGGATATTTTTGCTTTGGGAGAGTCGCCGCCAATCAAGCTAACACAGGAGGGTTAGTGTTAGGGCTTTAGTCTTCTGTAGTAGGTTGATTCTTTTTGTAATAGAACTCTCTTATATCTTTATAGCTTCCGCATATGTATTAATCTTTTGGGATATGTAATCTTTTGTATTTTCAGCAAGTTGATCAGAACAGTAATGTAATAGATATTGTTATATTAATGCATGATCAGCTGTTCCCTATTTTGTTTGCAAAGTTTTTAATTACCCTGTGTTTATTTACGTATGCTTTAGATGATTGCATGATTTGTACTGTACTTGTGTGGTGGCACCTTAACTCATACGGCATCTCACTCCTTATCGGATGGGATCGCCTATGTATGGGTAGGGGGTGTTACACTCGTGCGCTTCATGCACGAGTCGTGCACTTCATGCACGAGTCGTGCACCTTTATTTCCCATTCCCTTTGCATTTTTTCTTTCTTTCCATTTGTATTTTCTCAACTTTGGGCCAATCTTTTGTCCTTTAGCCTTCCTTTCCACGTGATTCAATTATTTAATTTATTGATCATTTTATTTTATTTCCTTCTATTATGGTTATTTTTATTTAGCCTAATTGTTATCATTATTTTATATTAATATGTTTTCAAAGATTATTATTATTAATATTTTATTGTTATTATTATTCTTATTAAATCATATTTATTGTATTGTCAATTTTTTATTTATAATTTATTTGTTTACTTTTAATAATTATTAATGCCATTGTTATATTATTTATCATGGTTTAATACTTTTTTATAGGCTTATTTAATTAGTTTATTTATTGATTTTCATTTAATTATTGGTTCATATATTATTCATTTAATTTATTTTACTCACATTTTATTTTTTTTTGTTTTGCTATCTCAAAATTGTTTATCTTTGCGACTTACGCTCGCGCTCGGGTCGGAGGATCGGAGAATTGGTGACTTTCAAATTTAGGGTTTGCATTTTTTTAATTGTTGTATTTCTTTTTATTATTATTATTTTTTATGTGTTATATGTAAAAATATATTTTAGATTGATCCGCATTATAGAAAATCATGTTTTTTACAATATTTAATAACTTGGGAATTTCTATTAATAAATTGGACCAATGTCCGATTTTAACCAATAAAATCTCACTTTCAAATGGAGAACTAAATTTTCATAAAATGGGATCACTCATCTCGGTTTTCTCAATCAAGGCCAAAAAATGGTTCTCTAATTTTTAAGTTAATAAAAAAGGAACCAATGTTTCTAAAATTCAAAAAATGGCCCGATTTATGTATGTTGCATTTTGATTGCTTTTTATTTACTTGTTTATTTTGATCAAGTTTTATTTATTTATATTCTTTTTATTTTTAGGGGATTGTTCTGTCCCATTTTTTTTTATTTTGTAATTCATTTATCTTTTTGCTATTTTATCGCTTTCTATGTGGAGGAATGCGCTTTAAATTTATTGCATTACCGCGTGAGATGAGAGATGGAATTCTGATTTTTTAAAAACTCATTTATAGACTTAAGTCATTAATAAGAGTGAAGTTCTGAACACCTTCTCTGGTTTAGATCAATAGAGGTTAGAGACCTTTCCCAATTTCTTGTAAATTGGGTGGCGACTCCAAAATACCACAAAAGTGCCTAATGGCGTTGTGAGTCTAGATGATCCTTTCCAATGTTCTATTGGAAAGGAGGCATCCAAGATGACTCATGATGCCCAAGATCAAAAAGACGAGAACCAATCCCTCGAACCCCAAAAGGCGGGCTCAATGAGGGCCTTGCTGGTCCCGGCGCGTGTCACAGTGCCGACTCCACTGTGGATGATCGAAACTTCGCTTCGAAAGTGACTTAAGTTAAAATTATAATTGAGTTATTAAGAATGAAAAATTACATTTCTAATTGAAATTGCATTACATACATTAGAGCCTTAGAATTATGATAGTTGATCCCCTATCTACCCCGGTGCGTTCCTAAAACACGATCCTACTGTCACTCATTGTAGGGGAGTGTTCGGGATAATCACTAGCCCAAGTCTCGTACCATAAATGGTATATCAAATGGAGACCCAATCGGTCACTATGCTTGTGATGAACTAGACCCGTTGGCAGGGACAATGCTTGGGTAGACCTAAAGTAACACCACCTTTGACCAAAGTCCATGTAATGGCAATAGATACTTCCACTAGGTGAAATGTACCATAATACCGCGCTTGCTATTTGGGCCATCATATATTGAACAAAATCAATCATATTAAATGGTCTTCATCAAAGGCTTCCATGCCCCGGTGGGCCCATCTTAATTTAGTTAAATTGTTTAAATACATAATGGCCAAACACTCAAACGAATGTACATTAGGCTAGAGATGTTATGCTGCCTAGTTTTCACTGTGCACTATGCGTGTCCAATCGGCTCCCTATTAACCCTTGGATAAAGTCCACCTAGGAAAGAGACCGCACTACCTCCTGTGTGGGAGAAATAAGGTCCGAACGATCTATTTGCTTGCATGTAATTGTGGGTGCTGCACAGGATGCTCGTGCATCACATGTCATTTATGCATGTTAATCAAAATAATTATAAAAAAGGAACAAAACAAAACATGCATTTTATTTTGTGTGTATATATTCTTTCTTCTGTATATCATTTTTCACATGTACGTATCATCCTGCATAAAATTTCTTCCATATATCACATCGTATCATTGTAATCTATTGATCTTTCACTCATCGAGGACCATCTGCATAGCACGATCATTCATTACATGACATTCATGCATCATTCTAACTCTTTAATTTTTTCAGCCATTATAGATTCGTCCAGGTGGTTTAGAGGTCCTGATGGTCGGTTAAGGAAGATTTCACTCTTTGGATTACAAGAGCTAGTGTCAAATCAGAATTCGAATTCTTTTCAGAGGGTGGTGAGATATTGTCTTCTGAATCATCAATAGAGACAAGCATGTCTAATTCATCAAGTGGTTCAGATGCAACTAGGGCAGTGATTGCCGAAGAACTGGGGAAAAGAATGGAAGAGTTTGAGGCCAAGATGATGGCGATGATGGGCAATCTTGCCACTACCCTAGCCCCACTTGCTGAGCAACAGGCTATTGCTCCAGCTCTAGCTGGGGGGTAAGATGGACAAGGGGCTGTAAGAGAGGATCCCCCAGCGGCAGTTGATCCACCTGTAGTGGAGCCAAGAGCGCCAGCGCCTGTTGAGCATAGAGAAGGCCCTAAATTTGAGATTTACTTGTGGGAGGAGCAAGAGGAATAGACGATAGTAAAGGGAAATTCACCCCAGCTCGAGGATGCAATGTGGAGAAAAATGGAGGAAAGGTTTAAAGCCATGACGAGGATATTGGCGGTAGGAAGGGGAATGAACCTTGAAGACAAGGAGCTGGATAGTGATGATGTAATCCCTCTAAATTTTAAGATGCCTGATGTCCCGAAGTTTGATGGCAAATCGGATCCCACTGCACACATCAAGCAATACTCTTTGATAATGAAAGGTACTATGCTAACAAAAAGACATAAGGTAGAGTACTTTTGTTTAAGTCTGACAGGCCCTGCGATGGACTGGTATCATGGACTAGACCAGAGAACAAAAGAAGATTGGGATCTTCTAACGGAGGAGTTCCTCCGGCAGTATGATTGCAGTACAAGTATGGGGGTCACTTTAAAAGATCTAGAGTTGCTGTAGCAAAAGCCAGGCAAGTCATTCCATGAATACCTAACCCGATGGAGGAACCGGGTAATGGAGATGAAGAATAAGTCGGATACTCCGGACCAGATCAGGATATTTATCAGGAATGCTAGCCCATATTTGAAGAATGGGTTAAAGATGAAGGGGCTGAAGGACTGGGAGTCCCTAAAAGATATAGCCATCGAAGCTGAGGCCAAGTATCTGGATAAAATAGCTAAATCTACAAACATGGCCTCCGGCAAAAGCAAGGGAAACAACAGTGGTAATGGGGGCAATACTAGGGCAACATAAGTCTCGACCACGGGAATGACTCAGCGCCACCTCACTTTCTCGGGTAAGCCATTATCTTGGCACTTCACTCATCTTATGAAGGAAGGGAAATTACAACCCTTGCCAACTAGACCTGCCCCAAGCCAAGGCCAGCCTAGACACAAAACAGACTGGTATTGTGCATATCACCAGTACACGGGGCATAGAACAGACTATTTTCGTCCTCTAAGAGATCGCATACAAGAGTTGATATCTAGCTTGGAGGATGGAAGAAAGTATTAAAGTTGTTATAATGCCTTTCCTTTTCTAAAGTGTATTCCTGAACTATGCATTTATTTCTCTTTTCTATTTTAATAATATGGGCTTTTCTTATATATGCATTGTCATATTGCATCACGCATAAGTGATAATCGTGATTAAGGCATTGGTTTAATAAACACCGTTTCACTCAGTTTCAATAAATAGTAATCTTGGTTGCATCCAACTTGACTCCTAAAGTGAGATAAAATTTGAGAAAAAAAAAGAAGAGAAAAAAGAAAAAAAAATTGTTGCAATTAGGGGATTGGATGAAAACTCACCAAGAGCACTAGAACTTTTCTGATTACCCGTCAAAGCGATCCTTGGATAAGGCGAAACCTAGAAAATGATTTAGGTAGCCCTTCTTTGTATAGCTCTCTAAATGACTATTTTCCTACCTTTATTTTGCAATCGCTTGCTAGCCAGTTGAGCCTTTATGCTGGTATGCTAAATGCGTACCGATTTTGTTGTTACACATGTTGAAACTACCCTTCGCCTAAATTGATTTTTACCTCCCCTTAGAAAAATGGCCGCTCTAGTAAGAATGGATGTACATCATTGACAATTCTTTGGGTTATCAAAAATTTCCCTGGTAAGGATGAGTTTACACTTCGGGAAGAGACTTTTAATCGTGCACCTCTATTTCCCATTCCCTTTGCATTTTTTCTTTCTTTCCATTTGCATTTTCTCAACTTTGGGCCAATCTTTTATCCTTTTGCCCTCCTTTCCACTTGATTCAATTATTTAATTAATTGATTATTTTATTTTATTTCATTCTATTATAGTTATCTTTATTTAGCCTAATTGTTATCATTATTTTATATTAATATGTTTTCAAAGATTATTATTATTAATATTTTTTTATTATTATTATTATTATTATTATTATTATTATTATTATTATTATTATTATTATTATTATTATTATTAAATCATATTTATTGTATTGTCAATTGTTTATTTATAATCTATTTGTTTACTTTTAATAATTATTAATGCCATTGTTATATTATTTATCATGGATTAATACTTTTTTATTGGCTTATTTAATTACTTTATTTATTGATTTTCATTTAATTATTGGTTCATATATTATTCATTTAATTTATTTTACTCACATTTTATTTTCTTTTTTTTTTGCTGTCTTAAAATTGTTTATCTTTGCGAGTTACGCTCGCGCTCGGGTCGGAGGACCGGAGAATTGGAGACTTTCAAATTTAGGGTTTGAATTTTTTTAATTGTTGTATTTCTTTTTATTATTATTACTTTTTATGTGTTATATGTAAAAATATATTTTAGATTCATCCGCATTATAAAAAATCATGTTTTTTACAATAATTAATAACTTGGAAATTTCTATTAATAAATTGGACCAATGTCCGATTTTAACCAATAAAATCTCACTTTCAAATGGAGAACTAAATTTTTATAAAATGGGATCACTCATCCCAGTTTTCTTAATCAAGGCCAAAAAATGGTTCTCTAATTTTTAAGTTAATAAAAAAGGAACTAATGTTCCTAAAATTCAATAAATGACCCCATTTATATATGTTGCATTCTGATTTTATTTACTTATTTATTTTGATCAAGTTTTATTTATTTTTATTCTTTTTATTTTTGGGGGATTGTTTTGTCCCATTTTTTTTATTTATTATTTATTTTTAGGAGATTGTTCTGTCCCTTTTTTTTATTTTGTAATTCATTTATCTTTTTGCTATTTTATCGCTTTCTATATAGAGGAATGCGCTTTAAATTTACTGCATTACTGCGTGAGATGAGAGATGGATTTCTGATTTCTTAAAAACTCATTTATAGACTTAAGTTATTAATAAGATTAAAGTTCCGAACACCTTCTCTGGTTTAGACCAATAGAGGTTAGAGACCTTTCCCAAATTCTTGTAAATTGGGTGGCGACTCCAAACTATCTCAAAGGTGCCTAAAGGCATTGTGAGTATAGATGATCCTTTCCAATGTTTTATTGGAAATGAGGCATCCAAGATGACTCATGATGCCCAAAATAAAAAAGACGCGAACCAATCCCTTAAAGTATAACATCATCATTGATTGGGTCCCATTGAATAGTGACAGTATCTTCGACTGGTCTGTGAATAGTAACTGTAGGTCTGTGAATAGTAACCGTGGGGCCCACAAAAGAGTGACTCCGGGGTGAATAGAATCCAAAAATATTTTATTTCACCATCAGAAAGAGGATGAAAAATGTAGTGTAATGGTGTAAGTTTGTGTAAAAATGAGGTCAAATAGGCTTTCGAAAGTTAGTTTGAAGTTTCTCTGGTTCGGTTCAATTGAATTAAGGTTTGACTAAACTTTGACCTAATTTTTTAAAATAGTTAGAGTGGATAAAATTATCTACTGTAAGTGGATAAAAGGCTTAGAATAATTTTTAGAAATTTTTTACAGCATTAGAATTTTATTTTACGGCAAAATCGAACTGAATCGAATTGGACCGGTTTAAGTGAACCGAACCACAAATGGATTCCAATTGATCTGAAATTTTTACAGGGAGACTAATTTTTGTATTCTAAGAATGATAAAATTGGTAGAGAGTGAAAATGAATTCAGGAACATTAAATTTAACCAAAATAATGGAAAATGACCCGAAAATCGGACCAAATCGGCTCAACCACTTTTGTTGGACCTGGTTGGCTCCAATTGGACCCATATAAAAGCACCTAAAAATCTGGAAATCCCCTTGGATTCCATTTCACTTCAACCTTCTTCTTCCTCTCCCTTGGCCGAATTGCTCTCTCCCTCTTCTCTCTCATTTTACTTTAATTTTTTCTTCATCTCACCTCAAATTCAAACCTCTTTCACATAATTCAGCTCATCTAGAATCCATTGGTTGTCTTAGAATTTCGTTTAGAGGAGTATTAGAGGGTGAAATCTAGACTTGAAGTTTGGTTGTAAAATTGAGGTAAGAGATTTAAGTATTTTCAATTTGGTTTTAGGGTTCCTAAAGGTAATATAGGATGTAAATAATAGGTTTATTAAGTTTATTTGATGAAAGGAAATTTACTTTTGATTAAATCTTAATTTTTGTGTTTGGACATAATTATGTCCAATAGGTGAGGGAACCTCCAATCAAGCTAAGGGCAAGGAAAAGCAAAATTGAGGAGTATATTTCAAGGATCTAAGGTTTGTGATTGCAAATTCCATTTAATTCTATGGTAAAAATATGGATTTAGATTATGTTTGTTAATAAAGTATGTGATTTATGCATGTTTAATTGAAATTAACTTGATATTCATGCTTAGGGATGTGAAAAATAATAGTGTGGATGATTAAATTGAAGAAATGAATTTTGTGTGAAAAATTTCGTCTTTGGCCGAATGTAATTCATGTGATTTTCTTGTGTTTTTGTGATGTTTTATGTATATTTATGATGGATCTATGGTATTTGGCATATGAACTAATGTATGGCATGTGTTAGAGCATGTGAAAACTCATGTGTATATTTATATTGCCCTATGTAGTGATCTGGTAGTCAAGTCTAGTTTAGGATATGTTGGCATGCCATAAGGACATAAGACCGTGGGTGTGAGTATGGCGTCTCACTTTTTAGTAGGCCAATGATGGTCCTACCTTTCTGTATCTGAATATCTTAATTGTATTGTTCTGTATTAAAAGACAGTGATGCTCCCACAGGACTCCGCTGGTATTTCTGTGAACTTCTGGAGTTTACGTCTCGTTTATCCTGTATATAGAGTTTACCGGTGTGTTACAGGGGCATAATTGTAAAAATAAGATTAAAATGGTTAAAATGTGATTAAAATAATATTTATGTGGAAAAGGACATAAATATTATTATATAAAAAGTTTGAGGGCAAAATTGTAATTTTGTGCATATGTGTGTTAAGGATGATTAATAATGGTAAAAATGTAAATAAATGGTTAAATATGAAAATTGGCCACTTTATAGGAGTAAAAATGTAATTTGGCATGAAAATAATAATTGGAGGGTAAAACTATAATTTGGCATATAAATTAATGATAAAATTGTAATGTTAGTGAAATTAATTAAAATAGTGGCAAAATTGTAATTTTAGTAAAAATAATTGAACTAGTGGCATAATAGTAATATAATGAAATTAAAATGAACTAATGGTATTTTTGTCATTTTGAAAAAGTTTAAGGGCATAATTGAATTATTACGATAAGTTAAGGGTAAAATGGTAATAAGATTATTTATGTGTTTTACTTGTGTAATTGCCCCAAGTATGTAATTTAAAAATAATTACATATAATTTTACATGCCTAGTTGGGAATTAAATTAAATACGTTTATTTATGAATATTAAATGATAGTATTTGTGAATATTATTATGCTTGAAAAATTAAATTAAGTGGAAATTTATGGAATTGCAATCATCACTGAGCATATTTAATGCTCAGCACGTAGTTTTGTTTGACTACGTGTAGGTACTCCGTAGTTTATTGTGATTAACAAGCTTAATAATTGGTAGAAATTAAGTTAATACAATTGGTAAAATAAAATATAGATTTTCAAGTTAAAGGAAAATTGACCAGATGAATAGTTACTTAGACAGTTATAGGTCAATCAACATAGTTAATAGTGAATTAAGGTAGAAATATTAAGTTTGATGATTAATTAATAAGTATTAATAGACTTAAGTAAATTGTCATTGCCATATGGCACTATTCATGTCACACCCCGAAATGTCCCTAGTCGGAATGTGCATACTAAGTCGGGTTAAGTGAGGGTATTTTGGTAATGTGTACGTGTGGAATTGGTGTATTAAGGACCTAATTGAAAAGATATTTAAGTTATTTTGGTAAGAATTATTGTGTTAGTGGGTAAAGTGTAACTTGCCTAAGGACAAAAGAGTATTTAGACAAGATGTTTTAGTTGGAGCCAATAGGAGGCTGCTATGTGTCTTGGTAGGTGGGCGTTTGTGGGAAAAGAAGAAAAAGAAAAAGGATGAGAGAGGGAGGAGCAGATCACGTTCACGTTCTGCTCTCTCTCCTCTCCTCCTCCTTGCTCTTCTTTCTTTCCCTCTCCCGTTTCTTGTTCCCCTTCCTTGGCTGTGTGTGTGATTTGGTGTCTTGGTGGTGCTTGAGGTTTGCTTGAAGAGGTAAGTTGGAGTTAGAGTCCCTGTGTTTTGGATTACTGTTCTTCTTCTTCTTCTTCTTCTTCTTCAACTGGTTTTTGGTTGAGTTAGGGTTTTGAAGAGTAATTTGTGGGTTTTCTTTGTGCGAGTAAGTGGTGATTAGAAGAAGCAAAGTAAGGGCAAGGAAAGGTTTGAGGATTGAACTTGAAGTGTGATTTTGGATCTTCGATTCCAGGTTTGGGAGCTTCTGTGTTCTTCAATTTCAGTTTGTGAATTATTGAATGTCTCTGCCCCAATTCTCACTTAGGTCGTAAATATGTTGCATTGTTTGATTTCTGGAATTTGGTGTGTTTTGGAATGTGTATATGCATGATTTATGTGAGTAGATGTGTTAGTAATGCATGTTAGGATTGAATTTAGGTTACTGAGTTTGGATTTTGAACTTAGCGTAACTTTTATGGTTTCTGTTCTTGAAAGAACTTGAATGTGTTTATGCATGATTTTGGTTGTTTTGATTGTTGAATTAATTGCAATTATCTTGTTTATGCTATATGGAAGATCGACTGGAAGGTAAGACGAGATTGGTAGTGTTTTGAATCAAATTGAAACTAATTTTATCGAGTTCTTTGAATTCTGGGCTTGCTGGGAACGGGAAATCGCGATTCTAGTGGAATTCCCGTTTCCAGTATGCGTGTGCCCTGAGTGAGGCAAGTCACGAGACGTGACTCCCAGTCACGCCACGTGACTCTGCCTCCCAGTCACGACGCGTGACTTTTCGGTGAGCTGGAGGCAATTCCGGGTCGTGACTTCCAGTCACGACGCGTGACTTCCAGTCACGACGCGTGACTGCCCTTTGAGGGGCAAGTCACGAGACGTGACTTAGAGTCACGACTCGTGACTCCCTTGTGAGGAATGTCATGAGGCGTGACTTAGAGTTACGTCCCGTGACTCCCTTGGAGGCATGTCACGAGACGTGACATAGAGTCACGACTCGTGACCCTCCTTTGAGGCCAGTCACGAGTCGTGACATGGCTCGTGACGGATCTCCCTTCAGCCCCATTTTTCGATTTTGCCCAGTTTCAACCAAAATGAATTTCTGATTTCTTCTGTATGGATTTCTACTGCTGTATGATTCAGGTCATACTTTTATATGCTCTTAAATGGCCTTTTCTGTTTTGCCTTATTCCCAAGTGACTAGTTTGTTATGAAATGACTTTCAAATGCTTTTAGGGCTTTTTCCCCTACTGTGTGCTATATTACCTTGCTTATATAAATGGTTATCCTAATTTACTTGTTATTAGCAATATGTTATGCTTAAATATAATTTGGTTATGCATGATTTATACTTAGTTATCCTCACCTACCGCATGATTAGGATTTTGTATTGATAATCTTTGGCATGGTAGTGCTTCCATACCTGATTTTTGATATGCTTTAGAACAATGTTTAACGTTAAAGTGTGATGAATGTATTATGTGTTGCAATAGGAATTCTATGATATATGATCGACTTTATGAGCATTGTTATATGTCTATCGTACTCTGGTTTATGCATGATGCTTATATATATATATATGCGTTGTGCGATTTGAAACGTGAATTGTTGTATGCATGACCTGCGAGAGTCAGTCTAGTGGATAGTTAGGCATGCCTAATAGAGTCCCGTTAGCTGCAGCCCTTTGGATGTTTGGACCCTGATCAGGTCCCCCGTTTGGTTCATCGCGAACCCTTATGTGAAATGATCTTGTTTAAGATCCCCTTTGAAAATGTTTTGTAAAAGTTAAAAAGTAAAAAGTAAAATTGGTTTTTCTCGGTTCATACCCGTAAAGTACTGTCTATATCGGCTCGTACCCGTAAAGTACTGTCCGTACACTCGTTATCCACTACTTTGAGTCAGCAGGTATTTCGTTGCTTTGTCTGATATGAATACGAGAATGTGATATCCGAGTATGTAAGATTTCGGTTATGTGAATCGGTTATGTATCCGAATGTGATTTTGAATATCTGATTGGGTTAGGAGTGACCCAAACATGCGAATTGGACATATTTATCTGCACATATATATGCATATGTATATCATATTGGAATGTAAGGTACTGATATTTGATACCATTGTAGGTTTATGCATGTGATATAGTATGTAGTTCTGCATGATGATACTTGTATTGTGTATTGTATTATGTCTGTTTTGGCCTATTCTTGACATAAGTATATGGTTATGGTCGTGAGTTTTCGAATTAATGCCTTACTATGCAAGCCTGATTATATATGTATTCTGAATGTTGCATTTGTCATTGTGAATGTGTTATGCCTTGACGACCATTGTGAATGGCCGTTCATACTCTTGTGTGTTCTCCCCACTAAGCGTTTATCGCTTAGCACGGATTTCCTTTCCGTGCAGGTGGCAGGTTTGGTTATGTTCGAGTCGCGCATCTGCAAGGTCGGCCACGTAGGAGTTTGAAGTTTTGTATTTTGTTCAGCTTCTGTACTTCAGTTTTTTTATTTCTGTATTATTGTTTATGTAATTATATGTAAGAAGCTTGAGATTACTTTTGGGAAATGTAAACGTTAGTATGTTTTTATGTTAAGTTATTCCTTTGTTTTATCTTTCGCTTTATGCTTCCGCTTAGTGCCTGCGTGTGTGTGAGTTATTACATGATCAGTCTGTGCCCGCAAGCTAAGTCAAGTTGCTTTCTTTTCCCTTAAAGAGTTTTTAATTAACCCGTATTTTCGTATGTATGTTATGTATGAATGTATGCTTTCGCTTTGTGCTTATGCATATCTGTGTGAGTGAGCGTCGTGTAGCGCGCCCGTCGGCGTCCTTCCAACTGGGGCGGCGATGGGGGTGTTACAATTCACACAGTATTATATATACGATACTGTTCACGTATACGGTACTTTAAAAAAAAAAAGAAAAATTTACCGATTTTAATTAATTGTCTATTTAATAACCTGAATAGTTTAATTAGGTTAACCGGATTAAAATGAACAGTTATTTAATCGGATAATAAAGTATTAGAGTGTATGTTAGTTCAGTGAGGTGGCATCCAGTATCCGTATTACATACGTGTATAGGGTGCTACAGAAGTTGTGCGAGTGGATGGGAATGGGGTGTTACAAATAATTGTCTCACCTAATGTTCACATATATACATGCTTTCACCATCACTTTATGTATAGCCATTCATGAACCAAACATCATTGTTCAAATGCATAAACAAACTTATTCATCCCATATCCATAAACAGTTATAGGTCACAGAATAAAATTCATAAGAATTAAAGTAAAGGAGTCACATTTGGAAATTCCAGCAGTGTCGTGCTCGCGACCTTTGTCGCGCCCTCGATAGAGCAGGGATAACTCTTCTGTCACGCTCGCTGCATAGCTTGCGCACACGACAGAACACCACAAGCATTACTGTCGCACTTGTACCCATTATCGTGCTTCCGATAGTGCATAACTAATCAAATTTCATACTATGGAGTACTCTATCGTACCCACGACCAATCGCTCGCGAGAGAATACAAATCCAGACTCAAAGTCTCAATTTCCACATACCTCTTCCAGCACTTATTCACACTACTCACTCTACATGTACTCTAAACAAATCATCAACATAACTCATACCATCTACATGCATTTATAAGTAGTCAAACACTCATATCTCATAATTATACATAAAATTTATACAACTATAGTCATAGTTTTGCACTTACTTAACATCATGCATATTATCACATATAACACATTTCAATGATCAGTAGAACTTCATCTACTCAACATGCTATTATTAACACAACCCAGAAATTAGAAGAGTTTTGGAACCCTTCAAAACCCACATTTTCCACAAATAAATTGCGCATGCAAAAATACATAGAGTACAAATAAAATCCCATCTTGAAACACTCCTTCAATCTTCACAAGCTAAGTGACCTTTTCTTTCCCCTTTGCCTTTCTACTAGCTTCTCCAACTTACATACAATATAACATACACATGCAAAACTAAGTTACAACTATGAATTGAAATCCAAATCAAGAAGAAGAAAGAAAAAGAACACTTGACTTAAGCTGACCTTCAAATTAACTAGCAATTAATTAAGCCCACTTGAAAACCATTTAGCTAACTCTAAGAATGGAAATCTTGCTAGAATAAAAGAGATGAAGAGAAAGACAAATTGCAGATTTCTTGAGGAATGGCCATCCAAATGAATATCAAAGTGCCAAATTCAGCCTTACACAATCTATTTATATGCATGCAATATACTAGGTGGCAAACTACAAGGGTGACACTTTGACTCCACTATCCTTATAATTAGCACTAATTAATCTAGCTTAATTAATCTAATCCTCCACTTAACACTAATCATGCACAATTACTTTTTGGTGACTAAACTATTTAATTCCATGCAATTAAGTCCTAAATCCTTAATTACATTTCAATCCAATTACTATAAACTATCAATTAAACTCACTAAACTACTCTAACCATGCTCAATACTCCTAGGGTCAATTTCAGGCTGTTACATTACTTACATATCTTGTTCGGTTATTACATTATATACCTTTATATGCCAAAATATTTAATTAAATATACTTAATACAAAATGCCAAAACCTACGCTAAGCAGTGAAATCCTAGTGTTAACGAACTGAGATGCTGGACCGTCCTTCAGATACGCTATGCTTCAGAACCTACATGGAATAAAAACCCATGCTAAGCGATAATGTTTAGTGGGGAAACAACATACAGTATATACATTTATACACATACCTATGACAATCATTAAGCCATAAAGGATACATGCTTTCTGATCACGTCTCATAAACATAGTATTGAGCACATTTCGGTGTACATATAGCATGCTTAGAAAGTTTTATTCCATATCACAATATCTCATATCAGTCATTTAACACAACACATTCTCGTTCACAATTCGCAAAAAGTTCACATTACTCATAGTTAGTTATTCAATCATTATTTATCTTGCCTGCAATTCATAAACGTGGATAACGGGTATCGCATCAGTAGTCTCGAGACAGACCTTGATAACTTCTTCTGTCACGCTCGCGGCATAGGTCTCGATGCAATAGAACCAATCCCTCGCTTCTGTCGTGCTCGCGTAATCACTTGCGCTCATGAGAGAACACAAGCAAGCAGACTTTGCCCATTAAAGCATTCTGTGGCACCCCTTGTTGTACTTGTGATAAAACCCAAACTATATGTTCAAGTCTACACTTTGCCAAATCCACACAAATGACTTCCAAAACCCATCCCAACATCATTTTTGACCACCATGGCCTTCTAACCATTTATTTATCTACATGTTAAGTCTACAATGGCATAATTCTAATTATTTTAGGTCTTATGTTTAAGGAGTTATGGCCAATGGAATATCACATGCTCTAAAAGCCCTCCTATAGGATTTATCTACACTTAAGTACAATTTTTAAGACTATAAGGTCCTCAAACCAATATACCCATTTCCATGACAATTATAGGCACAACCTTATGAACCTAACACCCTTATGACATGCTATACTATACGTACAACAACTGTATGTGTTAATTTTTGGTTTTCGAGTTATTTTTCACTGTTTTAGGTTAACTATGAGTTCTTCAACTTATTTACACTCCCAATCAATTCTTAAAATACCAAATATAGCCTCCACACAAAAGTTTAGCTAAATCGGAGTCAATTTGTGTCTGTTCACTTATACTGGTCCGGTTCAATACTGTTCAGTTCTGCCATAAAATACAAATCTAATACTGTAAAAAATTTCTAAAAATTATTCTAAACCTTTACACTTCCCACAATAAACCTTTTTAACCTCATTTACTATTTTTAAAAAATTGGTCAAAGTTCAGTCAAACTTCGGTTCAACCGAATCGAACGAGAGACTTTAGATTGACTTTTGGGAACTAATTTGACCTCATTTTTGCACCAATTTTACCAATAGACTCCTGGCAGTCCACAAATCGATATCACCAATTGAAAACTTTTCCATAACTACTGTCAATTCCAACTGTATAGTCCCCGAGTTCACCCATCCCGGGATTGTTATGCCTCAAGTGTACTTAACTTTTTTAATTCTACTGTAATAAGAGATACTCAAGCCATCACTCTATACCTGAATCATATTACAGACTCCATAAAATTCATTGAATACCACTAACCCGGTACTTAGGCCATTATAATTCTCCCCCACTTATAAAAAATTTTATCCTCGAAATTTTCCTTATGTACCACAATCACAAATCATCACCACTATGCTTTGAGAACATTCAATCTAGGAAATCCATTTACTTTTCATCATCCATCATACTTTGCATTCTCTTACAATTCTATGAACCTATACTATCCTTATGTCTCCTTCGATATCTTTACTCATTTCTTTCATCAATACCTATTCATGGCATGTATACGTATCACTTGGTCCTTATTATACTATCTCCGATTTTAGGATAACCTAAACCTTTGCTTTGATACCAATAAAATTGCAACACCCTTATGACATTCTATGCTATACATATAGCAACTATATGTGTCAATTTTTAGTTTTCGGGTCATTTTTCATTGTTTTAGGGTAATGGTGAGTTATTCAACTTATTTTCACTCCTAATTAATTCTATCATTCTTAAAATACCAAATATAGCCTTCACACAAAATTTCAGCTCAATTGGAGTCCATTTGGGGCTCGGTTCATTTAAATCGGTCCGATTCAATACTAATCTGTTCTGCCGTAAAATACAAATCTAGTGCTATCAAAAATTTCTAAAAATTATTTTGAGTCTTTACACTTCCCACAGTAAACCTTTTTAACCTCATTTCCTATTTTTAAAAAATCGGTCAAAGTTCAGCAAAATTTTGGTTCAACCGAATCGAACCAGAGGCAAACTTCAGACTGACGTTTGGGGACCTATTTGACCTCATTTTTGCACCCAATTTTCCCACTAGACTCTTGACAGTCCACAAATCAATATTACCAATTAAAAACTTTTCCATAACTGCTGTCAATTCCGACTGTATAGCTATCTCGAGGTCTCCCGTCCTTGAATTGCTATGCCTCAAGCATGCTTAGCTTTTTTAATTCTACTGTAATAAGAGATACTCAAGCCATCACTCTATACCAAAATCACATTACAGGCTCCATAAAATTCACTAAATACTACTAACCCGATACTTAGGCCATTATATTTATATTGCATGGGAGAAGCTGAGGTGGCACAAGCAATTGGTGACACCCAGAAATCCACCAACTCCCACTCTCACTTAGCTTAACTTAATTAAATCCCATTAATTCCTAATTAATACAATTTAAGCTTAATCATGCACATCTACCTAATGGCCACTTAAACTTATTTTATTTATGCAATTGAGTCCTCATTCAAATTACTCTTAGGTCAAAGGCTTAGTGTGGAAAAATATGAAATGGACAGCCACCAGTGCTAAGAGATAACGCGTAATGGGGAAACAATATACAATATACACATATATATAACAATCTTTGAGCAATAAAAGATACATGTTTTATATTTGTGCCTCATCATATACATAGACATAGCATTAAGTAGATTTCGATATGCATATTGCATCATGAGCAAATCATGTTCAATTACAATAGCATCACATAACAATCTTATAACACATCACATTCACATTCTTTCATTGCATACTATTCAAGTTGCTCATTATTATTTGTTCATTATTTTCCTTACCTGCAATTCATAGACATGGATAACGGGTATCACATTTGTACTCATAAGTACCACATTTCACATTTGTATTAGAAGATACACACTTTCGCATTGGCACCTATAGATACTAAAAAAATTATTAAGTTATAGATAAATATGCGAACCCAAGAAGGATTCTATACGCATTGGGGATTCTAAGAGGAATCAGACGCTTAGGCTGCAGCACTTAGACCCTATAGGCATGCCTATCTATCCACTACTAGACTTGCATGCTAAATTATTAATCCAATTATTCATAGATAGCATTATCTTAACATTCAATATCTTGCATACATAAATGTAGCTTATCAAAGAAATTCGCACTTTACGGTATATATTTCATAAATCAACAATTTAATAGTCTCATATGCATGATTATTCATAAGCCAAAAGCATAATTCACAAAAAATAGGACATTTAATAAATGTCCCGAACTTAAGGCTCTGTCGCGCTCGCGACAGACCTCGAAAATCCCCTCTATTGCGCTCGCGGTATAAGTCATGCACGCGATAGAACCAACTAATGACTTCTATCGTGCTCGTGGCACTGCTCGCGCTCACAACAAAACACAAACTAGAAATCTTTCCCATCAAAGCACTCTATCACACACACGACACATGTCGTGCTCGCTACAGAGCCTGAACTTCATGTTCAAAGCTCCACTCCACATACCTCTGTTTCATGCACTTTGCCATAACCACACAAATTACTTCCAAAACCCATCCTAACATCATTTTATGCCAACATAGCCTTCTAACCATATATTCAGCTATATGTGAACTGTACAATGGCACAATCCTCATAATAATTGGACTTAAAATTAAGGAGTTATGGCTAATGGAACACCACTTGCTCCAAAAGCCCTCCTACAGAATTTAACTACACTTATTCAGCATTATTAAAGACCTTAGAGTCCTCAATTCAACATGACCATTCCTAGCACATTTATAGGTACATCTCTTAGGAAACTAATCCCTTTAGTCTCATTCATTTTAGAGTTATACAATTCAAGTTATAACACAGACAATTCTAGTAGGTCAAGTTACCCTGTAATGACCCAAAATGTACCCTAGAATGATTTGTAGTATTAATTGCTTAGTAAGGATACAAGAATAACTGTACAAGTATGAGTTATGGGTTATCGAGGATGTAATTGAAAGAAATATAAGTATTTGAAGGAAAGAATTGAGAGCAAGGACTAAAAGGGGAATTGCTAAGGATTAAAAGGGGAATTGAGTGGATAGTTGAGTGCATTCCACGTGTGGGGTTTGGGTGCTGCCAACTCAGCTTATGGCATGCAATATAAAGTTTTTAAGTGAGAGAAATGACTCATTTTCTGCATGTCGGTCCGGTAACCCCCATTTTTGCTCTTTTTCTCTCTTTGTTCTTCATCTCTTCTTTCATCTTCTTGCTTTTTGTTCATTGATTAGTAAAGATTTAAGCTTAGATTGGTTTGGAGAGGTTTTAGAGAGATATTTGGAAAGGTAAGTGTGAGTTTTAGAGTTTAAGTATCTTATTTTTCTCCCCAATTCTATTATGATTTTTGAATTATTTGATTATTGGATTAAGTGTATATATTTAGTTGGTTGTGCAAGAAGCTTTGGTTAAGAGAAAAGATAAAGGCAAGGACAAGGTTTGAGCTGGAAGAAAGGAATTAGTCAAGCTTCATTTTTTAGGTTTGGGATTAATTGTACTTGATTCTTATTAGATGCATGTCTCATTTAATTACTAAAGCAATAGCTTAAAAGCCAAATAGCCAACTAGGAAGCCTGAACTCTCATAAATTGTAGATAAGGGTACTGAAGATACTGATTGGACACAATATTTGAACACACAAAAGATGTAAGTCTCAAATTATAACTATACCTAAAGGTGAAAGATGAGACCGAAATCTTTAAAGAAAAGACCCATACGAGTCTACAGAGCTGCTGCACAAAACCCTTTATAAGCACGCTTATCTATCCACTACCTTGACACTTCAGGCTCAACAAATACTCTAATCACAATATCACATATTCAATAATTACCCAAGTATTCAACCAAGAATGCATAGCTATTCCTTTCGTGTACAAGTCAAGCAAACCATCACATGGTTCATATATATACATATAAGCTTAATATACAGGTACATTTATAATCAATGCAATGCTATGCACAAATAAGAAGAAAAAGTCTTAACTTATAACTCTGCCTAGTGTCGCGCTCGCGATAGAACCTAACATACAAGTATGTTGCGCACACGGTCCTCATCGCTCTCGCGATAGAATGCCAAGGTGGCTTCTGTTATGCCTGCGATGGAGTTGGCACTCACAACAAAGCTCGGTAACGCTCGACCATGCGCGAGGAAGCTCGGCAAGCTTGGTGATGCATGGCAGGCAGACCTCACCAAGGAGCATTCAGTCACGCTCGTGACCCCTGTCATGCTCACGACAGAACAAAACTCAAGTTCAACTCAAAACAAACCAAACCAATCAAGCACAATTTACATACTAGCTCAAAACTCATTAGCATATCCTTAAAAATTCATGCAATAAGCATTTCAAAAACACCATTTAAGATTAAACTCAATCAAATACTAACATTAATCAAAACAACAATTAAACATAATTAGCATAGCAATTGCGCTTCATGCCAAAATCTCAACAATTATCACATGCAAAGCTAACTAAGACCCTCAATTGAACAATAACACTGCTTCAAGCATACTTATTTACCAATAATTCAAACATGCATCAACAACAAAACTTATCACAACTCAAAACACACATGCAATTCATTATCAAAGCACATGATCCTAACCTCTAGAATGCAGCTCAAACTCTACTCTTCAAGATCACACCTTCTCCTTGCCCTTCTCTTTCCATCTATCAACAACTTCTTGCAAAATCCAAGATCACATACACTCTTAGTCCATTAACCCAAATAGCTCAATACACAAGAAGAAGAAAGGGGTAGAAGAAGACCACTCAAAACCAAATTACACTTACCTTCTTAGCTTCACACGAAAATCACTTCAAACCATCCAATATGATTCAAACTCAAAGCAACCAAATGGAGAAAAAGAATAGAAGTTCAAAATGCAGAAAATGCAGGAAAGGAAAAGAGAAAATCGAGAGAGAGAGAGAGAGGGAGAGAGGTTTAGATTGCATGTGATCCCATTGGGATAGATTTTCCCACACAAACACTTTATATTGCATGCAATAATCCATGTGGTACACTCTCCTCTTACCACCTAAGCCTCTCCTAACAAATGTCCCACTTTAAGTAATTTCCTTAATTGGTCCATGGCAAATCTCTCTTAAGTCCCTCCACTAAATCTATTGTACAAAATCTTTACTTATCTCATTCAATTAAGTCCTTAATAGCTCATAAGTTCACTCTTAGTCCAATTCTTTTGTACCTTACAATACAATTATACCATAAATCTTACTAGGGTATAATTCGAGTTGTTACAATTCTTCCCTTCTTAAGAAATTTCGAAATTTCTCCAAGTAACTATACATGCGATAATACTTATACTTAACCAATAACCGAAATCAAACAAGCTTAAGCAATAAAGAACTCACCAGAAGTGCCCACTTGCTCCTCCTCTTTCTCTCTGATCATTACATAATATCGAGCTGGACCACCTGAAAGAATTGGCTTCTCAACCGTTTCCAATAACTCATACAGTTCTCAACCTCTTCTTCTTCCATATTTTGTAGATTCAGTCACTCCCAAGTTGTCTCTACTACCTTGCTGAACTGTGCTCTCTTTCAACTCTGGACGGTTAGTAAGCATATGATCCTTACTGCCACATTTGAAACACGCTCAAGTGAGCTTTCTACATGTACCCCGATGAAACTTCCCGCAATGCTCACATTTTGGTACAATGCTACCCTTACTAGAGGGTGCCAAAACACTTCCCTTCGATTCTTGCACTAGACCGACCCTCGAGTATACTGTCCACTTATCGCTTCTCTACCTTTCTTGCTACTAGGCACATTACTATCAACTATCTTCCTCTTATGTTCCTTCCTTTGCTTAATCAATTTAGACTCTTCCAACTTCATTGCTACGAAAACCAATTGTTAGTAACCCACCACATGCATCACAGCCTTGGCCAATAAAGGCCTTCTAATATTTTCTCTCAAACCATCTTCAAAATGACGACACTTAAACTCTTTCGAAAGTAACACATCCGGCACATATTTACTTAACCTACTGAACTCTTTCTTATACTCATCCACAGATATACCCCTTTGTTTCAGACTCACAAATTCCTTCCATTTTGCCTCTCTGTATGCCTTAGTGACATACCTCTTCTCAAACTCTTGAACAAAGTACTCCCAAGTCATCTCAATAGGCTGCTGGAGATTCCTCATTACCAGCTTCCACAAATAATAAGCTGGACCTTGCAGTAGTGATACTGCACAAGTAACTCTCTAGTCCTATGGACAATTTATCTCTTGAAGTATCCTCCCTATCTTCTTTAACCAATACTCAACTAAGTCTGATTGATCCATAGTAATACCATTAAATTCCTTTGCCCCTCTCCTTCTAATAAGATCGGTAGGGGCCTTAGGGGCAGTCAACCTCTCAATCAAATGCATCAATCCTTACATCAAAATTAGGTCACCCTGAGCTGGACCCAATCCTTTAGCATGAGGTCTCTCATGCAGAGGCCGATTAACTCTTATCGGATTGACACTACCCGTTGTCTCACTTATCTCTTCGTTTGGATCAGATGTAACTCCCCGGATCCCACCCTAGTAGTTTTGAGCTTGTGTGTGTGTCAAAGTGTCTTTGCATGATTTTTTAAGTTTTAAGGGCATAATTGTATGTTATTTATTTTTGTGTGTGGTGTGTTTGTGTGGTTAGAAGAATAAGAAGAATTAGTTGGGAATTTGTCAAATACACCACAACTTTATAGCAAGTGGCAAGTGGCAAGCAAGGGGCTATATAAACCTAGGAGAGAGAAAATGAGAGAGAAAGCAAATCTACCCCCTCTCCCATTTCCTCTTCCACATTTCTTCCTTTTCTTCTTCTTTGCTTCTCTTCTTCCTCTTTGCTCACTTGAATCTCTTTGTGTTGGTGATTTGTGTTGGGTTTGACAAATTTAAGAGCTATTTGAGTAAGTCTCTTCTTCTTCTTCTTCTTCTTCTTCATCATCATCATCATCTTCTTCTTCTTCTTCTTCTTCTTTCCTCCTTTTGTTTCCTGTTGGTGTGTGTGTGTTTGTATTTAGGGTTTTGAGTTTTGTGTGTTTTGGGTTTGCTTGATTAGAGTTGCCTCCTAAGGATCCGAAAGGAAAGGAGATTGCTAATAGTAGTGTTGCCAATTGACGTTCAAGGAGCTCAGGATTTGAGGTTTGGGAATTTATTTGTAATTGCATAATTTTGATCTATTATGATTTATTGGTTTAAATTCTAGAAATTAACAGCGAAAATGTGTATATGTGTGTTTGATTGAAGTGTGTATTGTGAGATTTAAGTGGGTGTGGTGATTTTGTAAGTGAAAGTGAATTTGGATATGATTTTACATGAGTTTGGGCAAAATTTTGGGTTTGATGAACTTTTGGTGGATGAATTACATGTTGGAGATGTTTGGGGATTGTGTTTTCTATAGATTTTTGGCTATTAGAGCTGGAAAATTGACTCTATCATGAGCACGATAGAGCTCGGCTATTCAATCTCCTAGTGTGAAGTGCCTCTATCGCGGGGGCGACTTTGGTTGCGAGCACGACAGAGGGATTGGCTCCTGAGCATGGAGCCCGATTATCCGAGCTCTTGCCAAGGAATTGCCTTTGTCACGAGCATGACAGAGAGCTTGATTGCCAAGCTTGCACGGGACTGATAGCTTTCACGAGCATGACAATGATCTCCCTTGCCTCTTCTATCCCCTATGCTTTTATGTTATTTATTTGTGCCTTTTTGCATAATTTCTCTCGCATGTTTTGCAATTACATTTAGGAATGTACTACCATGTTATTCAATATCCTTGCATTATGGTTGATATGTGTGAATTATGCCTAGCATGCAAGAGTCAAGTTCGTGGATAGATAGGCACGCCTATAGAGTTTTGTAGCTGCAGCCCTTAGTGTTCTAGACCCTGATCAGGTCATCATTTTTGTCCTTCCGATCTTGAGTGTTTGGATCTTATTTAAGATCTCCAGTGAAAATGTTTTAGTACGAAAATGAAAGATATTGCTTTTATTTATGCCCACTGGTAGCCAGGGTTTACTCATTATCCTCTACTCTGAAATTGCAGGCATATATGTTGATTTCTTATGATTGCAACTTTGATGATGATAAGATATGGTTGTGGCTATATTATGTTACTCTTATGCGTAAATTATGATATAAGTGATATGTTTTATATGAATAATTGTGTACTTCTGTATGTGCCATATGTATGTGTTTTGCCTTGATGTCCACTGTGAGTGGTTGTCCATCTTTTGTTTTCCCTACTAAGTGTTATCGCTTAGCATGGGTGTTTTATCCATGTAGGTGTAGAAGCTGTCCGAGTTTTTGAGGAGTGCGATCCATAGCAGTCAGAGCCAACACATTAAAGAGATTATTTTTGTAGGTTGTCTTTTGTATTTTGTTATTCTCATGTAACTTTTAATCTTATAATGTATAAGATTTTTGTAAATATTTCAAGTAAGTAATTTCTATAATGATGAAAGGATTATGTAACCCCTTTTTGTAAAGAATATTTTGATATATGAATTGAGATTTTCTGTTGGCCCATTATTATGTTATAAGTTTTAAATTTATTGTATTTTGAATGTCTCTTCTCCTCTTTTATTATGTTTGTATGTTTTGTTCATAACACACTTATCTATACGGTCATTCACTCTCCTTGAGGGTGAGTTCCCCTACGTATAGGTATGGGGTGTTACAATCTTATTGCTATCAGAGCGTGGCTTGGTTTTTTTCTGGGCAACGGAAGAATAGAATTTTGTTTAGGATTGTGTTGGCCTGATGCGGATATTTTATGTTTTGTTATTAGATAGAGTCTGCACGTGGGTCCCTCGAGGGGTCAGCTAAGAGTGCTAATCCCCAAGAGTAAGATCAATCTGTGTTTTGTCCTGCTCAACTAGCTAGGGTACAACCTGAGGCTCAAGCCATGCCTTTTGAGGCTATGTTAATGATATCTCAAGATATGGCTTGAGTCTTAGAGACGGTGATGGCCCTAAGAGCTCCAATAGAGAGTGTAAGGAAGATATGAGCTGAGGACTTTTATGGGACTAGCTTGGATGAATCTGACACGGTAAAGCTTTGGATTGAGAAAGTGAAGAGGGTTCTAGAAGAGATTAGTTTCCCTTTGGATAAGAAAGTGGAGTGTACGGTGTCACTCTTGTAGGGTTCCACCTATGATTGGTGGAGATTGGTTTTGAGTCACCCTAGTTTCCTGACCCGGTCACATGGGAGTTCTTTGAGAGGGAATTTCATAATAAGTATATGACTAGGGCATATAAGGATGCTAAGTGGGCACAATTTCTGAGCTTTAAGTAGAGAGCATTGTCAGTTGCCGAGTATGAGAAGGAGTTTAGCAAGCTTAGCAAGTATGCACCTCTTGACGTTCTTACGAAAGATTTTAGGTGTTAGCACTTTAAGGCAGGTTTGAATGAGACTTTGAGGGCTATGCTTATCTCTTTGATGAGTTCTTCGATAGTGAGTTACTATCAGATTGTACAAGCAGCTTTGTGAGCAGAGCATTCAGAGTCTATTTTGAGGGAGAGAGCTCAGAGAAGGAATGCTCCGCATGGAGGTTCATCCTCTGGGAAAAGGTCTAAGGGTTCACAAGGGAATCCTCCAGATGAGTCTGCTTCTAGCCCTGCTTTGAGAGGTAGAAGACAAGGGTCTTCTCAAGGTTCTATCACTGGTAGAGGTGGTTCGGGTGGTTGAGGTGATTTAGCACTCAAGTGCTCCCATTGCAATAAGGGCCATCGGGGCGAGTGTCGTTGGTTGACTGGTGGCTATTTTAATTGTGGAAGCACAAATCACTTCTTGGCCAATTGTCCAAATTTATTTGAGAATGTCCAAGGGAAACAAGAGTCGAGTAGAGCGGGGTCTAATGCCTATCAGGCCAGTCGAGGTCATGGTGGCCGGCCTAGAGATGGAACTTCATTTGAGTCTGTGAATCGCCCAATTATGGCACCAGTGAGGGCATATGCCATGAGAGACTAAGAGAAGCAGGATGCACTTGAAGTGATTTGTGGTAAGTTTCTACTCCTTGAGACTGAATTGCAAGCTCTAATAGACCCTGGGTCCACACACTCATATTTGTGTTCTAATGAATTGTATGCTAAGTTGCCTTGTGTAAAGCATTTAGATTATGAGATTTGTGTGACCGGTCCGTCAGGGCATAGTGTCAACGTGAGTAGAGTGTATAGGAATTGTCCTTTGATGGTGCAAGGTGTAGAGTTTCCTGTGGATTTGATTAGTCTACCGTTCCGTGAGTTTGATTTGATTTTTGGATATGGACTAGTTGTGCAAACACCGAGTAGTATTGGATTTTCATAGAAAGACGGTAGTGCTTAAGAGTGGTCAGTCTGCAGTGGTTGTGAAAGGCTTGGGTTTTAGTTCCTTGGGGAATGTGATATCAGAAATACAAGTGAGGCAGTTTATGAGAAAGGGATGTGAAGCATTTTTGGCCTTGGTTTTGGATTCTACGCGAAATCAAGTTAAAATTTAGAATATCCCGATTGTAAAAGAGTTTGTGGATGTGTTTCTTGAAGAGTTACCGGGTTTGCCTCTTGAGAGAGAGGTGGAGCTATCCATAGAGATTACGGCAAGCACTACTCCTATTTCTAAAGCTCCTTATCGAATGGCTCCTATGGAATTGAGAGAACTAAAAACTCAATTACAGGAGCTGTTGGATAAAGGCTTTATCAAGCCTAGCATTTCTCTATGGAGTACTCCGGTTCTGTTTGTTAAGAAGAAGGATGGCTCTCTAAGGATGTGTATTGACTACCGGTAAATCAACAAGGTCACTATGAAGAATAAGTATCGGTTGCGTAGGATAGAGCAATTATTTTATCAGATTAGGGGAGCCAGAGTGTTTTCCAAGATTGATCTAAGTTCGGGTTATTACCAATTGCGGGTTAAGGATGTGGATGTAGCTAACCCTGCTTTTCGGACTCGATATGGCCACTATGAGTTCTTGGTGATGCCGTTTGGTTTAACCAATGCAGCAGTGGCCTTCATGGATCTAATGAACCGAGTCTTTAGGCCATATCTTATCGATTTGTAGTGGTGTTCATAAATGACATTTTAGTGTATTCTAAGAATGAAAGTGAGCATGAAGAGCATTTGAATTCAGTACTTCAAGTGTTGAGAGATCATCAGTTATTTGCTAAGCTTAGTAAATGTGATTTCTAGTTGAAAGAAGTGTTTTTTCGTGGACATATTGTAACACCCCCTTCCCATACGTAGGCGATCCCATCCGAGAAGGAGTGAGATGCCGTATGAGTAAAGGTGCCACCAAGCAAGTACAAAATAAAACATACATTCATTCATAGCATACATTCAAAAATACAGAATAATTAAAAACTTTACATAAAGAAAGCAAAGGCTGATCATGCATTACTATAATAAACTATTACAATAATGTTCTGATCAACTAGCTGAAACAAAATAATATTACATATACAAAATATAGTTACAAAAGCAGAAGCTGATACAGAGAGTTCTATACAAAAAGAATCATCACTAATACAAAACTGAGCCCTACACTAAAACCCTTCTGTGTTGGCTTGATGACGGCGACTCCCTCAAAGCAAAACTCCTTCCGCACCTGCACGGGTAAAAACACCGTGCTAAGCGATAAACGCTTAGTGGGGAAACACACATAAATAATGGACGGCCATTCACAATGGTCGTCAAGGCATAACACATTCACAATGGCAGAATGCAAAAGTTATAACATAATCCATATAAACATGCTCATATTTAGAAGCCATACAATCAGTATCTCATAAACATATCCATTCCAGAATAATCCAATATATGTTTCATCATTAAACTCATTTAGACAATCCATTCATAGCCAGATCAGATCAGAACAATTCCATTAACATTTAAAGAACACCTGCAGACTCTAGATAGTGGATAACGAGTGTACTGAAGGTACCTTACGGGTATGAATCGTATACTGAGGGTACCTCACAGGTACAAGTCAATTGTTATTATAATTATCAAAACATGTTATTCATATACTGAGAGAACCTTAAACAAGATCCTAATACTGAAGGGTTCGCGAGGAACCAAACGGGGACCTGATCGGGGTCCAAACTGAACTGAGGGCTGCAGCTAAAAGACTCTATTAGGCATGCCTAACTATCCACTTACTTGACTCTAGCAGGTTATGCGACATTCAAATCACATTTCAGAGTACGGAACATAATTCATCAGAAAATCATGGTATCACGCTTATCGAAGCATCAAACAGTAAGACATGCATCATACAACAGTAAATTCCATTCAGAAGAAATACCAAATTCATTTCTGAGTTAAAAACTAGGAAATTTCAAAAAAATGAGCTGAACGGAGAAACGGGCGAGATTGGCTGGTCACGAGACGTGACTGGCCTTCCCAACAGGCAGGTCACGCGACGTGACCTAGGGTCACGCGACGTGACTTGCTTGTTCCTCGCCGATCACGTTGCGTGATCTTCGCAAATCACGCAACGCCCTCGCAGGTCACGGCGTGACTGGACGTCAAGACTCGTGACGTGCTACTCCTTCGCAGATCACGTTGCGTGATCTCGCAGATCACGCCTCGTCTTTGCAGGTCGCACGACGTGACCAAGAGTCACGTCTCGTGACTTGCTTGTTCTTCAGCTGGTCACGCGACTGGCTTCTCAGCAGGCAGGTCACGACGTGACCGAGGGTCACGTCTCGTGACTTGCCTTCTTTCGTAGCGAGTCACGCGACAAGAAGAACTTCAACAGTACCTCGATTTTCCAGAATTTCCAGAATTTTCAGAACAAAGAATTCAATCCCAATTTGACTTAAAACTATACAAACCTGTTTTTACCTTCCAGAAATCATCCCAAACAACATAAGCAACAATTATACAACTCAATTCATCAAATAATTAATCAAATCAAATCAAGAACGTATGCATTCAAACTTACAAGAACATAAACCCTAGAATTTTACACTAAAATCAAAATCACACAATTTCACAAATAAACATTCCCAAACCTGGATTCTAAGCTTCTAACACTTAGTCCCACTGCTCCCAGCAACCTCTTTGCCTTTGGGATCGCGTGGAGCCTCAGCTAGAACACAAACACAATAATGAACATCAACATGCAACCCTAAATTAAAACTCAACCTGAAGAAGAAGATGAAGAATTACAGCAAGATAAAGACAAGGATATGCACTTACCAAGCTAGGGAATGCCAAGAGAGATTAACTTCACCAATTCAAGCTAGAATCCACACCACAATGCTTAAAGTAAAGAAAATGGAGAAAAAGAAGAGAAGAAACGTCAGAGAAAGAAGATAACGTGAATCTGTTATCTTCACTTCTTTCTTTTTCTTTTCTTTGCCCTAAGTATGTGTCCAAATCCTATTGGTGAAGCTAACTACTCACACCCTAACTCAACAAACATCACACACACACCTAATGTATTCCTAATTAAAACATCCTACAAATGGTATGCTCTGATGTACACAATTAATTCCTAACTAATTCACACACTAATGTCATGTAGGCACCCACATAATAATAAACTCCAAAATCATACATTTTACTGCAATACCCTTATGAAATGCTGAACACATGCGAATGCTTACACATACAGACAGACAGACAGGCTCATTCTACTAGGTGGCGAACGGGGTGTGACACATATTGTTCCCTCAGAGGGTATGCAAGTAGATCCATCTAAAGTTGAGGCCAATGTGGATTGGAAGCTGCCAAGGCATGTGTCAGAAGATAGAAGTTTTCTTGGCTTAGTTCGATATTATAGACGGTTTGTGAACGGGTTTTCGGTCATTTCTTCGCCTTTGACTAGGCTTCTTCGAAAAGGTGTGAAGTTTGACTGGTTTGAGAAGTGTCAAGCGTGTTTCGAGCAGCTTAAGAGGATGTTAGTGGAAGCTCTTATGCTTACTCAACCCATTTCGGGTAAAGAGTATGTTATGTACAGTGACGTTTCGGGTGTTGGACTTGGCTATGTTTTGATGCAAGATGGTAAAGTAGTAGCTTATGCATCTAGACAGCTAAAGCCTCATGAATAGAACTACCCGATGCATGATTTGGAGTTAGCAACAGTAGTGTTTGCTCTCAAGATTTGGCGACACTATCTGTATGGAGAGACTTGTAGGATCTTTACTGATCATAAGAGCTTGAAATATCTCCTAACTCAAAAAGAGCTTAATCTCAGGCAAAGGCAATGGTTAGAGCTTTTTAAGGACTATGATTGTATTATTGATTATCACCCCGGTAAAGCGAATGTGGTTGTAGATGCCTTGAGTAGGAAATGAGTTTCGGCTTTAACTTTGCAATGGGTTAGATGGAGATTTGATTCTGAAGGAGCTTTGATTACTTAGCTTAAAGCTAAGCCTTCTTTCATGCAGTTGATTATTAATGCTCAGAGAAACGACTTGAAGTTGCAACAGTTTGTGCAAGTGGCTCAAAGTGACTTTTTTATTAAGAATAGGGTGCTAAGTTATAGGAATCCTTTGTGTGTGACTAGTGATAATGAGTTGAAGAGGAAGCTTTTATTGGAGGCACATACTACGATTTTTACTATGTGTCCTGGAAGTGAAAAGATGTATAGAGATCTGAAGCAATTTTACTGGTGGCCGGGGATGAAAAAAGATATAGTAGATTTTGTTTCCAAGTGTTTGACTTGTCAACAGGTAAAGGCTGAGCACCAAGTTACATCTGCGTTGCTCAATCCGTTATCTATTCCTCAATGGAAGTGGGATAACATCACTAGGGATTTCGTATCAGGGTTCCCTTTAACTCAGCAAGTATGATGCTGTTTGGGTTATAGTTGATCAGCTCACCAAGTTAGCTCACTTTTTATCAGTTCGCCTTGACTATCTGATGGATAAGTTGGTGGAGACTTATGTTAATAAAGTAGTCCAATTGCACGGTATTCTGTTATCTATTGTGTCTGATAGAGATCCGAAGTTTACGTTGAAGTTTTGGAAAGAGTTACAAGTTGCTTTGGGTACCCAACTGAATTTTAGCACTGCTTTCCATCCTCATACTGACGAAAAATCAGAGAGAGTTATTAAGATATTAGAGGATATGTTTCGGGGTTGTATCTTAGAGTTTTCTGGTAGTTGGGATAGATATGTTTCTCTGATGGAATTCACATATAATAACAGTCATCAGAGGAGCATTGGGATGTCACCGTTTGAGGCTCTTTATGGAAGGAAATGTAGGACTCCAGTTTGTTGTTGGACTGAGTTATCGAAATGTTCTTTTATTGGTCCAGAATTGATCAGGGATACTGAAAAAAAGATCAGAGTAGTGCAGCAGAATTTAAAGGTAGCCAAGGACAGATAGAGATCTTATGCTCACTTGAAGCGAAAGGATATTCAGTATCAGGTTGGGGATAAAGTGTTCTTGAAAGTGTCACCGTGGCGGAAGGTTTTGCGCTTTGGCAAGAAGGGAAAATTGAGTCCGAGATTCATAGGACCGTATGAGATTTTGGAAAAGGTTGGTCCAGTTGCTTATAGGTTGGCCTTGCCGATGGAATTAGCCAAGTTGCACGACGTATTCCATGTATCAACACTTCGTCGATACAGATCAGATGCATCTCATGTGTTATCGGCTTAAGATGTGAGGGTTCAATCTGATTATTCATATTCTGGTTCAAGAAGTGAGACAACTAGGGTATTATGTTAACATCATGGAGTTGAAGAAGCTACATGAGAACCAGAGTCAGCAATGAGATCTCAGTATCTGCATTTGTTCAGTTCAGGTGAGAATTTCGAGGGCAAAATTCTTTTAAAGAGGAGAGATTTGTAACACCCTGGATCCCACCCTAGTAGTTTTAAGCTTGTGTGTGTGTCAGAGTGTCTTTGCGTGATTTGTTAAGTTCTAAGGCATAATTGTATGTTATTTATTTGTGTGTGTGGTGTGTTTGTGTGGTTAGAAGAATAAGAAGAATTAGTTGGGAATTTGTCAAACACACCACAACTTTGTGACAAGTGGTTAGTGAGGGGCTATATAAACTTAGGAGAGTGAAAATGAGAGACTCTCCCGTTTCCTCTTCCACATTTCTTCCTTTTCTTCTTCTTTCCTTCTCTTCTTCCTCTTTGCTCACTTGAATCTCTTTGGGTTGGTGATTTGTGTTGGGTTTGACAAATTCAAGAGCTATTTGAGTAAGTTACTCTTCTTCTTCTTCTTCTTCTTTCCTCCTTGTGTTTCCCATTGGTGTGTGTGTGTTTGTATTTAAGGTTTTGAGTTTTGTGTGTTTTGCGTTTGTTTGATCAAAGTTACCTCCTAAGGATCCGAAAGGAAAGGAGATAGTAGTGCCGCCAATTGACGTTCAAGGAGCTTAGGATTTTATGTTTGGGAATTTGTTTGTAATTGCATAATTTTGATCTATTATGATTTATTGTTTTAAATTCTGGATATTGAGTGTGAAAGTATGTATATGTGTGTTTGATTGAAGTGTTCATTGTGGGATTTAAGTGGGTGTGGTGATTTTGTAAGTGAAAGTGAATTTGGGTATGATTTTACATGAGTTTGGGCAAAATTTTGGGTTTGATGAACCTTTGATGGAATTGTTTATTTTGTTGGGTTAAACCATGATTAATTAGTACAAAATGTGGGTTTTGTGTTATATAACATGTTTTGAATGCTTATTGATGCTTGGATTTAGTTTTGGTGGATGAATTGCATGTTGGGGATGTTTGGGGATTGAGTTTTCTGCAAATTTTCAGTTGTTGGAGTTGGAAAATCGACTCTTTCGTGAGCGCGACAACCATTGCAATTGCGACAGAGCTCGGCTATTCGAGCTCCCAGTGTGAAGTGCCTCTGTCGCAAGCGCTATAGAGGGATCGGCTGTCGAGCATGGAGCCCAGTCATCCTAGTTCTTGCCAAGGAATTGCCTCTGTCGTAAGCGTGACATCGGTCGTGAGCATGACAGAGAGCTCGATTGTCAAGCTTGCATGGGAATGATGGCTGTCGTGATCTCATTCTTGCACGTGAGCGCGACAATGATCTCCCTTGCCTCTTCTGTCGCGAGCAGGACTATGTCACAGCCGCGATAGAAGCTTTTCTGCTCTTTTATCACGAGCGCGACAGTCCCTTTAGCTTTTATGTTACTTGTTTGTGCCTTTTTGCATGATTTCTCTCTCATGTATTGCAATTACATTTAGGAATGTACTACTATGTTATTAAATATACTCGCATTATTGTTGATATGTGTGAATTATGCCTAGCCTGTAAGAGTCAAGTTAGTGGATAGATAGGTATGCCTATAGAGTTCTATAGCTGTAGCCCTTGAGTGTTCTGGACCCTGATTAGGTCACCGTTTGGATCCTCAAGATCCTAAGTGTTTCGATCTTGTTTAAGATCCCCAGTGAAAATGGTTTTGTATGAAAATGAAGGATTTTGGTTTTGTTCGTACCCACGGGTAGCCAGTGTTTACTCGTTATTCGCTACTCTGAAATCGCAAGCATATATGTTGATTCTTTCATGATTTTAACTTTGATGATGATAAGATATGGTTGTGGCTATGTTATGTTACTCTTATGCATAAATTATGATATAAGTGATATGTTTTATATGAATAATTGTGTACTGTTGTATGTGACATATGTATTTGTTTTGCCTTGACGGCCACTGTGATTGGTCGTCCATCTTTTGTTTTTCCCACTAGGCATTGTCGCTTAGCACGGGTGTTTTATCTATACAGGTGTGGAAGCTATCAGAGTTTTTGAGGAGTGCGATCTACAGCAGTCAAAGCCAACACATTAGAGAGATTCTTTTTGTAGCTTATCTTTTGTATTTTGGTATTCTGATGTGACTTTTAATCTTATAATGTACAAGATTTTTGTAAGTATTTCAAGTATGTAATTTTTATAATGATGTAAGGATTATGTACCCCCTTTTTGTAAAGAATATTTTGTTATATGAAATGAGATTTTCTGTTGGCCCATTATTGTGTTATAAGTTTTAAATTTATTGTACTCTGAATGTCTCTTTTCCTCTTTTGTTATGTTTGTATGTTTTATTGATAACACACTTATCTATATGGGCATTCACTCTCCTTGAGGGTGAGTTCTCCTACGTATAGGTATGGGGTGTTACATCAGACTCCATCTAAACTCTACACAAGACAACATCTGCATTAGGCCATGACTCTAGATAGACTCATACACATCTAAACACCTTATAGTCCAGAACCATCTACCTAAGCATTGATACCACTGAATTGTAACACCCCAATACCCCTTGGGAGGAATACTGGGTTGCTACGCACACACATAACTCATTCACATGTTAAAGTGGAAGCAATATTCATATTACAAAAAAAAAAATGTATTAACATCCTTTCCATTACATGATCAAAATATACATATGGCAGTACAAAACATCTCCTTAGCAAATACACTATACAAAAAGAATCTTAACAAAAAGCAAAAAGCTTCACTCCAATCCTAGTGGCTAGCAGATGGATGACTCTCATAACCTAACCGAACCTACATACCTACACATATAAAGCACTTGTGATATGCGATAACGCTTAGTGGGGTTATATAGATACAAGGGACTACACATACAATCACAATAATGCAAAAGATGTACACAATTATACTCACTGCCATAATTAGCCATAATTAAAGGTAAAAACATAATATGAACATAATTATCAATAGCACAACAAAAACAATTACCTGTACCTTTCATGCCCATAATAATAATCACGTACATTCTCACAATACATAACACATGCCTTAGTCATAGCATTATCAAATACACTTGCTAAAGCATGGTCTTATCTCAAGCATTAACATGAATGCTCAAAAACAATCATTCAATTACTAAAGCAATAGCTTAAAGCCAAATAGCCAACTAGGAAGCCTGAACTTGAGTACTTCAGATACTGATTGGACACATTATCTGAACACACAAAGGATATAAGTCTCAAATTATACTTATACCCGAAGGTAACAGAAGAGACCGAAATCTCTAAATAAAAGACCCATACGAGTCTATAGAGCAGCTGCACCAAACCCTTTATAAGCATGCTTATCTATCCACTACCTTGACACTTCAGGCTCAACAAACACTCTAATCACAATATTTCATGTACAAGTTAAGCAAACCATCACATGGTTTATGCATATACATATAAGCTTAATATGCAGGTACATTCATAATCAATGCAATGCTATGCATAAATAAGAAGAAAAAGGCTTAACTTACAACTTTGCCCAGTATCGCGCTCACGACATAACCTAACATATGAGTATGTTGTAAACGCGAGCATCATCGCTCTCGCGATAGAACGCCAAGGTGGCTTCTGTCGCATCCGCGACGGAGTTCATGCTCTTGACAAAGCTCGGCATAGCTCGGCCATACGCGAGGAAGCTCAGCAGGCTCAGAGATGCACGACAGGCAGACCTCGCCAAGGAGCATTTTGTCACACTCATGACAGAACATAACTCAAGTTCAACTCCAAGCAAAATAAACCAATCAAACACAATTTACATACCAGCTCAAAACTCACTAGCATATCCTTAAAAATTCATGCAATAAGCATTTCAAAAACACCATTTAAGATTAAACTCAATCAAATACTAACATTAATCAAAATAACAATTAAACATAATTAGCATAGCAATTGCTCTTCATGACAAAATCTCAACATTTGCCACATGCAAATCTAACTAAGATCCTAAATTGAATAAAAACACTACTTCAAACATACTCATTTACTAATAATTCAAACATGCATCAACAACAAAACATATCACAACTCAAAGCACACATGCAATTCATTATCAAAGCACACGATCCCAACCTCTATAATGTAGCTCAAACTCTACTCTTCAAGATCACACCTTCTCCTTGCCCTTCTCTTTCTTTCTATCAATAGCTTCTTACACAATCAAAGAACACATACACTATTAGTCCATTAACCCCAATAGCTCAATAAACAAGAAGAAGAAAGGGGTAGAAGAAGACCACTCAAAACCAAATTACACTTACCTTCTTAGCTTCACACAAAAATCACTTCAAACCATCCAATATAATTAAAACTCAAAGCAACCAAATGGAGAAAAAGAATAAAAGTTCAAAATGCAGAAAATGAAGGAATGGGAAAGAGAAAACTGAGAGCAAGTGGGAGAGAGGTTTGGATTGCATGTGATCCCATTGGGACTGATTTAACCACTCAAACACTTTACATTGCATGCAACAATCCATGTGGCACACTCTCCTCTTGCCACCTAAGCCTCTCTTGACAAATGTCCCACTTCAAACAATTTCCTTAATTAGTCCATGGCAAATCTCTCTTAAGTCCCTCCACTAAAATCTTTTGTGCAAAATCTTTACTTATCTCATTCAATTAAGTCCTTAATAACTCATAAATTCACTCTTAGTCCAATTCTTTTGTATGCTTACAATACAATTATACCACAAATCCTATTAGGGTATAATCCGGGTTGTTACAGTACTGTTTTAATTGAGCAATATTTTAGGCACTTAATTATATGCTGAATTTTTAAAGAAAGGCACATATATATATAACATGACGACAAAGAATTTATATAAAATTAAATGTGCAATTATTTTTTTTGAATTATAAAATATATGTGTGGAATTACAATACAAATTCATATATGTGATTTTACTTGATATGATTGAAGTTTTATGGCTTATTGTGGTTAATCCTTTAGCGATAATTATTTGGTGCCTGAGTATCCTTGTTACCACAATGTGATTGAATTAATACTAAATGAATAATTTCCTACAAACATCGAGTCGTCAATAGATAGGCATGCCTATAGGGTCTTTCATTGCTGCAGCCTATGTGTCTTGACCCCGTTTGGGTCCCTATGTGTTTTACCTCCTATTGGATCCCTATGTGTTTATGGATCTTGAACAGATCCCTCTGCATATGGATTATATAAATGAATGTACCTCTGGATACCTATGGTTTTAACCCGTTATCCACCACTTTGAAAAAATGGAGGCACGTTTTGGTTAAAGAAAATAATATTGGTCAATGTTGAATATATGGACATGTAATTAATAGTAAATGTGTGAAGCTCTATGGTGTATTTTATGATGCTTAATTATGTTATTTGCTATTTATATTATTGATTGTTCATAATGATGTAACATATACCTGTCTTTGCATTGATGACCGATGTGAGTGGTTGTCCATTACATGTATTTCCTCACTAAGCCTTTGTCCATAGCACGGGTGTTTAATCCGTACAGGTTTAAGAGACCCATTGATTTTGAAGGACAATTCGCATCCCCGAGAGATAACACATTAGGTGTAAGCGCTTTATGTAGGTTTATATTTTATTGTAATATTGTAATTGTAATGTTTTGGATGAAATGTAAAAATTTATGGTATGTAATTTATAAGATCTAAGTGATTTATATGTATATATGTAAAGTTAATGTAATGATATGCATGACCTTAGTTTGATGCATGTAAATTATATGTGATTGTGACGCGTATCAAACCCCGTAGGTCCCGAAAACCCACTTTTAGGATGTTCGAGATAGGTTCATAAGACCCTAAAAGATTACGGGGCATCTATTCTGGACAATAAGAGGTATTTTGGAGTCTCCACCCAATACAACATTGGGAAAGGTCAGCTAGGTTCGTTGAGCCTAAGACAAAGCGTGTGAGTCTATTTTGGGCAACGAGAAACATTTTGGAATTCTCATTCTAATAAAACATTGGAAATGGTTCATCTAACCTCATGAAGCCTAAGACGATGCGTACTACTCTATTTTGGGCAAGCGAGAGATATTTTGGAGTTTCCATTTTGATAGAACATCGAAAATAGTTCATCTAATCTCACGAAGCCTAAGGCGATGCATGTTAGTCTATTTTGGGTGACAGGAGATATTTTGGAATTCCCTTTCCAATAGAACATTGGAAAGCTTCATCTAACCTGGTAAAGCCTAAGACCAGATAGAGTTTGGGACTTCACTCTTATTCATACCTCAATTAAAATTATATGTTAGTTTTTAAATTAAAGTTTCATTCCTTTTCTCACACAGTTTAAAGCAAATTATTAAAGCGCATATCAACCACATAATGAAAACTGTAAATAAAGTAAATTTATAACAAAAGAGATAAAAGAACAATTATTTAAAATAAAACCAGTGGCAGAATACAACCTCCACAGTAGATAATATGTAAATTATACACAAAACATGATATTTGTTAGGGATTAAGACATTGGTTCTTGCATGCATACTTAAAAAGAATAATGTTAATGTGATAATTTTGTTTGGGGAAAAAAATAGGTCATTGGTCCTATTTTATTTATTTAAAAACTTGTTCGTTTGTAGAAATTCTTTACCGTTTTTGTATCAATGAATGCGGGAACAATGTTTATAATGAACAAAAATGAAACAAAATAAACTAAAGAGAGAAAATAGGGTAGAAGAAATGAACCGAATTTTTGATTCTGCATCATTCTAACCAGTTCCCTATTTTGGCATACAAAACTAAACCAAAACAAACAAAAAAAACTCAAAAAAACACATAACCCGGTGGCAAAATAATAAAATAAAATAATAATAGAAAGAATTAATAGAAATAAATTAAATAATTGGAATAACAAGAAAGGAGTAAATGAATTCTCTTAAAATGAATAGAAATAAAGTTTAAAAGAAAAGAATAATGGAATTAACAAAGAAAGGAGGGAAAGAGACCCAAGGACGGCCAGATCGCCCGTGCGACGGGCGTCCCTGGGCTGACCAAAGAGTAGAAGGGATTCCCTGCGACGGCCCATCGCTCACTTGATCAATGGCCATCCGTGAGGCCTTCAATCCGTCGGTCATATAATGGCCCAAATACCGGGTTAGAAGTATACATTGGATGTTTACAGTGTCTTTAGTGTGAGATCAGTGTAGAGTGATGTCATAAGTATGATTATGTGGAATAATATTGAGCGTAAAGTGTGTTTGTGGTATAGAAATTGCAGGGTGGTTAACCTTGGGATAGCTATATAGCTGGCTCGGTGTCCGTCGGCCGAAAAATTCTAATTTGGTAAAAATGATTTGTCGGTCGTCAGGAGTCTAGTGGTGAAATCTGGAGTGAAAACGGAGTTAAAATGGCCTCCGAAAATCATTCTGAAGTTGGCCTCCGGTTCGGTTCAAATGGAACTGGGGTTTGACCGAGGTTTTACTGAGCATTTAAAAATATTTATTGAGCTCTAATGGGTTGGTAGTGGGAAGTATAAAGGCATAGAATAATTTCCTGTAAGTTTTGTCACCATTAGAATTGGGTTTTACGACAGAACAAAAAGTGGTTGAATTAAACCCATTTAAGTGAATTGGGGCCCAAATGCACTCTGATTGAGCTAAAAATTTATAGGGAGGCTATTTTTGATATTTTAAGAATGATGGAATTGGTTACAAGTGAAATTAAGGTGAGCAACATATAAATGCTTTGAAACAGTGGAAATGAACCGAAAACCAAAATTTTGGTTCAAACCGGTCGGACCACTTGGATTTGACTGGTTTGATTCAATTATGGACTATATAAGGAAGGGGGAAGCCAGATTTCTCTAGCAAAACCGCCCTCCTTCTTCTTTCTCAAAACCAAATCCATCTTTCCTCACTTTCCTACATTTTTCTTCTTCTTTTCTGCAATTTCTCCCTAAATCTTAGCCTCTTAAAGAAACTTCAGCCCCTATAGAACATAAAGACAGTGATTGGAGTCCATTTGGAGCACTGGAAGTTGGATTTTTCTTGTGTACAAGGTTTAGGGTCAAATTTGAGGCAAGAGATTTAGGTATTTTTAAATTGGTTTATTGGTCCTTATAGGGGTTTTCAAGGGTGTAGAGTTCATTTATGATGTTAGTTTGTAAAAAGGAAGCATGGATTTGATGTTATGGTGTTATTTGAATTTGGCCACCTTAGGTTTTCAATGGAAGATAGTTGTTTCATGGGTTAAAGGCTATGGAAATGAAGCTTAGGGAGTGGAGATCAAGGAAATAAGGTTAGTGGATACAATATCCTTCTTTTTCCATTGATTATGTATGTGTTTTATATTATATCTAAGTGTGAACATGAGATTTAGGCATGTTTAATTAAATCTAACTTGATAAGCATGCTTAGTGGACTTTAATAAGTATATAAATATGCTTAGAATAAATTAAAACATTATGGTATAAAAATACACATGTAGGCCGAATGAACACTTAAGGAATTGAAAATGTATATATGAGTTTTATGGCCTATAAATGATGATTATAATGTATAGAACATGTATAGTGTATGATGGAATAGTTAAAAGATTGAAAAGCAAACTTAATGAATTTATATAAGCTTAGGCAAATGGATTATTAAAGGAAATAATGAGATATGTTGTGAAATAAGGTATATAATTGGTAATTATGATGAGTATAATATGAAAATAGTATGATTGAATAATTAAATGAAATTAAAGTGAACATAGTGAGAAGCTAGTGTGTTGGCCGAATTGAATAATGAAGAATTTAATCATGTATATTAGTATTTATGGCATGTAAAGGATGTTTATAATAAGCATAACATCCAATTGGAATAATTAAGTGGTTAAATAAATTAAAAGTGAACATAATGATATAATGATGCTTTGGCCGAATTGAGTGTATTGGAATAATAAAGTGTATTTTGATATTTTAATGTATATAATGGCATTAAATGATTAATTGATGATAAATGAGTGTGTATGCAAAATTATAAGTGATAATGCGGTGTATGCCAAAATATGTATATTGGCATAATGTGAAATTCAAGTGAAATTATGATGATATTTGCCCTTAGTAATAGTTTCGTAGAAAAATCTAGTCCAGGATATAATTGGCTAGCCATAGAGATTTCACGCCGCGGTACAAGTCATGGCGACTCGATATTGATAGGCCAATGACGGTCTATCTCAGTGTACAGTGTATACAATATTTACAGTGATCAATGTAGTGCAGTGCAGTGATAAATGGTCCCATTTGGATCATTCTATATTGTAGTGGATCTGTGGGATCCACTTCCCGCGTATCCGGTTGGTAGATTTTCTATCGGGTTTATACTAGGGGCATTATGGTATTAAAGTGATAAAATTGTTTAAAATAGAGAAAAAAGTGAAAATGAGTGAAAATGGTACTAAATTGGAATAAATAGAAAGTTTAGCGATAAAATGGTAAAGTGACATTAATTAGGTAAAAAGTAGTAAAGTTAGGTAAAAAGTGTGAATGTAAGGGTAATATGGTAATTATAGTAAAATATGAAGTTAAAATGGTAATTTAGTGTAAAAGTGATAAATTAGGGACCTAAATGTAATTTGGTAAATTAATAAGATTAAAAGTGGAATTTAAGTGTGAAAAGGGTAAATTGGTAATTAAAATAATTAAGAACGGTAAAAGTAGAAAAAATAAGATTAAGTGAGGTTAAAAGTGTAAATAAAGAATAATTAAGGACATAAATGGAATTAGTGTAAAAGAAGGAACATAGATGGTATTATGATAAAAGTAGGGATATAGATGTAATTAATGGAAAAGTCAAGGGTAATATTGGAAAACCAAGGAAAAAGATTAAAGGCAAAACTGTAATTAATGAAATAATAAATTTAATGAAAGGATTAAAATGTAATTAGTGTATAATAAAGTTTATATTGTTTAATTAGGTAATTGAATTGATGAATTAATTGGCTAATATAATTAATGATTTAATAAAAAAATAATAATAGTAAATTAAAAGTGAAATTTAGATCAATTAGTGGCCTAATTGTAATTATAGTAAATTGAAGTGGTCAAATTTGGAATTTAAGGTAAGGCAAGGAGTAAAGTGTATTTTGGATTAAAATGTTATGGTAAGAGTTAAATGATAAAGTGTATGATAAAATAATAAAGACGTATAGTAATGAAATTAAATAGGGACATTTTGTAATTTAAAACAACTAAGGGTAAGATTGTATGTTAATATAAAGATTAGAAACTAAATCATAAATTTACAGTAGTAAAACTAATTAATATATTATAGTGTAGTTAATTGTTGACACAGATATTAAGTGCATATTTGTTAAATGGGTGAATAAGTAATCGATGAAATTGGAATATTGTAGTGTAATTAATAAGTAATTGAATAATGATTTTAAATTGACCTAAAGTATAATTAGGCATGTGAGTGTAATTAAATTGGGTTTATAAAGTGACAGAATTGTAAATAGAATATAAGCACAGGTAAAAATATACATCAGTGACACTAATGTGAATAAGTGGAAAAAGTAAGTAAAATTAAGGTAATTGTTCGAATAATGTTAATGTAGGGATCAAATAATACATTAAATAAAGGACGACTATCGATTAAAAATACTACAACATTAATTGCGAAAATTGACTGATAAGTGAAGTGATGGAAATATCGATTTTGATATACATTGGTAAATTAGAAAGTGACACAGGAATTAATAAATTAACAATGTAAATAATAATGATAATCTTAATCTTAATAAAGTGAAATAAAATGATAAAATTGTAAATTTTAATTATGGAAAGATTATTAAAGGGGGCATAGTGAATTAAATTACAAGTGTAGGATTATTGAACAAAGGCTATAAGGCTGACAAACTAAGTTTGTAATTTGCTAAATTGAAATATTAAGAATATTAAATTAAATATAATGGAAAATAAGGATTTTAAGGGTAATAGTGTTAAATGGTAGCGTGATTAATAGGAAGTGTCAATATAAAAGAAATTGATAAACCCATTATGATGTTAATTGTATAAGTGAATAAAAATTGAAAAGTAATTTACATATTAATGATAAAACTATAATGATATAAACTGTGGATTAGATGATTGTTAAGATTTACATTAAATATATAATATTGAATAATTGATAAGGAATTTTTAGAATAAATGATAGAAGTGATAACTATGTTAGTAATAATAAAAATAGTATCGTTTGGAGAAAAAGAAAGAAAATAATGATAAAATAGTAAATATTGAAATAAGCTAGTGATTAAATTATAGTGTAAACCATTCAAGAAAAAATATGCCTCGAAACCGAAGAAAGCGGTTAACCCAGTGAAAGATTTAATATAGTGAAGGATATTAATGTAAGAGAGTTAGTATAGTGTAAAAAAGTAAGTAAAAGTATTAGATCAATGTCATTAATGTCGAAAATAATAACTAATACATAAGTGGACCAATAAATAATAGAATTACCGATTATAGACTATAATTCGGTATATATATAAAGAAAGAAAAGAAGAATGGTTAATAGAATTGATTATTAATTGACAGACTAAAGGTAATATAATCAGTGTTGAAATTATCAGTGTACATAGTAAAGATATTGACAAAAGAAACAAAAAGGATAAAGGAAGTGATAAGAATAATTATAGAAGCAAAGTAAATAAACATGTTTATAAGATAATTTCGAAATGATCGATATAACTAGCTTTTAAAGTAATAGAAGTACGCAACAACAGAATATCATAGGAGTTAAACTGAAAGTGATAGTGAAATTGACGATGACGTAATAGTGTTTAATGTAATTATAGAATAGTGATGAAGGTAAAGATATTGATAGTGATAGCAATGATAGTGATTAAAGAAAAGATAATGATTATCGTAAAAGTATATTAAAACTGTCTAAAAGACTCAGAAATAAATATTACCAGAATCTAAGTAAAGGAAAACAATTACATGTGCATGCATGTAGGATTAGTATGGAAAACTTAGGATATATATCCACCATTGGGTATAATGTTATGCGCACACGTTATAATAGTTTAGACATGGTGGCAATAGAAGGAATGATCGAAGGCGTAGTGACAATAGAAGGAAGGATCGATGGCAAGGATTGAAGGATTGGCATGCCATGTATATGATCACAGTAGGGAGAAGCAATGGTATGTGTGCGTGAACTGTATGTTAGTGCATTGTTATTTTTATTGTATATGCATGTTGTGAATGTTGTTGAAAAAAAAAAAATTCCACTGGATTATCAAGTACTTTATAGTGCAGTGCTGTGACATCCGGTATCCATATCATTACGGGTATAAGGCCATTACAAGTCACCTACAGACTTTAAAAAAATGGGAAAATCAACCAAAATCCAAGATTGTCATATTTTAATTCATTTTTTTTACGCAATAAATTATCAATAAAGCCAATAAAGCGATGAAATGGACTAATTAGAATGAATTAATTCATGTTATGCAATGACTAATCCAAAACGTTTACCCTTAGAATGTTAATTTTCGGAAGGTGAATGTCTTGTGGATCTCCCTTGAACTCTACAAGGATATGTTGACCAGTGAAAATTGTTTAAGGAAAATTTGTCTTATAAAATAAACTGTTCTTTTGAAATGATTTTGAAATTTTAAGAAAGTAAATCAAGAGAAAAGAAAATTGTTTTAACTTTCTCGAGTTCTTCCTAATTCATCTTTCGAAGATTTCAAAAAATCGATATGAAAAGGAAATCCTTTGCTTTTTGAAAATCTAAAAATTGCCAACCTTAAATTTCTAACTCAAAAATTGCTAACCCAAACCTTGATCCTCAGTCTGCTATTTATAAGCTAATTGAGGATATGGATAAGAAATTCAATCTTTTTAAAATTCAAATTAAAAATTCAAATCTTTTTAAAATTAAAATTAAATAATTCAAATCATTTTAAAATTCAAATAATCCTTAAAGATAGATACCAAATCTATTTGAATTCAAATTAGATTTTAGAGGATAAAATCAAATCCTTTTGAATTCAAATAAGATTTTAGAAGATAAAATCAAGTACTTTTTAATTGAAATTAAATTTGGAGATAAAAACAATTTTTTTTTTTATTTAAATTTGATTTTATAAAATAAAATCAAATGTTTGATATTTATCTTAAGGATAAACATTAAAAAAATTGGAATTGTTCCATAAAATTGCCTCCAGGACAAGACAGATCCTCATGTGCGAGCGAAGAGCATCACTCGTGCAAGGGGCAGGCAACCTCAAGCATGAGCGATGGGTGTCACTGGCTCACTGTTGGGTATCGGTCACCGAAAAGGGGCAAAACCTTAAAGAAAAAGGCCCATTCCGAAGCAAAAGAGAACTTTTAAGGATTTTTAGTCACCAATATCCCTAAAATTTGTGAATTTCAAGGGCGCCAACCTGCGAATTCACTCATTGTCCTGTATAACAGGTACCGGTATCTTCATCGAGTAACTCTAATCTGGGCTTTCTCGGGACTCGATTTCTACAGTTGCCCCCAATTTTTGGGAAACTAGCGTACTAGTGTCTAGATGAGCCAAAATTCTGAGAAGAAGGAAATGAGCGCCTACCTGAGGCACTCCTTACCTATTGCTATGTTGAAGATTGGAGATGGTGGCTTCTGATTATCACCACTAAGTCAATCTTAAGACTTCGCTCTGAAGACTTCGGTGTTGAAGATCAAGGATGGTGGCTTCTGATTGTCGCCACTAAGTCATTCTAAAGACTTTGCTCTAAAGACTTCGATGTTGATGATCGGGGATGGTGGCTTCTTATTGTCACCACTAAATCATTCTGAAGACTTCGCTCTGAAGACTTCGCTCTGAAGACTTTAGTGTTGGAGATCAGGGATGGTGGCTTCTAATTGTCGCCACTAAATCATTCTAAAGACTTTTATTAATCTTTCCAGTCACATAATCGTCGCCATTGAGTTGTACTGTATTCTACTACGACTTATCTGGGAAAAGACTTTCCTCTGATGAAGCCTACAATTAAATTACTGAGCTATTACGATTTCAGGCTTTATATTGTGAACCATAACCATACTCTACTTACAACTCATTTTGCAGAAAACTCTCCTCTGGCAATGAATTCAACTTTTGTATCGTGAGCTGTAAGCATATTCTACCAACAACTCATTTGGTAAAAGGCTCTCTTCTGATGAATCTGACTTTCGTATCGCGAGCTATAAGCATATAACCCATTTTACAGAAGACTCTAATCTAATGATGAATTCGACTTTCGTGTTGTGAGCTGCAAGCATATTCTACTTACAATTCATTTGGCAGAAGGCTCTCTTCTAATGATGAAATCGACCTTCATGTCATGAGCTGTAATCGTACTCTACTTACAACCCATTTTGTAGAAGACTTTCTTCTGATGATGAATTTAACTTTCGTGTCGTGAGCTATTAGTGTATTCTACTTATAACTCATTTGGCAGAAGGGTCTCTTCTAATGATGAAATTGACTTTCGTATCATGAGCTGTAGGCATATTCTACTTCCAACTCATTTTGCAGAGACTCTCCTCTGATGATGAATTCGACTTTCTTGTCGAGAGCTGTAAGCATATTCTACTTGCAACTCATTTTGCAGAGGACTCTCCTCCGATGATGAATCCGACTTTTGTGTCGTGAGTTGTAAGCATATTCTACATGCCACTCATTTTGATATATTGCTAACCACCATCAGGCTTGCATGGAATATGTTTTCCTATAATTTCAAAGAACTTTGTTAATTTATTACATCAACTGGATCCTTTTAAAGCATAAGTTCTACATCTTTTATATTCTCTTATTGTCATTTATCATTTATCTTTCTTGTTCTTTATTTTCCCTATTTTCTTTTTGTTCTATTATTTTGATGCGTCAAGTATTTTGAAGCAAAAAAAAATGAAATTTTGACAAAAATACCTATATCACTAAAATGAAATAGATTTTAACAAAACGTAAATTTTATTAAGTAATATGCAAAGTTTGTACATCAACAAATACATTTACAAAATCTCCCTGAACTGCACTATAGAGGGGAGTAATCTGAAGGCTCCTTTAGATCCTCCACATTAGCTAATAAATGGATCGGCTGAGTGCTAGATGAGGACGGCCCTATTCGGGAGGTGAACGGCCCGATTCTGGATGAGGAGGGCTGACCCCTAAATATTAATAGTCCCGACCTAGAGGAGGAGGGCTGACCCCTAAATGTCAATGGACCAGTCCTTATAACTGGCTGCGGAGGGATGATGACTGCTGGTGGAGATGGTGGTGGTACTGGCTTCTCTACTTGGCGGGCCTACTGAAACTGGACCCGAGCGTACCCATCTAAGAATGGTTGAGCACAAGTTTTGAAGAATCCTAGAGCCTTGCTAATCACCCTGGCCAGCTGCGTGAAGACCTATATTAGCTTTGAGCTCTAGTGTCTGGTTGCTTCTCTGATCCCTATCAGTCTAGTCTCTACCAGCTCCCCCAGCTCTCTGATGGACTTGGATACAGTCGGTATGAAAGCCTCTAACGTCCCCACCCGGCACCTGAGAGAAATAACTAACTCATCCACCATCTAGACAACCTCATCGATCCTCTGAGCTGCGGCCGCCTACCAGGCGCTCAGCCCTTGCCTCAGCTCCTCAATTAGCCTCTCCTGCTTGTCCAAGTGCTCACTGAGTATCCTATCCCTCTCCTCCATCCATCGCTCCATGGCAGTGAGGGCAGTAGTCACTGCTAAAATGATGTCCTGCTGAGCCGGTTAAGAAGGTGGTGGTGGGTTGGGCCGTGACGGCTTTGCCTGAGGCTCTGGTGGTGGATGAGCTGTGGATGTAGATATCTCCTAGTGGCCCAGCTGACTATATGGATAGAATCTCCGGGTCTCACGAGCAGCAAAGTGCTGGACCTATGGTGGTAGTGGCGTGAGGCTCTGAGCCCACTGTGATGCTGGAGTGTGCAGCAGATCCTCCAAGTCTATCTCTAAATCCATGTCAAATGGGGTATATGGCTGCTCCTCCTCTGACTGAGGCTACTGTGGAGGCTATTCCTCCCCTTGGGGCTGGTGTGGTGGCTACTGCTCCTCCTGGGGCTCTCCCAGAGCATCCTCGGCAGGCTGGAGTGGAGGGAGGTGAAAGAGGCATCTGGGTTTTTCCACCGTGAGTAGCCTGTACTCCTCTAGATGATCAGGTGCATGTGCTATCATCCCCATAGTCTAAGTTGCTGCTGCATCCACATAAATATCCTCATCTAGCGAAGGCCCAAATCACCTGGGATGAACTCTCTGATGTAACAGGTCTGGTTGTACCACATCCGGGGCATATAGAAGGGGCTGCCCCCCGTGCTAGCCTCACCAAATTAGCCAACATCTCATGGCTAATATTGGGGCACTGGCCCATCACTATTGCCTATAAGCTCCAAATATCTATCCCGTTAACTGAGCCAGGGTTACCTGCCTAGCCCAAATAGGAACTGGAAAGTACTTTATGCACATACCTCAACGCCTATGACAAGAGCATAGTGCTCATCACCGCATCATGGTCATATGGTGCCCCCGGCTTAGTGATGGCCTCCCAGTGCTGCCTCCTGATGGCTCTCTGTGGTGTCACGACATCTATCTCATGCGGGAGTCCCATGGCCTATGCAAAAACTCGGCGGGAGATACTAAAGTGGTCTCCCCGGATCCGAAACTGAATCAGCCCCTCCTCTGTATCAGATCTCTAGAAACCCCTGTATTGGAAGGTGGCTAGGAACTCACTTGTAAGCTCTGGGTATGTCTAGAATGCAGGCCTAAGGAACTCAGTCCTCCCCGCTACTTTTAACAGTGCATCCTCCTCTTGTAAGATCCCCATGCGCTTGAGGAAGGGCTTGGAGATGTAGCATCTGGTGCGAAACTGTACATGTAATAGGGCCTGAAACCACTCTCTGAGATCAGGGCTCATCCACTCTATAACCTCAGGCTTGAGCTCTCTCAACAAACAATGCATCTCGGAAGCATCTTGAAAACAATAGAGTCAGTTTACGTGATAATCACAAGTAAACTAAGAACACTTTCAAAACTTTTAGAAATTTTGGTAGCATTCCGGCTAGAATGTGCCTGCAAAAACAATTTTGGCAGCATCTCAGCAAGGATGTGCCTAACCAAAATCTTTTGGCCGCATCCTAACAAAGATGTGCCCAACTTCCTGCATAAAAAACTCAACAAGGACAGGCCTTAAGCCCTAGCAATAGTTTCATAGGTATAATTATTCCAAAAGACAATCAGATATCTAACTAGACAGTCTCATTCCATTCTCAACTAATAATTGTGAAAAGGCATTTTTTTACACTTTATTCTGCTATTTTATTATTATTAATATTATTATTTATCTATTTTTTTGGTACTTACTTCTTATTGTCATTGTACAACTCGATATTACAAATAAAAAATGAGCAGAATTTGTGCTACCTTTTGGAGCATGCACATCTATCATGCATTCAGAATATAAATTCAAACAAAAGTAGAAAGAAGGAGTAAAATGCGATAGAACTAACTTGGTAGTCGACGAAATGAACTGAAAAATAACTCAAAAAAACTATGGAAAAAGTAATCCTGGATGTGCGCGACAGTAAGAGGATCATTTTGGCACAAACAGCACACAAAACGGATTAAAGATGAGGGAGAAATTGAAGAAAAATCGAGGGTTAACGTCAGTTCGCATGGGGAAAAGAAGTAAGAAGAAAAGACTGAGCTACGTGTAACCGCATGGCTTTTATAGATATTTGTGATCAATGCGCTGCTCGTCGAAGGACCAAGCGTCGGTCATTCCCCACAAGCCCGTCGGTCAATCGAATTTCTCTTTTCTTCATTTTTTTTCATTTTTTTCATTTTTTTATTTATTATTTATTTATTATTTTTCCTTTTTTTCTTTCTTTTTTTTTAAAAAATTTTAAAGTACTTCCTCAATATTTTGCCCCCTAACTTCAGTGCATGGTTGCTTCCATCATATTTGTTTTCTTACAAAATTAAAATGGCACAAATACACATAAAATATTTATGCATGTGAAATGTTTGAACCATGCAGAAGAAAATCCACTAGGTGGTCAAAGTTTGACCGACGTGCTGGCCTTGCCTCGCGCATACCGACGGCCGTCGGTCATGACTTTCCTTAAATCTTTCTCCAATTTTGTGCACCATTCTTCTTGGATTTCAACAAAAGCCCTCTTATTCAGGTTTTTTCCTTTTTTCTCTATTTCTTTTCCACTTATATTTAATTTTTTGCTTGAAATTTTAAAAAATGTCATCATCAACCCTTAATAAGATGCACCGACTTCTGGATGACCCTCTAACATAGGAAAATATCACTCTGGCCCCTTATTCTGGCCTGAGATTCTTGAGAAGAGTTAGAGTGGACCAAAATCTTTTATTAGCTGTAGTCCACTTCTGGGACCCCCGTTTCCACGTCTTCAGGTTTACTTATCAAGAATTATGCCCCCTGTCAAAAGAATTTGCTGCGATTATTAGAGCGGGGTTTCCTCCCGGTACATTACCTTTCATCCTGAACTGTGGTTTGATTCATGCAAGGGACACTGCATTAGCCTTAGGCATTTCTTCTTCAGCCGTGACTACACTTGCCCCTGAAGGTACCATTTTTGCTCTAGAGCCGTTGATCGAGGCACTAAAGGGCTTCTCTAATATGTCCACCTTTCAGGCCAGTGTTGTCCTACTTTTTTGCCTTTCTAGGTATCTGATAGTGACTTTCGAAGAATTGATCAGTGATTTCTAGCTGTTCAGGATAGTAGATGGAATCCATTGCGGACTGTCCCCATTTCCCCTGATTGTTTCTGAGATGATTCTAGGTTTTGACTCTATCTGTGCTAATCCTTCTGCTACTTTCACCGGAAGCCCCTTGTTACTCTAGGTAAGCCATTACATTGAAAGGTAGTGCATCCCTTGTGGATTTTTACACTAGCTTTTCTTATTGAGAAATATGTCCTTTCGGGTTTTCACATAACTCTGTGCCTTATTTTTGCTCGAAGTGGACCCTGCCCATTCCGGTGGCTTTTTTTCTTTTTTTTTTTTTTTTTATTTTTAACTCTCCTGTCTTTCAGGTATGGTTGCAAGAAAAGCTGAAGCTATTATCAGAGCCCCCATAGAGTGATCAGCAGTTATTCACTGAGGCACTTTCTTCCTAGACAGCGGTTGTATTCCCTTGCCTCTCCTGATGAAGGTGCTGCCAGATTAGGTGAGGTGGCAGACGAGGACATCAGCTTTATGAGCTCTTGGCTCCCCCTTTCTACTGTGACTCTGGATGGTTCTTTAGGGTGCATCCTATTGTGTGGGCTTTACGAGGCTTTTATATTGCAGCCCGCTGTACTCAACAGTTCGGAGGGACTCAAGAGGTTTTGAGGATCCCTTTATCTCTTTAGGGCGGCGTCTTATCCTCAGCTTTCACTTCCAGATATCATAGCTTTTGGGCACAGCTATCGGCAAGTCAAACCACATGAGTTTTGTGCTTAGCCCCGCGATTGATAACAAGACCTATCAACTCAGGCATCTGGCTAGCGAGAGCAGTAGCAACACAAAGTTATTTAGGTTGCATACATTCAATAATGAATAATGTTTCTCTTTTTATGAAAGAACTAGAAGATAATGAACACATGAGTTAAATTACCTTTATTTTATAAATTTGCAAAGATTGTGTACATTTTAGTATAATTTCGCTATACATGATCATAATTAAACATAAATTCAAAATGCAAAATTACATCTAATCTCAAAGCAAATCTTGCAAGAATTAAACTCTTATTTCCAATCAGCCCTCTCGGGTTTTCTTAATTGGAAATTTTCTCTCAAGCCTCTAATTTTTTACCCAAGGTGCCTTTTTCTAGTTTTCACCCTGAAGAGGTTCCCATTTTTAGCAAGGCCGCCTTTTTTCAGGTTTTCTACCGGTGGGGCTTTTATTCTCTTCTTTTGATTTTTAATCCTTAGCCATGGAACCTCTTGAGTGTGTCGATGTTGACCAGTTCTTTGAACTCATTTCCATCATTGTCTGTTAGAATTGCTGTACCGTTGGATAATAGCCTCTTAAGAAAAAATATACCTTCCCATGTTGGCCTGAATTTACCCCGTATGTCCGAAATGCCTGACCTCATTTGCTTGAAGACTAAATCTCCCTCTTTTAGTGGATGCTTTCTGACCTTCTTATTGAATGACCTAGCAAGTCTCTTCTAATAGATCCGGTTATGATAATAAGCCCATAGCCTGTTCTCATTTAACATATTCAGCTGTTGCAATCGTTGCTATGCCCAATCACTTTTAAGAATCTAGACTTCCATGACTACCCTTAAAGACTTGAGCTCTACCTCAACTAGCAACACCAAGGAATAAGGCATGGCTCCTATAGATGTTCTAACGATGGTTCTGTAGCCCTGGAGTGCAAAAGTCAACTTCTCTACCCAATCCTCATAGTTCTGAACTATTTTGGCCAAGATCTTCTTGACATTCTTATTTGCTGCCTCAACTGCCCCATTAGCTTGCGAGCGATATGGAAAAGACATGTGGTGCTCCATGCCGTACTTATGGAGTAACTTCTTAGTTTCAGCCATGAATTGCACCCCGTTATCAAACACAATGTGGTGTGGAAGACCATATCTGCATATCAAGTTCTTTTCAATGAACCTGGCTGTAACACCCCGATTGGTACCCTAGTGGTTTTAAGCATTTTTAGTTGAGTCTAGCTTTTATGTGTATCTCAGATTGTAGGTGTTTTTGTTATAGTATTATTATTATTATTATGGAGTCAATTGCATGATGGTATTTAAATTATGTGGTTTGATTGTGGTTTTCGAAGAAGAGAAGGATTAGAAGTGAGATTTGCCAAATCTATCTTAAGCAATTGACAAGTGGATGGTGGATGAGAGGAAAGAGAAAAAGGAGATTGGAAGGGCTTTAAAAGACATGAGAGAGAAAACGTGAAAGAAAGTACAGTCTGCCCTTCTCTCCCGTTTTCCCTCACCACATCTTCTTCTTCTTCTTCTTCCTCTTTGCCCTACTTCATCTCACAAGTTGTTGTTTAGTGAGTTAGTTTGGCAAATTCCATAACTATTAAGGTAAGTGAAAAATATCTTCTTCTTCTTCATCTTCTTCTTCTTGTTGTTTATTGGTGGTTGTGTATGTGGGTTTTGAACCATTGGTGTGATTTGGTTGTATTGTTCAGAGACTCCAGCTAGGGAACCTAAAGGGAAGGAGAAAGTAGGTGCGAGTGCTACCAATTGAGTTTGAAGGAGCTTAGGAGATAAGGTTTGGGAATTGTGTTGATTTTGAATGTTTTGATTTTGAATTTTGTTTTGATTTCTGGAAATTGTGGAATTAAGCATGTTTATATGTATGATTAATATGGGTTTTGTCAATTTAGAGTAGAAATTGCGATTGAAGTTGTTTATAGAGTGTAGGATTGGAATTGTGTGGAATTTGGGAAAATTTTGGGTTTTTGAATGTTGTTGTTCAATTTTCTTTTTTTGTCTTTTAATCACTTCTTTAAGTGTGAAACTTAGATAATTTTTATGGGTAATGTGTTTTGGATGCTTGTTGGTGCTTGGATTGAAGTGATTTGGGTCGATAGCATGTTTTTGGAGGGTTTTGACTTGACGAGGAGAGTGTAGATCGGCAGCAGGGGTGAGAAACCCAACTCTGTCGTGAGTGCGATAGAGCTCAATTATTCGAACTCCGGCCAAAGCACCCTCTGTCGCGAGCTTGACCTCGGTTGCGATCACGACAGAGAGCTCAATAGTCGAGCTTCTCCTGGGCAGCCTCTGTATGAGTGCACTTGTGATCGTGAATGCCACAAGTGCCTACCCTACCTTTGTCACGAGTGCAACTATTATCGTGGGCGCGATAGAGGCCCATTAGCTCTCCCTCATGCTCGCGTAGGTTGTCACGAGCGCAACATTGGGTGGGATATGCCTCTGTGGTGAGCATAACCTCCCATTTTTTTCAATGTTGTTTATTTTATGTCACTTTGCATTATCTCTCACTAGTGATTTAGTAATATATCAATGTATGAATTATTATAATATGCTTCAATGTTGACCAATGATTGACTTAATATGTTAACTTGCAAGAGTCATGTAGTAGATAGATAGGTACGCCTAGAGTTCTGTTATCTGTAGCTTATGCGTTATGGACCTAATTAGTTTCCCATTTGGATCCTCGTGATCCCTATGTGTAACACCCCGAAATGTACCCTAGAAGGATTTGTATATTTCTAGGGATTTTGATGGTTGAAATCGTATGATTTGATGGTCAGAGTGTTTAAGTAGGAGGAAAAAAATATGATCAGAATTAAGAAAAAGAGAGCCTAGGGCATTTCGATAATTTCGCATATATGGATTTAACTGAGTGGAATAAATAAATATGAGGACTAAGTTTTGAGAATGGATCATCTATATGCCGAATGTAGGTGAGTTGTGGTATTAGGTGCGCCGAAAGGACGAATTCGGTATTAACGTAAAAGTTTCGGCAAGTGTGGCCGATTCCAAAAATTGTAAAGTAATAATTTGGGACTTAATTGAAGGGACTAAGGTTTTAATGGTGGGCCAATGTAAGAATGATATCTATGTGTTAGGCCAAGGAAAGATTAAAGAAGAGTTAAGGGACCAAAAAGGAGAATTGTCATAAAAATCTAAAATTGGCCTATAGGAGGGTGACACTTGGCATTGAAGATTGGCTAGAATTTAATAAGGAAGAAACAAGGGAGACCAACTATTTTGCTGGAATTCTTGGGACAGCCATGTTTTTCCTCCTTCTTCCCCATACTTCTTTGTTTAATTGGTTTGCTAAGGATTGGATGGATCAAGTGAATTTCTGGGCATGATTAAGGTATGATTAGTACTAATTTACCTAGGACTTTAGACCCATGCTCATGCTAATCATGAGGCTTGCTCTAGAATGGGACGTTTTGTGATTAGAATAGCTTGCTCTGGAATGGGACACTTGGGTTTAGTTGGGTTGTTTAGAAATTCATGTTTGTATTGTTTTACCCATTTTCAATTACATTTATGAGGATAGATTTTCTTAAGCATCCAATTCACCCTTGTTTAATTTCTTGATGAACAATTTTATATTTAATTGTTATTTTATAATTTTATTTTCTTGTTTAGCTTAGAATTTCCCATCAAACAATTTGGGGATATCTTGGATTCACTCAACCATAGATATTTAACTTAACAACCCCTTTTCCCTTAGGTTTGATATTCGTGGGTCTTTAATTATACTCGCTATATTACTTATCGATTCGGTACAGTTGCCGGGGAAAAACAGTGTTGTTTGTTTCATATCTTTAGTTGAGTTAGTCTAAGATTTTTTATTTTTTTCTTTATTTTGATTTGGTGTTTATCTTTGTAGGAAGGTTTAGAATCATTTTCAAAATGATGCAGGATAATGTTCAAGATTATGAGTTGGCCCTTTTGAGAGCAGAAATGAGTGAGCTAATGAGGGAGATGCAAGTTATGACAATTGTGTGCACCTTCAGCGGTTTCTTATTCACCATCAATTAAAGATCCTTATTCTCCATGGACATCACAAGAGTTTGACACTTCCAAGCTCAAAGCTCTTCTAGACTACATAACAAGTCGGAAGAAACAATTCCAAGCGAAAAAGGAGGAGTGGAAGGCTACAATTAATTATAAAGAGGAGAAGATCAAAAGTCAAGAGAGTCTATTAAGGAATCAAGAATTGGGGATCCAAAATTTGGAATCCTAGCTGGAGCTTTTAATTATCTCTTTAGGTGATCAAAGTGATGGTGGAAAATTAAATCATGCACCTATAATAGTTACAACAAATTTAAAAGACTTTGAGGATGGCTTGCACGAGGAGAAAGAGGAACTAATTATTTTTGAAGACGAATCTTGTGTTTGTTTGGAAACTGATTTCAATTTTTTTGTGCAAGATATTACACCAAAGGAGTAAGAGTTATGCAATTCTCAAATCGATGCACTAGATTCAGTCTATTCAAAGGATTTATTTAGGCTAGAAGAGCTCATGGAGTTCATTTATAGTGAACCCAAGGTGGAGTCATACCTCATCGAAGACATGTAATTTCACACCTTGGTGGCTTTCGATAATTTTCTCTTACTGATGGAGGAAAATGATGAGCAAAAATCGGAAAGACCATTATTTGGTTCACAAGCTCGTCCATCCGAGAGTAATATGAGTCGAGCTGGGACTCAATAAACCAGAACTTTTTCCTAACCCTTTCTCTTTAATTTTCTGTCATTTATTTGTATTTTTGTGTTTTAATTTTTAGTTGTTTATTTTTGAATTTTTGCTTTTAATTTGTTATTTTAATGGTTAATTTGTTGGTTTTTAATTTTTGGTTTTAATTGGTTTTGGTTTGATGTATTTTTTTGGAATTTAACAGGGAGAATAATTAAAAAAAAAAATTTGCAGCAAATTGTGCAGTGAGGCAGATCCAGGTACCTCACAGTGATAACCAATTGGTTATCACCTGTCACCGTGAAATATAGATATCCAGGGCAGTAGTGTCAGGTCAGTTGTGAAAATATAGCTGTGTTTTCAAAAAGCATAGCTGTGCTTTTAGTTAAAAAATGCCGATATAGCGCTGAATGAAAAACACGGCTGTGCTTTTGTTCCAAACTCTTAAAACACGATGTTTCAAATTTTTATTGCGCTGCCCCATTTTGCTTCTCCCCTGTTCTCCTCGGTTCTTCACTTTCTAAAATTCTCTCAATCTGTTCTTTGATTTTCATTGGCAACCCAAGCTCATTTAAGGTAATTTTCATTTTTTATATCTTTGTAGAGCTTTAATTGAATTCTGCTCATCTTATTTCCATATTTCTTCTCTTTTATGCCAGATACTATTTTTCCCCAAAATTTGCAACAATTCCAGACTTTAGTCAAAATTTAGAACAAATTAAATTGAGCTCTATTTTTCATCCTCCTTTTTTCAAGTTTGTCAATTTAGAAATTTAATTTTGAGAAATGTAGGTGTTGTAATGGGTTAGATATTCTGTTAATATTCATCATTGCTCATCTTCTCCATCAATATTGTGATAAACCTAAGAAATTATTTTGCTTGACTTGTGTTGCTTGAATTGTGTGATTTCTTGCATTGTAAAACATAAATGAGGGATGGGATAGTTGAATTTGTACTTAAAATGTCAATTTTTTTTCATACCCACCAAGTGTTTGATGATATGCTCAAATGAGAATTTGCTTTAAATCCCATGCTTTTTACTTGCTTTTCTCTTACAAATTTATGAATTCACTCCTCTTAAAGTAGTTTATTCATTAAAAAAGAGTTTTAAAGATGTATAAAATCTTGATTGGTGTGGGTTTAGTCAACACAGTAGCATATTATCTCATGGGCACAATTGCAGCTTTAGGAAAATTGTCAATGCTGGTAGTCTATTTGAGCAGTTTGTGCAAGGGGATTATATTGTTGAGCTAAATTTTAGTTTTGTAGTTGTGCTTGATTGTTCTTATGGCAGCATTTGTTTGATGAGGCTACCATTTTAACAGACACTTGACTAGCATAAAGCAAAATGGGATTTTGAACTTCAGTTGGGAAATGAAATATTTGGATATAATTGATTTATTTGGGAATAACATGGATGGAAAGATCTTGCAAGATTAATTTTTAGTTACTTGAAATTATGCTTGGTATTTTATTGTGTGTTATACTTGCTATTGGTTTAACTTTCAATTTAGATGCAATTGATAATTGTGCTGGATTGTTTTAAGATAAAAGCATGTTTGCTAGCTCCCGACTTGATGGGATTAGGATTGTAACACCCCAATACCCCCGTTGGAAGGATACCGAGCACTACCCAATGCTCACTCAGAAACATTCATACATATCAGTGGAAGCATCAATAAAATAATAAAATATACATCACTTATAAAATTACATACCGATCCTTGATTACATTTACTTAATACTTATACAAAATACAAAATGCTATACAGCCTTAAACCACAACTACAGGAACTGAACAAAATAAAACTCCAACTCCTAGTGGCTGACCCTGCAGATGCGCAATGCGAACCGAACAAACCAGCCACCTACACGGGAAAACAACCCGTGCTAAGCGATAACGCTTAGTGGGGAGGAACAAAGCAGACAAAAACCAGTACACTAAATAGGAATACAATAAGCCATGCATAAACAAATACGTACATATACCGAAATACTTACCATGGCAACACACGAGATATCACATGCACGACATACTAAAATCATATTAGATTATAGTCACTATCAAGTTACTCAGTACTTAAAACACTGCACTGAACAATTATGACACTATACAGGACACTATACTATAATGTCTTGCATTAGTATCTAAATGTAAACATGCATCACACTACAGAATTCCCTTAATATACGATGACAGAGATATATATCAAGAATCACTATATGAAATCGGAATTGATAATAGAAAACACTAAGCAATTATCATAACCAAAGTCACGCAATAAACAAAACACTTCACGAAACCAATACCAAACACTTGAAACAATAGCCTGAATTCCAATGGCGGAGGATACGGGAACACGGCACGGGAGACCGAAGCCTCAAAAACAGTTTTAATACCCGAATGTAGCGCGGGAGACCGGAGTCTCAAAACATTTTATCACTACACGGAGGATGACCATCTCAGAGGTCGACCTCTTCGCCCAAACGGGGCGGACATAGGCAGCTGCACTCACTAACCCTTCTTAAGCATGCTTAATTATCCCCTACCTTGACACTTCAGGCTCAGAACACTTATTCTAAACATTTAACACTAGACAATATCATTAACTAAAAACAAAAGTCAAAACAGTAATACACTAGCATGTAAACACAAAACATAACTTACATAGTATGAAAAGCCATGCGAAAAAGGAAAGAAGAAGATTTCCAGACAAAATAGGGAAAAATAGGCAGGAGGAAGGCTCACTGTTGCGATCGCGACTCGTGTCGCGCTCGCGACAGTAACCGAGGGGAAGAAGGCCAGTCACGAGTTGCATACAAGGTTGCGACTCGTGACAAGCCGCCTCACGCCCACTAGAAAGAGGGGTCACGAGTCGTGATCCTCCATCACGACTCATGACGGGACTCGCATCGTGATGCTTGGCAGAGCTCAAGGAGGGTCATGAGTCATGATCCCCCATCACGACTCGTGACGGGACTCACGCGTCGTGATACTTGGTCACCACTCATGACGGGGCTCTTCCCAAGAGAGAGGGGTCACGAGTCGTGATCCGCAATCACGACTCGTGACGGGACTCATGTGTCGTGATGCTTGGTCACCACTCGTGACTCTCTCCTCACATCACAGAAGAACACACGACAGCTCGCTGCGCACGGAAGTGAACAATGTGATTCTGTCGCGATCACGACAAGCGTCGCGCTCGCGACAGGATCGTGTTTTCCAATTCTCACAGAAAACGCAGAACACACAGCTAAACCAAAACAAAACCCATTTATCCCAACATCATTTAACATACAAAAACATGCAAATTCTTACCTCCACTGCTACCATAACATGCTCAACACACAATTAACACACTGATCAAACACTTTAAACTTGTGAAATCAAAATTACTAACAAATCCAGAATTTATTCACATGTCACATACATAACTTCTAATAACACATATAACATACATCAAGCACTAGCATTTGAACCAATATTCCTCACTCATACAACACATGCATTTACCCAAGCAAATCACTCAAATATTTTAGAATTAACAAACACAATAAACACACAATCCCAAGAGAACCAGACCAAAATCATCAAATTAACAGAGTGACCAAATCAACTCCCAAACCTGGAATTGCAGCTCAAAAACCTCAATCTTCAAGAACCCATTCAATCTAGCCTGTGCTCATCTTCAAATCATCCAAATCTCGCACAAACAAACCCAAGAATCACTAAACCAAAACCCTAACTTACCCAAATCAAAAGAAAACTAGAAGAAGAAGAAGATCAAGGCACAAATAACCAAAACCTAACCACTTACCTCTACAATCTTGCTCCCATACTCTTCCAAAACAGCTCCAACTCACACACAACCAAGAGAAAGAACGCAAGAAACGAGAAAGGGAAAAAGAAAAGAGAAAATGGGAAGGAGAGGAGGGCAAAAACGTGAACTTCTGCCCTTCTCCCTTTCTTCTTTTCCTTTTCTTCTTTCTCATTAAATGCTCACACCTACCAAGCCACTTATCACCATCCTACAAACCCAAGTGTCACAATCTTGACCCTTCACTTCCTAAGCACCATATGCCTCACACACACTAGATAACTTCCAAAATAAACATATAATCCTTGGTACAATACACATGTTGCACTAGATAATTCCTCACTTAACATCTTATTAATTTAATTTCTTCAATTAAGTCCTTAATAAATCCAATTTCGCATACACTATTTACCAAAATGCCCTTAATTTTCTGACTTAGCATTTAAATTCCGACTAGGCCCTTTTTGGTTGTTACAAGGATGAGTTACATGGATGCCAAATTTTCAAAATCTTATTTTTATGTTACTTTGAATTTTGCCCTACACATTTTTGCTATTAATAAAGCATTGATTTCGCAAACTTTGCATTTCTATCTCTTATTTACCATTAAATTGCATTTACAATATTTTTGGTATGCGCACTTTAAAATATAATTATTTGTGCTTATTTTTCATTTATCACCTTGTGTGTTGCATTTTTAATTTCTTTAAATTCTTTCTTGTGAAATCATCTAATTTTGATAAAATTTGTGCATTGATTTTGTGTTTCATTTGTTTATACCTATGTCTTATGCTCAATTGTTCATATTTGGCATCTTCGTTAACAAGAATAATTTGTTTGTTGTGCGAATTTCTATTTTGAAGTTGTGGTGAGTTTTGTTATTATTCTTTCAATTTAGTCATGTATGTAGTTTGTACTTAATGAAACTAAGGATGCTTTTGATGAAGTTTATACTTTCTTTTCAGGAACCATGGTCCGAAATAGAGGAGTTGAGCAACCGTCAGTGCCCATTCGGCCTTTTGATTAGTTGACAACCGTGCAATGCACATTATTCGACAAATTAGTTGTAAAGATCATCGTTTCTAGCAAGTTCATGAGTATGAAGACACTCATTGAATTGGGAATTCAAGAGAGGGCATTATCTATGCTAAGAAATATTATATGGGAGGAATTCTTTTGTCTGAACGGTCCAACTCTTCCTGAGATAACATTGGAGTTTCTTAGTACTTTTAAGTACTCTCAAAGGTTATTTAAGGATGATGTGAATACCATTCAGTTCAGAGTGAGGAATACTCCTTGCTTCTTATCAATTTCTGACTTGGCTAGGTATTTGAGACAGCCAGGGGATGGGGAAATACATATTTTGGGTGATTTAGCTACACATTGGGCTATCATTGGGAAGCCCAATACACACTTCAATGCGAGCAAAACCAAGTCGACTAAGCTTAGCTCTCCCGTCTACCAGTACTTACACAGGGTTATGACTTCTTCGGTATTTATGCGACCAGGATGTCCTAGCAATGTAACCACACTGGACTTATTCTTTTTATATGCTATAGAGACCGGCATCAGAGTTAATGTTGTACCCTAGTTGTGTAAGGAACTGAAGAGAGCCACTGCTACTTGGAGGAAGAGGATGGGGATTAGTAAACTGATCATCGTGATTATGAGAGCCCTACATCAGCTTACTCCTGAGATGGGACCATCTTTAAGGTCATCGTACTTGCTTGATGAGGAGGTAGTGCTTAGGTGTAGGATTGCTATAGAGGATCCTTCTTCAAAGTTTTGGTATAGATTGAGGAGAGCAGAGGAGATACGTGTTCAGGACTCTGGTGAGGATAGAGAGGGTGATTCTAATGATGGTGGTGCCCACCAGCCAGTTGATCACGATACTGATGCTCCACCACCACCTCTGCCACAGAGAATGATAGCGATTACTTCCAGTAGGAGGGTGAGAAAGAGGAAAGACACTCCATTCTCCCCTCCAGATATGAGTCTCTACGCTCAGGCGCATGATGAGTCATCTTCTTCACAGCTCCTCCACCCTCAGCTCCACTACATTTAGATGCTTCATTAGTCCAGACTCTGATATTAGAGATGCAGTCTATGATTGCTACGATGATGCGATTTGAGAGCTTAGTTAGCGTGCTTCAAAATTCTTTTAGTGAATCGAGGAGGGAGCAGGCAGACTTTGAAGAGAGGGTTTGGGAGAGACTTGATGAGTTGAGTAAAGGATTGGTGGAGGCCAGAGTAGCTACCACTCAGAGTGACCAGTTGATCTCTGACATGGACCTATCAGTGCAGCGAGCCTAGGAGAGACTGTCTTCCATTGAGTCTCAGATGGAGCTAGTGTGTAGAGATATAGTCCTAGGAGCTAAGCGGAGAGAGGCATTCTTGGGATCTTTTCAGTAGTGAATTATTACACAGTTGGACAGGTTGAGCAATGAAATTCGTGGATTATTTACTCTTGTTTCCACTGTATATCCCCCACATTTGAGATGAGGACCACCACAGTGATGCCTTTTGTATTTCTCAAGAAGTGACTCTTTCAGAACAGATTTTGTACTTTATTTATTTTTGTAGTTAATGAAATTGATATAGTCAGGCATAGTGCTTATTTTTATTTACTGTGTTATATTTTGAAATTGTGTGGCTGAGCCAATGCTATGTGATAGGATAGACATATTATTTGTGTTTGGCTATGAATGTCACAGATTTCAGAGTATTTTATTCTGCACAGTTATTATTGGATTTTGCCTAGGTTTTGAGTTTTCTTTATCTTGCATAGGTGGCATGCCGGAATTTTGTATTGTTTTTAGTTTTGCGCAGTAGTTGTTTGATGTTTGCCATTTTTGAGATGATTGCAATAATTTTTAAATTGCAATGAGCTTTTTGCACAGCATGGGGGAAAATTTTTGAGGATTATTTTTGTATACTTCATTCCCTTGCATTGAGGACAGTGCAATATTTTGAGTTTGGGGTGGAGTACCATTTCAATTTTTTTAAACCAAAACCAGTTTCATTTTTGTTGTGTCTTTTTGTGTTTTTTTTAGAGCATTTTTAATTTTTTAAATAGTTTTTAATTATTTTTTTTGTTTATAGTGTGTCTATGCCAAGCTTTTACTTGAATAATGTTATGGTTATTTCTTTTTGATTTAGCTTCGATTTAAATTTTTATTTCATCCTAGTAGTTCTCAATTGTGAATGATTTTGATCTCAATTTTTGAAATTTGTGTTTAATTCAATTTCAAGTTGAGTGAGAAGTAGTCATGTTTGTATCTTTGTTTGCTAGACTGCATGTAATGATTATACTTTACAATTTCTAAATTTTGAGCACTTTAGGCCAATTTTTAAAATTGAGAAAAATCTAGTTGCAATTAGGGGATTAGATGAAAACTCACTAAGAGCACTACAACCTTTTTGATTACCCATCGAAGCGAACCCCGGATGAGACAGAACATAGAAACTGATTTAGTTCCTACCTCAATTTCATAGTCTCTTGTTAGCCTGTTGAGCCTATTAATTTAGTATGCTAAATGCATGCTTATTTTATTGTTACACATGTTAAAACTACCTTTAGCCAAAAATGATTTTTACCTCCCCTTAGAATAGTGGCCACTCTTGTAAGGTTGGGCTTGTATTTTGGGTAAAAGGGAGTTTAGTTTTTGTCAATTCTTGGTGTAAATTTCTATTGGAGGATTGATTGGTGTGTAATAGAGAGTTCAGCCATTTAAAGAAATGAGTTTGGGATTGACAAAAGCGGAATGTGATTTAAGTTGTTTATTGTTCTTTTGGAAATTAGAACTCAATTTTAGTTCTTGTTGATATTTTTGGATTATTTAAGTACTTCATTAATTTTTAGTGGCTAGTTAGTTTTTGTGCTTCTAAATATATATATATATATATATATATATATATATATATATATATATATATATATATATAAAGAACAAGAAGAAGCATTGCAAGTTTTTCCTAGCTAACTGAGCAAAATGTGAGTTTGGGGTACAAAAATTTAGTAAAACTTGGACTAGTGCCTTGTGATGATCATTGTTGAATATTATGTGGCATTTATTGTTTTAAGCTTCGGGTTGGGAATTCTCATTAGTCTAGTTGGGTGATTGTGGTTTTTTTTAGGTAGTAGCTATTGTTCTCTAGTGACTTGATCTTTCTTTGTTAGCCAATTTGCCTAAGCCTAACATTACAACCAAAATGTAAGACCTCTTGATTCTTTGTTTTTTCTTATACAATTTAGCGAATATGACCTTCCAGTAAGATTTGATATATAGGAAGAGGCTTATGGTGTGTAGACACCGGGTCCTGAGGTAGCCTAGACCAAGGTTATCCAGTGATGAAAATGATGCATGCTCCTAGGCAAAAAGGTTAGAAGTCATGATTTCCTTGTCGAAACCTTCTTTTTTTAAAATATTTTTTTTATTTTGTTTTTAAAGCTTTCGGGGGCCTGCCGATGCGAGCTACGAGGCATGTGTAAAGAGGCTCCTGGGGGCAGCATGCGCAATGCTCAGCGCCCACGGACAACGAGCTAGGCCTCGCGCGCGCAGCGTGTAGCCTCCCGTGCGGAGGCTGCAGAGTCTGCACTCTATCTGCGGCCTCCCGCGTGAGAGGCTGCAAATGACGAGTGGTCTGGAGGCCGCGCCTCGCAAGGGCTGCATGTGAGGTGCAGCCTAGAGCCTACACCTCGTGACGTGCGGCCCTCCGTAAAGGCCGCACGCGAGGTGAGGCCTTGAGCTTGCACCTCGTGCCTCTCCTACCTCGCGTGGACTCCGTTTTACCTAGTTTTTTCACTATATTTCAGTTTCAATTAAATTCAAATTCTTTTTCGATTTTTAAATGGATAAACTTATTTTTGAAAGGATAATTTAGAGTCTTAATGAGACTGAAAACTCTTAAAAACCTAATTTTTGGGATGATATAAAAAGTAAAATATGAACCAAAAATTGGGAGGAGAATTTGAACGGCAACTAAAAATGCTCCGAAAAAAGAAAAAGATTTTTTGAGTTTTATTGAAAAATTCTAATTGTTCCTTAGCCAAAGAAATTAATTCTTTGTGTTTAAGAATCAATTTTCATCATTTTTTTTCGAAGAAATAATAGTTTTTGATTTCAAATTTTTGGCAACAGATCCAAGTTTTCTTAATTCTCGTTTATCAAACAATCAACAGAAAATCAATCTTTCTTCTTTTTGCAACCAGAATCAAAACTTCTGAGTGTAAATATACGGGTTAGAGCCTATATTCTTCTATTCTTATTTTCTGTCGTTCAACTGTTTTCTCCACTGTAAATTGTTGTAAATGCATTGGTTGTTGTCTGTTATAATTAGCATGAGAACTTAGTTTAACTTAATTAATTATTGGCATAATGCTTGGAATATAAGTCCAATCTGTATAATATCTAACATTAGTTTTTTCTATTTTATTTTTGGTTATTAATCTATTTTGTTAATCTCGAGTATTTTGTCAAGCCTTGTTTTCGCAGTGATCATAAATGCTTTTCTCAATTCTATATATTTGCTCCTTTGTCTATTTAATTATTGTTTAAATGTCTTAATTGGTATGTTTGCTAATACTATTAATACATGTGTTGTATTAATTCATTTAAATTATTTTGATCCATTTGCTGTTAATACACCTTGTTATTTTCATATTTATTCCTATTGCATTGTTAGTTGCTTGTTTATTTGTGTTAATATTATTTACTTCTTTACAATTCAGTTATATTATCGTGTTATTTTATTACTAACTATTTGCCTCTTTTTGCTTTGTCAATCTAATAAATTCACGCATGTGAGTTTATTCCACCGAATAGAGATATGGGGGCAAAGGAGATTTCAGCTTCTCGGTTTGATTTTATATTTCGTGCATTTTCATTTTTTTTTCTTTTGGTTTGTTCCTGTTATTATTTTAGTTTGTCTTGTAATTAAAAGGTTTATGCATGTTTAATTAAAAATCACAAAAAATACTTTTATTAATGAATTGAGATTTTTATTAATAAAATAAGACCAATGTCCTGATTTTATACAATAAAATGTCAACTTCAAAAGGAGAATTAATTTTTATAAAATGTGATCACTCATCCCGGTTTTCCCGATAAATGCCTAAGAATAATTCTCCAATTTTTTAAGTTAACAAAAGGGAACCAATATTCCTCAAATCTCATAAATGTCCCGATTTATGTATGATGTATTTTATTTTTTTCTTTTTGGCTATTATTCTGGGCCCTTGTAAATAATTTTGGGGTAATTTTATTTATTCATGCTTTTATTATTTTGGGGGATTGTTCTATCCCATATTTTTCACTTGTAATTTATTTATTGCTTTCTTTACTGCTTTCCAATGATGCTTGAAATGCGCTTTAAGTTTATTGCATGATCGTGTGAGAAGAGAGATGAAATAATTAACTCTAAAACTCAGTCATATAACATTAACCAGAGGTATAAATAAGAGTGAGGTCCCGAACTCTCTCTGGTTTTGGCCTCATAAGGTTGGAATTCATTTCCTAATGTTTTATTGGGTGGCGACTCCATGATACGTACCTTATGATTCCTAACAAATGCCCTCGTAGGTTGATTGCCAACAATGGAATGGGGGTGAATCCCTGTCAATTGCTAAGCGACCAACTTTCACGAGTCTTAATCAATCTCCTTCTGGTCTCGAGTCCTAAAAGCGGACTTCCTAGAGCGACCAAAATGCCGAGTTGGAGTTCTCACGCATTATAGTAGCGATTCCAGTGGGGACATCATGAGATTTTGCTCCGAAAGTACCTTCGGTTAATCTAATATCAATGGGTTTAGGGTTAAGAAATTTTATCTATTTTTGAAAAATTGCATTGCATTCATTAGAGCATTAGAACTATGCTACTTGGTCCCTTATTTTACCTCGGTGCATTCCTAAAACACGACCCTACTTTCATTCATTGTAGGGAAGTGCTATGGATAATCACCAGCCCAAGCATTGTACCATCAATGGTATATTAAATGGAGATGCAATAGGTCGCTATGCTCGTAATGAGCTAGACCCATTAGCAGGGACCATGCTTGGGTAGACCTAAAGTAACACCACCCTTGACTAAAGCTCACGTAATGATAATAAAAACTTGCACTAGGTGATATGTGATAGGTGTCTAATTAGTGTATTATTTAGTATATATTTTGTGTATGTTTAAGGAGTTAAAGTACAAAAATCTATTTATCTTTCATGTTATTTGTCTAGTTTACTTTTTTTTGGTATTTTTATGTGTGTAGGGTGATTTAGGTGAAAAAGAGAAGAAAAGAACAGACACGGGAAGACCAAGGATATGCACGACTCGTGAAGTGGGGTTAAGAGTCATGAAGGGCTAGAGGAGAAAAGAAAGAAGAGCGAAAGAAGAGAAGGAGTTGTGAAGAGTAAGATCATGAGTTGTGAAACTCAATTACGACTCGTGACTATGCAGAGAGACCAGCACAGCGAGGAAAGAAAAGAGAAGAGGAGAAGGAAAAGAAGTCGAGACGCGAGCCAAGGTCATGACTCACACGTTGGATCACAACTCGTGAGAGGTCATCACGAGTCGTGAAAGGCCAGAGAGAAGCAAAGAGGCAAAGAAGAAGAAAAAGAAGGAAAAGAGCGAGTCCGTGTTCTGTCGCGAGCGCGCAGTCTCACGAGTGCGACAGAACTAGCCGTTGGGAAGTTTTCCCTAAAAATTCATCTGAAAAGGCACCTCTTTCTACCAACACTTGCAACCATTTGAAGGGACATTTCTAAGGGACACATTCTTTAGAATTTTATAAATATCAACGTTAACTGTAATTTAGTATGATGTAATTTTAGGGAGAATTTTTATTAAGTAATTTCTCTAGTTTTGAAGAATAGTTTTCTGTAGTTAGATTTACTTAGTGTTTTCATGTTTTGAAGAAGAAGACCAAGGAGAAGAAGAACTTTCACAAGGGTTTGAGAAAAGGGTTGAAAGATTTCTTTCTCATTACTCTCATCTATTACTTCTTCTCCGTAAATCAAAGGAATATTATTTTGAGAACTTGAATATTATTGTTTTTTTCCATTTCCATCTAAATTAGTAGTCTTTTAATGTAAAATTTTCTATTAGTATTTTTATGCATGATCTTTATTTACTATTAGTATTTTTATACATCATCTTTATAAGTAAGTGTTTGATTGAAAGATAAATTCTTACTTACATCTAATAGAATTTCATCATTGAAGTATTATTTGAGAAAGCATAATATTAAATGATTGCTATAGGTTGTTTATTATTCCTGAAATTTGCATAAATAACACTTTAATTCATTAATGAAAATTGTGAGTTAGAATTATAAATTCATATTTTGGGCACTCTAATTTATGTTGAAAGAATAAATTAGAATCTTATTCAACTTGGCTTGCATGATAAGAATATATTCATAATCAAGAATAATTAATTCAAGTTCTATTTTATTATTTTATATCATTAATCTTTTATCTTCTCTGATTATTTATAACTAGGTTAATTAAAATTAGACATAGTTATTCCACTTTCATTCAACAAATTTATGATCATCGTAAACAAGATTAAAATTGAGTAGTAATAGTGTGTAATGATTAGCACATTCCTTGTGGGATCGGCATCTTTTGTACTATTTCGGTACACTGTATGCTTGCGGAAATTGGCGCTTAAGAATATGTCAACGAATATGTACCCTAACAATGTGCTTGCTACGTGGTCCCTTATGTATTGAACAAATTCAAACATATTAATTAGACAATCATCAAACGCTCTCATGCCCCGATACGCTCATTTTTATTCAGTTTGAAAGGTCTGAATACATAATGGCAAAAACCCATACGCATGTGCTTTAAATTAAGAGTGTTATATTGCTAGTTTCTCACCATGAACCATACGTGCCCATTGGGTTCCCTGCTAACCCATGGGTCAAGTACACCTAGGGAAGAGACTGCACGACCTCCTGTGTGGGAGTAATAAGCTTGGAAGGATCTATCCACATGTGTGTGGTTGTCTATGCTGCATCAACACAATCATGCATTATAATATCATTCATGCATCATTCAAACAATTTGAGTCTTTCAGCCATCATAGTTACGAATCAGTGGTCTAGGGGTCCTAACGGCTGATTGGTAAGGAGAAACCCATTCTTCGAGTCGCTAGAGCGAGTGTCGCATTAGGGTTCAGAGTCACTTTCATATAGCACCGAACCCTTGCCTTTAGAATTATCATTGAACATGGACAACCAAGAATCAAATGCCACCTGGGCTATTATCATCGAAGAGATGGACCGAAAGGCCCAGGAAATGGAGCACAGATTTGAGGAATTCGAACATAGAATGATGGTAATAATGGAAAACTTAGCTGCCACCCTAGCACTGTCATCTGGACAGCAACCTGTTGCTTCTGCCAGGGGATAGGCCGAACAGGTGCCAATCAGGGAGGCACCCCCGATAGCAGTTATAAAACCACTCCCTACTATTGAGCCTAGAGCTCTTGCCCATGTTGAATGTAGAAGAGTCGGGAGACATAGACCTAAAGAGGATTTTATAGAAGATGAGAAGGAGGAACCCAGTGTAGTGAGAGCTAAGCCCCCTAAAGAGGATGTTGGCTTGAAAAAGATAGAGGAGAGAGTTGAGGCGATGGCCCATCTACAATCTATTGCAAAGGGGATAAGCCTTAAGGATAGGGATTTGCATGACGGGGAGATGCTCCCTCAAAAATTTAAAATGCCCGAGCTACCCAAGTTTGACAGCACCTCAGACCCGTCTACTCACATCAAGCAGTACATGCTTGTGATGAAGGGCACCATGCTTACTAAGAGACAGAAGGTGGAATTTTTTTGCCTTAGCTTTACTGGGCCTGCTATAGACTGGTACTATGGTTTGTATAGGAGAACAAGAGAAGATTGGGACTTATTGACTGAAGAGTTCCTTAAATAGTATAACTGTAGCACTCGAATGGAGGTCACTTTAAAGGATTTGGAGCTTCTTCAACACGGATCTAATGAGTCATTCCACGAGTATCTTACTCCGTGGAGAAACAGGGTAACGAAGATAAAAAGGAAACCGGATACACCATATCAGATTTGGTTATTCATTCGAAATCCATGTCCATATCTCAAGGAGGGGCTAAAGATGAAGGGGCTCAAAGATTGGGAATCTCTAAAGAACATAGCTATCGAAGCTAAAGGTGAGTACATAGCAAAGAGAGATAGCCAAAGTAACTTCAGGAACCAATCAGGGTACAAATTAAGTGCTGTTGGGAGTAATAACAGTAGTGGCAAGATAGCCAAAATTTCAGCTGCCGTGGTTGGACAAAGTGGCAAGATAGCCAAAATTTTAGCTGCCGTGGTTGGACAAGGTCAGAGGTACTATTCTAATCTAGGCCGGTCTCTGTCCTGGGTATTGGAGAAATTGACAAAGGAGGGCAAATTGAGACCATTAACACCCAAGCCAGCCATGAATCAGGGATAGCCAGCGCACGGAGATGATCAGTACTGCCCCTACCATCAACAAACTGGGCACGTGAAGGATTATTGCCAAACTTTGAGAAATAAGTTCCAAGATCTTATTGACTCCAAGGCGATCACTAACCCAGAGAAAAGTGAGAAGAAAAAGAAGAAGAAGGCATAAAAGGATTCCAAGACAATAATAAAGAGTCCTAGAAGGTGGCTACCGCACAGTAAGAAATAGGAGAGAAGACTTTCTATTAGATTTGCTTTTCATTTTATTGTTGAACTTTTCAATCTTTATGTATGAAGAACTGTTTACATTAATTATATTAATGGCTTTTTGCTTATATCTCTCATGATTTCATTATGCATGAAGACAACCACAAGTCACTTACATTTGATATTAACTCAACAAATGCTGCCTTATTTAATCTCGAGATCCCATCGGCATCTGATATCACTCCTAAAGAGAGAAATATTCTAAGAGATAATAAAGAACAAATAAAAATAAATAAAAAAGAAAAAAAAAAGAAGAAAAAGAAAAAGAAAACCCTTTGCTTGGACCTATAAGACATTAACAAGGGCATTATTGAGACAGCGCCGCTCCTCAAAATCTAGAACGCATACGATACGGCCTAACAAAGTCAAACTCCGATCATTAAAAGATTTAAACAAATGAAACTCTGGGCCTTCATAAGAAACAGCTCATTAGAACTAAGCCTTAGAATTTCTTTCTCCCCAACCATTTGAAAGATTTATTAAAAAGCCAATCAAGATTGATGCCAAATGACGATCATGTGTGATGAAATTGGACTGAAACATACTCATTTATGCCATAATATATTAATATGGACAGAGCACCTTATCTCGCATACTCAAAATTGTTTAAGCTCCAGCATGAAAAGTAGCACATAATTTCTCTTTTCCTATATGGCCTCCATTGCTATCATCATCTTGACATTTTAGCTGACTTACCTATCATTGTCTTGAGCTATTCATGCAGCACCTTCATGAGGAAAATTGAAATCCATGCAACAGTTAAAAAAAAAAGAAAGGAAGGCCGTTAGAGATGAAAACCGTAACTGGCTCTCTAAGCAAAAGTTAGGGCAAAAGGCAAGGTGAAAACCTATAAACAGGCAGTCTATCCCACAAAAAATAAACATTAATAAAAGCTGCTAGATTGAGTTGGGTCCATTCCAGGAGAAACTTAGGCATAGGGTTATGTGAAAATCCCCAAAGGGACGCATTTCCCGCAAAGAAAGGCTAGTGTGAAAATCCACAAGGGACACACTACCTTTAATAAATAATCGACAGTACACAAAGTAATAAGGCTACCCAAATAGTCTTCCTTTAAGCGATAATGCAGGGTTCAGGACACGAGTCCAAATCTTGGGGGCAAAATGATCATTGACCGGGGGGCAAAGATGAGCACGGATCGGTTCTCTTTGAAAGATTATGGGTGAACTCTTAAGCCAAGAGGACACTCTTCTAGGTCTTTAGAAGGCTTCAAACAACGTAAGCGGCCAACCTGTACTCTCAACGGACCCTTAACCACTCAAGACTCAGTCTATTCATTTTTGCATGCATTTCATTTCATACAATTCTTTTGCAAACATCTATATATAACTTTTCACATGCACACACAATCTCTTGTACATATTCCTGTGCACATAACTTTGTAGGAAAAGTCCAAATAAAAGACCACATGCACGAAAGCGGGTCGAGAACAACTTCAACACAACATATGCACTCACCTGTGCTGGACAATCAAACCCTTCAAAGCCCTCTTAAGAGGCAAACCCTTCAAAGTCCTTTTAAGAGGCAAATCCTTCGAAGTCCTCTTAAGAGGCAAATCAACCAAAGGGATCTTAGAAGGCACTACTTCAAATCTAAGAAAGGTTAGCACGATGGTGGCACAACCATTCTACAGAAGGTTAGCACGACCACGGCACTACCGCATCAACAGGTTAGATACCGATACGGCTGGGGCTAGATACCGCACATGTTAGATGCCATAATGCAGGAGGTTAGACACCACGTCAATAGGTAAGATACCGACACGGCTGGGGCTAGACACCGCACATGTTAGATGCCACAACGAAGGAGGTTAGACACCATATCAATAGGTTAGATACCGACACGGCTATGGCTATACACTACACAGGTGTGTTGCCCCATTTTGCACCAATTTTGCGCACGCGATGCAACCCAAAGCGCACAACCTATTCAAGAACACAACTGTGTTTTACAATTCACAACTGTCATTTTTTGCAGACTTTAAATAAAGCGCCGTTTCATCTTCCAAAGGAGGGTAGTTTTAGATTTAAACAGTAGCAGTATTTTATTTCTTTCTTTTAGGTTTTATTTCTTCTTAAATACTATTTTTTTAGCATAGATTTAATTATAAAGTCCAATTTTGTTCTTAAATAATTTAGATTAATTTAGTTTAGATTTATATTTTGGGACTCAAGGAGATTCCAAGGTTGAAGAAGAAGGAACTTCTAGATCTATTTTCTCTCTTAACAATGGTCTATTCTAAACTTTAATTTTCTATATTTTATGATTATATTCTTGATGTTAGAGTAATTCTTCATGCTTAGGAATTATTGAATCATACTTTGTACTTGGATATTTGCATTTAATGAATATTTTCATGATTTCTTTTATTTCTCCAGTTATATTTTCTACATTTATTATGATTGTTGGGTTTGATTTTGATTTAATTTGGAATGATGATTGATTTCAAATCTGATAATTGTTGTTATTTGTATATGATCTGTTCTTAAATTTCTGCATCTATCAGTTTTGCTTGCTCCGGAATGGGACGCTTGATTTATAGATGTTAGTTTTATAAAGTTCAGAAATGTGAGGAATATATGAGTGTTGGATTAATTGGCTCTGGAATGGGAAATTAATTCATAATAAGGACTTTTAACCTGTGCTCATGCTAATTATGAGGCTTGCTCCAGAATGAGATGTTTTGTGATTAGAATAGCTTGCTCCAGAAGTGGACACTCTGTCCAGAAATTCATGTTTGTACTGTTATACCCATTTTCAATTACATTTATGAGGATAGAATTTCCTAAACATCCAATTCACCCTTATTTAATTTCTTAATGAACAATTTTATATTTAATTATTATTTTATAATTTTATTTTCTTGTTTAGCTTAGAATTTCCCATCAAACAATTTGGAGATATCTCGGATTCACTCAACCATAGATATTTAACTTGACAACCCCTTTTCCCTTAGGTTCAATATTCACAGATCTTAATTATACTTGCTATATTACTTGTCGATTCGGTACACTTACCGGACATCGATCAACTTGCCGGGCCAAACCCAGTCGCTCTTCCAGTAGGACAAAATGAGCTAGAGGCAGCTAGAAAGGATGCTCCTCAGAAAGTGCATCCGCCACCAGTGGATCTCAGAGCTACTACATCCTCAGGCTAGAAAAGAGGGGGAGCCCACAGGATAGGGAATGATTATGTGGAGGATGAGTACGAGAAGCCCGTAATGGAGAGAGTAAGGGCCCCTCAGACAGAGGAGGTCATATGGAAGAAGATGGAAGAGAAGTTCGAGGCAATGTCTCGGATGCTAACCATGGGAAAGGGGATGAACCTCGAAGATAAAGAGCTGGAGGGAGAAGATCTAATCTCTTAGAATTTCAAAATGTCGGATATCCCGAGGTTGATGGTTCATCGAACCCCACCGCACACATTAAACAGTATTCGCTGGCAATAAAAGGTGCAATGCTGACAAAGAGGCAGAAGATAGAGTATTTCTGCTTGAGCTTAACAGGTCCCACGGTGGACTGGTACCATGAATTAGACCAAAAAATTAAGGAAGATTGGGACTTGCTGACAGATGTATTCCTCGCAAAATACGAATGCAATACTAGAATGGAGGTCACCCTGAAGGACTTAGAACTGCTATGTCAAAAGCCAAACTCACCAAGTGGAGATATAGGGTCATGGAAATGAAATAAAACCCAATATTGTAGATCAAATCAAGCTGTTTATCAAAAATACCCGCCCATATTTGAAGGAGGCACTTAAGTTAAAGGGATTAAAAGATTGGGAATCCCATAAAGATATAGCCATTGAGGCAGAAGGGGAGCATTTAGCAAAGAAGGCAATTATTGCCAACTATGGTTATGGCGGTACAAAGCTTAAAAGGGGCTCTAGCAATAATAACGAGAATGATGGTGGCGAGAGGGCTGAAGCATTGGTCAGTGAGACAGCAGTGCATTGCGATTCCAACTCAGGTAAACCATTATCTTGGTATCTTGGTCATTTCACCAAAGAAGGGAAATTACAACCACTACCGCTAAGGCCAGCCATGAGCCAAGGAAGACTAGGACATAGAACGGACTGGTATTGTGCATATCATCAGCACACGGGTATAAAACAGATTAGTGCCATGCTTTGAGAGAGTGCATATAGAAATTGGTTGACTTCGATAAAATTCCAGATCTAAGAAAGAAGAAAAAGAGATAAAGCAACTATAAGGCCACAACATCACCAATCATGGGGGCATTATCCAGAGAAAGGGAGCCTGAGGTGATAGAATATTTTCAAGCAATTTGTGTCAATGGCAGAGGAAGATTAGACAGGAGATTTTTTTTCTTATATTGTCACATATATGTCCCTGAACTATATTATGCACTTGTTTCTATAGTCATTTTAATAGTATGGTCTTTGTGACGCGCGCCGGATCCCGATGCGCCGCCCGTTCGGACCGCCCACACGTGGGCGATCGGGGCATTTGCGGGTCCGTTGGCAGCTTGCAAATAAATTTCAAGTGCGTCTATGTTGGGCAACAAGGAGGTATCATGGAGTCGCCACCCAATAGAACATTGGGAATGTCACTCTCGCCTCGGAGAGCCTAAGACTGCGCTTGGTATCCATTTTGGGCCAGCTAGAGGGATCATGGAAGGTGAACTTCTCACCCTAAAGAGCCTAGGATTAGCGCTAAAGCCTCGTGACCCAAGAAGTATTTTGGAGGATAACCTCTAACCTCTCGAGCCCAAAGACCAGAGCTAGGTCCGGGATTTCTCATCTATTTCTACCCAATTAGTTTATGATCAAATTTTAATGTCATTAATTCGCTCTCTCTCCACACTATGCAGTTTGATTAAAAGGCGCATTTATTCACATCTTGAAAGCGATAAATGATCAAATAGACGATAAAAGCAATATATTACAATAATACAAGGAGCAGAATACAACTCCCTTTTGTAATTGTGCGGATCATACATAAATCGGGACATTGCTTATTCTGAGGACTTTGGTCCTCGCATGCATCGTTATTAAAATTGGATGTTTTCATTGTGATGATTTTATTGGATAAAATAGGACATTGGTCCAGTTTTGTGTAAACCTCGTTTTATTAAATATAAAACCATTGAGTCATTTTTATACATCAACGAGATATGAAAGGAGTACATCCATATGCATAAGATAATCAATAAAAGAAATGAAACAAGAGGATTAGGAAACTAAACCGGACGAGATCCTCCAAACATGGTAGATAGCCGCTCAAGCTTGAAATAATCCAGGAGGACCGATGTACACTCACACAAAGTTAAGAGATGTTAATATACATAAAATTAACATATAAGAAATCAACGAGACCGGATAGAGATGAAAAATGATTTAAAAAAGATGGAGACAGAACCCACCGACGGCCTTTCTTGGTTGACCGACGGGCGTCGGTTCGGTTATCCGATATGCCCGTTTGTCACTCAAGAATGGGCGTCTGTAGACGGGTGACCGACGAGCGTCGGTCATGAAGATGACCCATCGGTCACCTCTTTCTCCGAAAAACAGAAAGAAAAAAAGAAACCTTTCAAGGTCAAAAAAGCGGGTTTTATCCCAAAAGGAGATAAGAGAGTCAAAATAAAAGAAAGTAATGACAGATATTCAAAAATTTCACAGAATAAATAAAAAATTAAATATGAGATGAAATGGAGGAAGGATCCGGAATATTTACCCTCAAATAATCACTTCAGGTGAGATTCTGGTGTCGGTTAGAGCCTCGCGTGTTCTACGAGAAGCAGAGATGAAAGATTAAAGAGAGAAAATGAGGTATTTCACCTTCAATCCTTCAGAAAATCGATTTTGCAGTCAAAATCTAAAGAAAACTAATTAGCTTTTAGTTCCTTTGATTGATTTGATCCTTGATTCAATAGAGTTCTTTTAGAAAAAGTGTTTTTGGAAGAGAGAGAAAATGTGCTTGAAATTGGGCAGAGTTTCCTCTTCTGAAAATTTTTCCAACCCTTTTCAAATGAAAATCCGGAGCTTTTATAGCCAGACACGACCGACGGGCGTCGGTGTATAAAGGCGGGCATCGGAAGAATCCTTCTGACACAAGGATTAGTCCGACGGCCATGCCACATCCACCGACGGGCGTCGGAAGGGTTGCGTGCTCCGGGAAACCAGGCGGCAATCTGACAGGGGCGGTGATTTTCTGACTGGCGTCAGAAAATACCCAGAGCCGTCGGTGACTCAGAGCGACGGGCCGGTTCGACAGACGGGCTGGCCGTCTGTGGAGGACAAAAAGCCCTTTGACTCAAAAAAAACCTCTGTTTTTCTCTCCTTCGGCCCAAGAATGATAAAAACCTCACTTCTCATGGAACGCGGGGCTAAAACTTCTAAATCCAACCTACCATACAGGCTTGGACACTGATTTCATCATAGGGTAACCTCTGATCCGGATTGCTCCGGGACACGGTGCTTACAGTTGCCCCCAGTTTTGGGGAAACTAGTGCACAAGCGCCTAGATAAGCCAAAACTCAGAGAAAGGTCAGAAAGGAAGCGTACCTACGACGGCTTTTCACCCTCCGCGCCTTCTGCCGGGTGGACCTTGTCTCGATCCGCTCGGTGATGCAAAGATATTTCCATCAGCCTTTTCTCGACCGGTAGGTACTCAGGGAGATGCAGCACGCTCTGGCTGCAACCTCGATCTGGTGAGATGCAGCATGCTCTGGCTACAGTCTCAATCTGGTGAAGCGCTGTATGCTTAGACCATGGATTCGATCTGGTGAGATGCAGCACTCTCTGGCTACAATCTCGATCTGGTGAAGAGCAGTGTTTCTTCAACTGCAGCTTCGATCTGTGAGATGTAGCACTCTCTGGCTACAACCTCGATCTAGTGAAGTGCGGCACTCTCTGACCACAGCTTCGATTGGTGAGATGCAGCACTCTCTGGCTGCAATCTCGATCTGGTGAAGAGCAGTGTTTCTTCAACTGCAGCTTCGATCTGTGAGATGTAGTACTCTCTGGCTACAACCTCGATCTGGTGAAGAGCAGTGTTTCTTCAACTGCAGCTTCGATTGGTGAGATGTAGCACTCTCTGGCTACAACCTCGATCTAGTGAAGTGCGGCACTCTCTGACCACAACTTCGATTGGTGAGATGCAGCACTCTCTGGCTGCAATCTCGATCTGGTGAAGAGCAGTGTTTCTTCAACTGCAGCTTCGATCTGTGAGATGTAGTACTCTCTGGCTACAATCTCGATCTGGTGAAGATGAGGAAACCCCACCGGGTTTCTCGTTCCGAAAGAGATCTTTTTAATCGATATCTATGTTCGGACTAGTATTCCTCTGTACCTGTGAGATAAAAGATTTTGTTAGTTCACGTTTGAGTGGTCATCTTTTGACCTGTCTATTGATGGCGTGACCTTGCTTTATTGGCTATGCCATGTTTCATCTTTTATTCATTTTTCTTATTGAGCTGTTATTGATTATCATTTTTGTTGTTTGTTTTTGTTTTATATATATTTTTTTATTGTCATTCTTATCGACATGTAAGTAGATATGAGAACATACACTTTCTGTGATGTGATTAAGCAATTAACAATCGAATGATCATGCAATAAGGAAGCAAAAGTTTTCCACTAGAAATGTCATTTTTGTACAGTGCATATACAAAATATAAAATATACAAAAGATACAAAAATAACTCCCTGAAGATCAGAGAGGTGTGTAGTCTGAGGGCTCATCGGGATCCTCGTCATCCGATATATGCACGGTCCCTGGTGGAGGTGGAGGTGGACGTGCCGGAGGTGGCGGCGGAGCTGTGGAGGGTCCTGCCTCATGATCATGGGCCTGCCTGAACTGGATCTGAGCGTAACCGTCCAAGAAGGGCTGGGTGCAGGTGCTCATAAACCCTAAGGTCTCAGAAACCTTCTCTCCCAACTTCTTGAAGGCTTGGCTCAACTGAATGGTCTGCTCGCTGGCGGCCTTTCCCCTCTGCTCCAGGCTCTGCTCCGTCTGCTCCCTAAACTCCCTCATGGTCTGAGAAAGAGGGGGGAGAATCCCCTCCATCACCTGGACGCGGGATCTCAGAGAGTCAAGTGACTCATCAATCATCTGTAGGGTCATATCGACCCTCTGAGAAGCCTGGTCCTGTGACGTCCTCAAATCATGAGCGAGCTGCTGCCTCAACTCCCTCTGACCCTGAGCAATCTGCTCAATCAGCCTCATCTGCTCTCCTCTGAAAGCCTCCAGGACCCGAGTCTGCTCATCCCTAAAGGCATCCATGGCCCGAGTCTGCTCCCGAGTCGTGTGCTCGATGTAGCCGGCCTGCTCCCGAGCCAAACGCTCCACCGACTGGGACTGCTCTAAAATGGCAGCCTGCTGGCGATCTAACCTCTCGTGGATAGCCCTGTCTCTCTCATCCTGTCGCCGCTCCAAGGCTATGAACATGGAGGTGAGGAGCTGAGAGAAGTCAGGCTGCACAGGCTGCTGCGGTGCTGGCTCTGGTGGTGGTGCCGAGGAGGTGGATGCCCCTGGGTCGCCTCGGGAGTATGGATGGTATCTCTCAGAGGGCCCATGGATAGACCTCTGTACCCTAGCGCTCGGTGATAGGACTGGAGTCAGCGCTCTTGATGCCGGTGAAGCGGCAAAGAGGTCGTCCATCGTGATCTCAAAATCAAAATCTGAGGGGGTCCTAGGTGGCTCCTGCTGCTGTGGTGGAGGCACCGTCCGCGGCTGAGGAGGCTGAGGAGGCTGGTGCTCCGACTGAGGCTGGGGCTGTGGCTGAGGCTGGGGCTGTGGCTCTGGCTGTGGAGGCTCTGGCTGTGGAGGCTGCACCTCCTGGTGCTCCGGGTGATCAGGATCTGCCCCCAAGGGTGGAAGGTTGAACAACTGCCGGGTCTCATGGACGGTCAACACCCTGTAGGCCTCTGCCTGGCCAGATATCGGGGAGATCATCCCCTTCTGCATTGCCGTCGCGGCGTCGACATGGATCCCCTCAGGCAAGGGTCCTCTCAACCTCTCGGGGTTAACCCCCAGTCCCAAAAGCAAACGGGTGATGACTCCTCCTACCATCACCACCGGCGTCATCCCTCTGCTGACTCTGGTCAACTTGGCCAAGATCTCGTGGCTAATGTTGAGACACTGGCCTGCCACCATAGCCCAGAGGCTCCAGATCTCGGCCGCGTTAAGCGACCCTGGATTACCAGCTCGACCGAGGTACGAACTGGAAAGCACTCTGTGCAAATACCGGAGTGCCTGAGACACCAGTACGGTGCTCTTCGCTGTATCGTGATCGTACAGCACTCCTGGTATAGCAATGGCCGCCCAATGGGCGCGTCTCACTGCTCGCCGCGGGATCTCGACCCCCTCCTCCCTAGGAAGCCCCATGGCCTGAGCAAACCTCTGCCTAGTGATGCTGAAATGGTCGCCGTCAAACCAAAACTGAATCACCCCTGGGTCAGTATCTGCACTCTGAAAGCCAGTGTAGCGGAGAGTGGCCAGGACCTGGCGGGTAGCCTCTGGAAAAGTCTGGATGGCGGGCTCAAGGAACTCTGTCCAACCAGCACCCTCGGCAAGTAAATCAAACTCTGGGTCCAACCCAAGGGCCTCTAGAAATGGGCGAGATACAAAACGGCTGGCCCGAAACTCTACCTGAGCCAACGCTCTGTACCTCTGAGCGGACTCATCATCCATCCAATCCGGAGCTACAAGCTCGGGCTGGGCCTGCGGTGCTCTACGTCTGGGAGGCATCCTGCGAAAAGGGAAGAGATTAAATATCGGAAATTTGGTAGAACAAATATTTTTAAACTTATTTCCGAGGTGAAGGCCGATTTAGGCCTCACCGGGGCAATAGCGGCCCAAAACAAGATAAAGATATGATAAACAAAACAAAAAGAGTAAACATCCTGTCTAAAGAAATAGCTTAAAGTGCCTCGCACGCATCTTGGCAAAAGCAAACATGCAATTAGCATGGAAATAATTAAAGTGAATAAGGATGGGCCTTCTAGGTCCCAGGGCATGCATTTTGCATGAAAATATTCAATTCTTGAATAAATAATGAAAATTTGGGCAGCACCCCGGCAGGGATATGCCCAGCCTCCTGCATGAAAAAGATAAAAACATAGGCCTCAGGCCTCAATAATAGTGTACACATGTAAATGGGACGCACCCCGGCAAGAGTGTGTCCCCAACAACACAAAATAATGGCCTCAGGCCGCAAAAGCAAAACATGCACAGAATGGTGCGCTAAAAAGGATGCAATTCTAAAGCACCAAAATTATGGAAAGATTCTACTTCTATGTGATCATGCAAAAAGTTCGGACTTAATTACAAAAATAATAATACAGAAAATTGGGCAGCATTCTTCCTAAATTCCTAAGACATCTAAGGCATCCTAAAGTCAAAAGGAAAAGAAATGAAGAGATAAATTGAATAAAATTAAAAAAAAAATAGTTATTTACTTACTTGTAGTCGCAGGAAGTGCAGAAACTGGAGAAAATATGAATATCAAAGTGCCCGGTGGGTAGAAAATGCGAAAATATGAAGAAATTGCGAAAAAATAAGGAGAAAAGCTTTAAAAACCGCTAAGAAACCGTTTGAGAGAGGGAAAAGAAAGGGACAGCAACGTTTAAACCGTCTGTCACTCGCCCTTATATAGAAATTCCTGACCGACGGGCAGGGCGTCTGTACAAGCGACTGACAGGCTGGCCGTCTGTCATACAATAAATGCTAGTTAATGCGCGTGATGAATGCAATGCTGACGTATGCATCTGCCAAGTGGATCTATACCGACGGTCAGGCCGTCTCTGTGGGGAGGCGGGCAGGCCGTCCCTGTGTAAAGGCGGTTAGGCCGTCCCTGTGAAGAGACGGGCAGGCCATCGGTGACGCTTGCCTATAAAATCTTGCAAAATTTTTTTTGTCTCTTCATTTTCCCACATCTTGAGTCCTTCATTTTTCTCAAAATGTCCTCTCCTCTTGCCCAAAGGATGCACCGTATTTTAGATGACAAACACACTTGGGGAGAAGGCGCCCTTTGCTCTTTGTCTGGGCTGAAATATCTGTGCCGGGTGAAAATCGACCAGAATCTCCTCCTGGCATCGACCCACTTCTGGAACCCCCGGTTCCACGTTTTCCAATTCACCTATCATGAACTGTGCCTTTTGTCTGAAGAGTTAGCTTCCATTCTGGGAGCACGGTTCCCTCCTAGCGCTCTGCCTTGCGTCCCCCGCTGTGGCCTATTCTAGACCCGGGACGTAGCCCTGGCTCTGGGCATATCTTCTTCGGAGGCCAACCGGCTGATTCCTCTGAGCTCTTCCTTTTCTCTGGAGCCACTGATCGAGGCTCTGGATCGGTTCACTGACATCCCCACATATCGGGTAAGCATCACATTCTTATTCTGCATGGTGAACTTCCTTACTGTTGCTCCGGGAGGTTTGATCGGTGACTCTCGTCTGTTCGGAGTCCTGAGCGACTTTCATCTGGGACTGTCACCCCTACCACTTGTCCTAGCTGAAACTATCCTGGGTTTGGATGCTGTGAGCTCTGGGTCCACTACAACCTTTGCCGGCAGCCCCTTATTACTCCAGGTACGTCATTATTTTAAAGGTAGTACGTCCCTCACGGATTTTCACACTAGCTTTTCTTAGCGGGAGGTGCGTCCTTTCGGATTTTCACACAACCCTGTGCCTTATTTTTGCCTGAAGTAAACCCTACTTACCCCAGCGGCTTTTATTTATTTATTTTTTTTTTATTTTTTTTTTCAGATCTGGCTACAGGAAAAACTGAAGATGCTGTCTGAACCCCCCCTCGCGTTACTCACCAGTACTCGCCGAGCCACTTCTTGCCTCGTCGACGACTGCATGGGTGTGTCACCGCTGATGAAGGCATTACCAGATTTGGCGAGCTGTCAGATGACGACATCAGTTTTACATCCGCCTGGCTCCCGCTGTCTCATGCAGTCACCGATGGACCATCGGGTTGTGTTCCCCTCTGCGGCCTCCGTCAGGCCACCTTCTGCATCACCTCTCGATGTAAACGACAGCTCGGGATGACCCAGGATATAGTGAGGGTTCCCCTGTCCTTCCGAGGAGGAGATCTCTTGGCCGCTTTTGCTTCTCGGTATCATGAGCTGTGGGGTAGACTACCCATGAAGACTGTTATCCCCGAGGTTTGGCAATCATTCTGCATCTTCGACTAGCGAGTACAAGAAGTGGATCCTTAGTCCAGCCTCTGATAACAGGACCCGAGGGCTCAAGCATTTAATCGGCGAGAGCAGCAGCATGACTTAGCCTAGCCTATATGTGTATTTCTTTTGGTGCTACATTTCTTTTTAATGCAGAACTAGAAAATGACGAAAGTGAAAAGAATAATATTCATCCTTTTTCACGAGTTTTGTGTACATTTCCATATAATTTCAGCATACATGATCAGTTTTGGCATTTACTCAGCTGCTTACGCGCCATCAATACATGAAACCAAAATTTTAACAGCATCAACTCCTGTTACCAATCGGCCCTCTCGGGTTTTCATGATCGGACATTTTCTCTCATGCCTCTAATTTTTGCACAGGATGCCTTTTTTCGATTTTCACCCTGTCGAGGCGCCCAATTTTAGCATAGCCGCCTTTTTTCGGTTTTCGACTCGCGGGGCATTTTATTCTCTTCTTTTTATTTTGGTCTTTAGCCATGGAACCTTTTGAGTCTGTCGACATTGATCGGTTCTTTGAATTCGTTCCCGTCACTATCTGACAAGATTGCAGCCCCTTTGGACAGCAGCTTCTTAAGGATATACAGCCCTTCCCAGGTAGGTCTGAATTTCCCCCTGATGTCTGGTATCCCTGGCCTCATCTGTTTGAACACCAAGTCCCCTTCTTTCAGCGGGTGCTTCCTCACTTTCTTTTCGAAAGTTCTCGCTAATCTCTTCTGGTATATCTGATTATGATAATAAGCTTTCAGCCTACTCTCATCTAGCAAGTTCAAGTGCTGCAACCTCTGCTGCGCCCATTCGGCTTCCGGGATTTGGGCCTCCATGACCACCCTTAGTGATTTAAGTTCTATCTCTACTGGCAATACTGCTTCTGTTCCGTATACCAGGGAAAATGGTGTAGCGCCTGTAGATGATCTTACCGTCGTTCTGTATCCCTACAGGGCAAAGGGTAACTTTTCAGCCCAGTCCTTGTAGGTTTGGACCATCTTGGACAAGATCTTCTTCACATTCTTATTGGCGGCTTCTACTGCTCCATTCGCTTGCAGTCGGTAGGGAGAGGATTTATGATGCTCAACACCATATTTCTCGAGAAGTTTTCTGGTTTCTCCCATGAACTGCACCCCATTATCAGACACTATGTGATGAGGGAGGCCATATCTGCAGATCAAATTCCTCTCTATGAACTTGGCCATGTCCCTTGCGTTAATTTTCTTGAAGGATTCTGCCTCGACCCATTTGGTGAAATAGTCGATTGCGACTATGATGTATCTGTGCCCATTGGATGCCGTAGGGCGAATCTCTCCAATGATATCTATCCCCCAAGCAGTAAACGGCCAAGGTGATGTCAGGTTATGTAGTTCTGATACCGGCAGGTGTCTTAGGTCTGCGTACTGTTGGCACAACTGACATTGTTTGACATACTTCGAGCAATCAGTGTCTATCGTAAGCCAATAAAAGCCTTGTCTCATTATCTTCTTGGCCAAGGTCAAACCATTCATGTGGGCCCCACAGACCCCTGCATGGGTTTCTTCCATTACCTTGCGCGCTTCTCTTTCATTCAAGCACCTGAGCTGGATCCCATCTGACCGTCTTTTGTACAACACCCCTTCTACGGATATGAACTGAGTAGATAACTTACGTATATCCTCTGATCTTTTTCAGTGGCTTCTTCTGGAAATTTATCGTTTTCCAAGTAATTCATGATATCAAAGTACCATGGCTTCCCATCTGATGCCTCTACCTCCATTACTGGCTCGGTTTCAAAACTAGGCTTATCAGAGCTCGAAATTAGCACCGGTTTCATGGCCACTCCTTCAGGGTTATCCCACATTGACACCAAGGTTGCCAACGCATCAGCCAGACGGTTCTCATCTATGGGCACAAAGTGGAAAGTGCAAGTCTTAAACTGCCCACACATCCCTTTCAGATATTGAACATAGGGGACTAGTCGTTCTTCTTTAACAGCCCACTCACCTCGGATCTGGTTTATTACCAAGGACGAGTCACCAAATACCTCTACGTTCCTTGCCCCCAACACCGCTAGAGCTTCTAACCCGAAGGTGCACGCTTCGTATTCAGCTTTATTGTTGGTTGCTTTGTATCTCAGCTTCTTAGCAAGAGGAAGTTTTTCATTGTCTGGGGTTATCAAGATGATTCCAACTCCGGCTCCCCTGTTATTCACTGCCCCGTCAAAGTGCAACTGCCATCCTTGAACAGAAATCGTGCCTATGCTCTCATCCGGAAAGGTAAACTCGGGGGTGTCCCCTTGGATAGGATGTTCAGCAAGAAATTCGGCTACAGCTCGCCCCTTATTAGTCTTGCGGGTGATGTATTGCACATCGAACTCTTGTAGCAAGAGCAGCCACCTCCCCATCTTTCCAAGCAAAGACGGTGCTTCCTGCAAATATCTTAACGGATTTTGCCTGGCTACTGCCTGAACTTTGTATGAGTGGAAGTAATGTCTCAGCTTCTTTGATGCCCAAATCACTGCGAGGAAGATCTTCTCCACTTCAGCATATTTTATTTCATAAGGCAAGAACTTCTTACTGAGGTAGTAAATTGCAAACTCCACCCCAAATTCATCCTCTTGAGCCATCATGGCGCCCACTGAACCGTCCTCTACTGCTAGGTACAGAATAAGCAGTTTGATAGGTTACGGAGGCCTTAGCACTGGCGGATTTAACAGATATTCCCTGATATTATCAAAGGCTCTTTGGCAGTCTTCGTTCCAGACTACGGGCTGATTCTTTCTAAGCAGCTTGAAAACAGGTTCGCATATCGAAGTGAGCTTGGCAATAAACCGGCTAACATACTGCAGCTTGCCCAGGAAACTCCTTACATCCTTCTCTTTTTGTGGCACAGGCATCTCTCTGATAGCTTTCACCTTGTCTCGGTCGATTTCTATCCCCCTCTGGCTGACGACATGTCCCAACAGCTTTCCTGAAGTCACTCCGAAAATGCACTTCTTGGGGTTAAGTCGCAGATTATACTTATCGATCCTGGTGAAGAACTTCTCTAGAGCTTCAAAGTGTCCCTCTCGGGTGGCTGACTTGACCATCATGTCATCGACATACACCTCCACTTCTTTATGAATCAGGTCACTTAAGATCTTAGTCGCCATCCTCTGGTACGTGGCCCCTGCATTCTTCAGGCCGAAAGGCATGACCCGATAGGCATAGGTGCCCCACTCCGTGATAAAAGCAGTTTTAACCCGGTCAGGTATCTTGTTCAGGATCTGGTTGTAGCCCACATAACCGTCCCCAAAAATGTACATCGCGCAGTTGGCGGCACTGTCTATTAATACATCAATATGGGGCAGTGGAAAATCATCTTTAGGGCAGGCTTTGTTAAGATCTCGATAATCCACACACACCCTGACCTTTCCGTTCTTCTTTGCTACAGGGACCACATTTGCCAGCCATGTAGGATACTGGACTTCCACGAGGAACTTGGCTTCAATCTGCTGTCGAATTTCCTCCTTAACCTTGTCAGCCCATTCTGGTCTTAGCCTTCTCAACTTCTGCTTCACAGGCTTGCAATCTGGGTAAGTCGGGATGGCATGCTCCGCCACGTCTCGGTCAATCCCCGGCATGTCCTCGTAGGTCCAGGCAAAGACTTTTTCATGTTTTCTTATTATTCTCTCAAAATTTTTTCTCTCCTCAGGAGTTATGTTTGATGCTATTAGAATTTCTCTCGGATTTTCCGAGGTTCCAAGATTAAAAGGCGTTGTGCCAGTGGAGTCAATGTCAAAAATTGATGGAATATGATCATGTTCATGCATGTTGAAATCATTAGAAACATCGCACAAATAAGTGAAATTGTTCATCTTATTAATAATATTATAGTTATCATTTACATCATAAAAGAGTTCCGGAATAAAAAGACAATCTAGGCTAGAGTCTTCTTCCGCCACTCCCGAGGTTGATGCTGTTGCAGCTTGCTCACTAACTTTCTGATTTAGCAGAGGCCCCTCAGGCACGTCGGAAGGAATCTTCAAATCCCCCATTTTCAGCTCTAATTCTGCTATCTTCTCTTTCCCTTTCAGCCCGGCAGCTACCATCTTTTCAGTAACGACCTCCTCAAGCTCGCACTTGTCCCAAGTGATACCCTGAGTCATGACTTCCTCATCCCAAAAGTCTTCAGCAGTCTTGACGAACCCGACGTGCCAGTCATACACATCATTAAAGATCTCAAAGCCAGGGACAATCCTCCCATCTACCCATTGTGGCTCATCTTCACCAGTATACGCACAAACTGAGGATGCTGGCACAAAGCTCTCCGAAATGTGGGGGATCTTGTCTGCCACCCTCTTCCTGTCGAAGCCACCTCTATACCCCAGGCCTTTCCGGTTCTTCTGCCCTCGAGTGGTGATTGCGGTCTGCAATCCTTGGGAGTTCCTGCCCAATCCAGCCCCGGGGAGATAATGCATCTTCTTCATCATATTAACCACAGCTGGGCTATCCACTGACCCGCGCTCTTCCCTTATCATAGACACATGGAAGCCGCTGAATGGCTGATTGGCAATTTCCAGCGCTGAGACCTGGTTTTCCCTGGCCGCTTTGATAGTCACCACCTCCCCTTCGTGTGGGAACTTTATCATCTAATGCAGTGTGGATGGCACTCCTCCCAATTTATGAAACCAGGGTCTCCCAAGCAAAGCTGAGAAGTTAGCAGGGATGGGCAGAACTACAAATTCAACCTCCACTTCGATAGGTCCTGTCTTGACCAAAGTCTTGAAGGTTCCCGAGGCTTGCCTCCTCGAGTTATCGTAGGCTGTGATAGTCAGATCTGATCCGCTGAGCATATCCTCGCTTAAACCAAAAGCTTGCAAAGCTATCAAAGGGCATACATTGATAGAAGACCCGTCATCCACCATAACGCAAGCAGTGTGCTTACCGTTAATCTGTGCTTTAATGTACAAGGGTCGGTTGTGGTTGCGCCCTTCAACAGGTAGGTCGGCGTTAGAAAAGACCAACCTCTTCTCGGATCCTCCCTTAATTAAACCCAAAAGCTCTGACGGGGAAATAGTGGTGGCGACTGTGGCCTCAACCAAAGCTTCTACTACCTTCTGCCTATGAGAGGGGGATTGCCTCAACAGATCCCAAATGGATATCTGAGCCGCGGTCTTCTTCAACTGCCTAACAATCTGCCCCTCCTCTAGCTCTTTCTCTGCTGATGGCTGTACCGGCTCAGGTAGCTTTGTAATCTCGGGGATCACCCTTCCACTTCTCGTGACAGCGCTTATCTCTCCCTCGTCTCCATCGGAGCCCCATAAATCAAGGTTCAACCCTTCTTCATCCTCGGCTTCTCCACCGCTTTCACTGCTAGACCAGCAATCAAGGGTCGCCACAACTGCTTTCTCCTTCCTATCCTCTGAATTACCAGCAGCGGAGTTCTCACTCTCATACAGATCTTGCAGCACGTACCACTCCGGCAGGCTAGATTGGATCATAAACACGGGTGGTGGTACGGCATTGTAACCGGGCTTCTTCTCAGTATCTCTCTTCTCAGGGTCAGAGATCTGCTTGCTATCAATCAAGTCTTGGATAGAGTGCCGGAGCGCCTTGCATTTATCAGTGATATGGCCTGAGTGCTGGTGGAATGCACAGAATTCGTTATCCTTATGTCCCGGCTTCCCTTGTGTCAAAGCTGGCCTAGGAGTCAGAGGGCGCAATATTCCCTCCTTCATCAACCTCCTCAGGACCCAGGATAATGGTCTTCCCAAGTTCGAAAACTTCCTCTGGGTGGTTACCTCAGTAGCAGACACTTCACCCATTCTTCTAGTGCTATTACTGGGACCCGCCGGCCTGCTGGTTCCTTGACCGGGGTTAGCCCTTTTGGCGAAATTGTCATTGTTAGCTTTTCGGGTTAAGAACTCTCCCTCTGCTTCGATGGCTATATCTTTGAGAGACTCCCAGTCCTTCAACCCCTTCATCCTCAATCCCTCCTTTAAGTACGGGCTTGCGTTCTTAATGAATAGACGAATCTGATCCTGGGTGTCAGGCTTTCGGCGCATCTCCATTACTCGGTTCCGCCATCGGGTAAGATAATCATGGAAAGACTCCCCGGTCTTCTGCTGAAGTAACTCAAGATCTTTCAGAGTCACCTCCATTCTGGTATTACAGTCATATTGCTTCAGAAACTCCTCAGTGAGCAGATCCCAATCTTCTTTAGTGCGGCGGTCAAGGCCATGATACCAGTCTATGGCATGAGAGGTCAGACTCAGACAAAAGTATTCCACTTTTTGTTTCTTGGACAATGCGGTCCCCTTCATGACCAGAGAATATTGCTTCACATGTGCGGTGGGATTAGCCCAAGGGTCAACGAGGGACCCGATGTACGCGTATGGTGCGCGGCAAAAAACCGGCAGCATGACACTCCTATGCTAATGTACAAGCGGATGGATAATGATCGTCACGTATTTGGACGTTCCATAAATTTCGACATGGCCCTACCGGGGCATGATAGCCTTTGGCTAGGTTACTAAGCGAGACATTTGGACTCATCCAATACATGAGGACCCATACAGCAAGCATGAGATTACGGTTCATTTCACCTATGGAAAGTGACTACAGCCATTACATGAGCTTTGGACAAGGGAAATGTTTCTTTGAGGCTACCCAAGCATGATCCCTGCCGACGGGTCTAGCTCATCATGAGCGTAGCGACCGATCGGGTCACCATTTTGATATACCATTGAGGTACGTGGCTTGGGCTGGTGATTATCCTTAACACTTCCCCAAATTGAGTGAAAATGAGGAGGTGCTTCAGGAACGCACCGGGGCTAATAAGAGGGACCAAACTAGCGTATTCTAAGGCTCTAATGATATGCAAATGCAATCTTGAGTGAAAGCGAATTTATGAATTAAATTTCCATCATAAATGTTAAAAAAGGTATTTTCAAATCGAAATCTCGAACCATAAACATCCCCAGTGGAGTCGCCACTGTGACGCGCGCCGGATCCCGATGCGCCGCCCGTTCGGACCGCCCGCACGTGGGAGATCGGGGCATTTGCGGGTCCGTTGGCAGCTTGCAAATAAATTGCAAGTGCGTCCATGTTGGGCAACAAGGAGGTATCATGGAGTCGCCACCCAATAGAACATTGGGAAAGTCACTCTCGCCTCGGAGAGCCTAAGACTGCGCTTGGTATCCATTTTGGGCCAGCTAGAGGGATCATGGAAGGTGAACTTCTCACCCTAAAGAGCCTAGGATTAGCGCTAAAGCCTCGTGACCCAAGAAGTATTTTGGAGGATAACCTCTAACCTCTCGAGCCCAAAGACCAGAGCTGGGTCCGGGATTTCTCATCTATTTCTACCTCAATTAGTTTATGATCAAATTTTAATGTCATTAATTCGCTCTCTCTCCACACTATGCAGTTTGATTAAAAGGCGCATTTATTCACATCTTGAAAGCGATAAATGATCATATAGACGATAAAAGCAATAGATTACAATAATACAAGGAGCAGAATACAACTCCCTTTTGTAAATGTGCGGATCATACATAAATCGGGACATTGCTTATTCTGAGGACTTTGGTCCTCGCATGCATCGTTATTAAAATTGGATGTTTTCATTGTGATGATTTTATTGGATAAAATAGGACATTGGTCCAGTTTTGTGTAAACCTCATTTTATTAAATATAAAACCATTGAGTCATTTTTATACATCAATGAGATATGAAAGGAGTACATCCATATGCATAAGATAATCAATAAAAGAAATGAAACAAGAGGATTAGGAAACTAAACCGGACGAGATCCTCCAAACATGGTAGATAGCCGCTCAAGCTTGAAATAATCCAGGAGGACCGATGTACACTCACAGAAAGTTAAGAGATGTTAATATACATAAAATTAACATATAAGAAATCAACGAGACCGGATAGAGATGAAAAATGATTTAAAAAAGATGGAGACAGAACCCACCAACGGCCTTTCTTGGTTGACCGACGGGCGTCGGATCGGTTATTCGATATGCCCGTTTGTCACTCAAGAATGGGCGTCTGTAGACGGGTGACCGACGGGCGTCGGTCATGAAGATGACCCGTCGGTCACCTCTGTCTCCGAAAAACAGAAAGAAAAAAAGAAACCTTTCAAGGTCAAAAAAGCGGGTTTTATCCCAAAAGGAGATAAGAGAGACAAAATAAAAGAAAGTAATGACAGATATTCAAAAATTTCACAGAATAAATAAAAAATTAAATGTAAGATGAAATGGAGGAAGGATCCGGAATATTTACCCTCAGATAATCACTTCAGGTGAGATTCTGGTGTCGGTTAGAGCCTCGCGTGTTCCACGAGAAGCAGAGATGAAAGATTAAAGAGAGAAAATGAGGTATTTCACCTTCAATCCTTTAGAAAATCGATTTTGGAGTCAAAATCTAAAGAAAACTAATTAGCTTTTAGTTCCTTTGATTGATTTGATCCTTGATTCAATAGAGTTCTTTTAGAAAAAGTGTTTTTGGAAGAGAGAGAAAATGTGCTTGAAATTGGGCAGAGTTTCCTCTTCTAAAAATTTTTCCAACCCTTTTCAAATGAAAATTCGGAGCTTTTATAGCCAGACACGACCGACGGGCGTCGGTGTATAGTGGCGGGCGTCGGAAGAATCCTTCTGACACAAGGATTAGTCCGACGGCCCTGCCACATCCACCGACGGGCGTAGGAAGGGTTGCGTGCTCCGAGAAACCAGGCGGCAATCTGACAGGGGCGGTGATTTTCCGATGGGTGTCGGAAAATACCCAGAGCCGTCGGTGACTCGGAGTGACGGGCCGGCTCGACAGACCGGCTGGCCGTCTGTGGAGGACAAAAAGCCCTTTGACTCGAAAAAAACCTCTGTTTTTTCTCTCCTTCGGCCCAGGAATGATAAAAACCTCACTTCTCATGGAACGCGGGGCTAAAACTTCTAAATCCAACCTACCATACAGGCTTGGACACTGATTTCATCATAGGGTAACCTCTGATCCGGACTGCTCCGGGACACGGTGCTTACAGTCTTTTCTTAGGTATGCATTATCACATCTTATCGCATCATGCATAGTAATAATCATGATTAAGGCATTTGTTCAAAAACTACTACTTCATTCAATATCAAGGAAAAAAACTTTTTAGTTGCGTCCAATAATTCTTGAAGCGAGATAAAATTTGAGAGATAAAAAAATTAAAAAAAAAAAAAAAATGACCTTTGCTTGGACCTGGAATGACATACTAAGACAACCTGCTTAAATTTGTCAACCTAGCAACAAACGAAATTTTCAAAACACATTCCTTTGCTTCTTCAGCATCTAGGACGAATACAATGTAACTAAGTAAAACCAAGCTCCAATCATTAGGGTGCTGCCTTAGAAGCTAGACTATCGAATTCAAGACGAACGGAGCTTTGGGCCTTCATAAAAAGCAAAAAAAGAAAACAAAAAAGAAATAGAAGAAAAGAAAGAAAAAAGAAAAGAAAACCCACAGTTTTATCCTAAACCATTTGAGGCCAACCGATAACCCAATCTCAAACATTAAAGGATACTTCAGAAATCGAGCCACCAATACCAACAAAAGGAAAGTATGGGCTCTCATAGTTAAGTTTCAAATAGAGAACTCACTACTTCAACCAGTTTACACAAGGGTTAAGGTGAAGCCTTTGGTGCTAGAAAAGAGGCATGGTCAGAAGGAGCAGTCGTCCTGGATAATAATGATGAAGGTAAATTCAAAGGAACCACGTATACAGTGACAGACTGAAGGAGGTCCCATGGTAAAGGCTAAAAAAAAGAAAAATAATAATAAATACCCCAAGGGTCGAAAATCAAAAAAAGGCGATCTTGCTAAAATTAGGCGCCCTGCCAGGATAAAAACTAAAAAAAGAAAAAAAAAGGGACAGCCTAGGCAAAAATTAAGGGCTGAGAGAAAATATTCAATTAAGAAAACCCGAGAGGGCTAATTGATAATAGGAGTCGAATGCGCCCAAGGTGTTACTCCCTGTGATTGAATAAAACTTGTATTTTTGCATCACATATCTAAACATGATTATTGTTGTTGCTATACGGTGCATATAGATTGGAACACATGCATAAGCTGAGCATAAACATTCGATTAAATGGTCAAGAGAAACTTGTGGCATGCATAAGGACATATGCTAGAACAAGATTCATTCAAGGTGGAAATGATAAAAATACATTTGATAAGTGCTCCTCTTCCTCCCCTTAAAAAAAAGGCTGTTAGAGATAAAAACCGTAACTGGCTCTCTAAGCAAAAGTTCGGCCAAAGGGCAGGGTGAAAACCTGAAAATAGGCAGTCTGTCCTACAAGAAAATATAAGATGAATAAAAGCCGCTAGAGTGGGTAGGGTCCATTCTAGGTAAAAATTAGGCACAAGGTTATGTGAAAATCCCCAAAGGGATGCATTTCTCACAAAGAAAAGATAATTTGAAAATCCATAAGGAATGCACTACCTTCAATAAATGACTTCCAATACTCGAAGTGATAGGGTGGTCAGAATGACCTCCCTTCAGGCAAATAGTACAGAATACAGGACACGAGTTAAAGTCCTGTGGGGCAATATGCTGTACAGCTCATAGCAAAAGGCACACACTCGTTGACCGGGCGGGCAAAGATGCACACCAGACAGTTCTCTCTGAAAAGCTTAGGGGTCATAGTTCCTAAGCTAAGATGTCTTCTAGATCCTTGGGAGCATCAGACAGTATGAGCAGTACCCTCAATAAGTCCCTTAACCACCTAGGATGTGGTCTATCCATTTTTGCATCTCACGTGCATTTCGTGTGTACAATCTTTTGCATATCTCTTTGCATAACTTTACACGTGCATGGCCTTTCATGATGCCCAACATTCATTCACACATGCATGAACTTTGTATGTATCTTGCATATGCAATTCTTCATGCACACCCCGTGTACATAATTTATGCTTACATGTAGCACATAATTCTTTACACATGTTTAGCATGCATATCACATGCATTCAATCCTTTACACATATAGTTGCGTACACATGTGTTTTGTGCATATATTTCACACACAAAATTCCATGCACACATATAATCTTTTGTATATAATGCTGTGTACATAACTCTGAGGTAAAGGTCTGAATAGACCTCATGTGAAAAGGTGATCTAAGAGATGGATTCAGCTTAACATTGGTGGCCACTGTATTCGGCAAAAAATCATATAGGTCTATACATAGGAGGAACACCCAGAAGAACAAGCGTATTTGAGCACACCATGCTAAGGGCAATCAAGAATCATACAAATCTATAGAAAAGAAGACCTTTTGAGAAGCTGGTCTGCCCACACGTACCGCCATGCGTTCACTCGTTATCCACTACTATGAGTTAGCAGGTGTTATACTTCGTTGTGTTATCAGAATGTGAATCCAAATGACTATGATTATAAGTATGTGAATCAGTTAGCATATAGTGACGCGCGCCGGACCCCGCGGCCGCCCCTCCGACCTCCCGCTTTGAGGGCGATCGGGCAATTGAGGATTCGTTGGCAACTTGTAAAGACATTTACAAGTGCATCTATTTTGGGCAACAAGGAGGTGTCATGGAGTCGCCACCCAATAGAACATTGGGAAAGTTTCTCTCGCCTCGGAGAGCCTAAGACTACGCTTAGTATCCATTTTGGGCCAACCAAAGGGGTCTTGGAGGGTAAACCTCTCGCCCTAAGGAGCCTAGGATTAACGTCAAAGTCTCGTGACACAAGAGGTGTCTTGGAGATCATAGTTCCAATGAGTGATCGGATAGACCTCTCGCCTCTTTGAGCCCAAAGACCAGAGCTGGGTTTAGGACTTCTCATCTATTTCTACCTTGATTATTTTATGATCAAATTTTAGTTTTCATTAATTCTCTCTCTCGCCACACGATGCAATCGAATCAAAGCTCATTTATTCACATTTGGAAAGCGGTAAATGAACAAATAAAAAATGAAAGCGATAAATTACAATAACACAAGGAGCGAAATACAACTCCCTTTTATAAATGTGCGATACATACACGAATTGGGGCATTGCTTATTTTGAGGACTTTGGTCCTCGCATGCATCATTATTAAAATGGATAGTTTTATTATGAGGATTTTATTGGATAAAGAATAGGACATTGGGTCCTTGATTTTATGAAGAATTCAGTTTATTAAATATAAAATGTTTGGTTGATTTTTTACATTAGCGAGAAATACAACAATTTTGTCATATACAGGAGGAACAATAAATAAATAAATGAAATATATAAAAAGATAGAGAACTAAACCAGGCGAACTTTCCGTACGGGAGAACTCTCTCGGGCTCCAACCAATCCAAGAAGCAAAAACATATTCTCACAAAACAAGCCAAAGGGATGTTAAAATACCGAAGAAGAGTTATAAATAAACAAAAAAATTTGAGAGAACAAAGAGGAAAAGGAAGAAAAAGGTTAAAAATGCGGGACAGAAACCACCGACGGGCTATGTTGAATGACCGACGAACGTCGGTCAAGGAGACCGATTCAGCCCGTCGCTTACTCGAAGGAAGCCGTCTGTGGGGGTGACCGACGGGTTATGTAAAAGGCGATCGACGGGCGTCGGTCACAGCGTATAACCCATCAGTCACCTCTGTCCCAGAAAACAGAAGCTTTCCAAAAATCAAAAAGATAAAGTTTTATGCAAACTCAAGAAGAATAATAGCAAGAAATGAAAATAAGGGCAAAAGCAAAGATAATATCGAAAATGAAGCTAAAAAAAGGACAAAAAAGGGTCCGGAATATTTACCCTCAGAATAACCTTTTTGGTTGGATTTCTTGTTGTTGTATGGCTCCCCGCACGCTCCATGAGAAATAAGATAAAAAAATCAAGAATGAGGAGAATAGGTTGGTTCCTTCTTGATTTTTCTAAAAACTGAATTTTTGGAATCAAAACCTTAGGAAAAACCAATTAAATTTAGCTCCTTTTGATGGTTTGATTCTTAAATCGATTAAATCGTTTTAGAAATGTGTTTGTTGGAAGAGAGAGAAAACACACGTGAATTTTGGCATAGTTTTTTTTTTCCTTCAAAAATTTTTCCAACCCTTTTTATAAGCCAGGCATGATCGACGGGCGTCTGTGCTGGCGACGGGCGTCAAGAGAATCCTACTGACACAAGGATTCATCCGACGGCCCTGCCACTTTGACCGACGGGCATCAGAAGAATCCTTCTGACACAAGGATACATCCGACGGCCCTGCCATTTCGACAGACGGGCGTCGGAAGAATCTTTCTGACACAAGGATTCATCTGTCCTACCACCTGTCCGACGAGCTGGCCTCCGACCGACGGGCTGGCCGTCCGTCGAGGAAAACATGCCTTTTGGACTTTACAAACTCCCCGTTTTCCCCCTTCTTCCTACAAAAGGTAAAAAGGACTCGTTTCTCGTGGAACATGGGACTAAAGCCTCCAAATCCAAACCGTTTGTACCGGCTCAGATACCGATTTCATCATAGGGTAATCTCTGATCCGGACCGCTCTGGGACACGGTGTTTACACATATGAATGTGATTATGAGCCTTTGAATGCTTATGAATGTGATTCGATTATGATTATGTCTTATATGATTATTAGCTTATGCTACTATGTATAGGTTCTTCATATAAAAAGGTGATCTAAGAGATGGATTCAGCTCAACATTGGTGGCCATTGTATTCGGCAAAAAATCATAAAGGTCTATACATAGGAGGAACACCCAGAAGAACAAGCCTATTTGAGCACACGATGCTGAGGGCAATCAAGAATCATACAAATCTATAGAAAAGAAGACCTTTTGAGAAGCTGGACTACCCACACGTACCGCCATGCGTTCACTCGTTATCCACTACTATGAGTCAGCAGGTGTTATACTTCGTTGTGTTATCAGAATGTGAATCCGAATGACTATGATTATAAGTATGTGAATCAGTTAGCATATGAATGTGATTATGAGCCTTTGAATGCTTATGAATGTGATTCAATTATGATTATATCTTATATGATTATCAGCTTATGCTACTATGTATACGTTCTTCCTTGACGACCATGGTGAATGGCCGATCATATTATTGTTATTTGTTTCCCAACTAAGCATTATTGCTTAGCACGGTTGTTTCATCCATGTAGGTGCAGAAGGTGTATAGCTCTTTGGAGAGTCGCCGCAAGTCAAGCCAACACAGAGGAAATTGATGTTAGGACTTAGCTTTTTGTATTATGATTCTTTTTGTAATAGTGAACTCTCATTATATTATTCTTTTGTTGAGCTTCCGCCTTGCATTTTGAAAGATGTAATTATTTTGGTAATATCAGAACATCTATGTAATGAATATTATTATTCCATCTATGAGTAAATGATCAGTTTGGTTTTAAAGTTTTAAATTCCGCTGTACATATGTATGTTTATTATATGTAGATGAATGTTATTGTATCGTTTTGCTTGGTAACACCCTTGCTCATACGGGTTCTCACTACATTTCCTATGTATGGGTTAGGGGTGTTACAAAAAATCTGGCCCCTTCTCCTCCAATTTCTAGCAATCTTTCTTCCTCAAGATTATATTTAATCCTCCATTAAAATTCTGCTTTGGTGTCTCAAAAGCTAAACAAGTAAATTTAACTGTTTTGTGAGCTAAAATGGGTAAGTGTGGTTATCTCTTCTTCTTTCTCCTACTACCACGAGTTTAATGGTTGAATTTTATAAATAATTTGTTTTGTAGTGGAAAAGCCAAGTGAAATTAAAGGAAAAGAGAAGATTAGGGAAGGAGAATCAAATTGAAGCTAAAGAAGAAGCCAATGAGAAAGGTTTGGGAAATTGTTATATTTTATGTGTATATTGATAAATTGCTATAATTGAAGTGTGTATGGCTACTTTGAATTGAATTGAGTTGGGATTGTTGTGGTTATTGGGTTGAATTAGCTTATTTAGGCGTGTTGAGTTTTAGGGGAAACTCGACCTAGATTTCAGCCTAGCCTTTGTTGATTGTTTTGGTTATAACTTGAGCTGTAGAGGTCCAAATTTTATGATTCTAGTTGGGCTGGAAAGCTAACATCTATACCTAAATATTTCTATGAGGAAATTTGAGGTAATTCTAGCTTTAAGTGTCCAAAACATTGCCAGACCCAAAGCATTTCTACTTTGGCCAGGCCATAGGAGCACTTTTAGTATTTTTAGCCATATCTAGAGTTTGAGACGTCTACATGACCTGTAATTTATCTCATTAGAAATTAAACATCTTAAGGAACAAATGTTAAGAAGACAACTTGGCCTAAAAATGACGTCTTAATGTTCGTTCATGCTATACAGAATAGAGGTGGAAAGCTATCTTGTATAGCTCTGTGTTGGAATGTAATAAAACAGGGTCTCATAATGGCAAATAAACCATTGACACCATGAGGTATGCTTCTGTATTCAAATTTGACATAAAATTAAGGGGTCATGACTAGCACCAAACTATTACCACTGTGACCCATGCCTCTGGACAACAATTGCACGAATTTATTGGTCTCACTGCTGGTACCAATCAATGCCCACCATGACCTTCCATAAGTGAAGGGAGTCATGGCTGCGACTAAACCAATACCACTGTAACCCCCTCTGTTTAGTAATGATTTTATTAAATTTATTTTGGTATAGTTATAATTGAGCAATATTTTGGGTACTTAATTATATGCAAAAATTGATATATATGTGTGTGTGTGTGTGTGTGTGTGTGTGTGTGTTTGTGTATATGTGTGTGTGTGTACACACACACACACACACACATATATGTATGTATATGTATAACATGACGACATCAAATTTATATAAAATTAATTGTGCAATTATTTTATAAGAATCATAAATATATGTGTGGAATTAAAATATGGATTTATATATGTCATTTTACTAGATATGATTGAAGTTATATGGCTTATTATAGTTAATCCTTTAATGATAATTATTTGGTGCCTGAGTATCCTTTGTACCACAATATGATTAAATTAATACTAAATGAATAATTAGCAAGCAAACGTCGAGTCGTGGATAGATAGGCATGCTTATAGGGTTTCTGTTGCTGTAGCCTATGTGTTTGGATCCTGTTTGGGTCCCTATACATTTTTGATCTTGTTGGATCCCTATGTGTTTATGGATCATGTATATATCCCTATGTGTACAGATTATGAATATGAATGTGCCTTCAGGTACGTATGCAGTTAACATGTTATCCACTACTTCAAAAAAAATGCAGCCACTTTCTAGTTAAAAAAAATAATATTGGTCAATGTGGAATATATGGGCATGTGACTAACAGTAAATATGTGAAGCTCTATGGTGTATTTTATGATGCTTAATTATTTTAATTGCTATTTATATTATTGATTGTTCATAATTATATAACATATGCCTATATTTGCATTGATAACCACTGTGAGTGGTTGTCTAGTGCATATTTTTCCACACTAAGCCTTTGTGCTTAGCACGTCTGTTTCATCCGTGCAGGTTTCAGAGACCCATCGATTTTGATGGACAATCCGCATCCCAAAGAGCCAACACATTAGGGGCAAATGCTTTTTGTAGGTTTATATTTTGTTGTAATTTTATAATTGTAATCTTTTGGGATGAATGTTGGAATTTATGGTATGTAATGTATAAAATCTAAGTAATGTATATATATACACTATAAGAAAATATGAAAATAGCAACTGAAAATTAGCAACGAAATAATTTCCATTGCTAATTTAGCAACGGAATTCGTTATAAATTCCGCTGCTAAAATTGGGTGAGATTTTTTAATTTAGCAATGGAATGAAAAATGGTGAAATTCCATTGCTAAATAATGCGGGAAATTTTAGCTCCAAAAAATAGCAACGGAATGCCAATACCATTGCTAAATATTGCGGCAGCAACTGGCGAAAAATTTTTGGAACGAAATTTAGCAACAGAAAATAAATTTAGTTACTAAAGTTGCAACGGAAATAAATTCCGTTGCTAATTTAGCAATGAAAATTAAATTCCGTTGCTATTCTCATAACTAAATTATTTTAAGGTTCATTTTTTAGCAACGGAATTACATTTCCGTTACTAAAGTTGCAACGAAAATAAATTTCGTTGCTAAATTAGCAACGAAAATTAAATTTCGTTGCTATTCTAAAAACTGAATTATTTTAAGGTGCATTATTTAGCAAAGGAAATGTAATTCTGTTGCTATTTTGGCAACGGAAATTAATTTCTGATGCTAAATAACACACCTTAAAATAATTCAGTTGTTAGAATAGCAATGGAATTAAATTATCATTGCCAAATTAGCAACGAAATCTAAATTCCATTGCTAAATTAGCAATGGCAATTGATTTTCGTTGCTACTTTACCAACGGAATTTTAATCCGTTGCTATTTCGGTTGATTATTTATAATTTGCCCTAGGTATAAATTATCCTTTTTCTTTGACCTATCTCGTTTTCTTCTCTTCTCCCTCGTAACATAGCCGCCCCTCTCTTTCTCTCTCTCTCTCTCTCATTCACCCCTCCGACCTTCCCTTGTACAGCTTGTTTCGAAGGTTAGATTTGAATTTTTTTGTTTAGCCATTTTTGTTTACTGAAAGTGATTTTGGTTTCTCGTTCTTATTGCTTTTATGTCTCTGCGAAACCAAATGTTCTCACCATCTCTCTCTCGTGCCCCTCAGCTCTCTCCTTCTTACTGATCTTCTTCCAGTACTGTCACTATTCTCCCTTTCATGTCATAGAGGTGTAATTTGGCGATAAAATCAATCGGACTAGGGCACTGTGGAATTGGTAATTTCTGATAAGTGAGAAATTGAAAAAACCCTTCTGGTAATTCGAATTTTGCTTTTAATTTTTCTTTTATTTTCTTTAATTAATTTGCTGCATTTCTTTTGCATTCTGGTTTCTAGACATGCAGAGTATCTCTGTTTCTTGTTTGGTTTGGCTCTATTTTTTGGGTCTATGCTGCTCTAATTTGGGTAGGTTGGCAGGTATTTTAAGTTGTAGCATACCCTATACTGCCGTTGGTGTCTAAAAAACATGCAATCAAGAAGGTTCAAGAGATACAGGAGGAACTTGTGGCACTTGCATTGCATATTGTACAATTTAGTAAGATTTGTTGCCATGCTGTAATGAGTTAATCGTTGCTAGTTGGATTTCATCCTAATGGTTCATTTTATTTGCGGTATCAAATAACTTGCTTGAAATTGGTTGTCCTTTATTCACTGGCTGGATAACTGGATACATCAGTTATGTTTAAATATGTAGTCTCCTTTTGGCTTACATGAATATACTTGTAGTTATCATATTTGTTCATATCACATAGAGTGTAAAAAATTGTTTGCAAAACTTACTGACAAGATGTTGCTCAAAGTATACTTGTGATAATAAGGAACATTAACTAGTTACTATGAAATCGTGGAGTCATATTCATGTAAAATATGCATTATTTCCCAAATGCGTAGTAATGCTATATCTGCATTCTAATATGCTACTAAGCCATTGAACTCCTATTCTACTTTTAAAACGAGACATTTTAGAACATAAATGAAGTCTCTATTTTTTCCTCTCTCACTAAATTTCATCCTTATCATATATGTATTATTGACCTATATTCTGTCAAAATTTAGTGTCAAATGCATATCATTCTCTCAAGCTGCAGAAGCGTATTAATATGTAAGTTTGTGTTTAAGGTGAAGTGCAGTTCTTCAATTTAGAGAAAATGAGGTTTGGGCCTTGTATTTATCTTATTTCTTTAGATTTACTAGCAGGTCGGATCAATACATAGGTTGGTGTCTAAGCATAAGATTATACTTACTATTGATTTGTAATGTTTGTAAGAAGTTGACTGTTTCACATAGGCTGTGCTATTTCAATGTTTGCTGAATGCTAATCTAATGTAAAATATTAATGGCATACAACAATAGTTCTTTCTCTCATTTTTCTTTGTCTTTTTTCTTTTTTTTTTACTTATCATACAACCATAATTCTTTCTTTCTTTCTTTTCCTTTTCTTTTTTCCTGTTTATTAGTATTTTCTTCAGTTCGTTGATCTACCCTTCATCTGTTGGATGACCTAAAAACAAATTAACTAGATACAGAGTTGTATACTAGATTTCTGACAGAAATTTTGTAGTTGTAAATTAGTCATTGTGAGTTCCCCCCACCCCCTCCTAAAACTGGTTGGCTGGTTTTGTAACTTGTTGATTTATTGCTAGGACTAATTCTTCTTAGCCACCAGTTTTCTACTTTAATTGAAATCTTTCATTGAAATTCATGCATTGCCTTTGTGAGAAAACCACTAACCATGCACACCCAAGTGGTCTAATTTATGATAATTATAAAGACCAATAGCAAATAGTAAACTATTTAAAGAGAAGAATATATATACATTAAACAACTTAAAAGAAACCTAACCCTTCTTCCCTTTTTCATTTTACATTTATTGGCTCACTCTAAATGGTACATAAAAAGAGAGAAACATAAAGATTTGACTTAATTTTATTATTATTTTAAGCTTTTAAATGATCATCATCAAAACAAGTTTGCAAAGGAATAGAGACCCCTTCAAAATATTTGTGTCATTCTTTGGCTTCTATACCTCTATATCTGCCCAGGTTTTTCAGCCATAACTTTTACTACAGGTGTCCGTTTTCTTATTATTATATGTTTCCGAAAAACTCATTCTAAGCCAGTCATGATTTACTGGGGCATAGCTCTTTGTAATGGCCCATTTCGAGCCTCAAAAATGATATTTGGGCTTCCGTTTTTCAATTTGAAGTTTTAGGGTTTTATTGCAATTTTCTTACTTTTTTCATATAAATTGTTTGTTGCCCTACTTTGAAAGGGACTTTTGATTTTGATAAACTTATTCCGTTTAGCGGATACTTTCGTTACATCATTAATGACAAAAGACAACTATTTGTTATGAAATAGTTGATTTCATACATTAATGAGATATCTATTGTATTTTACAGTAATTAAATTATGCTTTTTTTTCGGAAATAATTTTTTTAGAATTCAAAAGTTAATGGGGCCATTTATCAAGTTTGGGAAAAGCGTGCTCATCAACGATATAAAGAATTTATTGCCAAATTACACAAGAAAGGTGTTCGACCTTCTTTTATTTCAAAAGAAATATGGGATCGTTGGCAAGAATACTGGGTATCACTCGAAGCAATTGCCATTTCAGAGAGAAATTCTTCAAGTAGATGGGAAGGCTCAGATGGAGAGAGTTTAGCCGTGCACACTGGAGGATCTTTGAGCCATCACAAGCAAGCAGATAAACTGGTAATAATGACATCGATTTTTTTATTATTATCATTTTTGCTTTTCCATTGTGAAAAAAATTATCAAATCCCCATCTATTCATAGTTCCCAAGCATACTTTATATTAGTTGTTCAAGAAAAAAAAAAGATACATTAGATTATATTGCCTTAGCAATAAAATGGAGTGGAATAAAAACTAATGTGAAGTATTTGGTAGATTAAAGTTAAAAGGAGGTTACTGGGTGTAAAGTACAGTAAAAACTAAGCCTTATCCTATATATAAGTTGAGGTTGGCTATGTGGATTCTTTCTCTACATAGCCTCTGTCCAAGGCTGGATATTGAAAATTTTCTGCATTATAATCTCTGATGAAATGGGTGAAAGCCTGAAAATTTAATTGTCTTATGGGTATTTAGCTAGAGAGCTGGTATGTCTAGGTGTCTCTAATTTGTTTTTATAACTTTAATATTATATTTTTCGCTTATACTCAAATTATTCACTTTACCATGTTTATGGAAAATAGTAAGTATATATAATTGCATACTCAAATTATTAACTCTTATTAAGATGTATACAAATTTTACATAGTATAAAGTTTTGCCAAAATCAATTTGAAGTAACGAATTCAATCTTTATTTAGATATGTTTAATTGGTAATAGTAACCAGACTAAGTGGTCACCTATACATGTCTGTTTCCATGGATGGCTGCATTTTTGAGGTAATTTTTTATTTCACAGGAGGTAAATGTCATAAAAATAAAGGAAAGTCTGCTAAATTTTTTATAAACTTGAGTTTAATTGGTTATGCAGGAAAAGTCCATGGGTAAGAGGCCTCCATATCCTAAAGTATTTATATACACCCATACAAAAAAGCATAATGGTCAGACATTTGTTAATACTCATTGCAGACAACTTAATATACGTAAATTTTATATATGAATATTAATTATTTTATGAAAATATAGTTAATTTATTGTAACTATTATCATTATAGGAGCAATTACAAGAGACTCTCACTCAACAGCGGTAGAACTCTGAAAATGTGGATGAGAGTCAGATATTTCTTGAAGCAGTTGGTGGTAAGAATAATCGGGGAAGGATTTTTTGCTTAGCATCTATTGCAAATAATAGCTGCTTGTAGTAGGCGTTATGAACCTTTTGAGAGATTCATTCAGTTAGAGAATACTATCAGCGTGTTGCTCGATACTATAATCAAACTAAAGAATGAGATGAAAGAGATGAGAAGCAAGGGCAACACCTCTCAGCAGCCAAAGCAGCCAGATTGTCCTCCTTCACCAACTACATAGTTTATATTGGTAATAGTTAGGTATTGATACTGATTTTATGTTGTGTTTCTATTGGTTTTTATGGATTCTACTATTTAGGTATTGATACTGATTTTCTGTTGTGTTTCAATTAGTTTCTATGAATTCTTACTTTACAGTAGAATATGTATTAAGAGTTTTTATTCTCGCACATTTATACTATTACAAGTAAATTGCATTATGAATTTGGATTATAATTATTTTATGACCAATAAAATTAAAATTTAATTAAAATCTTATGCTAAAAATAAAATCGGATAATTTCTATGGCTAAATTTAATAAAGATAATTATTGATGGTAATTTATGTACAGTTGCTAGTACCGTTGCCAAAATTCGCAGTGGAATCTATTTTTACGTTGCTAATTTTAGCAACGGAATAGTTATACCGTTGCCAAATTTAGCAACGGAAACTACAATTCCGTTGCTGAAATTTGAATTCCGTTTCCAAAATTAGCAACGAAAACTTTTCGTTGCTAAAATTGACCAATTCACCAAAACTTTACTTGGTTGAATTTAGTAACGGAATTCTTTTTTCGTTGCTAAATTAGCAACGGAATAGTGATTCCGTTGCCAAATTTGGCAACAGAATTCCATTGCTAATTTAGCAACGAAAAGTTGAAGTCCGTTGCAAAAATTAGTAATGAAAACTTTCCGTTGCTAAAAATGACCAATTCACCAAAACTTTACTTGGTTGAATTTAGCAGCTGCTGGTTTTGCAACCAAAAGTTCCGTTGCTAATTTCTATTGCAACGGAAAATGTCAAATTTTCGTTGCTAAATTACAATTTTCTTGTAGTGATATATATGTATATATATATCTATGTAAAGTTAATGAAATATAACTTGTGTAATGATGTGTATGACCTTAGTTTGGTGCGTGTAAATTATATGTGACCCATGCATGAAAATGTATGCCATTAACTTAAAGAAAGGAAATTTTATAATCACGGATCTAATTTAATGAAGGTGCGTGTAGACATTGGGTCCTGAGCAACCTAGATCAGAGTTATCCAATGATGAAATTAATTGTGCCTGTTTATAGGCAAAAATGAAAGTTGGAAGTGATCGTTTTCTTATCAAAATTGATTTATTAAAAGTAAATAAAAATGTGTTTTAAAAAATATTTTTAAAAATTATTTTAAAATAAAAAAGTGAGTTTTGAAATTATAGTCTTTTTGTAAAAATTATTTAAAAAAAAAAATTTTGGCCGTCGGCAGCGCGCACGGGTATCCCTCGCCCATCTAGCATCCCTTTGGGCATTTTTTGGCCAACTTTGAGTGTTTTTGCTCATTTTTTTTTGGTAGAATTTAATTTAAAAACTCTTTGTCTTCTAAACCTTTAAAATTCTTTAGTTTATTTAGGTTTAATGGGAATTAGTTTAATTTAATTTTTTCATTAAATTTGATTTATTTTGCGGTATAAAGGGGGTTTTTTGAGAGAGAAAAGGGGTGATTTTTCTTAAGAAATTTTTTCTTCTTCTTCTTCTACAAGAACAAATTCTCCCAATATTCTAATTTTATTTTCTAAGTTAGTTCTTGAGACAAAAAGAACAAATCTTTATTCTTGGGAATTTTCTTTTTTTTTTAACAATTTTTGCTTGAGACAAAGAAATTAATTCTTTGTTCTTGGGATAAAAATTTTCTTCTATAGTTTATTTTTATAATCTTCTTTTTTGCAAAATCAAGACAAGAAAATTGATCATCTATCTTCACTCATCAAATCAAAATCCGAGGGTAAACATTCTAGGTTTGATTTCATTTTTTTATTATTATTTTATTTGTTTATGATTAATTAGCAACCATGTAGATTTTTAGATCTATTATTGTTTTTAATTTTGGTGTGATTTTGTTCATAGATTTAATATATTTTGATATGTTTTATTTATTTTATTTTATTTTTCATACTTAATTGTTCATATTATTATTATTATTATTATTATTATTATTATTATTATTATTATTATTATTATTATTATTATTATTATTATTATTATTATTATTATTATTATCACTACTATTGTTATTATTATTGTTATTCTTGTTTACTATTATTCTTATTATTAGTTGTTATTATTATTATTATTATTTTTATCATGTATGCTTTTATGTATGTTAATATGTTAAGTTATTTTATTATGTAATTTAATTAGTTTGTCACTCATAATGCATTTTTATTTTTTAATTTATTTTCATATGTTATATGTTTAAATTCATTTTTATTACTAACATCACTTTTATTTGTGTTTTTTTATTTCAATACTTATTTTTATGTGTGAGCTTTTTCAATGGCAAATGGGAGCCCATGGAGACTTAAATACACCATTTTGGTGGGATTTGTCATATTTTAGTATTTTTAGTATTTTTCATTATTTTGATTATATTTTTTTTTAATATGTAATTTGTAATAAATTTATTTATTTTTATGCGCGTTAATTAAAAGTCACAAAAAAGTTTTATATTAATAAATTGGGATCTTTTCTAATAAAATCGGACCAATATCCTAATTTTAACCCATAAAAACTCACTTTTAAAAAGAGTTAACTTTCTCAAAATGGTATCACTCATCCCCATTTTCCTAATAATGCATACAAAAAAATCTTCCACTTTCTAAGAGAAAATGAGGGAACCAATGTTCCTATTCTAAATAATGTCCCGATTTTATGAATGTTTATTTATTCATTTGATTTTTTTATTTATGTTTTGCTTGATTTTATTTGGGTGATTGTATTTTTGTCCAGAATTTTAATACCTTTTTTATTTGGGGGATTGTATTTTGTCCTAATTTTATCTTTTTGATATTGTTTATGGCTTGCTTTATTTCACCGCTTTCTTTACTGCTTTCTTTCGTGCTTGATTTGTGCTTTATTTTTTAATGCATGACCGTGTGAGAACAAAGATAGAAATTTAAAATTTAAAACCCTATTATAATTAACCAAGGCATTAATAAGAGTAAAGTTTTGAATCTTTCTCTAGTTTAGACCCTCGAGGTTAGACAAACTTTCCCAATTTTTTATAAATTGGGTGGCGACTCCAAAATACCTCAAAGGTGCCTAAAGACTTCATGGGATTAGATTATCTTTCTAGTGTTCTATTGGAAGGAGGTGTCCAAAATATCTCATGATTACCCAAAATCAAAAGATGCAAACCCTCTGGGGCCCTAAAGGCAGGTTTTCAAGAACTAGTCGGGTCCGGCACGCGTCACAGCGTGCAAGTTAATACATAAGTTATCATAATTGCATGTTTGTTGGGTAACAATCCTTATCTTTTATGGTGACTCATCTCTACAAGATGTAGTTCACTACGCATTGGTAATGGGTGTTACATTATTGGTATTAGAGTCTAAGTTTAGGTGATTCTGGATGATCGCAAAATTATAACGTGAATAGATTTGTGTTTGTCTAATGCAGAGTTTTTGATAGAGAGGTTGCAGAGGGTACTGGAAGAGATTAGATGCCCTTTTAAGAAGAGAGTGGGTTGTGTAGCATCATTGTTGTAAGGTCCTGCATATGATTGGTAGAAACTGGTTATGAGACACCCAATATAACAACCTGATTTGGACCCTAGAAGTTTCGGCTAATTTTTGTCAGATTTTAACAAGTTTAAGAGTGTTGTGTGGGTGAGAGTTCTATCATGAGCGCGATAGAACCCTCCAGCAGAGGTCAGTTTAATTGATGTGTATCGAACATCTGTCAGCTTAGGAGTGTGTATAGGGGCTTTGACAAGTGGCATTGTAGGGAATGGACACTTGGCATGAGTTTTATTTTGAGCAATTAAATGAGGTAAGTGGCATTAAAGGCTAGTTGGTGGGCATTAATTTGAGAGGTTGGCTCTCTTTGTGTTTGACCAACCACTTTCTTACTCTCATTTCATTTTCTGCTTTTGGCCCTTTGTTCTTCTTCTTTCTTTCTCGCTTTTGGTTTTGCCGTGTTTTTTCTCTTTTCTTCTCATTTGGTTGCCCTTAAGTGGACCACTTGGATTGGTTTGAAGGGAGTGAGCTAAGGGTAGAGTTAGTTCTTGAGAAGGTAAGTAGTGTGATTTTGTTAGTGTTGGTCTTCCTCTTCTACTTGGTTGTGTATTTGATGTAAAGTGAAATAAATTGATTGATTCTTAGATTGTTTTGTATGATTTGTTAAAGCTGTGGATAAGAGACTGGACAAAGGCTAGGAGAGGATTGGAATCGAGTAAAGAGCAGTGTTTGAGCTACCTAGAGGTTGGGATCGAGTGCGATTTCAATTAATTTTCATGTGCTTGTGATTGAGTAATTTATTCTCAAATAGAGATATGTATGAGTAGGGATGTCTGGTGAACTTGGACTAGTTCTATAGTTCTATTAGTTGTGTACTTGTTTATAGGCTCATTTTGATTGCTTGCACTGTTTAAATGAGTATGGTTTTTATATGAAATTCTGAGTTAGGGTAAATGGTAATTTGAATGTTTCGTAGTTTAATTTGCATATTGAGTGTATTTTTTATTATGAGCATGTTTAGAAGGCTTTGCAGTGATGAGGTAAGTTAGTATGTTGATTGAGTGATTGTGTATGTTTAAATTTGTATTTGGAAGCTTAGAATGCATGATGTCTGTGCCAAGGAACTGGGAAAAGTGACTCTGTCGCGATCGCGATGTTTGTCACGAGTGCGACAAAGCCACTTATTTCTAGCTTCTCGCGGCCCGTTCGGATGGAATCTTCATAATACGTGAAATTATTCATGAGTTATGAAGATTGCCCATTCGGATGGCAGGCCGCTTGCCTAATCGCCCGCTCGGTAGGTGCGTTCCAATCGGTAGGCATGCACAGCTCGGCAGCTGAGGTTGTGTGCGAGTCATGCATCTCAGCACGACCCGCGCACAAGCAGTGGTGGCCAGCATGAGTCGTGCACCATAGCACGACTCGTGCCAGCCCAATTTCCTGCTGTCGTGAGTCGTGCATCGCGACACGAGTTGTGACAGCCCATTTCTGGCCTGTAGCACTGCGGCTATTGTTGCGAGCGCGATCGCGACAGAGAGCCTCCTCCTGCCTGCTCTGTTGTGCTTGAAATGTTTTCTTCTCTCTCTTTACATGGCTTCCTACCATCGGTATAAGTATGTTTTGTATCTTATACAAGTGTATATTGATGATTTAGAATTGAGTAATTAATTATTGATATGCTAGTGTTTTGGATACTTGATTTGGTTTTGTTTAGTGATAAATGTTAAGAGTGAGTGAGTTAAGCTTGAAGTGTCATAGTAGTGGATAGATAAGCATGCTTATAAAGGGTTAGAGGCGGCTGCTACAGTGACCTTAGTTGTGTCGACTTGATGAATACCTAGTGTATTCAACACTATTGAGTTAGTTCTCTAAAGTTTAAATAGTACCCACAGTACCCGTATCCACCATTGTTGAGCATTCAGGCTGCTAATGTATATTTTGTAGTGTACAAGAGATGAAGTAAAGACTTGTATATGTATGTGAACATAGTACGACATGTCATCGATATCGTTTGCCATGTCTGGATTTTGCACATGAATGGGTTGAAGCATGATGTTATTTGCTTACAAGGTTGTGTACATGATTATTTGTATATATCATGACTATCAATATGCCTTTGATATATCTGTGACTTCATTCGAAGTCTATTGTTTCTATTTATACCCACTATGCATTATCGCTTAGCATGGGTGTCTTTCCCATGTAGGTTTTCAGGATGGTATTTAGAGAGGTTGCATCTGTAGGTTAGGACCACTAAGAGCTTGATTAAGAACTTTTTATATAAGATAGAGTTTTCATTTTATGTTTTGAGTAACATCATTATGTATATAGAAAAGTATATTATCGAATTGTAAATGATAATAGTTTTGTATATGTACCGAAGATGAATATGTATAAGGAGTGATAAAGCTTTTGTAATATGTACAGTTTGTATATTATAAGAGTATTTTGTTTTGGCCCAAGTTATTCTAATTGTTTATTGTTATTGCTTGTGCTTTTGAGTTATTATATGTATGCGTTAGTGTTTGTGCGTAGTGCCCCGATATTCCTTCTCGGGGGTATTTGGGTGTTACACCAAATGCTTTCCAATCCGACTACTTGGGAGTTTTTTGTTCAAGAATTTCAAAACAAGTATATCACCAAAGCATATTGGGAAGCGAAGTGCAAGCAGTTTCTAAATCTGAAGTAGACAGCTTTATCTATAGCACAGTACAAGAAGGAGTTCAGTAGACTCAGTAAGTATACACCTGTAGGGGTGCTTACTGAATAATTTCGATGCCAACAGTTTGAAGAGGGACTTAATGAATCTATCAAGGCATTGTATCAAGGCGTTGTTGATTTCCATGATGACTTTTCAAAATGTGAGCTATTATCAGATTGTTTAAGGAGCCATGAAAGCAAAAAGATCAGAAATGATTGAAAGAGAAAGAGCATAAAGAAGACGTTCCTCTCGAGGTTGTTCCTCCTTCGGAAAGGGGCCCAAAAACTCGCAAGTGGCCTCTCAAGCTAAGTCTGTTAGTAATCCTGCTACTAGGGGTAGAGGATAGGGATCCTCTAATGTATCTGGTTCTGGTAGAGGTGCAGTCGGTGGACGAGGGGATAATGTACCAACGTGTTCTCACTGTAACAAGTGCCACAGAGGAGAGTGTAGGTGGTTGATTGGTGCATGCTTTCGATGTGGGTGCACCGAACATTTCTTAGCAAACTATCCGAAAGCTTATGATGTCAGTAAAGATCAGCAAGAACCCAGTATGGCTAGATCTAATGCACTTCTAGCTGCCCAACGTAGAGGATGAGGGTGTGCCAAAGGTAACTAACCTAGAAATGGAGATATATTAGAGACTATAGATCGTCCTCCTATAGCACCACCACGTACCTATGCTATGAAGTCTTGTGAGGAGCAGGATACCGCAGAAGTTGTAGCTAGTACTTTTCTACTCTATGATACTAAAATGCATGCTCTAATTGACCTTGGATCCACACACTCATACATATGTTCTGAAAAGCTATGTGACAATTTGCCTCCTATTGATCAGTTAGACTATGATATATGTGTGACTAGTCCATTGGGACATAGTGTCAATGTGAATAAAGTGTATAGGAATTTTCCTATTAGGGTTCAGGGTAGAGAATTTTTTGCGAATTTGATTGAGTTTCCATTTCACGAGTTTGATTTAATTTTGGGTATGGACTGGTTGTGTAAACATCGGGTGTCAATTGTAGTAAAAAGATAGCAGTGCTTAAAAGTCTAGGTCAGTCAAATGTGATTGTGCTGGGCATTCATTCTAGTCGTTTGGTTAATGTAATCTCCACCATGCAAGCCCAATGGTACTTAAGAAAAGGATGTGAAGCCTTATTAGCTCTAATTTTGGATTCTAAGCAGGGATAGGTGAAATTACAAGGCATACCGGTGGTAAATGAATTTCTTGATGTATTCCATGAAGAGTTGCCTGGTTTACCACTTAAAAGGGAACTTGAAATGTCTATTGAAATTCTACTTGGCACTGCACCTACATCTAAGGCTCCTTTCTGTATGGCTCCTATTGAGTTAAAAGAGTTAAAAGCTCAACTGGAGGAGCTATTAGAGAAGGGTTTCATCCAACACCAGTGTGTCTCTATGGGGTGCTCGGTTCTGTTTGTTAAAAGGAAAGATGGCACCTTACGGATGTGCATTGATTATCGGCAAATCAATAAAGTGACAGTGAAGAACAAGTACCCCTTGCCGAAATAGAAGACTTGTTCGATCAGTTGAGAGGAGCTGGTGTCTTCTTTAAGATTGATTTCTGATCGGTGTATTACCAACTTCAAGTGAAGAATGAAGATGTCTCCAAGACTGCTTTTAGGACCTAATATGGACATTATAAGTTCGTGGTGATACCATTTTGGTTGCAGCTTTTATGGATTTGATGAATCAGGTGTTCCGACGATACCTTAATCAATTTGTTGTTGTGTTTATTGATGATATATTGGTGTATTTGAGGAATGAATAAGAACATGAGGAACATTTGCAGATTGTACTCCAAATGTTGAGGGAAAAGCAATTGCATGCAAAGCTCAGTAAATGTGATTTGTAGTTTAAAGAAGTATCTTTCTTTGGCCATATTATTTCTTTTGACTGTATTAGGGTTGATCCAACTGAGATTGAGGCAATTGTAAATTGGAAATCGCCTCGAAATGTGCTTGAATTGAGAAGTTTCTTGGGTTTGGCAGGTTATTACAGACGGTTTGAGAAAGGGTTTTCTGTCATTGCCTCTCCCCTTAACAATTTGCTTTGGAAAGGGGTCAAATTTGAATAGACTAACAAATGTTAAGCCATTGCCTCTCCCCTTACCAAGTTACTTTGGAAAGCGGTCAAATTTGAATAGACTAACAAATGCTAAGCTAGTTTTAATCAGTGGTACCTGTGCTTATCCAACCCATTTCGTGTATAGAATATACTATGTATAGTGATGCTTCGAAGATTAGCCTTGGATGTTGCTGATGCAAGATGGAAAAGTGATAGCATATGCGTCCAGATAGTAGAATCCTTATGAACAGAACTATCCGACTCATGATCTAGAGTTGGCTGCAGTAGTTTTGGCTTTGAAGATTTGGCGTCACTACTTGTATGGTGGAAGATGCACAATCTATATCTGCTTACACAGAAAGAACTTAACTTGAGGCAACACCAATGAATTGAATTATCCAAAGACTATAACCGCATAGTGGATTATCATTCAGGTAAAGCTAATGTGGTTGTTGACGCCTTGACTAGAAAATCAGTTTTAGCTCTAGTGTTACAGTGTGGTGAATAGAGAATTACAGCTGATAGAGCTTTAATAGTTCAATTGAAAGCTAAGCCTACTCTGAAACAGGTGATAGTGTTTCTCAAAAAAATTATCCCAAGCTGCAACTGTAATGGCTGAATACCGGATCAGTAGTGATCAATGAAATCTGTAGGGTATATAGTGTGAATTTCGGGTGAATATCAGTAATTGGTCCTAAAAGATAGTAGAAAAGAAAGGTTAAACGTGCTCAGGCCAGGGAAGCTCCTGATGGGTGACCTGTCGGGAAGTCTGTAGAGAAAAATATTTTGTTGGACTGTTAGAAAGTGCCTGTTAAATGGAGTCGATTGATATAATTTGAAGTGAAAATGAGGTCAAATAGGTCCTCGAAAGTCAAACTGAAGAGAAGGCTCTAGTTTGATTCAAATAGTAACTAGTTTGACTGAAATTTGACCGAGACTTTAAAGATAGTAAATGACATCTGAAAAGTTATCTGAAGGCATAGATAGATTTAGGATAGTGTGTAAAACAGTGTGGTAATGAAAAAGTAATTTTATGGTGATACTGAAAAATGGATAAATCGGACCGGTTCAATTGAACCGAACTGGATAAGGACCGAGAATGAGATGGAACAAAGGTTAAATGAGTTATTACGACTAAAATTAAGGTCAAGGATGAAAAGTTAACCGAACCAAACCGGTTCAACCAGTGAATCGGACCAGTTGGACCGGTTGACTTTGGTTTGACTAGTTTGACCGAACTCTAAATAGAGTTATGGACCTCAGAAAAATTGTCTAAAAGCATGGATTTGTTTGAAATATTATGGTGAATTGAATGGCAATGAAAAATAAATTTTATGGTTAGGCAGAAAATTGAGTTATTGGACTGGTAAGAAATCATCGGACAGGGAAACGGTCTCCGATTGATTTGAAATTTTATGTGGAGGCTAAATTATATATAATAAGAATTAAGAAATTTATTTTGGGAGAATTTGACCTTGGGAAGTAAGATGGAAAAGTGATAGCACATGCGTCCAGATAGTTGAATCCTTATGAACAGAACTATCCGACTCATGATCTAGAGTTGGCTGCAGTAGTTTTGGCTTTGAAGATTTGGCGTCACTACTTGTATGGTGGAAGATGCACAATCTATATCTGCTTACACAGAAAGAACTTAACTTGAGGCAACACCAATGAATTGAATTATCCAAAGACTATAACCGCATAGTGGATTATCATTCAGGTAAAGCTAATGTGGTTGTTGACGCCTTGACTAGAAAATCAGTTTTAGCTCTAATGTTACAGTGTGGTGAATAGAGAATTACAGCTGATAGAGCTTTAATAGTTCAATTGAAAGCTAAGCCTACTCTGAAACAGGTGATAGTGTTTCTCAAAAAAATTATCCCAAGCTGCAACTGTAATGGCTGAATACCGGATCAGTAGTGATCAATGAAATCTGTAGGGTATATAGTGTGAATTTCGGGTGAATATCAGTAATTGGTCCTAAAAGATAGTAGAAAAGAAAGGTTAAACGTGCTCAGGCCAGGGAAGCTCCTGATGGGTGACCTGTCGGGAAGTCTGTAGGGAAAAATATTTTATTGGACTGTTAGAAAGTGACTGTTAAATGGAGTCGATTGATATAATTTGAAGTGAAAATGAGGTCAAATAGGTCCTCGAAAGTCAAACTGAAGAGAAGGCTCTAGTTTGATTCAAATAGTAACTAGTTTGACTGAAATTTGACCGAGACTTTAAAGATAGTAAATGACATCTGAAAAGTTATCTGAAGGCATAGATAGATTTTGGATAGTGTGTAAAACAGTGTGGTAATGAAAAAGTAATTTTATGGTGATACTGAAAAATGGATAAATCGGATCGGTTCAATTGAACCGAACTGGATAAGGACCGAGAATGAGATGGAACAAAGGTTAAATGAGTTATTACAACTAAAATTAATTTCAAGGATGAAAAGTGAACCGAACCAAACCGGTTCAACCAGTGAATCGGACCAGTTGGACCAGTTGACTTTGGTTTGACCAGTTGACTTTGGTTTGACTAGTTTGACCGAACTCTAAATAGAGTTATGGACCTCAGAAAAATTATCTAAAAGCATGGATTTGTTTGAAATATTATGGTGAATTGAATGGCAATGAAAAATAAATTTTATGGTTAGACAGAAAATTGAGTTATTGGACTGGTAAGAAATCATCGGATAGGGAAACGGTCTCCGATTGATTTGAAATTTTATGTGGAGGCTAAATTATATATAATAAGAATTAAGAAATTTATTTTGGGAGAATTTGACCTTGGGAAGTAAGAGAAATTATTTTGGATTTCTTATTGGGCCTAATTTTTTAAATGGGCTTAGAATTAGGTTGCCCAATTGGTTGGACTAAGCCTAACCCATCATAACCACCTATATAAAGCCCTAAATATCAGAAAACCCTAGAAAGCTCTCCATTTCTCTCCACCTTTCTCCATGGCTGAATGGTACTTCTCACATCTCTCTTTAATTTTCTTCATTCCTCTCTCAAGTTCACAATTAGGAAACAATCTGATTGAAATTAGATAGGAAACAATGCAAATTTATATTAATTATAGCTCTAATAATGGTACTGTAAAAGAAACGATCAAATGAAAAATAGTCACATAAACATAAAGCATAAAAATATTAGTATTAATAGAAAAGAGTAAGGGGCATTATCTAGGAATGATAACTGTTCTAGCAAATAATTCAGTATTGATACTGTACCAAAATATGACTGAAAATTTAATAGTGGACTGAACATAAAAGTATTAATGTTAAGGATAACAGTGCAGTCAAAAGTAATACTAATAACTGAAATGGAAATGTTAAGGCATAATTATAGAATGATACAAAAGATACAACGATAATCAACTGAAATAAAGGTTTGAATAAGACATTATTGTAAGATATAAAGTAAGTAAATTTAAAGATTTCAATGTTCATATAGTCTAAATAAAGAAAAAATGTTGTGTGCTCATGCATAGTATTATTATAGTCATGGAAAATTTAGGATATGTATCCACTATTGAGCATTTTAAATGCTCAGTGCGTAGAGTTGTTGCTACAAACAGGTTATGAAGACAGGAAGTTTTTAAGTGGCCGAATTTTCAATGATAGGCGAGAAGAAAAGCGAGCACATAAATGAAAGGATAGGTATGGCATATATACGACATCGGTGGACTATATAGTTTATGATTTATAGAGAGGTTATGTATGAAAATTTTAAACAGTGCTATGTATGGGCTGCTTTATTATTATGGATATTTGAATATGCGAAAAAAAAAAATTTACAGAGCTTTTATTGTTGCATTATTCTGTGATACTAGATTTGACAATATAATTGAGGCTTACAATTGCTATACGTATAATATAGAATGTTATAAGAGTGTTACACTTATTTTGGTATCAGAGCAAAGGTTTAGGCGGTCCTAAAATCGAAGATAATATAATGAGGACAAGTGATACATATACATGCCATGAATAGGAATTGATGACAGAAGTGAGTAAAGGTATCCGAGGAGACATAAGGATTGTATAGGTTCATGGGATTGTAAGAGAATGTAAATTATGTTGACTGATGGAAAGTAAATGAATCTCCTAAACTAGATATCCTCATAGTATAGTAGTTGTGGACCATAATTGTGATAGATAAGAAAATTTTGAGAAAGAAATTTTTATAAGTGGGAGAGAATTGTAATGGCCCAAATACCGGATTAGTAGTGATCAGTGAAATCTGTAGGGTATATAGTGTCAATTTCAGGTGAAAATATCAGTAATTGGGTCCTAAAAAGCAGTAGAGATGAAAGGTTAAATGTGCTCAAGCCAGGAAGCCCCCTGATGGGTGTCCTGCCGGGAAGTCTTTAGGGAAAAATATTTTATTGAACTATTAGAAAGTGCCTGTTAAATGGAGTCTATTGATATAATTTGAAGTAAAAATAAGGTCAAATAGGTCCCCGAAAGTCAAACTGAAGAGAAGCCTCTAGTTCGATTCAAATAGTAACTAGTTTAGCTGAAGTTTGATCGAGACTTTAAAGATAGTAAATGACTTCTGAAAAGTTATCTGAAGGCATAGATAGACTTAAGATAGTGTGTAGAATAGTTTGGTAGTGAAAAAGTAATTTTATGGTGACACTTGAAAATGGATGAATCGGACCGGTTCAATTGAACCGGACTAGATAAGGACCCTGAATGAGATGGAATGCAGGTTAAATGAGTTATTAAGAGTAAAATTAAGGTCAAGGATATAAAGTGAACCGAACCAAACCGGTTCAACCAATGAACCGGACCGGTCGGAACAGTTGACTTTGGTTTGACTAGTTTGACCAAATTTTGACCGGACGCTAAATGGAGTGATGGACCTCAGAAAAATTATATGAAAGCACGGATTTTCTTGAAATATTATGGAGTATTATATGGTAATGAAAAATATATTTTACGGTTAGATAGAAAATTGAGTTATTGGACTTGCAAGAAATTATCGGAAACGGTTTCCGATTGAGCTGAAATTTTATGTGGATGCTAAATTATATATTTTAAGAATTTGAGCTTGGAAAGTAAGATAAATTATTCTGGATTTCTTATTGGGCCTGATTTCTTAAATGGGCTTAGAATTAGGTTGGCCCAATTGGTTGGACCAAGCCCAGCCCATCATAACCACCTATATGAACCCCTAAATATCAGAAAATCCTAGAAAGCTCTTCATTTCTCTCCACCTTTATCCATGGCCAAATGGTACTTCTCACATCTCTCTTGAATTTTTTTTCATTCCTCTCTTAAGTTCCCACCAAATCCAACCTTCCCAATTAAAATCCAGACTCTCTTTTCAATGATAATGGTCTCAAAAGTTCATTTGAAGTGGAATAAGTAGGAGAAAATAAGTGGAAGAGTTTATGTGTCAAATTGAGGTATATAAAGTTAATTTTTTTAAATTGGTTTAAGGGTTGTTTATGTAAATATATTGCATAAAGGAAGAAAATTAATAGTGATTTCTTGGCATTGTATATTCGGCCACTTAAGGAAATCAAAGGAGGTGACGGTGTTTCAAGGAGTAAAGGCATGGAAAGCATGCTTATGATGTGGAGAACAAGAAAATAAGGTTAGTGTATACAATATCCTCCTTTTTCCATGTTAAAAGTATGATTTTTAGTTATGTTTAAACATAAAGTATGTGAAAAAGGTATTTTTAATTGAATATAACTTGATATTCATGCTTAGGGATGTGGAAAAATATGATATGAATGCTTCAAATGAGAAAACAAAATTGGTATGATGAATTCCTATATAGGCCAAATGGTATATCATGGGTTTTCTATGTGTTTTGATGATGTTTATGACATGTTTATGATGTATACATGATATTTGGCATGAGATCTATCTAATGGTATGTGTTAGAGCATGTAAAATTTACATGATGCATGATGTGCATGTATGGCCGAATGGATATCACACATAAAGACATGATTTTGATGTGTTTTTCTGCGAAATAATGGCATGGCTATGATATATAACATGAAAATGACCTAAATAAATGTTAAAGTTAATGAAAAGAATTGAGAGTGAAAGATTAGTATGTTGGCCGAATGGTATGTATGGGGTTATCCATGTGTATCATGGTGAATTCATGAAATTTATGGCATGTAATGATAATTGGATGTGAATCACATATATAATGACGTCAGAGCATGATGAAATGCCATAAAATGTATGTATGGTGACTTTAAAATATGGAAAATGAAATAATAATGCCCTATGTGATGATCTGTAGTCAAATCTAGTTCAGGTTATGATGGCTAGCCATAGGGACACAAGACCGCGGGTGTGAGCATAGCGTCTCACTTATTGTAAGCCAATGACGGTCCTACCTCACTGTATCTGAAAGTTTTTAATGTTTTGTACTGTATTTAAAGACAGCGGTGATCCCACAGAATCTCTCTATTATTTCTTTGAACTTCTGGAGTTCACGTCTCGTTTATCCTATTCATAGAGTCTGCCAGTTTTTTACAGGGACAAAATGGAAAAAATGAGCTTAAAATGGTTAAATTGTGATTAAATAACATTTGTGTGAAAAAGGGACATAATTGGAATTTTTAAAAAAGTTTGAGGGCATAATGGTAAATATGATCATAAATCTGTTAATAAGGGTAAAAATGTAATTAAATGATTAAATATGAAAATTGGTTACTTTTTAGGGACTAAAATATAATTTGGCATTAAATTGGTAATTGGAGGGCAAAATAGTAATTTGCATCTTAAATAATGTAAATTGGTAAAATAAAATGAACTAGTGGCATTTTGGTAATTTTTGTAAAGTTTATGGACATAATTGTAAGTTTGACATAATAAAGGATTAAAATGTAAATATGGATTTTTATGGTTGCGATTTGCATATTTACCACTAATTGAAAGATTTAAGTGCAACTATGAATATTTTTACATGTATAAAAATTAAATGAATTAAATATTGGGATAATTGATATTAAATGTATTATTTATATTCATGAGGCATGCATGTGAATTTAGTTTTGTGGATTAAATAAATAAGATAACTTAGTAGCATTTGTGTGAACATAAGAAAGTTCAAGGACCTAAATGCAAATGTGGATAGTTAATTATACTAAGTGCATGAATGATTTTAAATAAAGATTATAAAGATTATTACGTGTAAATAATTGAATAAGTAAATAATTTTTTAAGGGCAAAATTGTAATTTTAGTAATGTTTAAGGGACCTAAGTGGAAAACAGTAAAAGAGTAATAATTTTATAAGGATTAAGTGGCAATTGCATAATAGATAATAAAATATAGGCGATAATAAGTAAATTAATGGCATTATTGTAAATATGTGGGATCGATAGGTAAAACTGTAAATTAGTGAAAAGTTTAGGGATTAAGTTGCAAACTGACGATAGTAATGTAAATTTAAGGATTAAAATGTAATTGATAAGTATTATGAATGATAACTACATTATTGAATATAATGAAGAAATTCATAAGAAGAATAATTATAATGATAGTATAAATACTGACATTAAAGTTTATGTCAATATTTAGATTAAGGTAAAGACACAAGTATGTAACTGTTAATGATAATAATAATAGTGGCAATAGTCAAAAAAATATTAATTGTAAAAATAAGTAATGGCAATGCTAGTAAAAAGATTAAACATGATAATATATAAGGTAAGTGAATTATCAGAAATAAATAAAAAATAGTGTAAGATAATTAACAAGTAGCATAATTATGAGCTAGTTATGTGGAAATAAAATAAAGGGAATTTAAAATCTTTAGTATATAGTACACATGAAAGTAAAAATGTCAATAGATAATCGAAAAGTTATTGGAAGTGTAGGGTAGTAATGAGCCATAAAACTTTATAACGGAAAAAATTTAGGACTGTCAGTAAAATGCTAAAAGCTAATGAGGGAATCATGTTAACTGTTATGATGATACTATTAATAATATGGGTAATTAAGATGTTGCTGTCAATAATGTTATCATTAATCACAATAATACTAAAATAAAATATGAAATAGTTATTAATAGGAATATTAAGTATATATATAAGTAAATGTATTGAAAGATAGTATTGGTAATTTAAGAGTATTATAAATGTAGCCGATTGAAATTAGATAGGAAACAATGTAAATGTCTATTCATTATAGCTGTAATAATGGTACTGTAAAAGAAACAATCAAATGAAAAATAGTCACATAAACATAAAGCATAAAAAGATTAGTATTAATAGAAAAGAGTAAGGGGCATTATCTAGGAACGATAACTGTTCTAGCAAATAATTCAGTAACTGATACTGTACCTAAATATGACTAGAAATTTAATAGTGGACTGAACATAAAAGCATTAATGTTAAGGATAACAGTGCAGTCAAAAGTAATACTAATAACTGAAATGGAAATGTTAAGGTATAATTACAGAAGGATACAAAAGATACAATGATAATCAACTGAAATAAAGGTTTGAATAAGACATTATTGTAAGACATAAAGTAAGTAAATTTAAAGATTTCAATGTTCATATAGTCTAAATAAAGAAAAAATGTTGTGTGCTCATGCATATTATTATTATAGTCATGGAAAATTTAGGATATGTATCCACCACTGGGCATTTTAAATGCTCAGCACCTAGTGTTGTTGCTGCACGCATGTTACGAAGATAGGAAGGTTTTAAGTGGCTGGATTTTCAATCACAGACGAGAAGAGAAGCAAGCGCAAAAATGAAAGGATAGGTATGGCTTGTATACGACTTTGGTGGACTATATAGTTTATGATATATAGAGAGGTTATGTATGAAAATTTTAAACAGTGCTATGTATGGGCTGCTCTATTATTATGGATATGTGAATATGTGAAAAAAAAAATTACTGAGCTGTTTATTATTGCATTATTCTGTGATACTAGATTTGATAATATAATTGAGGCTTACAATTGCTGTACGTATAGTATAGAATTTCATAAGGGTGTTACAGCAGCAAACACTGCAATCGGTCAAAAATGGAGACAAGACTGACTATTCAGTGAGTGAAGATGGTACTCTTTATTATAAATGTCGGTTGTGTGCAGTGGATGATAAAGAATTAAAGAAGAGACTTTTGCAAGAGGCTCACAATACAGTCTTTACTATGCATCCTGGAGAAAATAAAATATTCCAAGACCTAAAGCGATTCTATTAGTGACCTGGAATGAAGAACGATGTGGTTGACTACGTGTTTAAGTGTCTAACCTATCAACAAATGAAAGCTGAACACCAAGTTTGTAACACCCCAACTCATACGTGGACGAACCCATCCGCAAGGGAGTAGGAGGCCGTACGAGTAGGTGTGTTACCGGACTGAAGCGAGACAAAGCATACTAAAATACGGAAGAATTTAAAACTTGAGGAGTAGATTTGGACATGCATATTTTGCAATTGCGCATACACTAAGCAAAAGCATACAGTTGTCAAAACTTACAAGCATACAATAGAAATTATTCTCCAAACATTGCTATACAAATATTTACATGGCCCAGCATATTATATAAATATCTTTACATATTATTACATATACATATTCATCAGAATTTACAAAATCCAGGCTACAGAAATTATACAAATTACATCACTTCTAACTCCTATGTGGCCGACTCTGCAGATGCGCGACTCGAACAGAAGCAAACCTGCCACCTGCACGGGAAAAAGAACCCGTGCTAAGCGATAACGCTTAGTGGGGAAAACAAACATAATAATATGGACGGCCATTCACAATGGTCGTCAAGGCAAAATACATTCAAATGGCAATTGCGGATATTCAAAACATATGTCTAAACAGATTTGCATAATAAAGGCATTCATTCAGAAACTCACACATATAGTCATATACATATATCAGGAATGGGCCAAAACAGTCATAACCCAAAACACGACACCAATGTTATCATGCTGAGCCACATACCCAAGAAAACATTCAAAACACCACACTTCCGCTGCGCAACTCTAATACATAGCATATCATGCTGTAAACACTCCCATAACGGAGACTGAAGGCATAATCACATCACTTCACATTCATATCAAAACCATGCAGGAAGTACGATTACATCATATATACTTACCCTCATAACCGATCTGATTCACATGCTTGTACACAATAACCATGTTTAACTCATATACATAAATACATCGATCGAATCATTTCAAAGCATTCAGAAACTAATAACCAACCACATGCCAAGTTCGGATAATCATGTTAACTGAAAAGTCATGTTTACCAAATACATATTTACTTTCTGAAGCCCGTAGTTATATTTATAACTGGTTCATATGACCGAGATCTTACACATTCGGATAACACATTTTCATGTTCATATCAGATAAAGCAAACGAAACACCTGCTGACTCAAAATAGTGGATAACGAGTACTGAGAGGGAGACCTCATGAGGAAACACATAGCCCGATCTCTGACCGGGTAACCCTCAGAGGGAACACATAATATAATGTACCATACAGGTACAAGTCAAAAGGCAACATTTCATTGAACAGGACCTTAAACAAGATCCATACACATACACATAATAGGGGTTCGCGAGGAACCATTCGGGGACCTGATCAGGGTCCAAATCGTTCAAAGGGCGCTGCAGCTACAAAGACTCTATTAGGCATGCCTAACTATCCACTAGACTGACTCTCGCAGGTCATGCATCCTACAAATCATATTTCAAATCACTTAATTTATATCATTGTACATAATTAGCAATAGATAAGACTTATGAATAAGTTCATAAAGTCAATCATGCCTCATACAATTTACACTTAAGCATAATATAATGATCTTAGAGAGAGATCATCAGTATAGATATGCATAATACATTCAATTATAGTAATATACTTCATAAAACAGTCCAAGAATAAACCTAGAGGCATCACAAGTTTCGGAATTCAAACATGGAAATCACAAAAGAAACTCATTTAGCACAACACATCTGTCGCGCTCGCGATGCCTGTCGCGCTCGCGACAGAGACCATAGTCTCTTCGCTGCGCACGCGCGACGGACTTCGCGATCGCGGGAAGGAGAGAAGAACCCGGCTCTGTCGCGCTCGCGACATTGTCGCGATCGCGATAGAGGATGAGCATTACTATCGCGGGGTCGCGACAAGTCGCGTGCTCGCGATAGCACAGGCCAACAATGTGCTCTGTCACGATCGCGACGGTTGTCGCGCTCGCGACAGAGAGCACACAAGCTATTACCATCGCAGGCTCGTGACAGCGTCGCGTGCTCGCGATGGCACAGCATCAGGATCACCAGTCTCTGTCGCGCTCGCGACAGTGTCGCGATCGCGACAGAATCATGATCCCGAAAATCTTAAGAATTCTACAGGATCTTTCCTTCCTCAAACTCACTACCAAACACACAAAACATATCCAAAGGTTTCTTACCTCATCTCCAGCAAGCCACACATCATTAACAACATAAACATGACACCCATACTAAGAAAACCAAATAAATCATGCCACTAACAATATCCATATACTCAAACTATAATACCAACATTATTCTTCATTCATCTCAATCGCACCCATGTTAAATGCATTCAAACATATGATACGTCATGCTAAGGTTACTCATGAGACCATCACATACTAGCACTCATTCATAAACAATCCTTCATAGGATTATATCTATGATTAATTACTAGTTAAATCACCAATTGAAAATGTACTCCTAAGTTTTCCCAACGATAATTACTTGTATAGCCAATTAATTACCCTAAACATGCGTAATAACTGATGGGAAAGATACGGGATTGATCCGGGTCAATCCTAGACTCAAAAATATAGAAGAAAAGACTCAAAGCATACTTTTCTGTCGCGCTCGCGATAGAGGCTCGCTTCAGCTCCCCTAACATACAGCTTTCTACCACCAGTTCGTATCATATAAACCGACCTCTAAACCTCATTTGTAGGAAAAGTGGTCTTCTTAACAAATGTTCTCCTATGTCTTAGCATTCAAATGAAACAATTTTCACATCAATTGGATGTCTACAACTCCAGATATGGACTCCACAACCCATACTGGTCAAACAACCCGCCACAACAGGGACACTACATTTGTAATCAAATTTTCAATGTCTTAGAGCGAGAATTTGTCCAAGGCTATTTCTGAGACATTTAAAGTAATGGTATTCATGGTTCTAATGGTTCAAGAATCGCATGATTTGGAGTTCTAAAACTCCCAAAACAGTGTAATAACCGAAGAAAGGTCCAGTGTATTCTAAACCAGTTTTTCACCCAAAAACCTATTCACATGCACCAATAAGTCAATTGAGCCAACACTCACTACCATCATCACAATTCATCACAACACACTCAAGAAACTTATATCATACATAAATATATAAAAATTCATATACAGATAAAAGAAAATTCCCAAACCTGGAAATCAAAAATCCACAGTTCCTTTCCTAGCTTCTATCTACAGTCGTTTCCTTGCCCTTGAGCTTCCTCTTGTTACCACCAACTTACACAAGCCAACAATCCAGAAATTACTTTTTAATTCAAAACCCTAACTCACACAAAATCAAAAGAAATAACAAGAGAGAAAGGAAAATCCATCCTTAAGAACCCTAAAACTCCAACTTACCTTAACAATCTTGCTTCCAATCTCCACTAAATCACCTCTAATTCATTCAAAACCAAAAGATGGAACAAAGAAAAGGAAGAAAAGGAAAAGAAATGGAAAAATCGGGAAGAGGAAGAGGCAAAAACGTGGACTCCTCTTACTCTCACTTTGTCTTTCTTTCCCATTAAATGTACACCTACCCAATGCCACTTGTCCCCTTCCTATAGGTCCACTTGTCATAATCCTATTAAATCCAAGATACATCTTTGACTAATTCCAACCTTGGCACCATACTCACTCCACATACAAACATTTCTTGAATAAAAATCTTCAAGGTACCATACTTGAGTCACACCAAATCATTTCCTAAAATCCACTTATACCCTACTTCCATACACACTAAGCACACTCTAATATTTCCTTCACTTAACTTATTTAATTAATTTCTTTGCACATAAATCCTTATTATTCATGTACAAATTACCGAATTACCCTCACTCATTCCGATCGAGCAAGCATATTCCGACTAGGCCCCGATCGGGGTGTGACAAATCTTCCCTCCTAAAAGAATTTCGTCCTCGAAATTCACATACACCAGAAGAAACTCCAAAACTACACTTCAATTCATCCTCAGACTCATACATTGTATTCTAAAACTATTCACTTACTTACACTTATGACTATTGCGGTGCTCTTAATCACTTTCTACTCAGCTTACACCAAACGTAGAATACTTTCTTATATTCGCATCAAACACATTTATCAGAACAATTATTACTTAAATGCCCGACTGAAATTAAAACCCGAACACTTTACACATAAACCAACTAACTTCGCCAATTGATACATAAATCCTTCGCTACTTAAAAGATGTCCATCATACTTACGTTTCCCTCTACCATTAACCCTCCTATTAACTTTAAAATCCTTCTTACCTTCACCTGTATAAGATCCCAAAATACTCTTTCTGTTCAATCTTTACTCAAACACAGAACACTTTTCTAAACGATTGCTAAGCGAGTCATTTTTACCCTTAATCTTAATATCAAATAGTACATATACAACCTGTCAGCTTTCTCTCAATCAAAACATATGTGCATATGCTTATCATGTATTGTCAAAGGGATGATGATGATGTAATGAGATTGAGATGATTCATGTATGCAGAGTGATGCAATTGATGCTATAATGATGCATTTTGTCCCATCCCCATGATTCAATATGCTTTCATTTAAACACTTTTCTAGAGATAGCTGACAGGCATATAGAGTACTACCAAAACCTTATAAGATCCAAATACTCATCCACTTACTTGATACCTTTCTTTACTGAGGTACACTCTGAACAAAACCTTGAGAAATTCTAGGAGCAGCCAGTCTATCCAGAATTCGAATTAATCCTTGCACTAATGTTCTATTATTAGAAACAGGACCGGAATTCTAACCAAAAGGTGCACAGAAACAAAACACTTTGATCAGTACTAACTGGGTTCACACTTTCTGTCATCTCATTCACCCTCTCATTCGGTTCAGGTTCCATCTAACATAACACACATAGGACAAGACGCATCTGCATTAGGCCACGACACAAAACTGACTCTCAAACAAAGACTCGACACATAACAAGTAACAAACAAAGACCCAATACCCAAACAAATAAGGCAACCAGAATCTTATGCTCTGATACCACTAAATGTAACACCCCAACTCATACGTGGACGAACCCATCCGCAAGGGAGTAGGAAGCCGTACGAGTAGGTGTGTTACCGGACTGAAGCGAGACAAAGCATACTAAAATACGGAAGAATTTAAAACTTGAGGAGTAGATTTGGACATGCATATTTTGCAATTGCGCATACACTAAGCAAAAGCATACAGTTGTCAAAACTTACAAGCATACAATAGAAATTATTCTCCAAACATTGCTATACAAATATTTACATGGCCCAGCATATTATATAAATATCTTTACATATTATTACATATACATATTCATCAGAATTTACAAAATCCAGGCTATAGAAATTATACAAATTACATCACTTCTAACTCCTATGTGGCCGACTCTACAGATGCGCGACTCGAACAGAAGCAAACCTGCCACCTGCACGGGAAAAAGAACCCGTGCTAAGCGATAACGCTTAGTGGGGAAAACAAACATAATAATATGGACGGCCATTCACAATGGTCGTCAAGGCAAAATACATTCAAATGGCAATTGCGGATATTCAAAACATATGTCGAAACAAATTTGCATAATAAAGGCATTCATTCGGAAACTCACACATATAGTCATATACATATATCAGGAATGGGCCAAAACAGTCATAACCCAAAACACGACACCAATGTTATCATGCTGAGCCACATACCCAAGAAACTTTCAAAACACCACACTTCCGCTGCGCAACTCTAATACATAGCATATCATGCTGTAAACACTCCCATAACGGAGACTGAAGGCATAATCACATCACTTCACATTCATATCAAAACCATGCAGGAAGTACGATTACATCATATATACTTACCCTCATAACCGATCTGATTCACATGCTTGTACACAATAACCATGTTTAACTCATATACATAAATACATCGATCGAATCATTTCAAAGCATTCAGAAACTAATAACCAACCACATGCCAAGTTCGGATAATCATGTTAACTGAAAAGTCATGTTTACCAAATACATATTTACTTTCTGAAGCCCGTAGTTATATTTATAACTGGTTCATATGACCGAGATCTTACACATTCGGATAACACATTTTCATGTTCATATCAGATAAAGCAAACGAAACACCTGCTGACTCAAAATAGTGGATAACGAGTACTGAGAGGGAGACCTCATGAGGAAACACATAGCCCGATCTCTGACCGGGTAACCCTCAGAGGGAACACATAATATAATGTACCATACAGGTACAAGTCAAAAGGCAACATTTCATTGAACAGGACCTTAAACAAGATCCATACACATACACATAATAGGGGTTCGCGAGGAACCATTCGGGGACCTGATCAGGGTCCAAATCGTTCAAAGGGCGCTGCAGCTACAAAGACTCTATTAGGCATGCCTAACTATCCACTAGACCGACTCTCGCAGGTCATGCATCCTACAAATCATATTTCAAATCACTTAATTTATATCATTGTACATAATTAGCAATAGATAAGACTTATGAATAAGTTCATAAAGTCAATCATGCCTCATACAATTTACACTTAAGCATAATATAATGATCTTAGAGAGAGATCATCAGTATAGATATGCATAATACATTAAATTATATTAATATACTTCATAAAACAGTCCAAGAATAAACCTAGAGGCATCACAAGTTTCGGAATTCAAACATGGAAATCACAAAAGAAACTCATTTAGCACAACACATCTGTCGCGCTCGCGATGCCTATCGCGCTCGCGACAGAGACCATAGTCTCTTCGCTGCGCACGCGCGACGGACTTCGCGATCGCGGGAAGGAGAGAAGAACCCGGCTCTGTCGCGCTCGCGACATTGTCGCGATCGCGACAGAGGATGAGCATTGCTATCGCGGGGTCGCGACAAGTCGCGTGCTCTCGATAGCACAGGCCAACAATGTGCTCTGTCGCGATCGCGACGGTTGTCGCGCTCGCGACAGAGAGCACACAAGCTATTACCATCGCGGGCTCGCGACAGCGTCGCGTGCTCGCGATGGCACAGCATCAGGATCACCAGTCTCTGTCGCGCTCGCGACAGTGTCGCGATCGCGACAGAATCATGATCCCGAAAATCTGCAGAATTCTACAGGATCTTTCCTTCCTCAAACTCACTACCAAACACACAAAACATATCCAAAGGTTTCTTACCTCATCTCCAGCAAGCCACACATCATTAACAACATAAACATGACACCCATACTAAGAAAACCAAATAAATCATGCCACTAACAATATCCATATACTCAAACTATAATACCAACATTATTCTTCATTCATCTCAATCGCACCCATGTTAAATGCATTCAAACATATGATACGTCATGCTAAGGTTACTCATGAGACCATCACATACTAGCACTCATTCATAAACAATCCTTCATAGGATTATATCTATGATTAATTACTAGTTAAATCACCAATTGAAAATGTACTCCTAAGTTTTCCCAACGATAATTACTTGTATAGCCAATTAATTACCCTAAACATGCGTAATAACTGATGGGAAAGATACGGGATTGATCCGGGTCAATCCTAGACTCAAAAATATAGAAGAAAAGACTCAAAGCATACTTTTCTGTCGCGAGGTCGCGAACCTTGTCGCGCTCGCGACAGAGGCTCGCTTCAGCTCCCCTAACATACTGCTTTCTACCACCAGTTCGTATCATATAAACCGACCTCTAAACCTCATTTTTAGGAAAAGTGGTCTTCTTAACAAATGTTATCCTATGTCTTAGCTTTCAAATGAAACAATTTTCACATCAATTGGATGTCTACAACTCCAGGTATGGACTCCACAACCCATACTGGTCAAACAACCCGCCACAACAGGGACACTACATTTGTAATCAAATTTTCGATGTCTTAGAGCGAGAATTTGTCCAAGGATATTTCTGAGACATTTAAAGTAATGGCATTCTTGGTTCTAAAGGTTCAAGAATCTCATGATTTGGAGTTCTAAAACTCCCAAAACAGTGTAATAACCGAAGAAAGGTCCAGTGTATTCTAAACCAGTTTTTCACCCAAAAACCTATTCACATGCACCAATAAGTCAATTGAGCCAACACTCACTACCATCATCACAATTCATCGCAACACACTCAAGAAACTTATATCATACATAAATATATAAAAATTCATATACAGATAAAAGAAAATTGCCAAACCTGGAAATCAAAAATCCACAGTTCCTTTCCTAGCTTCTATCTACAGTCGTTTCCTTGCCCTTGAGCTTCCTCTTGTTACCACCAACTTACACAAGCCAAAAATCCAGAAATTACTTTTTAATTCAAAACCCTAACTCACACAAAATCAAAAGAAATAACAAGAGAGAAAGGAAAATCCATCCTTAAGAACCCTAAAACTCCAACTTACCTTAACAATCTTGCTTCCAATCTCCACTAAATCACCTCTAATTCATTCAAAACCAAAAGATGGAACAAAGAAAAGGAAGAAAAGGAAAAGAAATGGAAAAATCGGGAAGAGGAAGAGGCAAAAACGTGGACTCCTCTTACTCTCACTTTGTCTTTCTTTCCCATTAAATGTACACCTACCCAATGCCACTTGTCCCCTTCCTATAGGTCCACTTGTCATAATCCTATTAAATCCAAGATACATCTTTGACTAATTCCAACCTTGGCACCATACTCACTCCACATACAAACATTTCTTGAATAAAAATCTTCAAGGTACCATACTTGAGTCACACCAAATCATTTCCTAAAATCCACTTATACCCTACTTCCATACACACTAAGCACACTCTAATATTTCCTTCACTTAACTTATTTAATTAATTTCTTTGCACATAAATCCTTATTATTCATGTACAAATTACCGAATTACCCTCACTCATTCCGATCGAGCAAGCATATTCCGACTAGGCCCCGATCGGGGTGTGACAAAGTTCCTTCGGGTCTGCTTAATCCTATTCCAATTTCGCAGTGGAAATAGGACAACATTACAATGGATTTTGTAATAGGTCTTCCAATAACGCAAAGAAAGCATGATTCAGTGTGGGTAATAGTTGATTGGCTCACTAAGTTATCTCATTTTATACTGGTCCGAATAGATTATTCTATGGATCGCTTGGCTGAGATATATGTGAATGAGATTGTCTAGCTTCATGGAGTTCCAGTGTAATACCCATTCCTGACCGCACAATAGCTCCGCTAATGCAGCTGAGAATGGTCATCACAACAACACACACATATCTCATCATATAGCGCATGCACTCAATATAATCGCATGCAAAATCCTGAACTAATAAATTTCTTTCACTTACACGCAGCGGAATTCACTTCTAACACATACTCATTTTCATTCAAATATATTGCTAACTTACTGACATATCTTGTTCGGTTATTACATTATATATCTTTACATGCCAAAATATTTAATTGCATATACTTAATACAAAATGTCAAAACCTACACTAAGCAGTGAAATCCTAGTGTTGACCAACTAAGATGCGGTACCGTCCTTCCGATATGCTTCGCTTCGGAACCTACAAGGATTAAAAACCCGTGCTAAGTGATAATGCTTAGTGGGGAAATAGCATACAGTATATACATATGTACACATAACTACAAAAATCATTAGGCCATAAAGGATACATGCTTTATAATCATGCCTCATAAACATAGCATTGAGCACATTTTGATGTACATATAGCAAGCTTAGAAGTTGTATTCCATATCACAATATCTCATATCAGTCATTTAACACAACACATTCTCGTTCACAATTCGCATAAAGTTCACATTACTCATAATTAGTTATTCAATCATTATTTATCTTGCCTGCAATTCATAGACGCAGATAACGGGTATCGTATCAGTACTCAAGAGTACCGTAATCACTTTTGTACTCGAAGATACACACTTTCGTATCAGTACCCGTAGGTACAGAAATAATTAATAAAAATATAATATATAAGTGAACCCCAATAAGGATTTGATATGCATTGAAGATTCAAAAGGAATCAAACGCTTCGGCTGTAGCTCTTAGACCCTATAAGCATGCCTATCTATCCACAACTAGACTTGTAGGCTAACTTATTAATCCGATTATTGTTCTTTTATTCACATTATGTAACATTATACATACACAAGAAACGATATCTTAACATACATAAATATAGCACATTAAACACATTCCCATTTCATTGTATTAGATTACATGAATCAATACATTATAATCTCATATGCATCATTATTCATAAACAAATACTATAATTTGCACAAAGGAGGAGATTTAGAAAGTGTCCCAAACTTGAAACTCTATTGTGCTAGTGACACATGTCGCGCTCGTGACAGACCTCGGCAACTCCCTCTATCGTGCACGCCACAGAACCAATCCCTCGCTTCTATCGCACTAGCGCAATCACTCACGCTCGAGACAGAACACAAGCAAGCAGACTTTGCCCGTCAAAGAATTCTTTCGCGCTCGCGACAGAACCCAAACTATGTGTTCAAGGCTCCTAACCACAATTCTCTTCCACATGAACTTTGCCAAATCCACACAAATGACTCCCAAAACCCATCCTAACATCATTTTTTGCCACCATGGCCTTTTAACCATTTATTTATCTACATGTTAAGTGTATAATGGCACAATTCTCACTATTCTAGGTCTTAAGTTTAAGGAGTTATCGCTAATGGAATATCACATGCTCTAAAAGCCCTCCTACAGGATTTATCTACACTTAAGTACACTTTTGAAGACTATAAGGTCCTCAAACCAATATAGTCATTTCTATGACAATTATAAGCACAACCTTATGAACCTAATTCCATCAACCTCATTCATTTTAGAGTTGTATAACTCAAATTATGATATAGACATATCCAATAGGTCATTTTACCCAATAAATCTAGTTTTACTACATTAAGCTATACAAGCTTAAATTCAACTAAATTTGACTAACCAATACTCTAAACCCATCCAACACTACCCTAATATGCACATAGGCACCTCAGCATACTCAATTTCACAATAAATATCCAATATATACTATTTATTTAGCAATTTCACAAGCTACCAAAAATAGGGCAACATGCTTAATTCAACAACTATGGCAATTAACTAAGTCATCAGCTCATAATTCCCATTCAATTCATAACATCACATAATTACACAATTTCTATTCATATAAAACACCCAGTTCAATCATGCATCTCAGAGTTCATATTATATCAAATTAACACACAAAATCAGTGTTTTCCCAAACCTTGATCTCCTATGCTCCTATGTGCTCACTTGGCACTAGGTTCTCCCACCTTTTCCTTTCCTTTGTCATTTCTTAGTTTAACCACTACAATCATAGTCCAATTTCCAGAATTGTAACCAAAGATCATTTTCAGCACAAATAGAAAGAAAGGAGGAGAAGAAGAACAATCTAAACTAAACCACTTACCTTGACTAGATGCAAACAACACACAATGCAAACACCACTTAACCAAATCAACAGAAATGCAACGGATTAACTAGAGAGAGGTAATAAAATAAGAAGAAGAAGAATATCAAGAGAGAATTGAGAGAGGATAGCCGAAGATCACATGCAGAAAAATGGACATTCTCTCTCCTCCAAAAGCTTTCTATTGCATGGGAGAAGCTAAGGTGGCATAAGCAAATGGTAACACCCGAAAATCCACCAACACCCAGTCACACTTAGCTTAACTTAATTTAATCCCATTAATTTCTAATTAATCCAATTTAAGCTTAATTATGCACATCTACCTAATGGCCACTTAAACTTATTTTATTTATGCAATTGAGTCATCATTCAAATTATTCTTGGGTCCAGAAATTAACAAACTAAAAATTAAACTTGCCTAATTACCCTAATTACGCCAAATTACTATAAAGGTATATTTCGGGCAATTAGAACTCTCCCCTCCTAAAACTAATTTCTTCCGTGAAATTCATACCTGAATTAAACAGATGAGGATACTACGCTTGCATTGCTGCTTTTGGTTCCCATGATGCTTCCTCTATCCCATGATGTTGCCAAAGCACTTTCACCAACGGAACTTGCTTATTCCACAGTTGTTTCACTTCCTTTGCCAATATTGCTTTGGGCTTCTCATAAAAAAAAAATCCGATTGCACTTACACATCTTGCACTTATAACACATGCAACTCATTTGAACGATATCTCCTAACCATTGACACATGGAAGACATTGTGAAGCTTAGCCAAAGCTAGGGGCAAAGCTAACTGATATGTCACTGACCCAATTCTTTCCAACACCTCATACAGTCCAATGAACCTTGGACTCAATTGTCCCTTCTTACCAAACCGAAGCAATTTTCTCCAAGGAGACACTTTCAGAAAAACTGTATCACCCACTTCAAACTCAATATCCTTTCTTTTCAAATCCACATAAGACTTCTGCCTATCACTCGCAGCTTTCAACCGCTGCAGAATAATCTTTGCTTTCTCTTCTTTATCTCTCACAAAATCAGAATAAATAATCTTATGCTCATTCAGTTCTGTCCAGCATACCGAGGTCCGACACTTTCTACCATAAAGAACTTCATAAGGAGCCATGCCGATACTCACTTGATAACTGTTGTTATAAGCAAATTCCATCAATGGAATGTACTTATCGTAACTCTTAGAGAAATCCAAGACACAGGCTCTAAGCAAATCTTCTAACACCTGAATTACCCTTTCTGACTGCCTATCAGTCTGCGGATGGAAAGCTGTGTTGAAATGCAATCTTGTACCCAATGCAGATTATAAACCCTTCCAGAACTTAGACGCAAATCTAAGATCTCGATTTGATACTATGGACAACGGAATACCATGCAATCTCACAATTTCATTCACATACAGGACAACCAACCGATCCATAGAGTAATCAAGTCGAATCAGTATGAAATGAGTTGACTTAGAAAACTGATCAAATATTACCCATACTGAATCGTGCTGCTTCGATGTCATTGGAAGACCAGTGACAAAGTCCATGGTAATATTATCCCACTTCCACTATGGAATTGGAATAGGGTTCAACAGTCCCGATAGAACATGATGTTCCGCTTTTACTTGCTGAAAGGTCAAACACTTAGAAACATATTCGACCATGTCTTTCTTCATACCAGGCCACCAGTAAAACTGCTTCAAATCCTGATACATTTTATTGCCACCCGGATGCATAGTAAAGATTGTATTATTAGCATTATGCAGAAGCTTCTTTCTCAATACCTTATCACTTGCTACAGACATCCGATCTTGGTAATACAAAACACCTTCCTTATCCACAGAATAGTCAGTCTTGTCACCATTTTGACTGACTGCAGAATCTATTGCAACTTCGAATCTCATTTTCGCGCATCCACTATCTCACATCTCAAACTAGGCCTTGGTCTCAACTGAGCCACTAAATCCCCATCAGATGCAAATCTCTATCTAAGTCGCTGCAAAGACAAAGCTAAAACTGACTTTTTACTCAATGCATCAGCCATTACATTGGCTTTACCCGGATGGTAGTCCACAATGCAGTCATAATCCTTAAACAGCTCAAGCCACCTTCTTTGTCTTAGATTCAATTCTTTCTGAGTTAATAGATATTTAAGGCTTTTATGATCAGTGAAGATCTTACACCTCTCACCATACAAATAGTGTCACCAAATCTTTAAAGAAAACACTACTGTAGCTAATTCCAAATCTTGCGTTGGATAATTCTGATCATGCAGTTTCAACTATCTCGAGTCATAAGATATCACTTTCCCATCTTACATCAACACACACCCCAACTTGACTCTAGAAGCATCACTATACATAGCGTACTCCTTGCCAGAAATAGGTTGAGTCTAGATTGGCGCTTCAACTAGCATCATTTATAATTGTTCAAAGCTAGCTTGACACTTATTTGACCACACAAATTTAACTCCCTTGCGAAGCAACTTGGTAAGCGGAGAAGCAATAACCAAAAATCCTTTCACAAATCACCGATAGTACCATGCTAATCCTAAGAAACTCCTGATCTCAAGCACATTTCTGGGCGGTTTCCAATTCACAACTGCTTCTATCTTAGCTGGATCAACTTTAATACCCTTAGAAGAGACAACATGACCCAGAGAAGACACTTCCTTAAGCCAAAACTGACATTTATTGAGCTTAGCATACAATTGATGCTCCCTCAAAGTCTAAAGAACAATTCTAAAATGCTGCTCATGCTCCTTCTCATTTTTCGAATACACCAGAATATCATTGACAAACAATACCACAAACTGATGCCAATACGGCCTGAACACCCTATTCATCAAGTCTATGAATGCTGCAGCGCGTTAGTCAACCCAAATGGCATTACTAGAAATTCATAATGTCCATAACGAGTCTTGAATGCAGTCTTAGGTATATCCTCCTTCACTCGTAACTGATAGTATCCTGATCTCAGATCGATCTTAGAGAATACACCAATACCCTTCAACTGGTCAAATAAATCCTCTATCCTTAGCAAAGGATATCTATTCTTCACTATCACCTTATTTAAGTGTCTGTAGTCAATACACATTCTCATATTACTATCTTTCTTCTTAACAAATAGTACTAGAGCTCCCTAAGGGGATATACTCGGTCGTATAAAAACCTTATCTAACAACTCTTGCAACAGAGTCTTCAATTCTTTCAACTCAGTAGGAGCCATTCGATAAGGCATTTTAGACACAGCTGCTATACCCGGCAAAATCTCAATTGACAACTCCACTTCCCTTACAAGTGGTATACCAACAAACTCTTCTGGAAACAAATTAGAAAATTCCCTCACTACCAGTATATCTTGTATTCTAACTTGTTCCTTTTTTGAATCCAACACTAGGGCTAGAAAAGCCTCACATCCTTTCCTCAAACACCTATATGCTTGCATAACAGAAATCACATCTACTAGCGGATTAGAACATACACCTCTCATAGTCACCTTAGATTGTCCTGAACTACAAAGCACAACTATTTTCTTCCTATAGTTAACCACAGCTCGGTGCTTACTTAACCAATCCATACCCAGAATTAAATCAAATTCATCAAAAGGCAACTCAATCAAGTCTGCAGGAAACACTTGTCCTTGTACCACTAAAGGGCAATACTTTATTCACATTAATGTTATTCCCGAATGGACTAGTCACACATATATCATAGTCTACATAATTAACAGCAGACATCGTATCACACAATTTCTTAGAACAAACGTATGAATGCGTAGATCCAGGGTCAATCAATGCAAACATTTCTATATTAAATAGTAAAAATGTACCAACTATGACCTTTGGCGCATCCTGCTCCTCAAGAGCCTTTATTGCGTAAGTCCTTGCTGGTGCTATTAGGTTGATCTACTGATTCTAACACTGCACCTCCTTCAGACTGGTTTCCTCTACCATGTCCACTACCTCTTCCCCAATTAACCAGAGGCAAATTAGATCCACCCTTACTCACTTCTTACTGATGCCCTGCCACTTCATAGGCTTTTGGACAGTTAACCAAGAAGTGCTCAGTACTTCCTCATCTAAAGCACGCACCAGTCAACTTCCAACAATCTCTTCTATGATGCTTACAGCAGTAGGGACACTCAAGCACATCATTTCTATTACTAGAAATATCCCTGCCAGTACCAGATGTATAGGAAGATCCTTGCGTTTTTCCTCTAGTAGCTGGGTTACTAGCTAACTCAGCTGGAGGTGCCACTTGAGTATCTGACATTCTCTTCCCCGAATGTGCCCCACCTCTGTTACAATTCATTCTTTGCATTCTTTCTCTCTGAATCTCTTGTGACCTTTCAACTCTCATGGCTGCCTGAACTATCTAGTAGTAGCTCACAGTTTGAGAGGTAGTCATAGAGATCAGCAGTGCCTTAATTGGCTCATTCAAACCTTTCTCAAATTGCTGGCAACAAAACTCTTTTATTAGCACACCCTCAGGTTTATACTTGCTAAGCCTACAGAACTCCTTCTTATATTCTGCTACTGACATAGATCTCTGCCTTAGATTTAGAAATTGCTTCCAATTAGCATCCCGATATGCCTTAGTGATGTGCTTATTATGGAACTCTTATAGAAAGGATTCCCAGCTGATCGGATTCAGAAGCGTTGGATGCCTTACTACTAACTTCCAGCAATCATAGGCAGATCCTTACAACAGAGACACAACACATTCCACCTTCTGTTTAGGAGGGCATATAATCTCATCTAGTACCCTCTGAACCTTCTCAATCTAGAATTCAACCTTGTAAGATTCATCCAAACCAGTACCGTAGAATTCCTCCGCGCCATGCTTTCTCATCAATTCTAATGGAGCTTTCAGTGCTGCCATATGATCAAGCACCCTTGCCATGTCCTGAGACATCTTGAGCAAAGCTTCCATTGGTACCATTGGAACATCTTGGCCCACACCAGCTATTACAGACTAACCAGAATGAGACACTTCAAGTTCTCGGGGATTCATGCTTTCAGCTGTCTCTTCTTTAGTGTCATGAGAAGGATCCATCGATCTGATACATACACAAGGATGTCCGCATTAGGTCAACACAACTATATGCATCCTATTATACACTATGACCAGAAACGACTAAACCTATGCTCTGATACCACAACCTGTAACGCCCATTCCTGATCGCACAATAGCTCCATTACTACAGCCGAGAACGGTCGTCACAACAACAGACACATATCACAACATATAGCACTTGCATTCAATATAATCGCATGCAAAATCCTAAACTAACAAATTTCTTTCAATTACATGCAGCGAAATTCACTTCTAACACATACTCATTTACATTCACATATATTGTTAACTTAATTGTAATGCCCCAATGCCCCTTGGGAGGACAAGGGAGAGCTACGCGACATATACATACTTACCAAAAAGGATTATCATTACATTAACTAATTATATTTTTATATCTTTAAGTACAAAATAGGAAGATTCCTTACAATACAAAATATCAACCTAACTAGAAGACTTCAATACTCCTTCTAGTGGCCAGCAGATGTTCCACTCAAACACGGCTCCAAGCAATACACCTACATAGGAGATAAATACCCGTGCTAAACAATAACGCTTAGTGGGGATGAAAATATACAATAATGCACTATAGATAAAACATATATATACAATCGCAACGCACACTAATATTAAAAGGTAAACAGATATTCATTAATTCCATACTACATAACAATAAATCACTAACGTACAATGATACCGGAAGTAGTTCCATAGCATAGCAATTATATCATATAATGTCACACCCCGTTTGCCCCCTAGTAGAATGAGCCTGTTTGTCTGTCTGTATGTGTAAGCATTCGCATGTGTTCGGCATTTCATAAGGGTATTCTAGTAAAATGTATGTTTGGGGTTCTGCTAGTATGTGGGTGCATACATGGCATTAGGGTGTGAATTAATTAAGTTACATTTGTGTGCACTTGCTTATACCATTGTAGGGTGTTTTAATTAGGAATACATTAAGTGTGAGTGTTATGTGTGGAGTTAGGGTGTGAGTGAGCAAGTTTCACCACCAAAAAGGATGACATGTGTATTAGGTTAAGGAAAATGAAGAAAGAAATGAAGGAAGTGTGAAAGGAATTTAGATTCACGTTTTTCCCTTCAACCTCCATCTCCTTCTTCCTTTTTCCTCTCCTAATTACTGCTTGCTATCTGTTAATTAAGTTGTGTTGTGGAGATTGCTCACTCTTGCTTTTAACTTGGTAAGTACATAACTTTGTCCTTGTCTTACTGTAATTCTTCATCTTCTTCTTCCTTGAGCTTAGGTTTAACTTAGGGTTTTGCATGTTGGATATTTGTGTTTAGCTGAGGCTCCGCGCGATCCCAAAGGCAAGGAGGTTGCTGGGAGCAGTGGGACTAAGTGTTAGAAGCTTAGATTCCAGGTTTGGGAACAATTGATTGTGAATTGTGTGATTTTAAGTTACTGTCAATTTTCTAGGGTTCTTGTTCTTGAGAAATTTGAATGTTATTATTCTTGAATTGATCTAACGTTTAAATGTTAAATTGAGTTGTATAAATTTTGCCTATATTGTTTGAGATGAATTCTGGAAGGTAAGAACAGGTGTTATTGGTTTTGAATCAAATTTGAATTGATTTTTGTGTTCTGGGAAAAATCTGGAAATCGATACTGTCAAAAATCCCGTTCTCCAGATCGAGTCGCGTGACTAGCCAAGAAGGGGGACAAGTCACGAGACGTGACCTGCCAGTCTGAGGCCAGTCACGAGTTGTGGCTGTCTGCCACAGCTCGTGACCAGCTTAAACGAGGCCAGTCACGAGACGTAACTCCCCGTCACGCCTCGTGACCAGCCTGAGAGAGAAGGCCAGTCGCACGATAAGCTGAAGAAGAAGCCAGTCACGGGATGTGACCCTCAGTCACATCGCGTGACCGGCGAGAGACATTGCGTGATCTGCGAGATCACGCAACGTGATCTGCGAGGGAAAAGCAAGTCACGAGGCGTGACCCTCAGTCACGTCTCGTGACCTGCCCTGTGAGGAGGCAAGTCACGCCTCGTGACCAGCCAACCTCACCAGTTACCCCGTTCCGCCCTTTTTTCGAAATTTCCCGGATCTTGACTCAGAAATGAATTTGGTGTTTCTTCTGAATAGATTTATATTGCGATATGATGCTTGCCATAATTTTATATGCTTTGATATTAATGATACCATGAATTTCTGATGAATTCTATTCCGTACTCTGAATTGTGATTTGAATGACGCATAACCTGCTAGAGTCGAGTAAGTGGATAGTTAGGCATGCCTAATAGAGTCTGTTAGCTGCAGCCCATAGTTCTGTTTGGACCCCGATCAGGTCCCCGTTTGGTTCCTCGCGAACCCTTTCTGTATTGGATCTTGTTTAAGGTCCCTTGTGAAAATATCTGTGAAAGTTAAAGTATAATGGTTTAATCGATTCGTACCCGTAGCGTACTGTCTGTAATCGGCTCGTACCCGAAAATTACTGTCTGTACACTCGTTATCCACTACCTAGAGTTAGCAGGTGTTCTTTGAATGTTTATTTGAACTGCCCTGATCTGATTTGGCTATAAATGGATTATCTGAATGTGTATATCGATGTAATGTTTATCGGATTATTTCTGAATGAATATGATTATGAAATACTGATTGTATGACTTTATTACATGAGCATGTTTATACGGAATACGTTTTAGCCTTAGCATATTATCCCTGTGAATGTGAATTGCCTTGACGACCATTGTGAATGGCCGTCCATAAATTATGTGTGTTTTCCCCACTAAGCGTTTATCGCTTAGCACGGTGTTTTACCCGTGCAGGTGCGGAAGGAGTTTGATTCGAGAGTCGGCGTCATCCAGCCAACACAGGAAGTTTTTAGTGTAGGGCTACTTTTGTATAGTTGATGATTCTTTTTGTATAGAACTCTCATGTATCAGCTTCCGGTTTTGTAATTATATTTTGGACATGTAATATTATTTTGTTTCAGCTAGTTGATCAGATCATTATTGTAATAGTTTATTGTAGTAATGCATGATCAGCTTTTGCTTTCTATATGTAAAGTTTTTAATTATTCTGTATTTCTGAATGTATCTTATGAATGGATGTATGTTTTGCTTTGCTATTGTTTGGTGACACCTTGACTCATACGGCATCTCATTCCTTCTCGGATGGGATCGCATACGTATAGGAAGGGGGTGTTACAGTTTGTGGTATCAGAGCTATGGTTTAGGCGTTTCTGGGTGTTGTTGTGATTGTTCTGAGTTTCTTAGATGTGTATGTGTCTAGATCTGTGTTGGCTGATGCAGTTGTTTCTTGTTTGTTTAGATGGCTTCTAATTCTGTTCGTGGATCACTCGAGGAATCCACCGAGAGTGTGAATCCTCCAGTTGTGGATCCGTCTGTTTCTGTCACTGTGTCGGCTCAGCATGCTAGGGTCCAGCCCGAGGCCGCAGCCATGCCCTTTGAGGCTATATTCAGACTGCATCAGGACATGGCTAGGGTTTTGGAGAGAGTGACTGCTCCTAGAGCACCTATGGAAAATTTGAGAAGGGTCGAAGTTGAAGATTTTTATGGCACTGGTTTGAATGAATCTGAATTGGCTGAGAGATGGTTAGATAAAGTAAAGCGTGCTTTGAGAGAGATTTGGTGTCCTCCCGATCAGCAGGTAGAGTGTGCACTAGTTCTTCTGCAAGGGTCTGCATTTGAATGGTGGGAATTGGTTTGTAGGCATCCTCAGCTACCGGATCCGATTACTTGGGAGTTCTTTGAGGGTGAGTTTATAAAGAAATATATCACTCAGACTTGTAAGGATGCGAGATGGGCGCAGTTTTTGAGTTTGAGACAGAGGGCTATGTCTGTAGCAGATTATGAGAAGGAGTTTAATAGGTTATCTCGCTATGCCCCACATGGAGTTATGACTGATGACTTTAAATGCAAGCATTTTGAAGCGGGGTTAAATGAGTCTTTGAAGATTGCTTTGATTTCTCTGATGTGCATACCTGGGGTCAGTTATTATCAGATTGTTGAGGCTGCTGTGAGAGCTGAGTTATCAGAGACTGTGTTGAGAGAGAGAGCTCAGAGGAGGAACTCTTCTCGTGGAGGATCTTCATCGGGTAAGAGATCTAGGAACCCACAGGACGAGTTATCTTCTGGTCCGGCTTCTAGAGGCAGACGACAGGGTTCTGCAGCTGTGTCAGGTTCTGGTAGGGGAGGTAAATCTGATGCCATACCTATTTGTGAGAATTGCAGCAAGGCTCACCGGGGTGAGTGTAGGTGGCTCACTGCTGGATGTTTTAGATGCGGGAGCACTGAGCACCGTGTGGCTAGTTGTCCCCAGTCGATTGAGGATTCAGGACCTCAGGGAGGAGCTAGTAGGGTTGGTTCGAGTGCTTCTCAGACTACCCGTGGTAGAGGCCGGGGTAGAGGCCGAGGTGGTCGATATAGAGATGGAGCTGCTTCTGAGACTGTTGAGCGTCCTCCTCAGGGTGCCGTTAGAGCCTATGCCATGAGAGCCAAAGATGAGCAAGATGCGCCTGATGTTATTGCTGGTAAGTTCCTACTCCATGACACTGAGTTATATGCTCTAATTGATCCTGGTTCCACACACTCATATTTGTGCACAGATAAAATTGTTGATAAATTGCATTCTGTTGATCAGTTAGATTATGAGATTTGTGTGACCAGTCCATTAGGGCATAGTGTCAGTGTGAGTAGAGTCTTTAGGAGTTGTCCTCTGATTGTTGAGGGAGCTGTGCTTCCAGCGAATTTGATTGAGTTACCTTTCAGAGAGTTTGATCTGATTCTGGGTATGGACTGGTTGGGTAAGCATCGGGCTGTAGTTGATTGCCATAGGAAGACAGTTGTACTTCGGGACAGAAGTCAGTCTCTTGTGTTTTTGAAAGGTTTGGGTGCTAGTTCTGTGAATAATGTTATTTCTGCGATGCAAGCCAAGAGGTTTATCAGGAAAGGTTGTGAGGCTTTTCTAGCAGTTGTGTTAGATTCCAAGAGGGATCAGGTTCTGATTGAGGACATTCCTGTAGTGCGGGAGTTTAGTGATGTGTTCCCGAGCGAGTTGCCTGGTTTGCCTCCTGAGAGAGAGGTTGAGTTGTCCATTGAGATTATGCCAGGTACAGCACCTATTTCGAGAGCACCTTATCGGATGGCTCCTGTAGAGTTGAGGGAACTTAAAATTCAGCTGCAAGAGCTATTGGATAAGGGGTTTATTAGACCGAGCATATCTCCTTGGGGAGCTCCAGTTCTGTTTGTTAAGAAGAAAGATGGATCATTGCGGATGTGTATTGACTACAGGCAGATTAATAAAGTTACAGTGAAGAATAAATATCCATTGCCTAGGATTGAAGATTTGTTTGATCAGCTTCGAGGTGCAGGTGTCTTTTCCAAGATAGATCTTCGATCAGGGTACTATCAGCTTCGAGTTCAGGATGCAGATGTGGTTAAGACTGCATTTCGGACTAGGTATGGCCACTATGAGTTTCTTGTGATGCCGTTTGGTTTGACAAATGCTCCAGCGGCTTTTATGGATCTGATGAATCGTGTGTTTAGGCCATACTTAGATCGATTTGTAGTAGTGTTCATTGATGATATCTTGGTGTATTCCAAGGATGAGAGTGAGCATGAGGAGCATCTCCGATTAGTTCTACAGATGATGAGAGAGCATCAGTTGTTTGCTAAGCTTAGCAAGTGTGATTTCTGGCTTCGAGAAGTGTCATTCTTGGGTCACATTGTTTCAGCTAGAGGTATTCAGGTAGATCCAGCCAAGATTGAGGCGATAGTTGATTGGAAAGCGCCTCGAAATGTTCAGGAAGTGAAGAGTTTCCTCGTTTTAGCAGGTTACTACCGTCGGTTCGTTAAGGGATTTTCTGTGATTGCTGCTCCGATGACTAGATTGTTGAGGAAAGGAGTTAGATTTGAGTGGTCAGACAGGTGTCAGGCTTGTTTTGATCGGTTAAAGCAGTTGCTTGTAGAGGCTCCTATCCTTACTGAACCCATTTCGGGTAAGGAGTTTGTCATTTACAGTGATGCTTCGGGTGTTGGTCTTGGATGTGTGCTGATGCAAGAAGGAAAAGTAGTGGCTTATGCTTCATGACAGTTGAAGCCACATGAGAGGAACTATCCGACGCATGATTTAGAGTTGGCAGCTGTGATCTTTGCTTTGAAGATTTGGTGTCACTACTTGTATGGGGAAAAGTATAGGATCTTTTCGGACCACAAGAGCTTGAAATACTTCCTTTCACAGAAAGAGTTGAACATGAGACAGCGCCGTTGGCTTGAGTTATTTAAGGACTACAACTGCATTGTGGATTACCATCCTGGTAAGGCTAATGTAGTCGCTGATGCTTTGAGTCAGAAATCGGTTTCAGCTTTGTTCTTGAGGCGATTCAGATGGCGATTTGGTTCTGATGTGGCTTTGCTTGCCCAGTTGCGTGTGAAGCCTACTTTGAGACAGAGGATTGTGGATGCGCAGAGAGATGATCAGAGGCTTCAGCAGATTGTGCATGAGGTTAGATCGGGTAAGCAGTCAGAGTTCTCAGTCCAGAATGAGGTGCTTATGTTCAGAGATCGCCTGTGTGTGCCAGAATCTGAGGATTTGAGGAGTCAGCTTATGAGTGAGGCGCATAGTTCAGTCTTTAATATGCATCCAGGCAGTGAGAAAATGTATCGGGACATGAAGCAATTCTATTGGTGGTCCGGTATGAAGCGTGATATAGTGGATTTTGTTTCCAAGTGCTTGACTTGTCAGCAGGTAAAGGCCGAGCATCAGGTTCCTTCGGGTTTGCTTATGCCTTTATCCATTCCTGAGTGGAAATGGAATGATATCGCCATGGACTTTGTTTCTGGTTTGCCTATGGCTCAGAGGAAGGATGACTCAGTTTGGGTTATTGTGGATCGGCTTACGAAATCAGCTCACTTTCTGCCGGTTAGAGTGGACTACTCCATGGACAGATTGGCCAGTATCTATGTAGATGAGATAGTTCGGTTGCATGGTGTGCCTTTGTCCATAGTGTCAGATCGGGATCCGAGGTTTACTTCCAAGTTTTGGAAGGAGTTGCAGAGAGCTTTGGGGACTAGGTTGAACTTCAGTACAGCGTTTCATCCTCAGAACGATGGTCAGTCAGAGCGAGTTATTCAGATTTTGGAGGATATGATGAGGGCTTGTGCTTTGGACTTTCCGGGTAGCTGGGATAGATATGTGTCGCTTATGGAGTTTGCCTACAACAATAGTTTTCAGTCAAGTATCGGTATGGCACCATATGAGGCTTTGTATGGTCGTCAGTGTAGGACTCCGGTTTGTTGGACCGAGCTATCCGAGAGATCTATGATTGGACCCGACTTGGTTAGAGATACTGAAGAGAAGATCAGAGTAGTGCAGCGAAATTTGAAGGCAGCCAAGGATCGACATAAGTCTTATGCTAATTTGAAAAGGAAAGATGTGCATTTTGAGATCGGGGACAAGGTTTTCCTTAAGGTTTCACCTTGGAGGAAAGTGCTTCGGTTTGGCAAGAAAGGCAAGCTTAGTCCTCATTTCATTGGACCTTATGAGATTTTGGCTAAGGTGGGACCTGTAGCCTATAGATTGGCGCTACCGATGGAGTTAGCAAAGTTACATGATGTGTTTCACGTTTCGATGCTTCGTCGGTACAGATCAGATCCTTCACATGTTCTGTCAGTTCAGGATATCCAGGTTCAGCCAGACTTCTCTTATGATGAGGAACCGCGAGCTATTCTAGCCCGTGAGGTGAGGCAGTTGAGAAATAAGCAGATTCCTTTGGTTAAAGTGTTGTGGATCCATCATGGAGTCGAAGAAGCGACTTGGGAACCAGAGGAGTCGATGAGAGCTCAGTATCCGCAGTTATTCAGTTCAGGTGAGAATTTCAAGGACGAAATTCTTATTAGTAGGGGAGAGTTGTCACACCCCGTTTGCCCCCTAGTAGAATGAGCCTGTCTGTCTGTCTGTATGTGTAAGCATTCGCATGTGTTCGGCATTTCATAAGGGTATTCTAGTAAAATGTATGTGTGACGCGCGCCGGATCCCGAGCGCCGCCCTTTCGGACCGCCCGCACGTGGGCGATCGGGGCATTTGCGGGTCCGTTGACATCTTGCGATAAATCGCAAGTGCGTCTATGTTGAGCAACACGGAGGTTTCATGGAGTCGCCACCCAATAGAACATTGGGAAAGTTTCTCTCGCCTCGGAGAGCCTAAGACTGCGCTTTTTATCCATATTGAGCCATGAGGCCTAGGATTAGCGCTAAAGCCTCGTGACTCAAGAAGTATCTTGAAGGATAACCTCTAACCTTTTGAGCCCAAAGACCAGAGCTGGGTCCGGGATTTCTCATCTATTTCTACCTCGATTAATTTATGATTGAATTTTAATTGTCATTAATTCGCTCTCTCTCCACACAATGCAATTAATTTAAGGCGCATTTATTCATGTTAGGAAAACCATAAATTAGCAAGTAAAGCAATGAATTACAATAATACAAGGAGCGGAATACAACTCCCTTTTAAAAGTGCAAACATGCATAAAACCGGAGAATTTATTAATCATGAGGACTTTGGTCCCCGCATGCACAATTAAAGAAAATATTCTGGATGTGATGATCTTATTTGGGATGAAAACTGGGACATTGGTCCCGCTTTATTATGAAAAGATCCAAATTGATTTAGTAAAAAATATTTTTATGATTTTTATTTTGGTGCGCGTAAGAAAACATTTTATTTAATGAATATATACAAGGCAATGTAAATAAAATGGGAATTAAAAATGTATAAAGAAAATACCAAACTCCGCAACTCCTTCTTCATGTGCATGGATACTCAATTGAAAGTAAAAACAATGATGTGCAACCAAAAATAAAACAAAAGAAATTCATGTTAGTGATTAAGCCAACAAAATAATATGACATAAAAAGATAATATGTACCATGAAAATATAATATGCATAAAATAATCATGATGTAATTTAACATGCATAGAATAATTAAGATGCAATTTAACATGCATAAGATACTATAACATGCCTAAAAAAAATAATTATGATGCAATTTAACATGCATAAAGTTATTAAGATGCAATTTAACATGCATAAGGTGATGAAGTATCATGGCATATGCAACTTATTAATAATAGTTATTAACATACATGGAAGATTAGTGACAATCAATTTTATTATAGTTAAGACATGAATAAATGTGTAACATGAGAATAATTCCACTTGACATGCATAACTAGCATAAAATAATGACTATAACACTCATACATGCAAAAGAAAGCATAATAATAAACATGATATAGCATTAAGAAATTAAAGGTATTTACAACCTAAAACATGCATAATTACATGAACAAAGAATAATTTGACATGAAAAATAAGATAATAGAATTTAAAAAAAACTTATTTGTTATATGAATAATTGAAGATAAAAAAATAAGAAGAAGAATATGGAGACTAAGAGAATTTACATGTTTGATATGTTAATTGGAAGCCAAAATAAATGAAATTAACAAGAGAATTAATGAGTAAAGCCAAGAATAATTACCCTCAAATTCAGTTTTGAAGAATTGAAGATAGAAGTGTTGAATTCCTTGTCTTCTCTTGTGAAAATCCTTAGGAAAAATCTTGAAAACTTGAAGAAAAGTTCTTGGAAACAAGTGTGTAAGATGGATTTTTTTCTCTCAACTCCAAGCTCCAAAATTCAGTTTTTTTCCTCCAAAATGTTCCTGGTTCGTTCCCCCCCGTTTCTGAATTTTTCTAGTGTTTTTAACCATCAAAAACTACCCAAAAACCACCAAAAACCGTCCAAAAACGGTTGAAAATCGAGTGGGGGGCGAAAATGGGCGAAATGGGCGAAGTGGGGGCGAAATCGGCGAGAGATCGTGCGCGTCGCGCACGTTTCCGCGCGATCTGCGCGGAATTTCCGCGCACGACGTGCGCGGGGCGAGCGACGCCCTGCGCGTCGCTCGCGCGGAGCGCCCGACGCCAAGGGCGTCGGACGCGCGGAGCGCGCGCTCCGTGCGCGGAGCGCACGGAAATTCGCGACGGCCCTTGGCCGTCGCCTTTTCGTCGCGATTATTTTCCCCCATTTTCCATTTTTCCTACTTTCTTCATTTTTTCATCATTTTTCACCTTTTTTTTTTTTTTTTTTTTTTTTTTTTTTTTTTTTTAAATACCCTCAACCTAAAACACACTTTTTCTTCTTCAAAATAATTTAAAAAATATTTTTAAAATATTTTTAAAATACCCTTTTTACTCACCGAAAAGACAAGGAAAATCACTTCTGAACTCCAATCTTTTTGCCTATAAGCCGGCATAGCTAAATTTCATCATCGGGTAATCCTGATCAAGGCTACTCGGGACCCAGTGTCTACAGTTGCCCCCAATTTTGAAGAGACTAGTGCATGGGTGCCTAGGTGAGCCAAAATTCAGGAAAAGGAAAGAAACGCGTACCTGAAGCAGCGATCTTCCTGCTTGATGGAGTTATGATGATAGCTACTGCTGTCTTTTGGTTGTAGCTGGTAATACCGTAGGTGCGCTAACCTCTTGTGGGTGGCGCCGCTATCGTGCTAAACATTGTGAGTTGGTAATGCCGTGGTCGTGCTAACCTCTTGTGGGTAGTGCCGCCATCGTGCTAACCGCTGTGAATTGGTAGTGCCGTGGTCGTGCTAACCTCTTGTGGGTAGTGCCGCCATCGTGCTAACCGCTGTGAATTGGTAGTGCCGTGGTCGTGCTAACCTCTTGTGGGTAGTGCCGCCATCGTGCTAACCGCTGTGAATTGGTAGTGCCGTGGTCGTTCTAACCTCTTGTAGGTAGTGCCGCCATCGTGCTAACCGCTGTGAATTGGTAGTGCCGTGGTCGTGCCAACCTCTTGTGGGTAGTGCCGCCATCGTGCTAACCGCTGTGAATTGGTAGTGCCGTGGTCGTGCCAACCTCTTGTGGATTGTGCCGCCATCGTGCTAACCGCTGTGAATTGGTAGTGCCGTGGTCGTGCCAACCTCTTGTGGATTGTGCCGCCATCGTGCTAACCGCTGTGAATTGGTAGTGCCGTGGTCGTGCCAACCTCTTGTGGGTAGTGCCGCCATCGTGCTAACCGCTGTGAATTGGTAGTGCCGTGGTCGTGCCAACCTCTTGTGGGTAGTGCCGCCATCGTGCTAACCGCTGTGAATTTTGGAACTGTGCTCCTTTAGATGTTTGGACTGGTGTCGTCACTCGGATTTTGTTGGTGTTCCCCGCCGATTTCTCCTGCAAGATTGTATGCATAGGAATATACAAGAAATCACGTGTGCATGATATGGAATGCAAATGCTTGCAACAATGTATAGACTGTGCCCTAGGTGGTCCATGGTTCGCTGAGGTTGTAGCCTTCCTGCTCTACAATGCCCCCTGAAACCTGAGGATCATCGACAAGTTTTCTGAAAGAGACGTCCGGTATATATCCTTGCCCCCCCTGGTCAATGATCATTTACCCGGGATTCTGTTTCATGTTCTGTGTTGTGTGTTGTCTGACTGACAGAAGATCATCTTGAAATAATGCCGCCTTATCGCTCCAGGCATTGAATGTCATTGTTTTAAAGGTAGTGCGTCCCTTGTGGATTTTCGCACTAGCTTTTCTTTGCGGGAAATGCGTCCCTTATGGGATTTTCACACAACCCTTTGCCTAACTTTTGCCTGGAATGGACCCAACCCAATCCAGCGGCTTTTGTTTATTTTATTTTTTTGTAGGGCAGACTGCCTGTTTCCAGGTTTTCACCCTGCCCTTTGGCCTAACTTTTGCTTAGAGAGCCAGTTACGGTTTTCACCTCTAACGGCCTTTTTTTTTTTTTTTATTTTTATTTTTTTTTTTTTTTTTATTTTTTTTTTTTTTTAGAGAAGGTTATCACCAAAGCTTCTGTTAAGAGCAAATAGGACATATTTGATGAGCGATAATCATTAGATGAAAAAATTGATATAACTCTTTTTGAGACAGAACTGAAAGATCAATGAAAATGTATTCTTTTATTCATTGCGAAATTGTGTACATTTCTATATGATTTCATCATACATGATTTTCATTTTACAAGAATTCAAAAGCATATGACTACACCTAATCTCGGAGTGGATTTTGTCAGCCTCAAACTCCTGTTATTAATCGGCCCTCTCGGGTTTTCTCGATTAAATATTTTCTCTTGGCCCTTAATTTTTGCCCAGGATGCCTTTTTCCGGTTTTCACCCTGACAGGGCGCCCAATTTTAGCAAGGCCGCCTTTTTTCGGTTTTCGACCCGCGGGGCATTTATTCTCTTCTTTTTATTTTTGGTCTTTAGCCATGGAACCTTTTAAGTCTATCGACATTGACCGGGTCCTTGAACTCATTCCCATCGCTGTCTGCTAAAATCGCTGCTCCTTTTGTTAGCAACTTTTTCAAAATGAAAGGTCCTTCCCAGGTTGGTCTGAATTTTCCTCGTATGTCTGGAACTCCTGGCCTCATCATCTTAAAGACCAAGTCCCCCTCCTTCAACGGGTGCTTTCGTACTTTCTTGCCAAACGACCGAGCCAGCCTCTTTTGATAAACTTGGTTGTGGTAATAGGCTCTCAACCTATCTTCATCCAATAGATTCAACTGCAACAATCGCTGTTGTGCCCATTCTGTCTCCGGAATCTCGGCTTCCAGGACTACCCTTAATGATTTCAGCTCAATTTCAACCGGCAGGACTGCTTCAGTTCCATATACCAGAGAGAATGGCGTTGTCCCCGTAGAGGTTCTGACTGTTGTTCTATATCCCCAAAGTGCGAAGGGTAGCTTTTCTGCCCAATCCTTGTAGTTCTGAACCATCTTGGCTAAAATTCTCTTCACATTCTTATTCGCCGCTTCAACTGCACCGTTTGCTTGAGGACGGTAAGGAGAAGACTTATGATGTTTGATCCCATATTTCTGGAGCATCTGTTTAGTCTCTGCAAGGAATTGTACCCCATTATCAGACACAATGTGATGTGGGAGACCATATCTGCATATCAAATTCCGCTCGATGAATTTAGCCATATCCCTTGCATCAACCTTCTTGAAAGATTCAGCCTCAACCCACTTAGTGAAGTAGTCAATGGCAACTATGATGAATCTATGCCCATTAGAAGCAGTAGGATGGATTTCGCCTATGATGTCTATTCCCCATGCTGCAAATGGCCATGGAGATGTTAAGTTATGTAACTCTGAAACTGGCACATGCCTCAAATTCGCGTACTGTTGGCATAACTGGCATTGCTTCACAAATTTTGAACAATCTGTATCTATTGTGAGCCAATAAAACCCTTGGCGCATGATCTTCTTTGCTAAGGCTAAGCCATTCATGTGAGCTCCACAAACCCCGGCATGAACTTCTTCCATAACTCTTTTAGCTTCTTTCTCTGCCAGACATCTTAACTGGATACCATCAGCTTGCCTTTTATACAAAGTGCCATTAACACTGATGAATTGAGTGGATAACTTCCTGATCATTCTTTGGTCCTTCTCAGTGGCTTCCTCTGGAAAGACTGATCTCTCTAAATAATTCTGAATGTCATAATACCATGGATTTCCATCAGTGGCCTCAATGTCCATCACCTGTTCAGCTTCAAAGCAAGGTCTTTCCGAACTATATATCAACACGGGTTTCATCGCAACTCCTGTTGGGTTATCCCACATAGACACTAATGTTGCTAGAGCATCAGCTAACTGATTTTCGTCTCTGGGGATGAAGTGAAAAGTGCAAATCTCAAATTGGCTGCTCAACGCTCTCAAGTGCTTTACATAAGGCAATAGCCTTTCTTCCTTGACTGACCACTCTCCTTTAATTTGATGAATTACCAAGGAGGAATCCCCAAATACTTCTGCGGTCTCTGCCCCCAGAGCAAGTAACGCTTCCAATCCAAAGATGCAAGCTTCATATTCTGCTTCATTGTTGGTAGCCTTATACCTCAGCTTCTTAGCCAATGGTAGCCTTTCACCATCTGGGGTCGTAAGAATAACTCCTACGCCTGCCCCCTTATTATTGACTGCTCCATCAAAGAATAACTGCCACCCTTGCACTGCTATGGCCGTGACGTCTTCATCTGGGAAGTTGTATTCAAATTGATCTCCCTCAATAGGATGCTCGGCTAAGAACTCCGCTACAGCTCTTCCCTTAATGGTTTTCCTGGTTATGTACTCGATGTCAAATTCCTGCAACAGCAGTAACCATCTTCCCATCTTCCCTAGTAAAGAGGGTGCTTCTTGGAGGTATCTAAGCGGATTATGTTTGGCAACCGTTTGTACCTTGAAGGAATGAAAGTAGTGTCGCAACTTCTTAGAAGCCCAGATAACTGCTAAACAAATCTTTTCCACCTCTACGTATTTGGCTTCGTAAGGCAGAAATTTCTTGCTAAGATAGTAAACGGCAAACTCTATACCAAAATCATCTTCCTGAGACATCATAGCACCCACTGAGTTATCTTCCACAGCTAGGTACAAGATTAGCGGTTTGGCATGGCGTGGTGGTCTTAACACCGGAGGATTTAGCAGATAGTCCTTAATGGTGTCAAAGGCCAGTTGACAGTCATCGTTCCATAGCACCGGCTGATTCTTCCTAAGAAGCTTGAAAATAGGCTCACATACTGAAGCTAGCTTGGCAATAAATCGGCTGATGTACTGAAGCTTTCCTAGGAAACTTCTGACGTCCTTCTCCTTCTGGGGCACTGGCATCTCTCTTATGGCTTTGACTTTATCGGGATCTACCTCGATTCCCCTCTGGCTTACTACATGTCCTAACAACTTTCCTGATGTAACTCCAAAAATGCACTTCTTGGGATTGAGGCGCAAATCATACTTGCTAATTCTTTGAAAGAACTTTTCTAAAGCCTCAAAATGGCCTTCTCTGGTAGCTGACTTAATCATCATGTCATCGACGTACACCTCCACTTCTTTGTGGATTAAGTCATTGAGAACCTTGGTCGCCATCCTCTGATAGGTGGCTCCTGCATTCTTCAACCCAAAAGGCATAACCCGATAGGCATATGTCCCCCATTCGGTGATAAAGGCTGTCTTGATCCGGTCCACTATCTTGTTAAGGATTTGATTGTACCCTGCGTACCCATCCACAAAGCTATACATCATACAAGCAGCAGCACTATCTACTAGCACATCAATATGAGGCAGAGGGAAATCATCTTTAGGGCAAGCTTTGTTCAGGTCTCGATAGTCGACGCATACTCGAACCTTACCGTCTTTCTTAGCTACAGGAACCACATTAGCTAACCATGTTGGGTATTGAACCTCTATCAGGAACTTAGCCTCAATCTGCTTATGGATCTCCTCTTTCACTTTCTGTGCCCATTCTGGCCTAAGCCTCCGAAGCTTTTGCTTGACTGGTTTAAACTCTGGGTAAGTTGGGATGGCATGTTCGGCAACACCTCGATCTATTCCCGGCATATCCTCATAGGTCCAGGCAAAGACTTTTTCATATTTTTTTAATATTCTCTCAAATTTTATTCTCTCTTCAGGAGTTATGTCTGACGCTAGCAAAATTTCTTTTGGATTTTCCAAAGTTCCGAGATTAAATGCAGTTGTGCCAGTTGAATTAATATCAAAAATGAATGCATCATGATTATGATCATGCGAAATGAAATCATCAGAAACATCACACAAGTAAGCAAAGTTGTTCATCTCATTAACAAAATCAGAAACATTAACATTGTTCTCAAAGAGTTCTGGTATAAAAAGAGAATCTAAATGATTATCAACTTCAGTCGACGCCGATGCTGCAGCTGACTGTACTTTGGCTTCTTGATTTGGTGAAATTTTGAGATCTTCAATCTTCGGCTCTGGCTCCACTATCTTCTCCTTCCCCTTAAGTCTGGTGGCTAACAGCTTATCAGTGACAATCTCTTCGGGCTCATCTCTGTCCCAGATGCTGCATTGGGTCATAATCTCCTCATCCCAAAAGTTCTCTACAGCTTTAACAACTCCGATCTCCCAATCAAAGACATCGTTGAAAATTTCAAATCCAGGGATAATCTTCCCATCTACCCACTGCGGTTCTTCTTCTCCAGTGTAGGCACGAACCGATGATGATGGCACAAAGCTCTCCGAAATATGGGGAATCTTCCCTGACCCTTTCTTCTTACCATATTCTCCTTTGTAGCCCAACCCCTTTCGATCTTTCTGACCACGTGTAGTGATAGCATTCGGCAGCCCTTGTGACTCTTTTCCCAAACCAGCCCCTGGGAGGAAGTGCATCTTCTTCAGCATATTCACCACTTGAGGGCTACCTTCTAGGTTTTGCTCTTCTCCGATCATCGATACATGAAAGCCACTGAATGGCTGATTAGAGATCTCCAAGGCAGACACTTGGTTCTCTCTTGCTGCTTTAATGGTCACTACTTCTCCTTCATGGGGTATTTTAATTATCTGGTGTAATGTGGATGGTACTCCCCCTAACTTGTGGAACCACGATCTACCAAGTAGAGCTGAAAAGTTTGCTGGAATCGGCAAGACCACAAAATCTGTTTCTGTCTCAATGGGCCCTGTCTTTACCAAAGCTTTGAAAATTCCCGATGCTTGCCTCCTGGAGTTGTCGTAGGCAGTGATGGTCAGGTCAGATTTGCTTAACATACTCTCATCCATCCCAAAGGCCTGAAGTGCCACCAAAGGGCAGACATTTATCGATGACCCGTCATCAACCATGACACAAGCGGTGTGTTTACCATTGATCTGTGCCTTGATGTACAAAGGTCGGTTGTGGTTGCGACCCTCTGTTGGTAGGTCTGCATCAGAAAAAACCAACTTCTCCCCGGATCCCCCCTTTACAAGGTCTAGAAGCTCGGATGGAGAGATTGTAGTTGCTACGGTGGATACGCTCAATGCTTCGACTAACTTCTGTCGGTGCGAGGGGGACTGTCTCAAGAGGTCCCAAATAGATATCTGAGCCGTGGTCTTTTTCAGTTGCTTCACTATTGAATTTTCTTCCGGCTCTTTCTCTGCGATTGCTTGTGCTGGGTCCTGCTGCTTCTCAACTTCTGGAATGACCCTCCCACTTCTTGTTACTGCTTCTACTCTTTCTTCTTCCTCTGAATCCCACGGATCCGTAAACTCTCCATTTTTCTCATCTTCGTCATCTCCACTCTCACTAGTGGACCAACAGTCTATCGCTGCCACGGAAACCCCTTTTTCATCCACTGCAGGGCGAGTAATAGCGACATACTCATTTCCATATAGATCTTGCATTACGTACCACTCTGGTAGGCTCGATCCGATCATAAAGACTGGAGGTGGCACTGTGTTATAACCAGACTTCTTCTTGCTTTCTCTCTGCTCAGGATCGGTGATCTGCTTGTTGTCAATTAGATCTTGGACCCGATGTCTTAGCGTTATACACTCATCCGTCAAATGCCCGGTATGTTGGTGGAATGCGCAGTATTCATTCTCTTTGTGCCCTGGCTGTCCTTGGGCTTTGGCCGGCTTAGGTGATAGGGGCCGCAGTTTTCCTTCTTTTATTAGCCTCTTCAGCACCCATGATAAAGGCTTACCCAAGTTGGAGAAATACCTCTGACTTACGCCGGTTGCAGACACCTCAGCAGTCTTCCCAACTCTGTTACCACTGCTTGAACCTACTGGTTTGGCCGTCCCCTGATTGCTGTATCCCCTCCGGGCATAGGACTCACTATTTGCCCTCTTGGATAAATATTCTCCTTCCGCTTCTATGGCAATATCCTTCAAAGACTCCCAATCCTTGAGTCCCTTCATTTTCAGTCCCTCTCTTAAATAAGGGCTGGCATTTCGAATGAATAGCCGGATCTGATCAGAAGTGTCCGGTTTGCGTTTCATCTCCATAACCCGGTTTCTCCACCGAGTAAGGTACTCGTGGAAGGACTCCCCAGCCTTCTGCTGTAACAGCTCGAGATCCTTCAAAGTGACCTCCATCCGGGTACTGCAATCGTACTGCTTAAGGAACTCTTCAGTCAACAAGTCCCAGTCCTCCTTGGATCTCCTGTCAAGCCCATGGTACCAATCAATAGCAGCTCCTGTGAGACTCAAGCAGAAGTATTCTATCTTCTGCTTTCTTGTTAAGGTCGTTCCCTTCATGACCAGCGAGTATTGCTTGATGTGTGCGGCAGGGTCAGAGGTTCCATCAAATTTGGGGATGTCCGGCATCTTAAAATTCTGGGGAATTAGGTCATCCCCATCCAGCTCTCGATCTTCCGGGTTCATTCCCTTTCCCACGGTCATCATCCTTGCCATGACCTCAAATCTCTCTTCCATTTTCCTCCACATTGCGTCATCCAGCTTTGGCAACTTTTCTTTAGCTACTGCATGCTCCTCATGCTCATCTCCCCCAAACTCAACTTCAGACCTGGGGCCTTCTCTGCGCTCAATGGGTGCAGGTACTCTTTGCTCAATAATAGGTGGGTCAACCACTGGTTGGTTAACCGCAGCAGGACGTTCTTCTCTAACAACCTCTTGTTCAGCTGGTACTCGGACAGGAATAGCAGCAGCTTGTTGCCCAGCTATAGTGGCGGCAAGATTGCCCATCATTGCAATCATTCGGGCTTCAAATTCCTCCATTCTCTTTCCTACCTCCTCAACGATTACTGCCCGGGTTGCATCAGACTCATTTGATGGATTAGCCATGCTTACTTCTGTTGATGATTCGGAAGAAAACCCCACACTATTTTCTGAGATTGAATCTGAACTCTGAGCTGACACTAACTCAGTTAACCCCAAAAGCGGCGTCCTTCTTAACCGTCCGTCGGGACCTCTAGACCACCCAGGAGAATCTATGATGGCTGAAATGCAAAAATTGTTAAGATGATGCATGATTAAAATGCAATGCATGCTCGTGCTGATGCAGCATAGACAAACACATGCAAGCAGATAGATCCTTCCAACCTTATATCTCCCACACACGTGGTAGTGCGGTCTCTTTCCTAGGTGGGCTTGATCCATGGGTTAACGGGGAACCCAATGGACACGTATGGTGCGCGGTGAAAAACCGGCAGCATAACAGCTCCTATCTAATGTACATACGTATGGGTGTTTGGCCATTACGTATGTAAACAATTCAACTTAACCAAGATGGGCCCACCAGGGCATGAAAGCCTTTGATGAAGACCATTTAATTAAATTGATTTCGTTTAATATATGATGGCCCATATAGCAAGCATAGTATTACGGTACATTTTACCTAGTGGAAGTATCTATTGCCATTACATGAGCTTTGGACAAGGGAGATGTTACTTTAAGGTTACCCAAGCATGATCCCTGCCGACGGGTCTAGCTCATCACAAGCATAGCGACCGGTCGGGTCGTCATTTTGATATACCATTGAGGTACGTGGCTTGGGCTGGTGATTATCCTTAACACTTCCTCAAATTGAGTGAAAATGAGGAGGTGCTTCAGGAACGCACCGGGGCTTGAAAAGGGACCAAACTAACTTAATCTAAAGCTCTAATGAGATGATATGCAATTTTGAGATAAAGCGAATTTATGAATTAAATTTTAACCATAAATGTTAAACGAGGTATTTTCAAATTGAAATCTCGAACCATATCGTCCCCAGCGGAGTCGCCACTGTGACGCGCGCCGGATCCCGAGCGCCGCCCTTTCGGACCGCCCGCACGTGGGCGATCGGGGCATTTGCGGGTCCGTTGACATCTTGCGATAAATCGCAAGTGCGTCTATGTTGAGCAACACGGAGGTTTCATGGAGTCGCCACCCAATAGAACATTGGGAAAGTTTCTCTCGCCTCGGAGAGCCTAAGACTGCGCTTTTTATCCATATTGAGCCATGAGGCCTAGGATTAGCGCTAAAGCCTCGTGACTCAAGAAGTATCTTGAAGGATAACCTCTAACCTTTTGAGCCCAAAGACCAGAGCTGGGTCCGGGATTTCTCATCTATTTCTACCTCGATTAATTTATGATTGAATTTTAATTGTCATTAATTCGCTCTCTCTCCACACAATGCAATTAATTTAAGGCGCATTTATTCATGTTAGGAAAACCATAAATTAGCAAGTAAAGCAATGAATTACAATAATACAAGGAGCGGAATACAACTCCCTTTTAAAAGTGCAAACATGCATAAAACCGGAGAATTTATTAATCATGAGGACTTTGGTCCCCGCATGCACAATTAAAGAAAATATTCTGGATGTGATGATCTTATTTGGGATGAAAACTGGGACATTGGTCCCGCTTTATTATGAAAAGATCCAAATTGATTTAGTAAAAAATATTTTTATGATTTTTATTTTGGTGCGCGTAAGAAAACATTTTATTTAATGAATATATACAAGGCAATGTAAATAAAATGGGAATTAAAAATGTATAAAGAAAATACCAAACTCCGCAACTCCTTCTTCATGTGCATGGATACTCAATTGAAAGTAAAAACAATGATGTGCAACCAAAAATAAAACAAAAGAAATTCATGTTAGTGATTAAGCCAACAAAATAATATGACATAAAAAGATAATATGTACCATGAAAATATAATATGCATAAAATAATCATGATGTAATTTAACATGCATAGAATAATTAAGATGCAATTTAACATGCATAAGATACTATAACATGCCTAAAAAAAATAATTATGATGCAATTTAACATGCATAAAGTTATTAAGATGCAATTTAACATGCATAAGGTGATGAAGTATCATGGCATATGCAACTTATTAATAATAGTTATTAACATACATGGAAGATTAGTGACAATCAATTTTATTATAGTTAAGACATGAATAAATGTGTAACATGAGAATAATTCCACTTGACATGCATAACTAGCATAAAATAATGACTATAACACTCATACATGCAAAAGAAAGCATAATAATAAACATGATATAGCATTAAGAAATTAAAGGTATTTACAACCTAAAACATGCATAATTACATGAACAAAGAATAATTTGACATGAAAAATAAGATAATAGAATTTAAAAAAAACTTATTTGTTATATGAATAATTGAAGATAAAAAAATAAGAAGAAGAATATGGAGACTAAGAGAATTTACATGTTTGATATGTTAATTGGAAGCCAAAATAAATGAAATTAACAAGAGAATTAATGAGTAAAGCCAAGAATAATTACCCTCAAATTCAGTTTTGAAGAATTGAAGATAGAAGTGTTGAATTCCTTGTCTTCTCTTGTGAAAATCCTTAGGAAAAATCTTGAAAACTTGAAGAAAAGTTCTTGGAAACAAGTGTGTAAGATGGATTTTTTTCTCTCAACTCCAAGCTCCAAAATTCAGTTTTTTTCCTCCAAAATGTTCCTGGTTCGTTCCCCCCCGTTTCTGAATTTTTCTAGTGTTTTTAACCATCAAAAACTACCCAAAAACCACCAAAAACCGTCCAAAAACGGTTGAAAATCGAGTGGGGGGCGAAAATGGGCGAAATGGGCGAAGTGGGGGCGAAATCGGCGAGAGATCGTGCGCGTCGCGCACGTTTCCGCGCGATCTGCGCGGAATTTCCGCGCACGACGTGCGCGGGGCGAGCGACGCCCTGCGCGTCGCTCGCGCGGAGCGCCCGACGCCAAGGGCGTCGGACGCGCGGAGCGCGCGCTCCGTGCGCGGAGCGCACGGAAATTCGCGACGGCCCTTGGCCGTCGCCTTTTCGTCGCGATTATTTTCCCCCATTTTCCATTTTTCCTACTTTCTTCATTTTTTCATCATTTTTCACCTTTTTTTTTTTTTTTTTTTTTTTTTTTTTTTTTTTTTTAAATACCCTCAACCTAAAACACACTTTTTCTTCTTCAAAATAATTTAAAAAATATTTTTAAAATATTTTTAAAATACCCTTTTTACTCACCGAAAAGACAAGGAAAATCACTTCTGAACTCCAATCTTTTTGCCTATAAGCCGGCATAGCTAAATTTCATCATCGGGTAATCCTGATCAAGGCTACTCGGGACCCAGTGTCTACAGTATGTTTGGGGTTCTGCTAGTATGTGGGTGCAAACATGGCATTAGGGTGTGAATTAATTAAGTTACATTTGTGTGCACTTGCTTATACCATTGTAGGGTGTTTTAAGTAGGAATACATTAAGTGTGAGTGTTGTGTGTGGAGTTAGGGTGTGAGTGAGCAAGTTTCACCACCAAAAAGGATGACATGTGTATTAGGTTAAGGAAAATGAAGAAAGAAATGAAGGAAGTGTGAAAGGAAATTAGATTCACGTTTTTCCCTTCAACCTCCATCTCCTTCTTCCTTTTTCCTCTCCTAATTACTGCTTGCTATCTGTTAATTAAGTTGTGTTGTGGAGATTGCTCACTCTTGCTTCTAACTTGGTAAGTACATAACTTTTTCCTTGTCTTACTGTAATTCTTCATCTTCTTCTTCCTTGAGCTTAGGTTTAACTTAGGGTTTTGCATGTTGGATATTTGTGTTTAGCTGAGGCTCCGCGCGATCCCAAAGGCAAGGAGGTTGCTGGGAGCAGCGGGACTAAGTGTTAGAAGCTTAGATTCCAGGTTTGGGAACAATTGATTGTGAATTGTGTGATTTTAAGTTACTGTCAATTTTCTAGGGTTCTTGTTCTTGAGAAATTTGAATGTTATTATTCTTGAATTGATCTAATGTTTAAATGTTGAATTGAGTTGTATAAATGTTGCCTATATTGTTTGAGATGAATTCTGGAAGGTAAGAACAGGTTTTATTGGTTTTGAATCAAATTGAATTGATTTTTGTGTTCTGGGAAAAATCTGGAAATCGATACTGTCAAAAATCCCGTTCTCCAGATCGAGTCGCGTGACTAGCCAAGAAGGGGGACAAGTCACGAGACGTGACCTCAGGTCACGACTCGTGACCCGCCAGTCTGAGGCCAGTCACGAGTTGTGGCTGTCTGCCACAGCTCGTGACCAGCTTAAACGAGGCCAGTCACGAGACGTGACTCCCCGTCACGCCTCGTGACCAGCCTGAGAGAGAAGACCAGTCACACGACCAGCTGAAGAAGAAGCCAGTCACGGGACGTGACCCTCAGTCACGTCGCGTGACCGGCGAGAGACGTTGCGTGATCTGCGAGATCACGTAACGTGATCTGCAAGGGACAAGCAAGTCACGAGGCGTGACCCTCAGTCACGTCTCGTGACCTGCCCTGTGAGGAGGCAAGTCACGAGGCGTGACCCTCAGTCACGTCTCGTGACCTGCCCTGTGAGGAGGCAAGTCACGAGGCGTGACCCTCAGTCACGTCTCGTGACCTGCCCTGTGAGGAGGCAAGTCACGCCTCGTGACCAGCCAACCTCACCAGTTACCCCGTTCCGCCCTTTTTTCGAAATTTCCCGGATCTTGACTCAGAAATGAATTTGGTGTTTCTTCTGAATAGATTTATATTGCGATATGATGCTTGCCATAATTTTATATGCTTTGATATTAATGATACCATGAATTTCTGATGAATTCTATTCCGTACTCTGAATTGTGATTTGAATGACGCATAACCTGCTAGAGTCGAGTAAGTGGATAGTTAGGCATGCCTAATAGAGTCTGTTAGCTGCAGCCCATAGTTCTGTTTGGACCCCGATCAGGTCCCCGTTTGGTTCCTCGCGAACCCTTTCTGTATTGGATCTTGTTTAAGGTCCCTTGTGAAAATATCTGTGAAAATTAAAGTATAATGGTTTAATCGATTCGTACCCGTAATGTACTATCTGTAATCGGCTCGTACCCGAAAAGTACTGTCTGTACACTCGTTATCCACTACCTAGAGTCAGCAGGTGTTCTTTGAATGTTTATTTGAACTGCCCTGATCTGATTTGGCTATAAATGGATTATCTGAATGTGTATATCGATGTAATGTTTATCGGATTATTCCTGAATGAATATGATTATGAAATACTGATTATATGACTTTATTACATGAGCATGTTTATACGGAATACATTTTAGCCTTAGCATATTATCCCTGTGAATGTGAATTGCCTTGACGACCATTGTGAATGGCCGTCCATAAATTATGTGTGTTTTCCCCACTAAGCGTTTATCGCTTAGCACGGTGTTTTACCCGTGCAGGTGCGGAAGGAGTTTGATTCGAGAGTCGCCGTCATCCAGCCAACACAGGAAGTTTTTAGTGTAGGGCTACTTTTGTATAGTTGATGATTCTTTTTGTATAGAACTCTCATGTATCAGCTTCCGGTTTTGTAATTATATTTTGGACATGTAATATTATTTTGTTTCAGCTAGTTGATCAGATCATTATTGTAATAGTTTATTGTAGTAATGCATGATCGGCTTTTGCTTTCTGTATGTAAAGTTTTTAATTATTCTGTATTTCTGAATGTATCTTATGAATGGATGTATGTTTTGCTTTGCTATTGTTTGGTGACACCTTGACTCATACGGCATCTCATTCCTTCTCGGATGGGATCGCATACGTATGGGAAGGGGGTGTTACATATAACACAATACTATAGACAATCAATACAATAACAACTTAGTATAGCTTAAACCAATATAATAGTGGATAACGGGTACACTAGATACCACTCGGGTACTGATCACTAGATTATTGAAGAGAGCAATATTAACACTAGAGATGTATAAATCTCAAAAACACTAGATACCGATTAGGTACCAACATTAGCAGCTACGAACACTAACCCTTATAAGCATACTTATCTATCCATGACAGGCTATAAATGAATTATCTCACTTAATGTTCACATATGTACATGCTTTCACCATCACTTTATGTATAGCCATTCATGAACCAAAGATCATTGTTCAAATGCATAAATACACTTATTCATCCCTTATGCATAAACAATTATAGGTCACAGAATAAAATTCATAAGAATTAAAGTAAAGGAATCACATTTGGAAATTCCAGTAGTGTCGCGCCCGCGACAGAACAAGGACAACTCTTCTGTCGTGCTCGCGGCATAGCTCGTGCACACGATAGAACACAACAAGCATTACTGTCATGTTCGCTCCCATTATCACGCTCGCGACAGTGCACAACCAATATAATACTATGGAGTACTTTGTCGCGCCTGCAACCAATGTCGCGCTCGCCACAGAATACAAATCCAGACTCAAAGTCTCAATTTCCACATACCTCTTTCAACACTTATTCACGCTACTTACTTTACATGCACTCTAAACAAATCATCAACATAACTCATATCATCTACATGCATTTACAACTAGTCAAACACTCATATCTCATAATTATCCATACAATTGATACAACTATAGTCATAGTTTTGCACTTACTTAACATCATGCATATTACCACATATAACACATTTCAATGATCGATAGAACTTCATCTACTCAACATGTTATTCTTAACACAACCCAAAAATTAGAAGAATTTTGGAACCCTTCAAAACCCACATTTTCCCCAAATAAATTGCACATGCAAAAATACATAGAGTACAAATAGAATCCCAAATTTCTTGAAGCACTCCTTTAATCTTCACAAGCTATGTGGCCTTTTCTTTCCCCTTTGCCTTTCTACTAGCTTCTTAAGATTACAGACAATATAACATACACATGCAAAACTGGGTTACAACTATGAATTGAAATCCCAATCAAGATGAAGAAAAAAGAAGAACACTTAACTTAAGCTGACCTTCAAATTAACTAGCAATCAATTAAGCCCACTTGAAAACCATTTAGCTAACTCTAAGAATGGAATTCTTACTAGAAGGAAAGAGATAAAGAGAAAGACAAACTATAGATTTCTTGAGGAATAGCCGGCCAAATGAATATCAAAGTGCCAAATGAATATGAAAGAGCCAAATTCAGCCTTACACAATCTATTTATATGTATATAATATACTAGGTGGCAAACTACAAGGGTGACACTTAGACTCCACTATCCTCATAATTAACACTAATTAAACTAGCTTAATTAATCTAATCCTCCACTTAGCACTAGTCATGCATAATTACTTTTTGGTCACTAAACTATTTAATTCAGTGCAATTAAGTCCTAATTCCGGGTTGATTTCACTCACGGTCACTCAACTTATCACTTATCACGCAAAAGTAACCGACTTTTTTTTTCTTATTTAAATGTCACTGAACTTTTAATATTTTTTCAAAAAAGTCATGTTGACCGGAATCCAGCGAGAACCCTCGCCGGATTGATGACATGGTATGCCATGTCAGAAACTAAATGTCATTTAACAATATCTACAACAAATGCTACATCTAAATCAATTTCACTTACAGTCACTAAACTTATAATTTATCGCGCAAAAGTAACCAATTTTCTTTTTTTTCAACTTAAATGTTACTGAACTTCTAACATTTTTGCAAAAAAGTCATATATTTACTATTCGTTGTCACGTGTCATATGCCATGTCATCAATCCGGCAAGGGTTCTCGTTGGATTCCGGTCAATATGATTTTTTTGTAAAAATGTTAGAAGTCCAATGACATTTAAGTAAGGAAAAAAAATCGGTTACTTTTGCGCGATAAGTGATAAGTTGAGTGACCATGAGTGAAATTGACCCTCCTAATTCCTTAATTACATTTCAATCCAACTATTATGAACTATCAATTAAACTCACTAAACTACTCTAACCATGCTCAATACTCCTATGGTCAATTTTCGGCTATCACAACTCTCCCCCACTTAAGGAATTTTGTCTGCAAAATTCTCTCTAATGCATGCTATGATTCTAATAATACAAAATATTATGCAAGACACTAATTCAATCAAACATAAACAATCACATTAAGCAACATACCAGGCAACACATCTTGATCTTTCATACCCTCTTCTAAGGTCATGCAATACACTCTACCCGTAGGCACACCAAAATCAGGTTGCTCTACTGTTTCAAAAATAACCCACGATTGCTGTCTGGCTTGACCAGTTCCACTTCTAACTCTTCCTCTTCTTTCACTCCCAAGGTTTTACACACCTTCTTTTCTTGATTACATGGTCATATTCTCTTTGAGTTTTGGGATATTTCGCTACCAAATGGTCAGAACCACCACACTTGAAGCAAGCTCTAGTGAGCTTCCAACATACACCCTAATGGGTCTTTCTACAATGCTCACATATTGCCAGTACACTTCCTTTACTTGATGGAGCTGGCACTCCAACTTCAAAAGTTGGTGCCTTCTTTCTCGATTTCTCTTGACCCCTATTATTATTTTTAGCCTCATAAACCCTTTTGTCAGAAATAAATCCAAAACCACTATCCTGTGACTTCCTCTTCTGATTCTTTCTTTGAACTATTTCTTATTTTTCCACTTTCAATGTAGCTAATACTAGGTGATAATAGCTTATCAATTGTAAAGAAGTCATTGCAGCTATAATTCCCTTGATTATTTCATTCAAACCCTCTTCGAATTGTTGATACTTAAACTCTTCAGTCATTAAATCATCTGGTATATACTTACTAAAGTGACTGAATTCTTTCTCATAGTCCGCTACACTCAAACTTGCTTGCTTCAGATTCACAAATTCCCTCCACTTCGCCTCTCGGTACGCCTTGGTAACATATCTCTTTTCGAACTCTTGTACAAAGAACTACCAAGTCAAATTGGTAGGTCATTGCGGATTTCTTAATACCAACTTCCACCAGCCGTATACTGGACGTTGCAATAAAGATATAGTACATGCCACTCATTGCTCTTATGGATAGTTTATCTCTTGCAATATTATCTCCGTCTTCTCTATCCAAAACTCTGCTATATCCAATTCATCTGCTGAAGTCCCTCTAAATTCCTCAACTCCTCTTTTCCTAATCACATCCGAAGGTTCTTTAGGGGTAGTCAACCTATCTATCATCTGCATTAGGCCTTGTACTAACACTAGGTTTTCCAGAATTAAGGGTGGGTTCCTAACAGGTTGAGGCTCGGGTACATATGGATTAGCATGAACTGGGTGAACACTTTCGGTAGTCTCACCTATCTCTTCACTAGGATCAGACTCCATTATCACTCTACAAAACTAAGCAAACAACATCTCCATTATGGCCACACTCTAAATAGACTCAAATCAATTTTTATACACTATAAATCCTATAGTCTAGAAAAGCCTAAACCTACGCTCTGATACCATAACTTGTCATGCCCCAATGCCCCTCGAGATGACATGGGAGTGCTACGCGACATGCATATGACTATAAACATACATGCTATTAAAAAAAGTCTTAAAACATACTTACCAAAAAAGATTATCATTACATTAACTAATTATAGGTCTATGTCTTTAAGTACAAAATAGGAAGATTCCTCACAATAAAAAATATCAACCTAACTAGAAGACTTCAACACTCCTTCTAGTGGCCAGCAGATGTTCCACTCATAGATGGCTCCAAGCAATAAACCTACATGGGAGATAAACACCGGTCCTAAGAGATAAAGCTTAGTCGGGATGAAAACATACAATAATCCACTACAGATAAAACATGTATATACAATCACAACATACACTAATATTAAAAGGTAAACAAATGTTCATTAATTCCATACTACATAACAATAAATCACTAACATACAATGATACCAGAAGTAGTTCCATAGCATAGCAATTATATCATGTAACACAATACTATAGACAATCAATACAATAACAACTTAGTATAGCTCAAACTAATACAAGCATTGGGAACTTTCAAAGCTGTGGTATATACGGGGCCAATTGAGACAGAAACATATTTTGTGGTTTTGTCGATCCCAACAAACTTTTCAGCTCTACTTGGTAGACCGTGGTTCCACAGGTTAGGGGGAGTACCATCTACCTTACACCAGATAATTAAGATACCCCATGAAGGAGAAGTAGTGACCATTAAAGTAGTAAGAGAGAACCAAGTGTCTTCCTTGGAGATCTCTGGCACGACTTCAGCAAGTGTACTGAATCGATAAGTAATATAATGGAGTAAAATTATGACTCCGAGTTATCGTACCCAAGGGACTGAACACGCAAGTTATGAAAATTAAATGTATGCTAAAGAATTCCCAATTAATTGATTTGATTAAATTAACTAAACTAAAACTAATAAATTAATCGACTGCTGTAATGATTAAGCAAAAACAAATTAAGATGACAGTAAAACTAACAAAGATAAAAGTAAATAAAAACGAGAAAAGATATCAAATTATAAAGGCGTTGTTCAAGTTCACTCATCCACCCCTTACCCAAATATGAATAAAATCAACCTATGAATCTTATATGAAAGAAATCGGGATAACCCTCTTAACCCAAGCGTCCCATTCCGGAGCAAGCTATTCTAATCGCATAACGTCCCATTCCGGAGCAAGTCATACAACTAGCCTAATCACGGGTCTAAAATCCTAGGTTCGGTTTGCTTTCCCATTCCGGAGTCAAACATCCCAAAACCTCATTATTTCGCTCATCACTCAAATCTTAAATCATAAAATCCTGTCAATTTAGATTCCCATTCCGGAGTAGTCTAAACACCACAGCAAACATGATAGAAAATTCTGAGAATAGAATACATTCATGGCATCCAATTAATAAATTCAATAACCAACATAGACATATGGAATAAATCATTCATCACAATTGGAAATTGAACTGAAATAAACTAAAATCCATAAACAAGCAATAAACACCAGCAAAATAAACCAATCTTTCATACATAAACTCAACAGATGTTCATAATTCACATCTTAGGTATAGGAGATTCAGAGATCCCCCGAACAACTAAACGACTACTCACAATCCATTACAAAATCAAAAGAGTAAAAGAAAGAATAAACCCTGAAATTCATTGAGAAAATCCCGGTTGAATTACTCGATCTTCGATCTCTTTCTTCAAATCTTCAATGGAGAAAATAACTAAAATTCTGGAAAAACTAAGAACTAGCAAAACTCTTGAAATTTAACTATGAAACTAAAGCAATTTAATCTCAATTACTAATCGAAAATCCAAAAACAAGAACGAAAATTGAAGTTTAGGACCGAAGAATATCTCTCAAAATCTCAGCTGCAAAAACTAATAACAAAAATTAACTAAAAAAAATCGGAACCCTAGCCAAATAGAAAAGTTCGTTTTTATACTTCCAGAGGGGTCACAGTGGCAATGGATTTGGTTGCCACCGTGACCTATCGGGAATTTCAAATCCTTTTGCGCACAGGAGATTGGTCACGGTGACAATGAAATTCATTGTCACCGTGAGGTCTTCGAAGTTTGCTTCTGTCCAGGATTTAGCTATGTCACGGTCACAATGAAAACCATTGTGACCGTGATGTATGTGCTTCTTTGATTCTGCCTTGAGGATTTTTATGTCACGGTCACAATGGAATTGATTGTCACCGTGACATACCTCCTACTTGCATTCTGCCCAATCGTTCACGATGTCACGGTCACAATGAAATCCATTGTGACCGTGACCCATCTAGGCCAGCTCCTGACTCCCACTTCTCTTCATGTCACGATCACAATGGAAATTCATTGTGACCGTGATGTAACTAGAACCTCACCTGCAAAGTGTCATAAAAATCAATCAAAAACTATCTATAATGCATCAAAATTCCAATTTGACTAAAATTAGTAAAATCAACCTAAAGGAAACAAAACCTAACACAAAAATGCAACTAAACACCTAAAATCATATAAAAACACTATGAAAACTAAACACTATATTGAAGTTATCAAAATACCCCACACTTAGACTTTGCTCGTCCTCGAGTAAATGAATTATCCAAATTCCTGAAATTTCAAACTCTAACTCAGAATATGAAAACTTAACAACAGTCATAGCACCAAGTAGAAGGGTCTTAGTTACAAATTCTCAAATCAATTTATATCAAGTAATTTCACACGTGTGTGTGCTAGGCTCAAAACCAATTTTCTCTTTTCAAAACAAAACAACCAATGCATTCCAGTAATTGAGCAAAGAAATTAAATATGCAAATGAATTCGCATATAGGTTTCGCGCTTAAAACTCAGGATAATCATACGCCTCTCCTTTAGCACCGGAACCACAAGGGTCATCTCCACTTAAACAACTCAAACCAAGAATAGAATCAAAAGGACTTATTCCAGGGTTGTAATGTTAGGTTAAGGTGTTGGCTAACAAGAAAAGTTAAAGAATTCAAACAAAGAATTTGCCACTTTACCTAAGATTCAACTAACCAAACTGAACAAAATTGTCCAGATCCTACCTCCAATTCACCCATAATTTCCAATGTTGTCTACTTCTCCATACATAATATGCATTGAACTCAACAACAACAAAATGATGAATTTCCCTTTTAATTCACTTTTAAATCCACTTCCGTAATTATGAGTATATCTTTCTCTACTCAAAGGTACCCCACACTTGAATTTTTCTATATTCAATACATCAAAATTGACCAATAGAAACCACAAAACTCATCAAACTTTCATTATCATTTTTTTTTTCTTTTTCTTTTTTTTTCTTTTTTTTTCTTTATTTTTCTTTCTCTTCTTTTTATTATTTTTTTTTCTCTTTTTTTTCTGGGGTACCCAAAGTCTAGAATTTCTTATACCCATCTAATGAGGGAAAGTTTAACATCATACTAAATAATGCCCACAAAATTCAACAATTCTTCTCACACTTCCACTATTTCAACAATAGATACTCTTATTCAACTTTCAATGATATTCCAACCCAATCCTAGAGTGGCCAATTCTTAGAAACGGGTAGGTAAAGGCATTTAGGCTAAATGGTAAAATAATAGTGTAGCAAGAAAATTTCGTAGTACGCCTTTAGCATACTAAATCAGCTCAACGGGGCTAGCAATGGAAATAATATAAACAGGTAGGTCTAAAGCTGTTTAAAAATGGCTGTCAAAGAACAAATTGCCTTAATCATGTCCTAAACTTGTTTAAGTTATTATCATGTTTCGAAGGGTGATGAGGAAGGTTCTAATTATCCTACCATTCCTTCACTCAAAAACTCTTACGCACCGGATTTTTTCAATTTTTACAAACAAGCCTATAGTGCATAAAAGATTTGAAATCACAAGATATATGACCGATTGAGATTCTATTTGCTTCTAAAACTTCCAACTACTCGTTTGCCAAGATCAATTTTTTTTTTAAGATAGACTATTCTCCAATTAAAGTTCAAAACATTCACAACAGGAATAACTGAGGTTAAGCTAAACTAAGATAAGGATATTTAGGCAACTGTAATAAAGTGCAAATAAACTAAAACAGAACTAATCGTGCATATGGCTGTTAATTACATATATAATGCAAAATTAATGTCTCCTACCCCCCACATACAAAACTTGTTGTCCCCAGCAAGTAATAATATTACAGATCAAAAATAAAATAAAAATAAAATAAACAAAAGTCAAAACAAAAGATAAGGGTTCTCCCTGATCATAGATCGGATGGTGGTGGCGGTGGGGGAAAATGTGCATCAAATCTGGACGTCAAAGACGCCAATCCATAAAGCACTTGCTCCATCTGAGATTGGAGCTCAGTCTGGGTAGCGGAGATACTATCCATCCGCTCCATCAGAGCGTCATATTGCGCTTGCCCAAACTGATGGGGTGCTTGTGCAGGGGGATCCTGTGGCTCAGCCTCTTCACCTGCCTCTTCACCTGCCTCCTGTGGCAGTCCACCTAGACCCCTCTCCACCCCTTGCAGATATTCATCTCTGGTCGACAACCGGTATCCATCTGCGTTGGTGGCATCCTTGACTATCACTTTCATATTTCGCAGCATCTTATCATCAATGACTGAAATCGATGAAAGAATTTTTCCCCTGCCAAAATCATGATGAACCCGCTTTGCAATCAGAGTCACAAAACCTCCCAGCCCTACTTTCCTGACCTTCCTCGGGTGCCACTGCATTTCTTCTAATTTGTGCCAGAAATGGGTAGCACCATTGATCCGAACACCCCTTACCATGCAGGCAAGAAAAAGGGCTTCGGGCAGGTTTACCTGACCTGCGGAGTCTACATGGCTCAGAAGAGACAGGGAAAAGAAGCGGTGGATAATTCGCAATCTGTGATCAGCCAAATGATGAGCCTTCGTCTTCCCCGAGACATACATGGTGGCAGTGGCGGGGTCTCTGATGGTAGCCCAAGCAGTGTCTTTGTCATAGTCGTCAAAAGCATCGTGGGTGCGTGGTGGAAAACCCAGAATTTCTGAAAATTCCTGAAAAGACATGTTATATTGCATTCCCTCTAACCAAAATGAGACTTTACCTGGGTCCTGAGCTGGGTTGCGACCGGGTGTACAAGTGACTGTGGATATGAAATCTCTGGTCAAATTCGGGTAGACTTTCTCTTTTATTGAGAAGACCTGTTCCCACCCGATGTTCGCAATTAGGTGCTGCACTTGATCCTTTATCCTGAGCTTCTGCAGCAAGTCGAAATCCAAATAGGTGGTGGGGACGTAGGTGCATTTGGTGAATAGAGCATAAACTTCTTTCTTTGGGACCGGTACCCACTTAGGGACCTTTGAAATATCCACGGATTGTGAGCTTGGGGGTGAGCTGATGGAGCCAGAAGCAGATGTTGTGCTCTTTCTTTTGGGAGCCACTACAGAACATAGAAAAAATCAAGTTCAATAGCATGGGATGGCATCAACAGCAATGTATTTGAAAAATACAGCATACGGGGAAATTGATGCTAACTTTTGGGGCAATCTCCTAATTCCAATTGAATAACATAAAAGGTACACGAATGCAAGTAGAATTTAAATGAACAGAAGCTTAATTCAGCAAAATATGTGAGCAATTGCAGTCTTAAACCCACAAAATGCATATTAAAGTTTAAGAGAATTCGAGCTACTGTCAACAGGCAAAATTGATGAATGGGAACAACACTCTCATTCGAACAATATTGCGAAAGAATCTTGGCATTTCACATGGCAGGAATTGGAGAAAAACAAGAAAAGCATTCATTCAAACATTCAGTCGAACACCTGGTATGCAGATAGTTATATGACCAACTTGAAGCTCATAGATCATACTAACAACCCATAATTTCAAAAACCATGCATTACAACACAGAGTAAGCAATTAAAACCCAGCAATTTGCATTATGAACAAAGAATTGTAAGAGAAATTGCAAGTTAAATCATCCACACACCCATTTGCCCTAACATTCCAACTCAACTCGTTCATGGATTTAGCATCAGAGATTGAAATTGAGGATGAAGATAAGAATTTAGAATACCCCCCAACATAAATTCAAAGCTTAAACAGAAGTCAATCCTCAGTGGGGAGAAATAAAGAGATTTCTAACATGCCGCTATTGTAAAGACAAGAACAGGGAAAAGAACAACACGAAAAGAAACTAAATGCAAAATTAGAAAGAGAAAGAAAAGAAGAAAAAATCGAATTACTTACTTGTTGTAGGTTGGCAGAAATCGGAGCCTAAAAGAAAGATTGGTAGTTCGAAAAACAGATGAAGTGGAAGATTTAAATGTTTGAGAGTGCGATGTGCGGGTGAGTGAGAAATAAAACATGAAAATCTGGCATTTTAAAACATTTTTTCGTTGGCCACGGTCACAATGAGTTTCATTGTGACCGTGACATATACTAAATTTGCAATCCAGAATTGAATCGCCATGGGGTCACGGTGACAATGAGTTTCATTGTCACCGTGACATAACCAAATTTGAAAACAGAATTGAATGTGCATTATGTCACGGTCACAATGGAATTTCATTGTCGCCGTGACATAACCCAGGTTGAAAACAGAATGTAACTCACCATACCTCACGGTGACAATGAAATTCATTGTCACCGTGACATGTGCATACCTCAAAACAGAATATAGCTTACCTGATGGTCACGGTCACAATGAGTTTCATTGTGACCGTGACATGTGCATCAACCAGACTCCAGAATGCATCCTCCTTTGGCCACGATCACAATGAAATTCATTGTGACCGTGGACACCTGCACACTTGCACAAATTCATCAATTTTTCTAAATCTCTTTATACAATTGCTTTGAACCTTCTCCAACAAACATAATTTCTCTTCTAAACCTAAAATTTACAAAATGAAACAAGATTAAATTCCTAAACAAAATACCATTAAATGAGAGAGAGAAATAAAGATAAAAAGTAGTTCTGCATTTCACAAGTCCGCAGCTGGACTTTTAAAACCGTCAAGGATCTATAAGAGTGACTATCGTGGAAGCATTATCAAACGAAGATGTAAAATAAGGCTTCACACGATGTCCATTTACCTTGAATTCTGTCTCACCCCTCGGGTGTTTCAGCGTTACCACTCCAAACTTGTTCACAGCTACTACTTGATATGGTCCCTTCCACCTCGACTTCAACTTACCAGGGAATAATCGCAGCCTACTGTCATAAAGAAGTACATGCATCCCAGGCACAATTTCCTTCCGAACTAACTTCCGATCATGCCGCTTCTTGGTGATGTCCTTGTATTTGGTGGCATGATCATAAGCCCAGAATCGGTGCTCCTCAAGTTCATTCAGCTGCAAAGACCTGCACTTTCCTGCATTCTCAAGGTCAAAATTTAGAAATTTCGTAGCCCAATAGGCTTTATGTTCTAATTCCACCGGAAGATGACAGGACTTCCCATAAACCAGCCTAAAGGGGGACATCCCTATTGGCGTCTTGAAAGCAGTCCTATAGGCCCATAAAGCTTCGTCTAACCTAAGGTACCAATCTTTCCTAGAGGAATTTACCGTTTTTTCTAAAATGGCCTTTAATTCCCTATTTGACACTTCTACTTGACCATTAGCCTGAGCATGATATGGGGTTGTGACTTTATGCCTAACGCCAAATTTCTTTAATAAAGCATTAAATTGGTGATTAACAAAATGTTTACCACCATCGCTTATAATGGCTCTAGGAGCTCCATAACGGGTAAAAATATTTTTTCTTAAAAATTCTAACACAATTCGTGCATCACAAGTCCTAGTAGCTACAGCTTCGACCCATTTACTAACATAATCCATTGCTACCAGAATGTATTCAAACCCGTATGAAACCGGAAAAGGTCCCATGAAATCTATTCCCCAAACATCGAATAATTCAACCTCAAGCACATTTGTTAAGGGCATCTCATCACGTTTGGATATATTTCCTACTCTTTGGCATCTATCACAACTTTTCACATAATATTGGACATCTTTAAACATTGTTGGCCAATAAAAACCAGAAGATAGAATTTTCATTACCGTTCTATTCGGCCCATGATGTCCACCAGCTTCTCCACTGTGACAAGCTGTGATGATTGCACTGGTCTCCGCATCTGAGATACACCGTCTTAACACTTGGTCAGCGCATAATTTGAAAATGTAGGGATCATCCCATATGTAGTGTCTCGCATCCGCACGCAATTTCTTCTTTTGCTGCCATGAAAAATCCTTTAGCATAAAGCCCCCTGCAAGAAAATTAGCAATATTAGCAAACCAAGGTACAGAATTTTCACAGGAAAATACAGCACAAATATGCTCATCGGGAAATAAATCTAAAATTTCCCCTTTTTAAATATGATCATTTTCCAATCGGGACAGATGATCTGCCACAAAATTCTCAGCGCCCTTCTTATCCTTAATTTGCAAATCGAATTCCTGCAACAAAAGTACCCATCGAATCAGCCTTGGTTTTGATTCCTTCTTTGCGAATAAATGCCTCAAGGCTGCATGATCCGACCACACCACCACTTTTGCACCCAGCAAATACGGCCTGAACTTTTCAAACGCATACACTATCGCGAGAAGTTCTTTCTCTGTGGTGGTGTAATTTACCTGTGCTCCTGTCAAAGTGTGACTAGCATAATATATGGCATACAAAATCTTATCTCTTCGTTGTCCAAGCACTGCCCCTATTGCAAAGTCACTAGCATCACACATTAGTTTGAACGGCAAATTCCAATCCGGAGATATAATCACCGGAGCTGAAATAAGTCGTTTCTTTAAAGTTTCAAATGCTAACATACATGCACTGTCAAAAACAAAAGGAGCATCTTTCATAAGTAAATTAGACAAGGGTTTTGCAATTTTTGAAAAATCTTTAATAAAACGCCTGTAAAACCCTGCATGTCCTAAAAAACTTCTTATGCCCTTAACATTTGTCGGAGGTGGTAATTTTTCAATTACTTCAACTTTGGCCTTATCTACCTCTATCCCATTCTCTGAAATTTTGTGTCTCAGCACTATTCCTTCTCTCACCATAAAATGACATTTTTCCCAATTCAATACCAGGTTAGTCTTTTCACACCTCCCTAGTACTAGATCAAGATGCTGTAAACAGCTCTCAAAATCAGCCCCATATATGGTGAAATCATCCATGAATACTTCCATAAATTTTTCTATAAAGTCATGGAAAATGGCCATCATACACCGCTGAAACGTAGCCGGTGCATTACATAACCCAAAAGGCATTCTCCTATATGCAAATGTGCCATATGGGCAGGTAAAGGTCGTTTTCTCCTGATCCTCAGGGTCTATTGGAATCTGCATATATCCCGAATACCCATCTAAAAAACAGTAGAACCTATTACCCGCTAACCTCTCTAACATTTGGTCAATAAAAGGCAAAGGGAAATGGTCCTTCCTAGTGGCATTATTTAACCGCCTAAAATCAATGCAGACTCTCCAACCCGTAACTGTACGAGTTGGAATTAACTCATCTAGTTCATTCTTTACCACCGTCATTCCCCCCTTTTTAGGCACACATTGCACAGGACTCACCCACTTACTGTCAGAGATAGGGTAGATAATACCTGAGTCTAGGAGTTTAAGTACCTCCTTCTTTACTACCTCTTGCATGACTGGATTGAGTCGCCGTTGAGGCTGAGCTACCGGCTTGCACTCCTCCTCCATTGGGATCCTATGTGTACAGTAGCTTGGGTCAATTCCCCTCAAATCTGAGGTCTTCCAGCCAATGGCTCCTTTGTGCTTTTTCAGCACCTCTAGCAGCATTGTCTCTTTTGCACCTGACAACAAAGAAGAAATGATTACTGGTTTACTCTCATTTTCTAAAAACACATACTTCAAGTGAGAGGGAAGAGGTTTAAGTTCAGAATTTGAATCCCCCTCTTTAGGATCAATTTTCTCCTTGCTGTCTTCTATCTCCACACTTGCTATCTCTTGTCCCCTCATCTCTTCTTCACATTCTTCTCCCTCCACTGAATGTAATAGACACTTATTTTCTGAATCAGCTCTCAATTCTTTTTCTTGCACTTCCTCCACACAATCATCTATTACATCCATAAAATATATAGACTCTTTCACATCACCAGATGGGTATTTTTGAGCCTTATTTATATCTACCACCAACTCCTCACCATTAAACCTTAGGGTAACCGTTTAACCATGAACGTCTATCAACGCCTTGGCGGTATTTAAAAATGGCCACCCCACAATCAATGGCACCTTGTGGTCTTCTTCCATCTCCATTACCACAAAATCCACTGGAAAAATAAATTTTCCCACCTTCACTAGCAGATCCTCAATCACTCCCTTTGGTCTTCTCACGGACCTGTCTGCTAGTTGGAGTCGCATTCCTGTCTCCCTAAGCTCTCCAAGATTCAGCTTCCTGCATATCGAATAAGGCATTAAGTTTATGCTTGCACCTAGATCACATAAAGCATTACCGTAAAAATCTTCACCAATAACACAAGGAAGAGTAAAGCTACCTGGATCTTCCAGTTTCTCAGGAATCTTGTTCATAATAATAGCACTGCAATTTTCTGTTAGTTGTACAGTTTCATGCCCTTCTAATTTCTTTTTATTAGAACAGAGTTCTTTCATGAATTTAGCATAGTTAGGCATATGAGCTAAAGCTTCAGCAAATGGTAAATTTATGTGCAGTTTCTTAAACATCTCTAGAACCCTAGCTTTTTGCTCATTTTTCTTTTCCTGTCTAGCAATAGCAGGAAATGGCAGTTTATTAATATCAAGATCCTCTAACTTAGGATTCACTATACTCTTTCCCTTGTCACTTTTAGGAGCATTTTCTTTAACTTCTAACTTAGAGTTAGAGTTACTTACCGCCCGTGTCGGCTCCTCCTTTTCTGATAAAAGATTTTTACCTTGATCCTCTCTCGGTTCCACTTCCTTTCCACTCCTCAGTGTAATTGCCTTAGCCTCCTCTTTTGGATTCCGGTCTACATTTGAAGGAAATGTTCCTGGTTGCCTCTGGGACACAGAATTTGCAAGCTGTCCCACTTGAGTTTCCAAATTTCTTATGGAGGCATCCTGGTTCCGGTTCCACTGCTCTTGATACTTCCATCTAGATTCTTGATTTACCATGAATTGCTGTTGGTTATTCATAAACTGCTGTTGACTGTTAATGAATGTAGCCAACATGTCTTCCAGATTTGGCTTTCTCTCTTGAACAGGTGGCCTGGGTTGATAACCCGGTGGGTGGTACTGCTGCCCTTGGTTCTGAGGAGGTGGATATGGTGGTTGATATGGCTGCCCGTGGTTTTGATGGATGTTTTGGTTAAAGGGAGCTCTTACTTGCGGATTAGAGGATGAAGCATTTGGAATTCCATCTTTCCAGGAGAAATTTGGATGATTTCTCCATCCATGGTTATAAGTGTTAGTGTAAGGGTCATTCCTTCTGAAATCTCCCACAGCATTGACATCACCCATTGATCCTCCACTTTCTTGCCCACCTTGCTCTTGTTCATACCATCCACTCTCTTGGCCCACAGCAGCTACATTCTGCACTTTTAAACTACTCATCTCCTTCCTCATAGATTCCATATGTGCCTTCAGCATCGATACCTCATCCACAGCATGTATCCCCTGTCTTCTCGGAACTGCTCTAGGATTTGACCATTGAGCATCATTAGCTGCCATTTCATCCAGTAATTGAAAAGCTTCCTCTGGTAACCTGTTCATAAATGACCCCCCTGATGAAGCATCTAATAAGGATCTTGTCTGTGGTGTAACCCCAGAATAAAAAGTGGTCATCAAATGGTAAATTGCTATCTCATGGTGTGGACAGCTTCTCAACAATCTTCTAAACCTTTCCCATGCTTCATGAAAGGGCTCCTCACTCATCTGACTAAAGCCTAATATACTATTTCTAATGTTTGCAGTCTTTGTGGGAGGGAAGAATCTCATCAAAAAATTTTCTTGCAACTGCTCCCAAGATCTAATTGACTGTCTAGGTAGCATTTGCAGCCAGTCACGAGCTTTTCCAATCAGTGTAAAAGGGAACAGCTTTAATCTTACCGCGTCAGATGACACTCCAGGAATTTGAACCGTATCACTGATCTCTAAGAAAATGTCCAAATGTTGTGCAGGATCTTCGACATCTGCACCCGAAAACTGATTTCGCTGTACCATACCGATGGTGGCTGGTTTAAGTTCAAATTGCACTCCCCTAGGCAGCACAATTGTCCTATTATCTTCATTCCATCTAGGCACCGCATAGTCCCTAATTGTCCTCTGCCTAGGGATCTCTTCTCTATTATTCCCCGGATTCTGGTTTTGTGCCCTCAGCACTTGTTCATTTCCAGGAGGAATTTCACCAATAGGAAGCGGATTTTCGTCCATGTTATTAATCCTGTTGGCTCTTAATTGTTGGTGTAAAGTCCTCTCGATTTCAGGATCGTAAGGTGCTATTTGTTCTTGTCTTCTTCTACTCATACACCCTCAACAACCACCTGAAAAGAATAAAGAATAAATAAAAATAAAATAAAAATAAAAACACACACAAATAATAATCAAAACTTAAAACAACGCCAGTCCCCGGCAACGGCGCCAAAAACTTGGCACGACTTCAGCAAGTGTACTGAATCGACAAGTAATATAATGGAGTAAAATTATGACTCCGAGTTATCGTACCCAAGGGACTGAAGTATATCAGCCGGTTTATTGCCAAGCTATCTTCAGTATGTGAGCCTATTTTCAAGCTTCTTAGGAAGAATCAGTCGGTCATATGGAACGATGACTTTCAACTAGCATTTGACACCATTAAGGAGTATCTGTTAAATCCTCCAGTATTAAGACCACCACGCCGTGCCAAGCCACTAATCCTGTACCTAGCAGTGGAAGATAATTCAGTAGGGGCTATGATGTCTCAAGAAGACAATTTTGGTGTGGAGTTTGCGGTTTACTATCTTAGCAAAAAGTTCCTACCATACGAAGCCAGATATGTAGAGGTGGAGAAGATTTGCTTAGCAGTTATCTGGGCTTCTAAGAAGTTGCGACACTACTTTCATTCCTCAGGGTACAGGCAGTAGCCAAACATAATCCTCTTAGATACCTCCAAGAAGCACCCTCTCTACTAGGGAAGATGGGAAGATGGTTATTGTTGTTGCGGGAGTTTGACATTGAGTACATAACCAAGAAAAACATTAAGGGAAGAGCCATAGCAGAATTCTTAGCCGAGCATCCTATTGAGGGAGATCAGTTTGAATATAACTTTTCGAATGAAGATGTCACGGCCATAGCAGTGCAAGGGTGGCAGCTATTCTTTGATGGAGCAGTCAATAATAAAGGAGCAGGCGTAGGAGTTATTCTTACTACCCCAGATGGTGAAAGGCTACCATTTGCTAAGAAGCTGCGATATAAGGCTACTAATAATGAAGCAGAATACGAAGCTTGCATCTTTGGATTGGAAGCATTGCTCGCTTTGGGGGCAAAGACCGCGGAAGTATTTGGAGATTCTTCCTTGGTAATTCATCAGATCAGAAGGGAGTGGTCAGTCAAGGAAGAAAGGCTATTGCCTTACGTGAAGCACTTGAGAATGTTGAGCAGCCTATTTGAGACTTGCACTTTTCACTTCATCCCCAGAGATGAAAATCAGTTAGCTGATGCTCTAGCAACTTTAGTGTCTATGTGGGATAATCCACTAGGAGTTGCGATGAAACCTGTGTTGATTTATAGTTCGGAAAGACCTTGCTTTGAAGCTGAACAGGTGATGGACATTTAGGCCGCCGATGGAAATACATGGTATTATGACATTCAGAATTATTTAGAAAGGTCAGCGTTTCCAGAGGAAGCCACGGAGAAGGATCAAATGATGATCAGGAAGTTATCCACTCAATTCATCAGTGTCGATGGCACTTTGTACAAAAGGCAAGCTGATGGTATCCGGTTAAGGTGTCTCACGGAGAAAGAAGCTAAAAGAGTTATGGAAGAGGTTCATGCCGGGGTCTGTGGAGCTCACATGAATGGCTTAGCCTTAGCGAAGAAGATCATGCGCCAAGGGTTTTATTGGCTCACAATGGATACGGATTGCTCAAAATTTGTGAAGCAATGTGTAGACACTGGGTCTTGAGGCAGTCCAGATCAGAGTTACCCGATGAAGAGATCAATGTCGGTTTTCGGATAACTGGATGAAATTCGGAGGTTTTTGTCTTTCGGTTTCGCGAGGATTAAAATCTTTTTCTATGGCATGGAGTTTTGAAAGAATTGGATAAATTTTGGGTAAAATTGAGAGTTTTGCTCCACAGACGGGGTGCTCGTCTGTGTAGGGACGCCCGTCCTTACTTGGGGTGATCCCCGTCTCTAGGAGTAGTGGGGACGGACACGTGGCGATGTAGGGACGCCCGTCCCTAGTATCGCGCCCCGTCCCTAGTCAGTTTCCCGCATATGCCCTTAGTAGGGACGACCGTCGGTAGATGCAGGGAAGCCTGTCGGTACGGTAACTGACCGGATCACATCGGATTGGATAAAATCCGATGAAGGATAGGATTTATCTAAGATTTGAATTTTAAAGTCCTTTTAAAATTCAAACTTTAGATTGAGACTTATCTGAATTATCTCCTAAAATCCTATAAATAGAGGATCAAATTTCAAAATTTGGGTTAGAAAATTTGGAGAGAAAATTTGGGAATTTTGGTGAGGAAAAGAGGGAAATTTTAGAGCAATTTATTTTGAAAAAAAAGGCTATCAAATATTTTTGGGAAATTGATTTTTAGAAAAGCTTCTTTGAATAATTTACTCAAAAGTTTATGAAATCTCTGCTTTATTTGCAGAATTTTATTTTGATAAATCTTTTTCAATTAATTGATTTTTTCCAATTTTTCTTGCGAATTAAGTCAATTTTAGGTGATGAAATTCATTCGTTTCCATCAATATAACTAATTCGAACACTCGATTAGTATCAAATTTTCAAGGAAAGAATAACATAAATTTTCTTTCTTTGATCTGATTCTTACTCGATCCTCGCGAAGCATACACGGACGAAATCATCCGACAATCACCCTAAAAGGTAAAATCCGAGGGTAAACATTCTGGACTAACATTTGTGTAATTTAATTTGATTCACATTGATTTTTATGTATTTTGTCATTCTTTTACAAAAGAGCTAAAAGGTTTTTTTTTACTTGTTTTCCCTTACTAGGGACGGCCTATGGCACGGTACAGGAGGCCGTCCCTAGGCAGGCTTTTACGTTTTTTTTTTTTACAAAATTCTATCTTTTAACCTATTTCTGTTAGGGTTCTCTCGTTCTTTTATTTTTATTTTTATTTTTTTATTCACGTTTTTTGATGCTAACATGTTTATCCTTGTGAGTTATTTTCTGACCATTTGGAGTCGGAGTTATGAAAGATGGTGATGCGCTAGTCCGAGGACTTTTATTCGGGTTCGTTCTTTGCCCTTACCTTTTATTTATGTTATTATGAAAACGGTTTTAATATCCTTGAAGTAAAAAAGACCAAAAGCTTTCTATTAATTAACCTGGCATTTTCTCTAAATAAAAAATGGGACCAATGTCCTAGTTTTTCACACTCATATAAATCATCACATCAATAACTATTTCATAATAAATATGCATATGAGGATCAATGTCCTCATCATCAATAAATACTCTGATTTATGCTTGATTTACATTTTATTTATAAATGGGGGTTGTATTCCGCTCCTAGTGTTATTGTAATATTGAATGTTTTATTTTTGGATTTATCTTCTATTTACTGCTTTTGATATGAATGATTGTGACTTTAATTTAAATTGCATCGTGTGGAAAGTTGATGAAACAATAAACTCAAAACTCAATTATAACATTAATCAAGGTATAAATAAATGAGAAGTCCCGAACTCACTCTAGTCTTTGGGGCTCAATGAGGCGAGAGGTCTAGGACTTCCAAGACACCTCTTGAGTGCCACCAAAAGGCTTAAATACACAATCCTAGGCTCCAGGGGGTAGAGGATGAGGCCTCCAAGATCCCTCTGGCTAGCCCAAAATGGATATGTATGCGCCGTCTTAGGCTCGATGAGGCTAGACGACCCTTCCCAATGTTCTATTGGGTGGCGACTCCAAGAAACCTCTTTGTTGCCCAGAATAGATGAAGCTTGTAATTTATGAACCTCTCTTGATCGCCCTAAAGCGGGCTTTCGGGAGGCCGCAAGGTTCGGCGCGCGTCACAGTGGCGACTCCACTGGGGACTTACTCGAGACTTCGATTCTAAAGTACCTTGATTAAAAATTATAGTTGAGTTTTAATTTCAAAATTTCATCTTCTTTCAAAACTGCATAGCATTTCATTAGAGCCTTAGATCTACGCTAGTTTGGTCCCTCTTTTAGCCCCGGTGCGTTCCCGAAGCACGACCCTATTTTCACTCAATTTAGGGAAGTGTTAAGGATAATCACCAGCCCAAGCCTCGTACCATCATGGTATATTAAATGGTGACCCAATTGGTCGTTACTCTCGTGATGAGCTAGACCCGTTGGCAGGGACCATATTTGGGTAGCCCTAAAGCAACACCACCTTTTACTAAAGCTCATGTAGTGGAAATAGTTACTTCCCCTAAGTGGTATTGGACAAGCCCAGATGGTTTGACTGGTCACCTAATCAAAGGCTTTCATGCCCCGATAGGCCCAAGATGACTTATTCAGGTTGCCTAGATACATAATGATCATAACCCATCCGCCTGTGCATTAGTTAGGAGAGGTTATGTTACCGGATTTTCACCGTATACCATATGTGTTCATCGGGTCCCCAGATGACCCATGGGCCAATCCCACCTAGGAAAGAGACTATGACCTCGTGTGCGGGAGTAATAAGGTTGGAAGGACTTATGTGCTTGCATGTGGCTTTGTGAGTGTTGCATAGCAAGATCATGCATTTTTAGCACAGTCATGCATCATCCTAACCTCTTGTGTTTTTCAGCCATCATAGATTCGCCTAGGTGGACAAGGGGGTCCCGGGGACGGCTATGCAGAAATCCGTTCTTCGAATTGCCAGAAAGGGTAGAGTATCAGGGCACTTCTTCTAAAACTAGTTACGCCACTTCAGATCAGTTTTTTGTACCCAAAGAAATTGCAAACTCACCGAGAGGGGCAGAGGCCACCAGGGCAATGATAGCCAAGGAAGTGGGCCGAAGGTTGGAAGAGTTTGAAAACCGGATGATGGCAATAATAGCCGCAATGGGTCAGCAAGCAGCCCCAGAGAACCCACAGCCTCCTCCTATGAGAAATGATGAAAGGGAGGAGGTCAGAGAGGACCCACAAGAGGAAACTCGCCCACCACTTGTGAACCTAAGAGCCACTACTTCGGGGGCACAGAGGGGAAGACCTGTCCCAAGGCTAGATGATGACTGGGAAGACAAAGAGTATAAGGAACGTATGTCTGAGAAGGGGAAAGCCCCTCCAATTGAAGAGGCCATCTGGAAGAAGATGGAAGAGAAATTTGAAGCTATGACGAGAATGTTGACAAAGGGCCAGGGAGTGAACCCTGAGGATAAAGAGTTAGAAGGAGATGATCTAGTCCCAATGAACTTTAAAATGCCGGATGTGCCGAAGTTTGATGGTTCTTTTGATCCCCTAGTACACATAAAGCAGTATTCGCTGGTGATGAAGGGCACCACTTTGACGAAAAAGGAGAAAATTGAGTACTTTTGCTTGAGCTTGACAGGCCCGGCAGTAGATTGGTACCATGGGCTCGACCGCCGAACTAAAGAAGACTGGGACTTATTAACAGAGGAGTTTTTGAGGCAATATGACTGCAGTACAAGGATGGAGGTGACCTTGAAGGACCTGGAGCTGTTACAGCAGAGGGGAGGTGAGTCCTTCCATGAGTATCTAATCCGGAAGAGGAATCGGGTGATGGAGATGAAGAGGAAACCAGATACCCAAGATCAAATATGGCTATTCATTAAAAATGCGAGCCTGTATTTGAGAGATGGATTAAGGATAAAAGGACTGAAAGACTGGGAGTCCCTGAAGGACATCGCTATTGAGGCCGAGGGAGAGTACCTTGTTAGGAAAGCAGGTAATGAGAACTATCCCAGGAGGGGTAGCACCAGCTAGGGGGCCAGTAGACCATCAGGTTCCGCTAGTGGCACAAGGAAGACTGCTGAGGTGTCAACTACAAATGCTGCTCTGAGACGTTTTTCCAATCTTGGGAGGTCCTTATCATGGGTACTAAGAAGACTGATGAAGGAGGATAAACTGCAGCCTCTATCGCCCAGACCTGCGAGAACTCAGGGCATGCCAGGGCATAAGGATGATGAGTACTGTGCATATCATCAGCACACTGGGCATATAACCGACAACTGCAGGAATCTAAGGCACGCAATTCAGGATTTAATTGATTCAAAGCAGATCACAGACCCAGAAAAGAGAGGGGGTAAAAAGAAAGCTGGGTACAATAACATGCCTCCGCAAGTGAATATGATCGAGTCCAGTTTGCCCGAGAACTTTGTGTTGAAGGAATTATACGGCAACGATATCCACACTGTTGTCACAAACCTCTATAAGGGGAGTGAAGTAGGGCTTCCCACTGCAGTGATCGATTGCTGGTTCACTGATGATAGTGGAAATGAAAGTGATGATTCTGAAGTATTTTCCGACCTTTGGGGTTCGGAGGAGGATGAAGAAGAGCTAAAGAGGAAGGAAGTAGGAGCCGTGACCCGGAGTGGAAGGGTAGCTCCGAAAGTTGAGAAACCATAGGAGCCGATCGAGGACGGAAGGGGAAAGGAGCCGGAAGAAGATTCGATTGTTAAGCAGCTGAAAAAGATGCCGGCTCAGATTTCAATATGGGATCTCTTGAGACAGTCACCATCGCATAGGCAGAAGGTGGTGGAGGTGTTGTGTGAAGCAACTGTTGCTACAACCATCTCACCTACAGAACTTCTGGATATAGTGAAGGGAGGATCGAGAGAAAATGTCATTTTTACCAGTGCGGATCTACCGGCAGAAGGCCGCAACCACAATCGCCCTTTGTACATAAGGGCGCAGATAAACCAAAAGCACACCACCTGTGTAATGGTAAATGATGGTTCTTCGATAAATGTGTGCCCACAGGTAGCAATGGCAGCTTTTGGGGTAACAGAGGATATGTTGGTAAAATTTGATCTTACCATCACGGCATATGACAAGTCACGTAGGCAGGCCTCAGGGACATTCACAGCAGTGGTGAAGACGGGACCGATAGAATCAGAAGTGGAGTTTGTGGTGCTGCTTATGCCCGCCAATTTCTCAGCTTTGCTAGGTAGACCATGGTTTCATAAATTGGGAGGAGTCCCCTCAACATTGAACCAGATGGTAAAGATACCTCACGAAGGCCAGATTGTGACTATAAAGGCTGCACGGGAGAATCAAGTTTCAGCGCTAGAGATAGCCAGGCAGCCGTTTAGTGGGTTTCATGTTGCCATGATAGGCGAAGAAGAGCAGAGGGAAGAAAGCCTCCAGGTATTGAATATTATGAAGAAAATGTCATTCCTCCCTGGCGCAGGACTGGGCAAGAATTCTCAGGGGATACCAACAGCTATTACCACTAAAGGTCAGAAGGACAGGAGGGGTCTAGGATATATAGGTGCGGTAGAGAAGGGTAAGAAATCAAAAATAGAAATTCCTCATATCCGAAAGACTTTTGTGCCAGCAACCACAGCATGTGCCTATGAATGGAAAGATGAACCATAGTGGCTACACGGGAGAATTGTGCCAGGGTTCGAGGTCTTTAATGATGTCCATGACTGGGACATTAGATCAATCAAGCCAGCAGAGGGCTTTTGGGATGAAGAAATCATGACCAGTAGGACAATTTGGGATCGCGAGATGCCGTAAGAGATAATTACTGAGAAGATGGTAGCCATCCAGCTAAAAGGAAAAGCCAAGATAGAGGAAGTTGTGCAGGAGGAGAATGAGGGGCCTCCAAAGAGCCGAAGTGATGCGGGACCATCGACCGCGACAGATATGCCAGCGGAAGAGGAAGAGGAAAATAGTTTAGATTTTCTTTTTGCTCCAGAACTTTTTAATGATGTTAATGACAATTTCAATCTTATTAATAAATTGAATGATTTCGCTTACTTGTGTGATGTTTCTGATGATTTCACTATGCATAATCATAATCATCATCCATCTATATTTGATTTTGATTCAACTAATGCTACTCCATTTAATCTTGGAACTGTAGAAAATCCAAAAGAAATTTTGATAGCATCAAATATAACTCCTGAAGAATGAGAAAAATTTGAGAGAATTTTAAAAAAATATGAAAAAGTCTTTGCCTGGACCTATTAAGATATGCCAGGAATCGATCGGAAGGTCGCAGAGCATGCTATCCCCACCTATCCAGACCATAAACCTGTTAAGCAGAAGTTGAGAAGGCTTAGACCGGAATGGGCTGAGAAAGTGAAAGAAGAGATTCGCTAGCAAATCAAAGCCAAGTTTCTAATCGAGGTACAATACCCAACTTGGTTAGCCAATGTTGTCCCTGTAGACAAAAAGAACGGCAAAGTAAGGGTATGCATAGATTATCGGGATTTGAATAAGGCCTGTCTAAAAGATGATTTCCCATTGCCTCATATAGACGTGCTGATAGATAGCGCCCCTGCTTGTGTATAGCTTCGGAGATGGTTATGCTGGCTACAATCAAATTCTCAATGAAATAATTGAACAGATCAAGACGGCTTTCATCACGGAATGGGGGACGTATGCTTATTGGGTAATGCCTTTCGGCTTGAAAAATGCAGGAGCCACTTATCAGAGGATGGCAACAAAGATACTGGATGACTTGATCCATAAAGAAGTGGAGGTATACGTGGACGACATGATGATCAAGTCAGCCACTAGAGAAGGCCATTTTGAAGCCTTGGAAAAATTCTTCCGAAGGATAGATAAGTACAACCTGCGGTTGAATCCTAAAAAGTGTATCTTTGGTGTTACCTCAGGGAAGCTCCTAGGACACATAGTTAGTAAGAGGGGGATTGAGATTGACCCGGATAAGGTTAGGGCCATCAGAGAAATGCCGATATCGCAGAAAGAGAAGGATGTAAAAAGCTTTCTGGGCAGGTTGCAATGCATCAGTAGGTTTATCGCTAAGCTTACTTCGATCTGTGAACCAATCTTCAAACTACTTAGAAAAGACCAACCAGTAGTATGGAATAAGAGCTATCAAAAGGCTTTTGATACTGTCAAGGAATACTTGTTGAAAGCACCGGTATTGAGACCGCCACGGCCGGCCAAGCCACTGATCCTATACCTGGCTGTAGAGGACAGTTCCATTGGTGCTATGATAGCCCAAGAAGATGAATTTGGACTGGAATTTGTTGTCTACTACCTCAGCAAGAAATTCTTGGCCTATGAGGTCAAATACACAGAAGTAGAAAAGATCTGCCTTGCGGCAATCTGGGCTTCTAAGAAATTACGACATTACTTTCATGCCTACAAGGTACATGCAGTCGCGAAGCAGAACCCCTTGAGATACTTGCAAAAGGCCCCATCTTTACTTGGGAAAATGGGTAGGTGGTTGCTGTTACTTCAAGAATTCGATGTAGAGTATATTACTCGAAAGACCGTTAAAGGGCGTGCAGTGGCGAAACTTCCAGCAGAACACCCGATCCAAGGAGACTCATATGAGTTTAACTTTCCAGATGAGGATGTAATAGCAATTGGGATTCAAGGTTGGAAATTACACTTTGACGGAGCCGTGAATAACAAAGGGGCAGGAATAGGAGTCATTCTGATGACCCCGGACAACGAAAAGCTTCCTTTGGCAAAGAAGTTGAGGTTCTGGGTCACCAATAACGAAGCTGAGAATGAAGCGTGTATTTTTGGATTGGAGGCATTAATGGCCTTAGGAGCAATGAATGTAGAGGTATTCGGTGATTCCTCCTTGGTGGTCAACCAAATATGAGGTGAATGGGCTGTAAAAGAAGAGAGGCTAATGCCATATATCCAGCGCTTGAGGGGCCTGAGCAGTCAGTTTGAAGTATGTACATTCCATTTCGTTCCGAGGGATGAGAATCAGTTAGCCAATGCGCTAGCCATGTTAGTATCAATGTGGGACAACCCCGAAGGAGTGGTCATGAAGCCGGTTTTGATCTATAGTTCTGAGAGACCTAGCTTTGAATCCAAATCAGTTATGGAGGTAGAAGTGGCAGATGGGAAGCCGTGGTATTATGATATTATGAACTATTTGGAGAATGCGACATTTGCAGAGGAGGCTACCGAAAAGGATCAGAGAATGATTCGCAAGCTGTCTACTCAGTTCATCTGCATAAATTGGATGTTGTACAAATGACAAGCTTATGGTATCCAATTGAGGTGTTTGGTTGAAAAAGAGGCTAAGAGGGTAATGGAAGAAACACATGCCGGAGTATGCGGAGCCCATATGAACGGACTGACATTGGCCAAGAAGATCATGAGACAAGGCTTCTACTGGCTTACGATGGATAACGATTGATCAAAATATGTGAAGCAGTGCTAGTTATGCCAGCAGTACGCAGACTTAAGGCACTTACCAGTGTTAGAGCTACACAGCTTAACATCACCTTGGCCATTCGCTGCCTGGGGAATAGGCATTATTTGAGAAATCCGCCCTACGGCATCCAACGGGCACAGATACATAATAGTTGCAATTGACTAGTTTACAAAATGGGTAGAGGCAGAGTCCTTCAAGAAGATTGACGCAAGAAATATGGCCAGGTTCATTGAAAGGAATCTGATTTGTAGATATGGCCTCCCACATCACATAGTGTCTGATAACGGGGTGCAGTTCATGGGGGAAACCAAGAAGCTTCTTGAGAAGTACGGAATCGAACACCATAAATCCTCTCCCTATCGACCACAAGCTAACGGGGCAGCAGAGGCTGCCAATAAAAATATGAAGAAGATCCTAGCAAAGATGGTCAAAACCTATAAAGACTGGGCAGAGAAGCTTCCCTTTGCACTGTGGGGTTACAGAACGACGGTGAGGACGTCTACAGGCGCTATGCTGTATTCTCTAGTTTATGGGACGGAGGCAGTGTTGCCAGTTGAGGTAGAGCTCAAATCGCTGAGAGTAGTCATTGAAGCTCAAATTCCGGAGGCCAAATGGGCACAACAGAGGTTACAACATTTAAACTTATTAGATGAGAGTAGATTGAAAGCTTACTATCATAATCCAATCTATCAGAAGAGGCTAGCCAGATCGTTTGGAAAAAAGGTGAAAAAGCATCCGCTGAAGGAGCGGGATTTAGTGTTCAAACAGATGAGACCAGGTGTACCGGATATTAGAGGAAAATTTAGACCAACCTGGGAAGGACCGTTTATCCTCAAGAAGCTGTTGTCCAAAGGAGCTGCAATCTTATCGGATAGCGATGGTAATGAATTCAAGGAACTGATTAATGTTGACAGACTCAAAAGGTTCCATGGCTAAATACCAAAATCAAAAGAAGAGAATGAAAGCCCCGCGGGTCGAAAACTGAAAAAAAAGGCAGCCTTGCTAAAATTGGGCTCCTCGTCAGGGTGAAAACCGAAAAAAGGCATCCTGGGCAAAAATTAGAGGCATGAGAGAAAATATCCAATCGTAAAAACCCGAGAGGGCTGATTGGAGACAGGAGTTTGATGCTATCAAAATTTAGTTCCAATGAATAAATGTAGTCTTGCACATTTGAATTAGTATCAAAAATGATCATGTATGCTGAAATCGTACTGAAATGTACACAATTTTGTGAAATAAAATAAGACTTGATTTGTTCATTTATATCATTGTCTAACTCTACTTTAAAAAGAAACATATTCCTCAAAATGCATGTAAAACTAAACTATGCCCTACTACTACCCTCGCTAGCCAAATGCCTCAGTCGTCGTGTTCGGTTATCAGACGCCGGGCTAAGTATCCATCTCTTGTACATACTGGTAGAAATAGTCGAATGGTTCCCAAATGATGGAATGATAGTCTTCAATGGAAGTAGGCTCCAAAGCTCATGATAGCGGGAGACGAAAGCAGTAGAAAGAACTCCACCTCGAAAAGATAAAGGGAGTCTCACCACATCCTGAGTCACTCCGAGTTGACGAGAGCAACGAGCCGTGATGTAAAAGGTTGCCTCACGGAGCCCGCATAAGGGAACGCATCCTGAAGACCCATTAATAACTGCACTGTACAAGGGAAGCCAAGCGTGCGTGAAGCTAATATCCTCGTTTAATATCTCACTGAATCTGGTAATGCCCTCATCAGGGGTCCTAGGTAAGCACAGGCGCCGACGCGGAAGAAAACACTTCGCAGAATACTGATTAATGACTTTAGGAGGCGGCTCTGACAAAAGCTTCAGTTTCTCTTGCAACCAAATCTGAAAGAGGAAACAAAAAAATAATAATAATAATAGTAATAATAATAATAAGAGCCAAAGAGAATAAAATAAAAGGCAAAGAAAAGCCGTTGGAGTAAGTTTGATTTGCTTCAGGCAAAAGTTAGGCATAGGGTTGTGTGAAAATCCGAAAGGACGCACTTCCCGCTAAGAAAAGCTAGTGTGAAAATCCACAAGGGACGCACTACCTTTTAAAACAATGACGTACCTAGAGTAGTAAGGGGCTCTCAGAGAATGAATTGGTAGGCCCGGTACGAACAGAGTCCAAACCCAAGATAGTCTCAGCCAGAATGAGAGGAAAAGGGGTCAGCCCGTGGTGAAAGCCGTCCAGAATTCCAAACAGACGGGGATCTCCGAGCAGTTCCGCTGAGGTCACGATTAGATATTTCATAAGGCAGAAAAGGAAGATGACACTCACGCTGTATGAGGGAATGTTTGAGAATTCATCCATTGCTTCAATCAGAGGTTCCAAAGAAAATACTGGGCCCTGAGGAACTAGACGAGCAGCGTCAGAAGGAGCTATGCTTAAGGACAAAGCAATATCCTGGATTTGGATCAAACCACAGCGAGGGGGCATATTTCCTGATATGTGAACCTGAAGACATGAAAACGAGGGTCCCAGAAGTGGGTCGCAGCCAAAAGAAGGTTGTTGTCTATCTTGACTCTTCGTAGAAACCTCAGTCCAGAAAGGGGGGCAAGAGTGCCGTGTTCCCAAATTTGATCATCGTCTAAGATACGGTACATTTTGGAAAGAAAAGGAGAATTCATGTCTCGACAGTCACAGTTGCTAAAGGAATAAAAGAGGAAAAAGGGAGAAAGCTAGAGAAAAGAGCCTATTTTGAAGCTAAAATAAGGAAGAGGCACGAAATCCAAGAAAAAGGGGGTGAGTTTTATAGATTTGGCTTACAGACGGCTAACCCGTCCCTATAGGCAGACGGTGAACCCATATGTACTTGTCCACCTGGCGAATTTTGCATCGTGCATACCACACGCATTAATTAGGGTTAAAAGTGGAATCTGGAGCGACAGACGGAATGCCCGTCTGTCGCTGTATGAGCGGGAATCCCGTCGGTACTTAAAATCTATATAAAGACGCAGGCACCGACGAGAATCCACTTTCTTTTCCTTCTTCTTCACATCGACGCCATTTCCTTTGTTTCCAACAGTTTTTTTTTCGTTTTTGTCTTTTCAAATTGCATTTGTTCGCACCAGTTTTCAATTTTTTGACTTCTTCAGTGGGTCTCGACTTCCAGGTTAGTAAGATATTCCCATTTTTCTTTGTTTTATTATTATTATTATAAGCAAGGTAATTTCCTTTTCTTTTGAATTAATTAGTGGCCTTGTTAATGCCGGTTGACATTGTATGGAATTAATAGGATGAAGTTTTTTTTTAGTGAATATAAAATGCATGAATGTATTGCTGTGTTAGGCGCATAAATATGGCCTTAGGAATTCATATGCTTTGAAGCCAATAACTTAAGAATTAGAAAGCAAATGTGAATATATTGCATTATTGTTTGGGGCCTGAGGCCTATTGCCTTTCTATTTCTTCTTTATTATGCAGGAGGTTGGGCACACCCTTGCCGGAGTGCTGCCCAAATTTTTTTAGCAAATGTGAATATATTATATTGGGGCCTGAGGCCTATATTTTTTTTGTTGTTGTTTTTTTATGCAGGAAGGGTGCTACCCAATTTTTTAAAATCTTTTTGGTTTAGACATATCCAGTCAGAGTGCTGCCTAAATTTTTATCCGTTTATACCTACAATGCCAAACTAACTATTTACCTTATTCACAGGATGCCACCACGACGATATGCTCCGCATGATCAGCCTGAGCCTGAGGCCGCAGGTTGGATGAGTGACGAGGCTAGACAGAGATATGCAGCACTGGCCCAGGTGCAGTTCCGAGCTAGCCGCTTCGTTTCTAGGCCGTTCCTTGAGGCTCTGGGGATGGCAGATGAGGTTGATATACTGATGGCAGGCGCGGGTTGGATAGAGTTTTTGACACCTGCTTTCCAAACTCACACAGAGATGGTGCGGCAGTTCCTTGCTACGCTACACTACGGCGGATATCAGAGATCTGACACGGAGGAGGGTGTCATCCAGTTTTGGATTGAGGGACACCATTACAATATCACCCGTCAGCGGTTTACAGAGGCCATGGGGCTTCCATTCGGGCAGGATGTCATAACGCCCCAGAGATCAGTGAGACGTCAGCATTGGGCGGTTATAGCCTTGCCGGGAGTGCCGTATGATCATAACACGGTGAAGAGTACAGTACTTTCATCACAGGCCTTGCGATATCTTCACCGAGTTTTATCCAGCTCATATTTGGGATGAGCTGGTAACCCAGGTTCCCTCAATGCTGCAGAGATCCGGAGTTTATGGGCCATGATGGCAGGTCAGAGGATCAACATCAGCCACGAGATTTTGGTCAACCTGGTGAGGGTATCCAGGGGGGCAGCCCCTGTGGTGTATGTTGGGGGAGTCTTTACCAGATTGCTCCTGGATTTGGGTTTTCGTCCAGATATCTTGGGGTGCCCCTTGGATGAGAGCATTTATGTGGATGCTCCAGCAGCTATGACGATGGCTATGATATTGCCGATACCGGGCGAGCCCGAGGCGTACAGGCTTCGCACTGTGCATGAGACTAGACGCGCATTTAGCTTGCCTTCGTTAGAGCTACTAGAGGAGCACAGGCCCAGCCTCCCAGGCACCCAGAGCATCAGGAGCAGCAGCATCCCGAGCACCATCAGCACCAGGAGGACCAGCTTCCCCGACAGCCAGAACATACAGAGGGTCAGCCTCCGCAGCTGCAGCACGAGGAGCAGCCAGGTACACCTTATAATATGGGGATCGAGTTTACTATGGATGAGCTACTTGCTACTCCTCCAAGGTAGAGAGTATAGAGTCCTACACCTCTAACATCGCGAATACATCGGAAAGTTCCCCGGGCTCACGAGAGGCTAGGGTAGGGGATCCGGGAGCATCTACTTCTACAGCTCTGCCACCTGAGCCAGCACCAGATTCAGCTCCCCCTCCGCCCTCATCATCAGCGCAGCCAGATTTTACTGCACTATTGACTGCTATGTTCGCATCTTTCGAGCACAGGCAGGAGGAGAGAGACAAAGCCCATCTCGGGCAGCTCGGAGAGCGAGATAGAGTCATATTAGATCAGCTGGAGCAGTAGCAGAGTATTATCCAGGAGCAGGGGAGTCTCATTGACTTTTTGAGGCAGGAGCAGGAGAGGCTCGTGGCTTAGCTGAGGCAGGAGATGAGGACCTCCCAGGATGGAGTGGCCCAAAGGGTGGATGTGTCCTTACAGGCAGTAGAGGAGTCAGTTGAGGCTCTCAGATTCAGGGTTCAGGTTCTGGATGGTGCCATACCTCCTATCGCCCAGTCCATTCGAGAGTTTAGGGAGCAGACAGAGGACAGACTGCGGAACATGGGGACCGCCTCCACGGATCAGACCCTCTGTCAAGGTGATGCTTTCAGGGAGTTAGGGGGAGTTGTCGTCGATATGCTGCAGTTCATGACGGTATGTGCACAGCCTTTCCTAGATGGATTTGCTCAGGTCCAGTTCCAGCAGCAGGACCCGGCGAGAGCGCAGCCATTATCTATACCAGTTGCCGTCCCTCCTAGATACCAGTGACAGGCCAGAGCCTCAGCTACACAGCAGGCCGGACCATCAGCCCCTCCTAGTCAGCCGTCTGCTCCAGAAGCGGGACCCTCTGCCTCTTCATCACGGTCTCAGACAGTCCAGATATCAGATGATGATGATGATCCAGAGGAGGAGCTCACGGACTATCCACCCCTATAGCCCTTCAGGGAGTCATGATATTATTTTTGTATCTTATATTATCATATTTACATTACATTGTACAAAATTTAACCTTTTAGTAGAAAAACATTTATAGTTATCCTGTTAAATTTGCATGTCATTTCTTCATGATTTAACTCTCTTAAGAAAAGAAAAAGAAAAGAAGAAGAAGAAAAAGGGATAATTAATCATGTGATAAAAAGGATGATAAATGATATAAAAATATCCACAAATCTATCAATCAAATTAATTGGCGCAAGAATTAACGAGAATCTCTTATAATACAGGAATGCGGTTTTACACCGATTCAAAATTGACCCACAGTCAAAAGGAAGAATAAACAAATTAAGCATCATGTCCTTCGGGATCACATGAAATCAAAAGGTTAGAATTGTACCTTGGGGCACGATAAAGCCGCCAAATTAGGACACCCAGTTCGGAAGAATGCCCCGCTCAGAAGAGCAGTCCAGGAGGACACACAGGCCAGAAGGACGCCCATTTCAAGAGACAATCATTGCACTTTGTACAGTCCGAAGAAGACTCGGTGCAGCTTAGGAGAGCCACTCATCGCACTTTGTATAGTCCGAAGAAGACTCGGTGCAGCTCAGGAGAGCCACTCATCGCACTTTGTACAGTCCGAAGAAGACTCGGTGCAGCTCAGGAGAGCCACTCATCGCACTTTGTACAGTCCGAAGAAGACTCGGTGCAGCTCAGGAGAGCCACTCATCGCACTTTGTACAATCCGAAGAAGACTCGGTGCGGCTCAGGAGAGCCAATTATTGCATTTTGTACAGTTCGAAGAAGACTCGGTGCAGCTCAGAAGAGTAAACCTCGCGTTTTGTAAGTCCAGAACTGACTCGACGCATTGCTACTTCCCCGGCGAAAAGGTAAGGACTGCCTCAGGTATGCGTCTCTTTCCTTTCTTCTCTGAATTTTGGCTCATCTAGGCACTAGTGCGCTAGTTTCCCAAAAATAGGGGGCAACTGTAGACACCGGATCTGGAGGCAGTCCAGATCAAAGTTACCCGATGAAGAGATCAATGTCGGTTTTCGGATAAGGGGATGAAATTCAGAGCTTTTCGTCTTTCGGTTTCGTGAGGATTAAAATCTTTTTCTATGGCATGGAGTTTTAAAAGAATTGGATAAATTTTGGGTAAAATTGAGAGTTTTGCTCCATGGACGGGATGCCCGTCTGTGTAGGGACGCCCGTCCCTACTTGGGGTGATCCCCGTCTCTAGGAGTAGTGGGGACGGACACGTGGTGATGTAGGGACGCCCGTCCCTAGTATCGCGCCCCGTCCCTAGTCATTTTCCCGCATATGCCCTTAGTAGGGACGGCCGTCGGTAGATGCAGGGAAGCCCGTCGGTACGGTAACTGACCGGATCACACCGGATTGGATAAAATCCGATGAAGGATAGGATTTATCTAAGATTTGAATTTTAAAGTCCTTTTAAAATTCAAACTTTAGATTGAGGCTTATCTGAATTATCTCCTAAAATCCTATAAATAGAGGATCAAATTTGAAATTTTGGGTTAGAAAATTTGGGAATTTTGGTGAGGAAAAGAGGGAAATTTTAGAGCAATTTATTTTGAAAAAAAAGGCTATCAAATATTTTTGGGAAATTGATTTTTAGAAAAGTTTATGTGAGTAATTTACTCAAAAGTTTATGAAATCTCTGCTTTATTTGCAGAATTTTATTTTGATAAATTTTTTTCAATTAATTGATTTCTTCCAATTTTTCTTGCGAATTAAGTCAATTTGAGGTGACGAAATTCATTCATTTCCATCAATATAACTAATTCAAACACTCGATTATTATCAAATTTTCAAGGAAAGAATAACATAAATTTTCTTTCTTTGATCTGATTCTTACTCGATCCTTGCGAAGCATACGGGGACGAAATCATCCGACAATCACCCTAAAAGGTAAAATCCGAGGGTAAATATTCTGGACTAACATTTGTGTAATTTAATTTGATTCACATTGATTTTTATGTATTTTATCATTCTTTTACAAAAGAGGTAAAAGTTTTTTTTTACTTGTTTTCCCTTACTAGGGACGGCCTATGGCACGGTATAGGAGGCCGTCCCTAGGCAAGATTTTATGTTTGTTTTATATTTATAAAATTCTATCTTTTAACCTATTTATTTTAGGGTTCTCTCGTTCTTTTATTTTTATTTTTTTTTATTCACGTTTTTTTGATGCTAACATGTTTATCCTTGTGAGTTATTTTCTGACCATTTGGAGTTGGAGTTATGAAAGATGGTGATTGCGCTAGTCCGAGGACTTTTATTCGGGTTCCTTCTTTGCCCTTACCTTTTATTTATGTTATTATGAAAACGGTTTTAATATCGTTGAAGTAAAAAAGACCAAAAGCTTTCTATTAATTAACCTGGCATTTTCTCAAAATAAAAAATGGGACCAATGTCCTAGTTTTTCACACTCATATAAATCATCACATCAATAACTGTTTCATAATAAATATGCATACGAGGATCAATGTCCTCATCATCAATAAATACCCCGATTTATGCTTGATTTACATTTCATTTATAAATGGGAGTTGTATTCCGCTCCTATTGTTATTGTAATATTGAATGTTTTATATTTGGATTTATCTTCCATTTACCACTTTTGATATGAATGATTGCGCATTTAATTTAAATTGCATCATGTGGAAAGTTGATGAAACAATAAACTCAAAACTCAATTATAATATTAATCAAGGTGTAGACACCTGGTTCTGAGTCAGATTTTGATGGCAATCTCGGGTTCTTGATAATTCCTCCAAAAAAATATATATTCGATATAAAATAGGTAGGTTAAATTAATAATTAAGATTAGTTGATTAATTAGTTAATATTTTAGGATAATTAAAAATGAAGAAATGAAATTTATATAGGGCTTGATTAGATAAAATATATGTGAGCTTAATTAAATTAAATAGGTATAAAAATATAGAATATTTAATTAGTAGAGTGTTTAATTAATTAGATAAATTATATGATATATTAAATAGATTAATTATATTAAGATGCAAAATATGTAATGTAATTAATATGTAATATTTAATTAATATGTAATATTTAAATTAATTAATGTGTGTTATTTAATTAAGTTAAAGTAATTTAAAAACTAAAAATGGAGGAAATTACCATTATGACCCAAGCTAACCCTAATATAGAAGTATAAAAAGAAAAGAAGACCAAGAGGAATAGGGGCTCGGCAGATCAAGAGAGAAGAGAAAGAAAGAGCCAAAGAAAAGAGAAAGAAAAAGAAAAGGAAAGGAAAAGAAAAGAAAGAGAGAAGAGAGGAGCAGACCAGGGACCAGCCAACGCAGGAAACGATGCCGGAACCAAGGGAAAGAGAAAGAAAAGAGAGAGAGAGGAGGCGAGGCCTCCGCCGGCCAGCTCCGGCCACCGATCGCCGCACGCGCCCCGCCACGGTGGAGAGCAGACCCCGGCGCACCGAAAGACGGTCTCCGATCAGCCATCAGCGCCGGCGTGGAGGAGATCGGCGGGGAGGAACAGAGACGACGCAAAGGAGAAAAGAGAGAGGGAGGAGGCGAGGCCTCCGCCGGCCAGCTCCGGCCACCGATCGCCTCACGCGCCCCGCCACGGTGGAGAGCAGACCCCGGCGCACCGAAAGACGATCTCCGATCAGCCATCAGCGCCGGCGTGGAGGAGATCTGTGAGGAAGAACCGTGCGGCTTCAAGGCGAGCTCCGGCCTCCTCCGGCGACATTCCGGCGCGTGACCACCGGCGCGAGACTCCCGGCGCTCCGATCTACCATCCGGTGTTGGCGGTGCCCCCGACGGCCGCTCCGACGACTCTCCGGTGAGGGAAATCCGGTGAGCCTATATTTATTTATTTTAATATATTATTAATTAATATTAATTAATATTATTATTTATTTATTATTATTATTATTATTATTATTATTAATATTTATTTATAATTCTGTTTTTATTACATTATTTAATATTTATATTTCTGTTATTATTATTATTATTATTATTATTATTTATTTAATTTCTGTTAATTTATATTTTTAATATTATTATTGCTATTATATGACTATTATTAATTAATTGTTATTGATATTATTATTGTTGTGTGATTATTATTATTGTTGTTAGCATATTATCATTATTGATTATTGTTATTATTTTTATTATTTGTTTATGCAATTATTTATGCATCAATTTATTTATTTATTTAGAAATATGTAATTACTATTTTATTGCATTTTACGTATTTGTGGTCTGTAATAATAAAATGATTTTCGACCGCTCTTAAAAAGAACCACCACACAAATGTTTTCTACCAAATAAAATATTGATTAACAAAACTGGACCAATGTCCTAGTTCTCATCCCAAACAAAGATTTAAATTTATTCAATAATCTTATATCTTTTGTAATAATAATTAGTCTGGAACCAATGTTCCCATCTAAATGAATATCCCGATTTATGCATGTATAGTACATTTATAAATAGGAGTTGTATTCCGCTCCTAGTATTATTGTAATTTATCGTTTTGATATTTATTTTGCTCATTTATTGCTTTCTGAATGTGAATAAATGCGCCTTCGATTAATTGCATTGCGTGGAGAGAGAGCGAATCAATGATAATTAAAATTTGATCATAACATTATTGAGGTAGAAATAGATGAGAAATCCCGGACCCAGCTCTGGTCTTTGGGCTCGAGAGGTTAGAGGTTATCCTCCAATATACTTCTTGGGTCACGAGACTTTGGCGCTAACCCTAGGCTCCTTAGGGTGAGAGGTTCACTTTCTATGACCCCTCTGGCTGGCCCAAAATGGGTACCAAGCGCAGTCTTAGGCTCTCCGAGGCGAGAGAAACTTTCCCAATGTTCTATTGGGTGGCGACTCCATGAAACCTCCGTGTTGCTCAACATAGACGCACTTGCGATTTATCGTAAGCTGTCAACGGACCCGCAAATGCCCCGATCGCCCACGTGCGGGCGGTCGAACGGGCGGCTCTCGGGATCCGGCGCGCATCACACAAGGTATAAATAAATGAGAAGTCCCGAACTCACTCTGGTCTTTGGGGCTCAATGAGGCGAGAGGTCTAGGACTTCCAAGACACCCCTTGAGTCCCACCAAAAGGCTTAAATACATAATCCTAGGCTCCAGGGGGTAGAGGATGAGGCCTCCAAAATCCCTCTGGCTAGCCCAAAATGGATATGTATCCGCCGTCTTAGGCTCGATGAGGCTAGATGACCCTTCCCAATGTTCTATTGGGTGGCGACTCCAAGAAACCTCTTTGTTGCCCAGAATAGACGCAGCTTGTAAATACCTTACAAGCTTTATGAACCTCTCTTGATCGCCCTAAAGCGGGCTTTCGGGAGGCCACGAGGTTCGGCGCGCGTCACATAATGCCAGTTATGCCAGCAATATGCGAACTTAAGGCATGTGCTAGTTTCAGAGTTACATAACTTGACATCTCCATGGCCATTTGTAGCTTGGGGAATAGATATCATAGGCGAGATCCATCCTACAACTTCTAACGGGCACAGGTTCATTATAGTTGCCATTGACTACTTCACTAAGTGGGTTGAAGCTGAATCTTTCAAGAAGGTTGATGCAAGGGACATGGCTAAATTCATCGAGCAGAATTGGATATGTAGATATGGTCTCCCACATCACATTGTGTCTGATAATGGGGTGCAATTCCTAGGAGAAACTAAGTAGATGCTCCAGAAATATGGAATCCAACATCATAAGTCTTCTCCCTATCGTCCCTAGGCCAATGGTGCGGTTGAAGCAGCAAATAAGAACGTGAAGAGGATATTGGCCAAATGGTTCAGAGCTATAAAGACTGGGCTGAAAAGTTACCCTTCGCACTTTGGGGATATAGAACTACAATCAGAACCTCTATGGGGGCAACACCATTCTCTCTGGTATATGGAATGGAAGCAATCCTGCCAGTTGAAATTGAGTTGAAGTCTTTGAGGGTAGTCGTGGAAGCCAAGATTCCAGAGACAGAATGGGCACAACAGCGTTTGTCACAGCTAAATTTGCTAGATGAAGATAGGTTGCGGGCCTATTACCACAATCAAGTTTATGAGAAAAGGTTGGCTCGATCGTTTGGCAAGAAAGTACGAAAGCACCCGTTGAAGGAGGGGGATTTGGTATTTAAGATGATGAGGCTGAGAGTGCCGGACATACGCGAAAAATTCAGGCCTACCTAGGAAGGTCCGTTCATTTTGAAGAAGCTGCTAACAAAAGGAGCAACGATTTTGGCAGACAGTGATGGGAATGAGTTCAAGGACCCGGTCAATGTCGACAGACTTAAAAGGTTCCATGGCTAAAGACCAAAAAATAAAAAGAAGAGAATAAATGCCCCGCGGGTCGAAAATATAAAAAAAGGCGGCCTTGCTAAAATTGGGCGCCCTGTCAGGGTGAAAACCGAAAAAAAGGCATCCTGGGCAAAAGTTAAGGGCCAAGAGAAAATATGCAATCGAGAAAACCCGAGAGGGCCGATTGATAACAGGAGTTTGATGCTGACAAAATCCACTCCGAGATTAGGTGTAGTCATAAGCTTTTGAATTCTTGTCAAATGAAAATCATGTATGATGAAATCATATAGAAATGTACACAATTTTGCAATGAATAAAAGAATATATTTTCATTGATCTTTTAGTTCTGTCTTAAAAAGAGATATACCAATTGTTCATCTAATGATTATTGCTCAGTCACTTCATCGGATATGTGCTATTTTACTCTTCGCAGAAGTTGTGATAATAACCCTCACTGGTGGTTTAAAAAAAAAAAGCCGTTAGAGATGAAAACCGTAACTGGCTCTCTAAGCAAAAGTTAGGCCAAGGGGCAGGGTGAAAACCTGAAAACAGGCAGTCTGCCCTACAAAAAAAAAACAAAAAATAAAATAAACAAAAACCGCTGGATTGGGTTGGGTCCATTCTAGGCAAAACTTAGGCAAAGGGTTATGTGAAAATCCCTTAAGGGACGCATTTCCCGCAAAGAAAAGCTAGTGTGAAAATCCACAAGGGACGCACTACCTTTAAAACAATGCCTGGAGCGATAAGGTGGCATCATTTCAGATGATTCTCTTTCAACCAGATAACACACAACACAGAACATGAATCAGAATCCCGGGTAAGAGATCATTGACCAGGGGGGCAAAGGATGTACACTGGAGGTCTCTTTCAGAAAACTTGTCGACGATCCTCAGGATTCAGGGGGCATGGTAGAGCAGGCAAGCTATAGCCTCAGCAAACCTTGGACCACCTAGGGCATGGTCTATACATTTTTGCAAGCATTTGCATTCCATATCGTACACACATGATTTCTTGTATATTTCTACGCATACAATCTAGCAGGCGAAATTAGCAGGGAACACCAATAAGTGCCGAGTGATGACACCAGTCCAAACGTCCAAAGGGGCACAACTACAAATTCACAGAGGTTAGCACGATGGCGGCACTACCCACAAGATGTTAGCATGACCACGGCACTACAAATTCACAGAGGTTAGCACAATGGCGGCACTACCCACAAGAGGTTAGCACGACCACGGCACTCTAAATTCATAGAGGTTAGCACGATGGCGGCACTACCCACAAGAGGTTAGCACGACCACGGCACTACAAATTCACAGAGGTTAGCACGACCACGGCACTACCCATAAGAGGTTAGCACGACCACGGCACTACAAATTCACAGAGGTTAGCACAATGGCGGCACTACCCACAAGAGGTTAGCACGACCACGGCATTACCAATTCACAGCGGTTAGCAAGACCACGGCACTACCAATTCACAGCGGTCAGCACGATGGCGGCACTACCCGCAAGAGGTTAGCACGACCACGGCACCACCAGTCACAACCAAAAGACAGCCTGCCTACAACACGGCAACAACTATTCTCATAACTCCATCCAGCAGGAAGGTCACCGCTTCAGGTACGCGCTTCTTTCCTTTTCCTGAATTTTGGCTCACCTAGGCACCCATGCACTTGCCTCCCCAAAATTGGGGGCAACTGTAGACACCGGGTCCCGAGTAGCCTTGATCAGGATTACCCGATAATGAAATTTAGCTATGCCGACTTATAGGTAAAAAGATTGGAGCTCGGAAGTGATTTTCCTTGTCGTTTGTTTTTCTCGAAAATGAGTAAAAAGTATATTTTAAAATTATTTTGGAGAAGAAAAAGTGTGTTTTAGGTTGATGGTGTTTCATAAATAAAATAAAAAAAAAAGTTTTTTTCGCGAAGGTCGGGGCGCGGCCGTGCGCTGGGCACGCGCGGAGCGCTTGCCCGGGCGCTGGGCGGCAAGCAGCGCCCAGCGCGCCGGATCCCCGCAGCCGCCCGTTCGTCCGCCCGCGCATGGGCGATCGGGGCATTTGTGGGTCCGTTGACAGCTTGCGATAAATCGCAAGTGCGTCTATGTTGGGAAACAAGGAGGTATCATGGAGTCGCCACCCAATAAAACATTGGGAAAGTTACTCTCGCCTCGGAGAGCCTAAGACTGCGCTTGGTATCCATTTTGGGCCAGCCAGAGGGGTCTTGGAAGGTAAACCTCTCGCCCTAAGGAGCCTAGGATTAGCGCTAAAGTCTCGTGGCACAAAAAGGTGTCTTGGAGGGTAGACCTCTAGCCTCTTTGAGCCCAAAGACCAGAACTGTTTCCGGGATTTCTCATCTATTTCTACCTCGATTATTTTATGATTAACTTTTAATTATCATCGATTCGCTCTCTCTCCACACGATGTGATTGATTAAAGGCGCATTTATTCATATTTGGAAAGCCTTAAATGAGCAAGATAAATATTGAAAGCAATAAATTACAATATTACAAGGAGCAGAATACAAATCCCTTTATAAATGTGCGATACATACACAAATCGGGGTATTGCTTATTTTGAGGACTTTGGTCCTCGCATGCATCATTATCAAAATTTTTATGTGATGATTTTGGATGGAGAAAATTGAGACATTGATCCCATTTTTATTTAGAAAAAAAATACCAAGTTAATTAATAAAAATGGTTTAGTGACTTTCTTTCTAGCGTGCCTAAATAAACAATTTTATAACAAAATTATATGGCAAAAATAAATAGGAAAAAGCCAAATAAATAAAATATTACAAATGAAGAAAAATAAATATTCCGAACGAGCCTTTTGGACCTCCACGTGTGCTCGCGAAAGCTTCCAATCAAAAAAATGAGTTTAGACATAAAAAACAAAATACAAATAAAATAATGTTAGTAATTAAATCAATTAATTCAATTAAATATACAAAATAATGAATTACAAAATAAAATAAGATGATATGAAAAGAATGATAATGGAATCAAAATGTTAACAAACCAAAATAAATGAGAAACATGCATTATATGTGACAAATGATTAAATGATGTGATGAAAATAAAATAAAACATGTTAATTAATTAGTACATGAAAATATACACATGATAACAATGATGATGAAGATAAACGAATCAAAGAATATATAAAATAATAAAGAAAAGAATAATAAATGAAAACAATTAAAGAATGATGAAAACAATTAAATGAACAATATGATTAATTAAATATGTTCACAAATGATATAAACCGTTTACATGGCAAAAAGATCAATTAAAATGAATTTATTAATTACATGTTAAAAATAATAAACAATCAATATTTATGTGAATAAAAATCATATATAAACAAATTAAATAAAACAAATCTGAAATAAATAATAAAATAAAATATACATAAATAAATTAGATATGAACCAAAAGAAATAATAAGAACAAGCCCAGAATGTTTACTCTCAGAGTTTCGGATTCGATGAAGGTAAAAGATGATCGATTTCTTTGTTTGATGATTCACAATATTAGAGTGAAATATGATGAAAATGTTGGAATTTTATTCCAAGAAACATGAAAAAAAATGATCAAAAATTCTTTAAGAACAAAGAATTGATACCTTTGCCTAAAGAAATGATTTTGATCAAAAAAAAGTTTTTATTGATTAAAATAAAGAAAAATGATTTCAAGAACAATCAATCACTTAGTTCATATCAAAAAAATTGATTGAAGCTTTATTTTAAAAAATCAAATAAAAATTAGATTTTGATGATAAACAATTATTTTATTTGTCTCAAAATTAATTTTTTATCAAAAAGAGATTCAAAACAAAATCAATGAAAAAGTTTTATTGAACCCAAAATAAAAGATTAAAAACAATTTTGAGAACAAATAATTATTCTATTTGTCTCAAAAATTAAATCAAACAACAAAACTTCCTCTAAAAAATATGTTTAGAAGAAATTATGTTGGAAAAAGAATGAAACATTGGATTTTTCTTTTTGATTTTTGGTTGGGGAATAAATCTGGAATTTTAGTGGAAGAAGAAGAAGAATTCTGGAAATTTTAGGTCTAAAAAATGTGTGGAGGCTGCCCTTGATTTTTCATAAAGTCTTTATAGGATAAAAAAAGTTGCCCTAATTTAATTAAGGAAAAAAACCTATTTTAACACAAAATTATTTTATTTTTAATGATAAAATCAAGTTTTATTGTTTAATTACCTAAAAAAAAGATTTTAGAATTTAATTTGAAGTCAAAAACCCCAAAAAAATGGGATAAAAAACGGATTTTTGGGTGAAAAAATCGGAAAAAGGGCTGAAAAATCGGAAAAGGGTATCAGACCCTGTAGCGATGGCCAGGATGAGGGACGCCGCCCGTCGCTATAGAGCGACGGGCCTCACGCAGCGAGGCTGCACGAAATCCGCGCGTAGAGGCGCGCGGTGCGGCGCGCAGTGCACACAACGCTGCGCGTCGCCATATCGCGCCCAACACGCCTGTGCGCTGCAGCAGGCGAGCCGCCGCCCCCGACACTCGCAATCCGAATTTTTTTTTTTTTTAAATTTTAAATTGACTAAAAACACTATAATTTTAAGCCCCCATTTTTCAAAATTAATTTTTTTAAATATTTTTTATTATTTTCTAATTTTTCACTCTAAAATGCAAATTTGACGAGAAAACCATCACTTTTAACCTTTTAAGCCTGTGAAGGCAATTATCATCATTGGGTAACTTTGATCTAGGCTGAATCAGGACCCGGTGTCTACAGTTGCCCCCAGTTGTTGGAATCTAGTACACTAGTGTCTAGGTGAGCCTAAACTCAAAGAAGAAAAGGAAAGAGACAAGTACCTGAGTCAGCCGTCTTTCCGAACTGGAGAATTCTGAGATGGTGGTTATTATCATGGTGTGTTTTCGTTTGTTGAAGTGGTGCTATTTGTGAGCCCTTCGGTTGATTGCCCCCTGAGAGGTCTTCGGTTCATCGATCGTTTGTTTGCCCCCTGAGAGGTCTTCAGTTCATTGATTGTTTGCCCCCTGAGAGGTCTTCGGTTCATTGATCATTTGCCCCCTGAGAGGTCTTCAGTTCATTGATTGTTTGCCCCCTGAGAGGTCTTCGGTTCATTGATCATTTGCCCCCTGAGAGGTCTTCGATTTTACTGCTCCCTGAGAAGTCTTTGGTTGATTGCCCCCTGAGAGGTCTTCAATTTATTGATTGTTTGGACTGATGTCGTCACTCGGCTTTAGTCGGTATCCGCATCAAATCTCTTTTTCTGCAAAATAGGGAAACTAAAATATGCAGAAAAAATAGTGAGCATGCAAGTGAAATGCATGAGTCATGCAGGAATGCAGGATAAAAATTTATCTATGTGGACTTAGAGATGATAGCCGGGCTAGCTGCAATTTGCGATAGGATCGATGCCTTTTAAGCTGCTTTTGAATTTCATGCCCTTTGGGATTCCGAGATTCTCATCCGGTACCTGTAGTCATTATTTGAAGGTAGTGTGTCCCTTGTGGATTTTCACACTAGCTTTTCTTAGTGGGAGATGCGTCCTTTGTGGATTTTCACATAACCCTGTGCCTTATTTTTTGCCTGGAATGGACCCAACCCAATCCAGCGGCTTTTCTCTTTCTTCTTTTTTTGAAGGACAGACTGCCTGTTTTCAGGTTTTCACCCTATCCTTTTGCCTAGTTTTTGCTTAGAGCGCCAGTTACGGTTTTCACTCTAACGGCTTTTTTATTTATTTTTTATTTTTTTAAGATTGCTGAAGTTGTTGGCAAGAATCTTTAGGGAGTCTTAGGACATGGTTGCATGAGCTTGATTTTGCACATCTGATAACAGGATGAATCGGCTGAAGCGTTTGCATGCTGAGAGTAGCGGAGGGTAGGCAAATACATGACTTTGATCACACAGGGTACAATACTCTGATCACATCATTGCATAAATGCATGTGTTTCAATTTGATTTCATTAAACATGATCATTATTTTGGCATTGATTTTAAAAAATACAAGACTTTAGCTAATCTCGAGATAGATCTTGAAAGCATCAAACTCCTGTTATCAATCAGCCCTCTCGGGTTTTATGATTGAAGATTTTCTCTCATCTCTTAATCTTTTTCTTTGAATGCGAATTCTAGAAGCAACGTCGGAAACAAGACTTAACTCGAATGCATGAATGCACTCATGGCTTCTCGCTTGAAGTTCAAGAAACACCATAGGCCTCTTCTTACGTACCAAACCTTATTAGAAGGTCATCTTTGCTAATTGGATAAGACTAAACCAAGAATCAAAAGGTCTTACTTTGGTTGTAATGTTAGGCTTAGGTAGATGGCTATCAAAGGAGGATCAGGTCGCTAGAGAAAAATGGCCGCAATATTTTCTCGACTGGTGGATGAACCATTCTCAGCTCAGTTGTATATACAAAGGTATTCTTGAATTTGGATTTGATAACATTTTAGCTCATTTAAGATCAGATTAACAGTTAAAAAGGTAATCATCAAAACTTGTCAAGTGGTTATTATTTTGAGCTCTACTTTTTTTTTTTTTTTTAAGGAGCTCATGTCTTTAGCGCATGACTGAAACCCTCTTCCCAAAGTGTAAACTCATCCTTACCAAGGCAATTTTGATAACCCACAAAGAAATTGTTGATTGTTAAAACGTTCATCCATCCCTGCTAGAGAGGCCACTCTTCTAAGGGGAAGCCAAAATCATTTTAGGCGAGGGGATAGTTTTAACATGTGTAACAACAAAATTGGCATGCATTTAGCATACCCACATAAAGGCTCAATGGGCTAGCAAGCGATTGTGAAGTAAGGGTAGGAAATGGTCATTTAGGGAACTATACAAAGAAAATGTTGCCTAAATCATTTTCTAGGTTCCGTCTTATCCAGGGATCGCTTTGACGGGTAATCAGAAAGGTTCTAGTGCTCTTAGTGAGTTTCCATCCAGTCCCCTAATTGCAACTAGTTTTTTTTTATTTTTTATTTTACAGGAGCTATGTTATATGCTATCAAAATTTTCTTTGGGTTCCCCAAAGTTTTCGAGATTAACTGCAGTCATGTTATTTGAATTAATGCCAAAGTAAATGTGTTATGATCATGCGAAATGAAGTCAATAGAAACATTATACAAATAAGCAAAAATTGTTCTCTTCATTACAAACCGAAAATTGTAACATAAAATGTTCTAGAAATAAAAAGAATTTCAGCATCTAAAAGCAATATCACTAGTGGGCCACAAGACACGATCATGTTCGCGGTGGAGGGACTGCATTATAACCTGCTTTCTTCTTTTTCTCTCTCTTCTCAGGATCTGCGATCTGATTGGTGTCAATGAGATCCTGGATCTTGTTTCTCAAAATTCAGCATTGGTCAGTCAAATGGCCAGTGTGCTGGTGGTAAGCGCAGTACTGATCACCTCTATGTCTCGGTTGTCCCTGACTCAAGGCTGGTCTGGGTGGCAATGGCTGTAACTTGCCTTCTTTCATTAGTCTCTCCAGCACCCAGGATAGAGAGCGGCCTAAGTTGGAGTAGTATCTCTGACCCTGCCCAACTGCAGTAGCTGAGACCTCTGCTGTCCTACCGTTTCTGCTGTTGCTGCTCCCGGCACCTCCTGATTTGAATCCCGACTGGTTCCCATAGCCTTTCCCAGCAAAGTTATTTTGGCTTGCTTTCTTTTCCAGGTAAGCTGCCTCAGCTTCTATAGCGATATCCTTAATCGACTCCCAGTCCTTGAGCCCCTTAAAACTGAGCAAGTCCCTTAAGTAAGGGCATGAGTTTCTGATAAACAGCATGATCTGGTCTGCAGTATCAGGCTTCCTCTTCATCTCCATGACCTTATTTCTCCATCTTGTAAGGTACTCATGGAATGACTCATCATTCTTCTGCTGTAGAAGCTCGAGGTCTTTTAGGGTGACCTCCATCCTAGTGCTGCAGTCATACTGCTTTATGAATTCTTCGGTCAAAAGGTCCCAGTCCTCTTTGGACCTCCTATCCAACCCGTGGTACCAGTCAACTGTCGGGCCCACCAGACTAAGGCAGAAATATTCCACCTTCTGCTTCTTGCTCAGCACTGTGCCTTTCATGACCAGGGTGTACTGCTTAATGTGGGCGGATGGGTCAGAGGTGCCATCAAATTTCGGCAGCTCGAGCATCTTGAATCTTTGGGGCAGCAACTCTTCATCCCCCAGATCTCTATCTTCTGGGTTGACCCCCTTTCCAGCCGAGAGCATGCGGGTGATAGCTTCGATCTGTTGTCTCATACCTCTTAAAGCTTCATCCTCTACTCTGGGTGCTCTGGGCCTTGCAGCTTGGTGGACTATCGGCACCTCTTCTTCTTCTTCCTCCATCAGGAAATCATCGTTGGGGTTATGAATCCTTTCCCCTCTTGGCTCGATGGGTGCGGCAGCTCTGTGCTCATTGTTGGGTTGGCGAGCAGCAGCTCCAACAAAGGGAGCCTCCCCACCAGCAGGTGGTTCGGCTTGCCCCCGAGGAGGGGCTGCCTGTGGCTGTAGAGCAGCAGGTGGCTGTAGGGCAGCAGGTGAATGGGCAATCCTTTCAGCTATGGCACCCATCATGTCTAGCACTCTTCGTTCAAAGTCCTCTAGCCTCCTAGCTAGGTCTTGAGTGGTCAGTGCTCCGGTTTCTTCTGCCATTGGTGGTTCTACAGAGGCTTCACTAATTGATGAGGATGACTCAGAATCCCAGTCAGACACAAGTTCCGGCAACTCAAAGAGCAAATTTGTCCTTACTAGCCGACCGTCGGAACCTCTAGTCCACTTAGATGAATCTATGATGGCTGAAAAAATTAGATTGTTAGGATGATGCATGAATGACATATACAATGCATGATAGTGAGCTATACAACATTTACAATCACATGCAAGCAAGTAAATCCTTCCAACCTTATTACTCCCACACACGAGGTAATGCGGTCTCTTTCCTAGGTGGGCTTAATCCATGGGTTAGCGGGGAACCCAATGGATGCGTATGGTGCTCGGTGGAAAACGGGCATCATAACATCTCTTATCTAATGTGCAAGCACATGGGTTATGATCGTTATGTATTTAGGCAGCCCGAACAAGTTGACATGGGCCTATCGGGACATGAAAACCTTTGATTAGGTGACCAATAAAATTATATGGGCTTGTCCAATATATAATAATCCACATAGCAAGCATAGTATTAAGGTTCATACCACCTAGGGGAAGTGACTATTTCCATTACATGAGCTTTGGTCATGGGTGATGATATTTTAGGGTTACCCAAGCATGGTCCCTGCCGACGGGTCTAGCTCATCACGAGCGTAATGACCGATTGGGTCACCATTTGATATACCTTGATGGTACGAGGCTTGGGCTGGTGATTATCCTTAACACTTTCCTAAATTGAGTGAAAATAGGGTCGTGCTTCGGGAACGCACCGGGGCTAAAAGAGGGACCAAACTAGCGTAGATCTAAGGCTCTAATGATATGCGAATGCAATTTTGAGAGAAAGCGAATTTATGAATTAAATTTTAATCAAAAATGTTAAGTGAGGTATTTTCAAATCGAAATCTCGAACCATAAACTTCCCCAGTGGAGTCGCCACTGTGACGCGCACCGGATCCCCGCGGCCGCCCGTTCGACCGCCCGCGCATGGGCGATCGGGGCATTTGTGGGTCCGTTGACAGCTTGCGATAAATCGCAAGTGCGTCTATGTTGGGCAACAAGGAGGTATCATGGAGTCGCCACCCAATAAAACATTGGGAAAGTTACTCTCGCCTCGGAGAGCCTAAGACTGCGCTTGGTATCCATTTTGGGCCAGCCAGAGGGGTCTTGGAAGGTAAACCTCTCGCCCTAAGGAGCCTAGGATTAGCGCTAAAGTCTCGTGGCACAAAAAGGTGTCTTGGAGGGTAGACCTCTAGCCTCTTTGAGCCCAAAGACCAGAACTGTCTCCGGGATTTCTCATCTATTTCTACCTCGATTATTTTATGATTAACTTTTAATTATCATCGATTCGCTCTCTCTCCACACGATGTGATTGATTAAAGGCACATTTATTCATATTTGGAAAGCCTTAAATGAGCAAGATAAATATTGAAAGCAATAAATTACAATAATACAAGGAGCAGAATACAACTCCCTTTATAAATGTGCGATACATACACGAATCGGGGTATTGCTTATTTTGAGGACTTTGGTCCTCGCATGCATCATTATCAAAATTTTTATGTGATGATTTTGGATGGAAAAAATTGAGACATTGGTCCCATTTTTATTTAGAAAAAAAATACCAAGTTAATTAATAAAAATGGTTTAGTGACTTTCTTTCTAGCGTGCCTGAATAAAAAATTTTATAAGAAAATTATATGGCAAAAATAAATAGGAAAAAGCCAAATAAACAAAATATTACAAATGAAGAAAAATAAATATTCCGAACGAGCCTTTTGGACCTCCACGTGTGCTCGCGAAAGCTTCCAATTAAAAAAATGAGTTTAGACATAAAAAATAAAATACAAATAAAATAATGTTAGTAATTAAATCAATTAATTCAATTAAATATACAAAATAATGAATTACAAAATAAAATAAGATGATATGAAAAGAATGATAATGGAATCAAAATGTTAACAAACCAAAATAAATGAGAAACATGCATTATATGTGACAAATGATTAAATGATGTGATGAAAATAAAATAAAACATGTTAATTAATTAGTACATGAAAATATACACATGATAACAATGATGATGAAGATAAACGAATCAAAGAATATATAAAATAATAAAGAAAAGAATAATAAATGAAAACAATTAAAGAATGATGAAAACAATTAAATGAACAATATGATTAATTAAATATGTTCACAAATGATATAAACCGTGTACATGGCAAAAAGATCACTTAAAATGAATTTATTAATTACATGTTAAAAATAATAAACAATCAATATTTATGTGAATAAAAATCATATATAAACAAATTAAAAAAAAACAAATCTGAAATAAATAATAAAATAAAATATACATAAATAAATTAGATATGAACCAAAAGAAATAATAAGAACAAGCCCAGAATGTTTACCCTCAGAGTTTCAGATTCGATGAAGGTAAAAGATGATCAATTTCTTTGTTTGATGATTCACAATATTAGAGTGAAATATGATGAAAATGTTGGAATTTTATTCCAAGAAACATGAAAAAAAATGATCAAAAATTCTTTAAGAACAAAGAATTGATACCTTTGCCTAAAGAAATGATTTTGATCAAAAAAAAAGTTTTTATTGATTAAAATAAAGAAAAATGATTTCAAGAACATTCAATCACTATGTTCACATCAAAAAAATTGATTGAAGCTTTATTTTAGAAAATCAAATAAAAATTAGATTTTGATGACAAACAATTATTTTATTTGTCTCAAAATCAATTTTTTATCAAAAAGAGATTCAAAACAAAAACAATGAAAAAGTTTTATTGAACCCAAAATAAAAGATTAAAAACAATTTTGAGAACAAAGAATTATTCTATTTGTCTCAAAAATTAAATCAAACAACAAAACTTCCTCTGAAAAATATGTTTAGAAGAAATTATGTTGGAAAAAGAATGAAACATTTGATTTTTCTTTTTGATTTTTGGTTGGGGAATAAATCTGGAATTTTAGTGGAAGAAGAAGAAGAATTCTGGAAATTTTAGGTCTAAAAAATGTGTGGAGGCTGCCCTTGATTTTTCATAAAGTCTTTATAGGATAAAAAAGGTTGCCCTCATTTAATTAAGGAAAAAAAACCTATTTTAACACAAAATTATTTTATTTTTAATAATAAAATCAAGTTTTATTATTTAATTACCTAAATAAATATTTTAGAATTTAATTTGAAGTCAAAAACCCCAAAAAAAATGGGATAAAAAACGGATTTTTGGGTGAAAAAATCGGAAAAAGGGCTGAAAAATCGGAAAAGGGTATCAGACCCTGTAGTGACGGCCAAAATGAGGGACGCCGCCCGTCGCTATAGAGCGACGGGCCTCACGCAGCGAGGCTGCGTGAAATCCGCGAGCAGAGGCGCGGAAATCGCGCGCCTCAGCGCAGTGCACACAACGCTGCGCGTCGCCATATCGCGCCCAGCGCGCTGCGGCAGGCGCGCCGCCGCGCCCGACACTCGAGATCCGAAAAATTTTTTTTTTATTTTTTTTTATTTTAAAATTTTAAATTGACTAAAAACACTATAATTTTAAGCCCCCATTTTTCAAAATTAATTTTTTTTAATATTTTTTATTATTTTCTAATTTTTCACTCTAAAATGCAAATTTGACGAGAAAACCATCACTTTTAACCTTTTAAGCCTGTGAAGGCAATTATCATCATTGGGTAACTTCGATCTAGGCTGAATCAGGACCTGGTGTCTATAGAGCCGCAAGCGAGCACTCCTGCAAGAGCGACGCCCAGGGAGTCGCTCGCTTCGTGCGCGCACTTCGCTCGTTTCTCACGCGCAGTCGCCCACTTTTGCCCCATTTCGCCGAGTTTTCGCCCACCACTCATTTTTTAAGGATTTTTGGACGGTTTTGGGTGGTTTTTGGGTTGTTTTTGAGTGTAAAAAAGGTAGAAAAAAATCAGAAAGAAGGGGGGGATGAATTAGGAGGATTTTAGAGAGAAAAAAAACTGAATTTTTGGCTTTTTAGTTGAGAGAAAAAATCAATCTTAGACACTTGCTTCTAAGGGTGATTTTTCAAGTTTCCAAGTTATTTTTCAAGCATTTTTCACAAGGAAAAGACAAGGAATTCAACACTTCTACCTTCAATTCTTCAAGATTAAATTTGAGAGTAATTATTCATGGCTTAACTACTTAATTCTCTTGTTGATTTTAATTTCTTTTGTTTCCAATTAACTTTTAAACATGTAAATTCTCTTAGTCCCCATATTTTTCTTATTATTTTATCTTCAATTGTTCATATAACAAGTAAACTCTTTTAAATCCTATTATATTTTCATGCCAAATTGTTTTTTACACATATCAATATTTAAAATTTTACTCATAGTTGTTATTATAATTATTTATTTGATATGTTGAGCATGGTTAATATTTTTTATTCTTATGCATGTTAAATTGCATCATAATTATTTTATGCATTTTATAATATCTTATGCATGTTATATTTTCATTATACATATTATCTTTTATGTCATATTATTTCTTTTGGTTAATTTCTAACATGAATTTCATTTTTATTTTTGGTTGCAAATTGTTATTTTATTCTTATTTGAGCATCTATGCACGTGAAGGAGGAGATGCGGGGTTCGGTATCTTCTTTATACATTTTAATTCTCATTTTGTTTATATTTTTAATTTCCTTGTATATGTTCATTAAGTAAAATGGTTTTCTTTATGCACGCCCAAATAAAAATCACAAAAATATTTCTACTAAAATAAACTTGGATTTTTCATAATAAATGGGACCAATGTCCTAGTTTTCATCCTAAATAAGTCACCACATCCAAAATGTTTTCTTTAAATACACATGCGGGGACCAAAGTCCTCATAGTTAATAAATTCCCCAATTTTATGTATGTTTGCACATTTTTTTAAAATGGGAGTTGTATTCCGCTCCTAGTATTATTGTAATTTACTTTTAATATTTTACTGCTTTCAATGTGAATATTTGTGCTTTTTAATTAAATTGCATCGTGTGGAGAGAGAGCGAACTAATAAACTCAAAACCAAATTGTAAAATTAATCAAGGTAGAAATAGATGAGAAGTCCCGAACCCATTTCTGGTCTTTGGGCTCAAAGAGGCTAGAGGTTTACCCTCCAAGACACCTCTTATGTCACAAGACTTAGACATCAAATCTTAGGCTCCAAGGGAGAGAGGTTCTTCCTCCAAGACCCCTTTGGCTTGCCCAAAATGGATAAAAGCGCTGTTTTAGGCTCTTCGAGGCGAAAGAAACTTTCCCAATGTTTTATTGGGTGGCGACTCCATGAAACCTCCTTGTTGCCCAAAATAGACGCACTTGTAATTCATTGCAAGTTGTCAACGGACCTCAAATGCTTGATCGCCCTCGAGCGGGCGGTTAGAGGGGCGGCCGCGGGTCCGACGCGCGTCACAGAAGGCAAGGTGATTGCTTATGCCTCCCGACAGCTTAAGACTCATGAGAAAAATTACCCTACCCATGATCTTGAGTTGGCAGCTATTGTATTTGCATTAAAGATCTGGAGACATTATCTCTATGGTGAGAAAGGCTACATCTACACTGATCACAAGAGTATGAAGTATTTGCTTACTCAGAAGGAGCTTAACTTGAGGCAAAGATGTTGGCTTGAATTGATCAAAGACTATGAGTGCTTCATAGACTATCATCTTGGTAAAGCAAACATTGTAGCTGATGCTCTCAGTAGGAAGTTTATGGCTTCTCTACGGGCTATGAATGTTAGTCTGGACTTATCAGATGATGGAGTTTTGATTGCAGAAATACAAGTTAAGCAAGATTTTCTCTAGTAAGTGAAAAATGCTCAGAAGCAAGATGAACGGTTGTCTACCATTATATCTCAGGTGAAAGATGGCCATGTCAGTGATTATTCATTGGGTTCAGATGGTGGGCTATATTACAAACAGAGATTTTAAGCTCATCAAGTAGCTTTGCTATGCATCCTGGTTGTAACAAGATGTATCATGATTTGAAGATGCTCTATTTGTGACTAGGCATGAAATGTGAAGTGACAGAATTTGTGGGTAGGTGTCTGATTTGTCAGTAAGTCAAGGTAGAACATCAAGTTCCTATAGGTTTGCTTCAGCCTATTGTCATTCCTGAATGGAAATGGGACAGGATAATCATGGATTTTGTGTCGGCGTTTCCTCTCTCGAGAAAGAGACATGATGCAGTTTGGGTAATTATTGACCGACTCACTAAATCAGCTCATTTCCTGCCTATCAGAGTGGATTGTTCGTTAACCAAGCTGGCAGAGTTACACATTAGCGAGATTGTAAGACTGCATGGAGTTCTTTCCTTTATCATTTTAGATCGTGATTCGAGATTTACTTCTAAGTTTTAGAAGAGACTTCAGGAAGCTTTGGGAACTCGATTGCATTTCAGCACAGCTTTTCACCCTCAGACTGATGGACAATCTGAGCGTATCATTCAGATTCTGGAAGATATGTTGAGATGTTGTATACTCGAGTTTGGTAACCATTGGGAGCGGTACTTGCCTTTAGCAGAATTCGCCTACAACAACAATTATCAAACAAGTATCAAGATGGCTCCCTATGAAGCTTTTTTGGTAAAAAGTGCAGAACTCCTCTTTGTTGGATAGAGCTCAGTGAGAGCAAGATTGTGGGGTTAGATCTGATTAGAGAAACGAAAGAAAAGGTTCGAGTGATTAAAGACAGATTGAAAGAAGCCATGGATTGACATAAGTCCTATGCATATCTGAAGAGGAAAGATATAGAGTTTCAAGTGGGAGATAAAGTAATTCTGAAAGTTTCTCCATGAAAGAAGATCCTGAGATTTGGAAAGAAAGGCAAGTTGAGTTCGAGATTCGTTGGCCCTTATGAAAATATTCAGTGGGTTGGACCAGTAGATTATAGATTGAAGCTTCCATAAGAGTTTGAGAAGATTCATGATGTCTTCCAAGTCTCTATGCTTCGAAGGTACCGTTCAAACCCTAGTCATGTCATCAAGCCTAAAGAGGTTCGAGTTCAGCCAGACATGACTTATGAGGAGTATCCAGTGAAGATCCTAGCTAGAGAAGTGAAGCAGCTGAGGAACAAACAGATTCCATTGGTGAAGATTCTCTGGAATCACCACAATGTTGAGGAAGGGACATGGGAACCCGAAGAGACTTTGAGGCAACAGTATCCCATGCTCTTCAGTTCAGGTAAATTTCGAGGACAAAATTTTTAATTGGTAGGGGAGATTGTAATAGCCCCAATACCGGGTTAGTCGTAAATAGTATTTTTTAAGAGTGAATAGTACTTTCCAGAATTGAAAAATATTTTATTACAAGATTAGATAGAGCTCGTCAATACGAGTCCATAGGCGTAAATTTCGTGTCAATCAGAGGTCAAATGAGTTCGAAATGGCTGAAATAGTAAACAAAAGTATTTACTTCGGTGAAAAGTGGGCCCAAGTGGGACCCATTGAAAAGTGAAAAGTGGGCCCATATGGGACCCACTTAATAGTAAAAGTAAGCCCAGTGGGACCCACTGAATAGTAAAAGTGGGGCCAGGTGGGGCCCACTGAATAGTAAATGTGGGACCATGATGACATCAGCGATGTCATAATGATGAAAAGTAACTGTGTCCCTGTAGACACTGGGTCCTAAGGCAGCCCAGACCGAAGTTACCCGATGATGAAAATGATGCTTGTGCGCGGGCAAGGAGCAAATAGAAGTAATGGCTTCCTTGGAAAAAAATTATATTTTTCATTTTCCTTTCTTTTTTTTTAAAAAAAAAAAGGGTTTTTGGGCCTGGGCAGTGAGACCCATCTCACTAACGTGAGATGGGGGCCTCACGTTAGTGAGGCCCATCTCACTAACGTGAGGTCTGGCCTCACGTTAGTGAGGCGGCTCACTGGCCCCTCTCTGCCTCGCGTGCCTAGCTTCTCCTTTCCATTTTCTTCGGGGAGTTAGTTTGAAAATTAGGTTTTATGAGTGTTTTGGTGGGGAAACCATCTAATCGGGTAGAAAATATTAAAAAGAAAGGTTGAAAAACTGAGAAGAGGGAGAGGATTATTGAAAGAGGAGAACGAAAGAAAAAAACACAGAGAGAAAAGAGAAAGGAGAGAAAGAAAAACGTTTTGAGAGAAAAAGGATTTTGATTTTTCCAAAAACAATCAGTGTTCATTCTTGAATCCAAGAAGCCAGAACTTCATCATTTGCAGATCAAAGATCATTCTGAGTGTAAATACCGTGTAAAATTTCTTTTCTTTCTCTCGTTTCCTTTTCTCTTTCTCTTTTCTCGTTTGACTTTACCTGTTGTTCTCTTTTTGCTATGCATACTTTGTTCTTTATCTTTTAATCTCATTAATCTGTATATAGTACGTATATTGTTGTTTGCCATCAGATGTGAACTCTATATATTTATCATGATTAAGTAAGCATGTTAGTTGCTTTATTGTGCATGTTTTTGAGGATTTATTAGCATGTTCTTAAGCTGTTAGTGTTCCTCTGTTTGCCCTTGTTCTTTGATTGTCTGGCTTGTGCCTTCATTTTTTCTAAGTGGAGTCTTTGCTTCTCTGTCCTTGTCGTGAATGTCTGTCTGAGCCGTATCGCTTCGTCTGAGTCGTGTGCAATTCCATCCTCCTTTGCTCTCTATCCGAGTCATGAAAGGTGTGCACAACTCGTGTACTTCTTGCACGAGTTGTGCTCCCCTTACACAACTCATGAGCACGAGTCGTGCTCTCCTCCTTCCCTTACCTGTTTGTTTCTTCTCTTTTTTTCTTCTCTACATGTAACGGCATGTATGTAATTTATTTTATTTAATTTCTATCTTAATTATTAATGCTATTATTGTATTATTTGTCAAGTTTTAATTATTTTTATTTGATTACTCAATTTGTTTATTTGTTAATTTTTATTTAATGGTTTGTTCATATATTATTTATTAAATGTACTTTATTAACATTTATATATTTTTATTATCTCAAAATTTTTTTTTCCTTCGCGAATTTCATTCCCGCTCGGGCCTTCACAACTCGTGCATTCACGCATGAGTCGTGAAGGTGGTGCACGACTCGTTGTCACACCCCGTTTGCCCCCTAGTAGAATGAGCCATATGTGTGTGCATGCGTATGTGTATCTTGGCATGTGTTTTAAGGGCATTTTGATAAAAAGGCATGTTTTATGAGTTTTGTTAGCATGTGGTGCATGTATGTTATTAGGGTGGATATTAATTGGGTTGCATTTGGGTGTGTTTTGCTCACACCTTGGTAGGATGTGAGCAAGTTGAATTATGTTTGTGTGCATATGAGCATATTATTGTAGGGTGTGCATTAGTTGGAAATGCATTGTGTGTGTGTGAAGCATGGAATTAGGGTGTGAGTGAGCAAGTTCCACCACTAGGAGGTTGACATGTGTATTAGGTTAGGGAAAAAGAATTAAGAAAAGAAGGAGGAGAGAAAGGGAAATCAAAAACTCATTCCCGTTTTTCCCCTTCTACCTCCATCTCCTTCTTCCTTTTTCCCTTCCCTAGTTAATACTATCTAGAAATCAAGCTTTGGTGGTGGAAATTTGTCACTCTTGCTTCTAATTTGGTAAGTTTGTGTCTTTGTCTTGCTTTGATTCATGTTCTTCATCTGTTTCTTTGTAATTTATGGGCTTAGATTGATTTAGGGTTTGCTTTGTTTTGTGTGTTCTTTGGTTATGATGTTAGTTGAGCCTCCCCATGACCCTAAGGGCAATGAGAAGGTTGGTTGCAGTGGATTTAAGTGAATAGGAGCTAAGGAGTTACAGGTTTGGGATTATTCTTATATGTGTTGGGTGTTTGATGATTTTGTGTGGTTTGGATGCTGAATATTGGTATGATGTTTATGTGTATTTGGTATATGGGCTTTGATGTTTTTAGTATGTTGAGCCTATAATTTAGTTGGGTCAGTTTAAGATTGTGATTTTGGTGAATCATGTATGTTTGAGAATTGTTAAGTGTGATTTCTTAAGGTTAGAATTAATTAGATGAGTATGTATGTTTTTGCATGATTGGCTTTGTATGTCAGGTAGGAAAGGTAAGTGTGAGGTTGATGTTATGGTTTAAATGTGTGAATTGTTATGTGTGTGGTTTTGGGTTCGGAATTGGAGTGACAGTCAGCGATTTCTGGAGTTTCCAGAAGTCACACGACGGTAAGGCCTAGGCTCACCGCCGTGTGGATCGAGGAAACCTTAAGAAATTGCAAGGCCGTGGTTTTACACGGCGGTAAGGGAAGGACCATACCACCATGTAAAACGCTACTGCCCAGATACATTTTTGAGCTGTGCAGTTCACACGGCGGTATGGGTTTCCCTTGCAGCCGTGTGAAACGCCTCTGTTTGGAGCTGTGTAAGACATCTTGCACGGCGGCAAGGAACGTTCCATACAGCCATGTAAAATGCCTTTGTCCAACTGTGTTGGACATTTTACACGGTGGTATGGACTAAGCCATACCCCCCTGTAAACTGTCTTACACGGCGGTATGGGTTGACCATACCGCCGTGTAAAATGCTACTGTCCTCCTTTTATGCATATTTTTGACTTCTTTCCTTTTTACTCCTTTTCCACTTGTGTTTTATTTCAATTATTAATTAGTGTTATTTTATTTATCTAACATCATTTAATTGTGTGTTTTGCTATGCTAAAATAGTATGTGTTATATGTAATAGTAAAGTGAGTTAGGCTCAAGTATGAACTCTATATGTGATGAATATTGGAATGTAAATTGTGTTATGCATGACCTACTAGAGTCTAGTAAGTGGATAGTTAGGCATGCCTAATAGAGTCTTTTAGCTGCAGCCTCAGTTCAGCTCGGACCCCGATCAGGTCCCCATTTGGTTCCTCACGAACCCCTCAGTGTCGGATCTTGTTTAAGGTCCCCTCAGTAAAAATGTTTTGAAAATGATAAACTAAAATCGTTTTCAATTCGTACCTGCAAGGTACTGTCAGTTATCGATTCGTACCCATAAGGTACTGTCTGTATACTCGTTATCCACTATTATGAGCCAGGAAGTGTTATGTGTTCTGTCTACTATGTATTACTCCGATATGATTATGCGAATGTGATATTCAAATGAGTTTAATAATGAGATGTATATTCAGTTAATATGATTATGAGCATGAGTATGTGATGCGGAATTTATGGCTTTAATATGCAAGCATGTTCATATTTGAGATTATGTTATGGATATTTGCATTTGCCATTATGAATGTGTTATGCATTGACGACCATTGTGAGTGGCCGTCCATATCATATGTGTGTTTCCCCACTAAGCATTTATCGCTTAGCACGGTGTTCTTACCCGTGCAGGTGCGGAGGATATTTTTGCTTTGGGAGAGTCGCCGCCAGTCTAGCTAGCACAGGAGGGTTAGTGTTAGGGCTTTAGTCTTCTGTAGTAGGATGATTTTTTTTTGTAATAGAACTCTCTTGTATCATTATAGCTTTCTCATATGTATTAATCTTTTGGGATATGTAATCTTTTGTATTTTCAGCAAGTTGATCAGAACAGTAATGTAATAGATATTGTTATATTAATGGATGATCAGCTGTTCCCTATTTTGTTTGCAAAGTTTTTAATTACCCTGTGTTTATTTGTGTATGCTTTAGATGATTGTTTGATTTGTACTGTACTTGTGTGGTGGCACCTTGACTCATATGGCATCTCACTCCTTATCGGATGGGATCACTTATGTATGGGTAGGGGGTGTTACAGTTTTTGTATCAGAGCCTAGGTTTAGGCATTTCTGGGTGTTGTTGATGTGTTGATGTGCATAGATGTGTATGTGTCTAGACCTGTGTTGGCTAATCCGGTTGTCCTCTTGTTTGTTTTAGATTGCTTCTAACTCTGTTCGTGGATCACTTGAGGAGTCCGCCGAGAGTGTGAACCCTCAAGCTGTGGATCCTTCGATTTCTGTGTCGGCTCAACATGCTAGGGTCCAGCCCGAGGCCGCTGCCATGCCTTTTGAAGCTATGTTCAGGCTATCACAGGACATGGCTAGGGTCTTGAAGAGAGTGACTGCTCCTAGAGCCCCTATAGAGAACTTGAGAAGGGCTGGTGTTGAAGACTTCTATGGCACAGGTTTGGATGAGTCTGAGTTGGCTGAGAAATGGTTAGACAAAGTGAAGCGTGCTTTGAGAGAAGTCAGGTGTCCTCCTGACCAGCAGGCAAAGTGTGCAGTGGCTTTACTGCATGGGTCTGCTTATGAATGGTGGGAATTGGTTTGCAGGCATCCTCAGCAACCTGATCCGATTACTTGCGATTTCTTTGAGGGAGAGTTCACGAAAAAGTACATAACTCAGACTTATAAGGATGCTAGATGGGCATAGTTTCTGAGCTTGAAATAGAGGGCTCTGTCAGTTTTAGAGTTTGAGAAAGAGTTCAACCGGTTGTCTAGGTATGCTCCAGTAGGTATTATGATTGATGAGTTCAGATGTCGTCATTTTGAGGCAGGGTTGAATGAGTCCTTGAGGGTTATGTTGATTTCTTTGATGAGCACTCCTGGGGTGAATTATTATCAGATTGTGGATGCTGCTATGAGAGCTGAGAGATCTGAGTCAGTGTTGAGAGAGAGGGCTCAGAGGAGGAACCCTTCTCGCGGTGGTTCATCTTCATCATCCTTGGGTAAGAGATCGAGGAACCCGCAGGATGAGTCATCATCTGGTCCAGCCACTAGAGGTAGGAGACAGGGTTCTGCAGCTGTGTCAGGTTCTGGCAGGGGTGGTAGATCTGAGGCTATACCTGTTTGTTCTCAATGCAGTAAGACTCACCGGGGTGAGTGTAGGTGGCTCACTGGTGGGTGTTTTAGATGTGGGAGCACCGAGCACCTTCTGGCTAGTTGTCCACAGTTGAGTGAGGATTCAGGTCCACAGAGAGGGGCTAGCAGAGTTGGATCAAATGCTACACAGGCTGCTCGAGGTAGAGACCGAGGTAGGGGTCGAGGCGGTCGACCTAGAGAGGGTGCTGCATCAAAGACAGTGGAGCGCCAGTTGCCTGTTGCAGCCAGAGCATACGCTGTGAGAGCCAGAGAGGAGCAGGACGCCCCGGATGTGATTGCTGGTAAGTTCCTACTCCATGACACTAAATTGTATGCTCTAATTGACCCTAGTTCCACACGTACATACTTGTGCACAGATAAGATTGTTGATAAGTTGCCTGTGGTTGATCAGTTAGATTATGAGATATGTGTGACCAGTCCATTAAGGCATAGTGTCAGTGTGAGTAGAGTTTATAAGAATTATCCTTTGTTAGTTGAGGGAGTTGTGTTTCCAGCGGATTTGATTGAGTTTCCTTTCAGAGAGTTTGATCTGATTCTAGGTATGGACCGGTTGGGTAAGCATCGGGCTGTAATTGATTGCCATAGGAAGACAGTTGTGCTTCGGGATAGAGGTCAGTCTCCTGTGTTTGTGAAAGGTTTGGGTGCTAGTTCTTTGAATAACGTGATTTCAGCAATGCAAGCTAAGAGGTTTATCAGAAAGGGTTGTGAAGCTTTCCTGGCAGTTGTTTTGGATTCCAAGAGGGATCAAGTTCGGATTGAGGACATCCCAGTAGTACGGGAGTTTAGTGATGTGTTCCCGAGTGATTTGTCGAGTTTACCTCCAGAGAGAGAGGTTGAGTTAGCCATAGAGATTATGCTGGGTACCACACCCATATCGAGAGCACCTTATCGGATGGCTCCTATAGAGTTGAGAGAACTCAAAACTCAGCTACAAGAGCTATTGGATAAGGGGTTTATTCGACCTAGCATATCTCCATGGGGAGCTCGGGTTTTATGTGTCAAGAAGAAAGATGGATCTTTGCGGATGTGCATTGATTATAGGCAAATCAATAAGGTCATAGTGAAGAACAAGTATCCTTTACATAGGATTGAGGATTTGTTTGATCAGCTTAGAGGTGCAGGTGTTTTCTCAAAGATTGATCTTTGGTCAGGGTATTATTAGTTGCGAGTTACGGATGAGGATGTGGTTAAGACTGCATTTCGGACTCGGTATGGCCACTATGAGTTCCTTGTGATGCCATTTGGTTTGAGCAATGCTCCAGCGGCATTCATGGATTTGATGAATAGAGTATTTAGGCCATACTTAGATCGGTTTATAGTGGTGTTTATAGATGACATCTTGGTGTATTCCGAGGATGAGAGTGAGCATGAAGAGCATCTCCGGTTGGTTTTGCAAGCATTGAGAGAGCATCGGTTGTTTGCTAAGCTTAGCAAGTGTGATTTTTGGCTTTGGAAAGTGTCATTTCTGGGTCACATTGTTTCGGCTAGAGGTATTCAGGTGGATTCAGCCAAGATTGAGGCAATAGTTAATTGGAAAGCATCTAGGAATGTTCAGGAAGTGAGGAGTTTTCTTGGTTTGGTTGGTTATTACCGTTGCTTTGTTAAGGGTTTTTCAGTGATTACCGCGCCGATGACTAGATTGTTGAGGAAAGGGGTCAGATTTGAGTGGTCAGATCGATGCCAGGCTTGTTTTGAGCAGTTGAAGAAGTTATTGGTTGAGGCTCCTATACTTACTCAACCCATCTCGGGTAAAGAGTTTGTCATGTATAGTGATGCATCGGGTGTCGGTCTTGGGTGTGTGCTGATGCAGAAAGGTAAGGTTATGGCTTATGCTTCTCGGCAGTTGAAGCCACATGAGAGGAATTATCTGACGCATGATTTAGAGTTAGCGGCTATGGTTTTTGCTTTGAAGATTTGGCGCCATTACTTGTATGGGGAGAAATGTAGGATCTTTACGGACCATAAGAGCTTAAAGTATTTTCTCACGCAGAAGGAATTCAACATGAGACAACGCCATTAGCTTGAGTTGTTTAAGGACAATGACTGCATTGTGGATTACCATCCTGGTAAGGCCAATGTAGTCGCTGATGCTCTGAGTCATAAGTCAATTTCAGCCTTGTTTCTGAGACGGTTTAGATGGAGATTTGGTTCAGATGGAGCTTTGATTGCTCAGTTGAGAGTGAAACCTTCTTTGAGATAGAGGATTATGGATGCTCAGAAGGTTGATGAGAGGCTGCAACGGTTTGTGCAGGAGGTCAGTTTGGGCAAGCAATCAGATTTCTCAGTTCGGGATGGAGTGTTAATGTATGGGAACTGCTTATGTGTGCCAGAGGATGAGGAATTAAGGAGACATCTTCTGAGTGAAGCGCATAGTACAGTTTTCACCATGCATCCGGGCAGTGACAAGATGTATCGAGACATGAGGCAGTTCTATTGGTGGTCAGGTATGAAGAGGGACATCGTATACTTTGTATCCAAGTGCTTGACATGTCAGTAGGTAAAGGCTGAGCATCAAGTTCCTTCAGGATTGCTCACACCTTTGTCCGTTCCCGAGTGGAAATGGGTTGACATTGCCATGGATTTCGTTTCTGGTTTGCCGTTGTCACAGAGGAAGCATGATTCTGTATGGGTGATTGTGGATAGGCTTACGAAGTCAGCTCACTTCTTGCCTGTGAGAGTGGATTATCAGATGGGCAGGTTGGCCAGCATTTATGTGGATGAGATAGTTCGGTTGCATGGAGTGCCGTTGTCCATAGTATCCGATCGGGACCCGAGGTTTACTTCCATGTTTTGGAAAGAGTTACAGAGAGCTTTGGGTACTAAGTTGAACTTCAGTACAGCATTTCATCCTCAGACAGATGGGCAGTCAGAGCGGGTCATTCAGATTCTAGAGGACATGTTGAGGGCTTGTGTTCTAGATTTTTCGGGTATTTGGGACAGATGTGTCACTTATGGAGTTTGCCTACAATAATAGCTATCAGTCGAGCATCGGTATGGCACCGTATGAGGCTTTATATGGTCGGCAATGTCAAACTCCGATTTGTTGGATCGAGCTATCCGAGAGATCAGTGATTGGGCCAGAGTTGGTTAGAGATACAGAGGAAAAGATTAGAGTTGTGCAGCAGAATTTGAAGGCGGCTAAGGATCGACAAAGGTCATACGCCAATCTGAAGTGGAAATATATGTAGTTTGAAGTCGGGGACAAGGTTCTCATTAAAGTGTCGCCTTGGCGAAAGGTGCTTCGGTTTGGAAAGAAGGGGAAGCTTAGTCCTCGCTTCATTGGTCCTTATGAAATTTTGGCTAAGGTTGGTCCAGTAGCCTATGGATTGGCTCTACCGATAGAGTTGGCAAGGTTGCAAGATGTGTTCCATGTTTCGATGCTTCGTCGATACCGATCGGATCCGTCGCACGTTCTGTCAGTGCAAGATGTGCAAGTTCAGCCTGATTTCTCTTATAATGAAGAACCGAGAGCCATCTTAGCCAAAGAGGTGAGACAGTTAAGGAGTAAGCAGCTTCCTTTGGTAAAGGTGTTGTGGAATCACCATGGAGTCGAAGAAGCGACATGGGAACCGGAAGAGTCGATGAGAGCTTAGTATCCGCAGTTGTTCAGTTCAGGTGAGAATTTCGAGGACGAAATTCTTGTTAGTAGGGGAGAGTTGTCACACCCCGTTTGCCCCCTAGTAGAATGTGCCATATATGTGTGCATGCGTATGTGTATCTTGGTATGTGTTTTAAGGGCATTTTGATAAAAAGGCATGTTTTATGAGTTTTGTTAGCATGTGGTGCATGTAGGTTATTAGGGTGGATATTAATTGGGTTGCATTTGGGTGTGTTTTGCTCACACCTTGGTAGGATGTGAGTAAGTTGAATTATGTTTGTGTGCATATGAGCATATCATTGTAGGGTGTGCATTAGTTGGAAATGCATTGTGTGTGTCTGAAGCATGGAATTAGGGTGTGAGTGAGCAAGTTCCACCACTAGGAGGTTGACATGTGTATTAGGTTAGGGAAAAAGAATTAAGAAAAGAAGGAGGAGAGAAAGGGAAATCAAAAACTCATTCCCGTTTTTCCCCTTCTACCTCCATCTCCTTCTTCCTTTTTCCCTTCCCTAGTTAATACTAGCTAGAAATCAAGCTTTGGTGGTGGAAATTGGTCACTCTTGCTTCTAATTTGGTAAGTTTGTGTCTTTGTCTTGCTTTGATTCATGTTCTTCATCTCTTTCTTTGTAATTTCTGGGCTTAGATTGATTAAGGGTTTGCTTTGTTTTGTGTGTTCTTTGGTTGTGATGTTAGTTGAGCCTCCCCGTGACTAAGGGCAAGGAGAAGGTTGGTTGCAGTGGATCTAAGTGAATAGGAGCTAAGGAGTTATAGGTCTGGGATTATTCTTATATGTGTTGGGTGTTTGATGATTTTGTGTGGTTTGGATGCTGAATATTGGTATGATGTTTATGTGTATTTGGTATTTGGGCTTTGATTTTTTTAGTATGTTGAGCCTAGAATTTAGTTGGGTGAGTTTAAGATTGTGATTTTGGTGAATCATGTATGTATGAGAATTGTTAAGTGTGATTTCTTAAGGTTAGAATTAATTAGATGATTATGTATGTTTTTGCATGATTTGCTTTGTATCTCAGGTAGGAAAGGTAAGTGTGAGGTTGATGTTATGGTTTAAATGTGCGAATTGTGATGTGTGTGGTTTTGGGTTCGGAATTGGAGTGACAGTCTGCGATTTCTGGAATTTCCAGAAGTCACACGGCAGTAAGGCCTAGGCTCACCGCCGTGTGGATCGAGGAAACCTTCATAAATTGCAAGGCTGTGGTTTTACATGGCGGTAAGGGAAGGACCATACCACCGTGTAAAACACTACTGCCCAGATATGTTTTTGAGCTGTGCATTTCACACGATGGTATGGGTTTTCCTTGCAACCGTGTAAAATGCCTCTGTTTGGAGCTGTGTAAGACATCTTGCACGGCGGCAAGGAACGTTCCATACCGCCGTGTAAAATGCCTCTGTCAAGCTGTGTTGTACATGTTACACGGCGGTATGGACTAAGCCATACCCCCATGTAAACTGTCTTACAAGGCGGTATGGATTGACCATACAGTCGGGTAAAATGCTACTGTCCTCCTTTTATGCAGATTTTTGACTTCTTTCCTTTTTACTCCTTTTCCACTTGTGTTTGGTTTTAATTATTAATTAGTGTTATTTTATTTACCTAACATCATTTAACTGTGTGTTTTGCTATGCTAAAATAGTATGTGTTATATGTAATAGTAAAGTGAGTTAGGCTCAAATATGAACTCTATATGTGATGAATATTTGAATGTAAATTGTGTTATGCATGACCTACTAGAGTCTAGTAAGTGGATAGTTAGGCATGCCTAATAGAGTCTTTTAGCTGCAGCCTCAGTTCAGTTCGGACCACGATCAGGTTCCCGTTTGGTTCCTCGCGAATCCCTCAGTGTCAGATCTTGTTTAAGGTCCCCTCAGTAAATTTTTTTGAAAATGATAAAGTAAAATGATTTTCGATTCGTACCCGTAAGGTACTATCAGTTATCGATTCGTACCCGTAAGGTATTATCTGTATACTCATTATCCACTATTATGAGCCAGCAGGTGTTATGTGTTCTGTCTACTATGTATTACTCCGATATGATTATGCGAATGTGATATTCAAATTAGTTTAATAATGTGATGTATATTCAGTTAATATGATTATGAACATGAGTATGTGATGCGAAATTTATGGCTTTAATACGCAAGCATGTTCATATTTGATGTTATGTTATGGATATTTGCATTTGCCATTATGAATGTGTTATGCCTTGACGACCATTGTGAGTTGCCGTCCATATCATATGTGTGTTTCCCCACTAAGCGTTTATCGCTTAGCACGGTGTTCTTACCCATGCAGGTGCGGAGGATATTTTTGCTTTGGGAGAGTCGCCGCCAATCAAGCTAACACAGGAGGGTTAGTGTTAGGGCTTTAGTCTTCTGTAGTAGGTTGATTCTTTTTGTAATAGAACTCTCTTATATCTTTATAGCTTCCGCATATGTATTAATCTTTTGGGATATGTAATCTTTTGTATTTTCAGCAAGTTGATCATAACAGTAATCTAATAGATATTGTTATATTAATGCATGATCAGCTGTTCCCTATTTTGTTTGCAAAGTTTTTAATTACCCTGTGTTTATTTACGTATGCTTTAGATGATTGCATGATTTGTACTGTACTTGTGTGGTGGCACCTTAACTCATACGGCATCTCACTCCTTATCGGATGGGATCGCCTATGTATGGGTAGGGGGTGTTACACTCGTGCGCTTCATG